>CM020219.1:65668920-66868920 GCA_009819775.1 Phoenicopterus ruber ruber | reverse complement strand
GCTTTGAACAGTGGAATGTGTATAATTTGATGTTTTATAGTGACTATTTAGTTGCATTTTTAATAGGATTATTAGGCAGCTTATGCATAGTTTTGTGTGGAACTGAGAATACAGGGCTGAGTTGGACCTGATACCTGTTTGTAAGACCAGTGGTGCCTACTCCTACCATGGCAAAGGGCTCAGGGGCTCCCAAGGAAGCACAGAGAAGGGGAGATTTCTTCACTAATCTTCCAGCAGCCAACTAGTTTCATCTCCAGGAAACTGCTGGGTCAGATGTGGTTTCTGATGTGTTTAGTCTATGCCATTACCGTGTCAGTCCGTAGTGTGGCTGTCATAGCCCCTGTTGGGAAGAGGTGTTGCAGGTCTCCCACCTGGTGTGTGGAGAACAAGTTCTTTTGATTTGATTTGAACCTGACTTCTGCTTTCTTTGCACTATCCCCCTAGATTTTTGCTGGAGAAGATGGTGAAGAGCCTCTCTGTACATGTCACTCGTGACTTGTAGACCACTGCTGGGGTAGCTGTATCTCTCTCTTACTAATAACTGTTCTCTGCCTCGCCTCCCCTTCCCCTCCAGAAAAGCAGCATTGCCCGTTAAAGGCACGTAATGAAACTGCGTGATGAGTCCAGGAATTATGACTGAACACTAGTGGCACGTGCCAGTTTTAGGAAGGGATTCAATTTGTTTGGACCTGGCTCTTCTGATTGCTGATACTGAGAGATCTCACCATCCCCCAAAGGCTCATTTACTGCTTCAAACCCAAACGAATCACAGCCAAAGCCAAAAAAGAGGAACTCTTGGATGGGAGGGCAGCATGACGAAAGCAAGTTCGATGGAAGGATGCAAGAGTGGAATATATTATTTCACAGAATAAGCACACTGAGATATTCCACATAGTACATATGGTCCAACACGCAGATGAACTTACGCTATTATGTAGCTCTGGGATACAGGGCATCTGTTAGGCTAAGCTGTGAGGTTACAGTATTGCTTCTGTTGCTAGAGCTGTTGCAGTCTTAATATAAAAATCTGGCCAAGTCCATCTGAATATGAAACATATTTCAAAATCGAGTTTCTATGCAAAGGAGCTCTGCCTAAATTAGGCTATTTGCAAATAGAAATAGCTAAAGGTAACGTGAGAGAACAAGAAAGTCCTGCGGTAAATTTTACTTTTTCTGACTATTTTTTTGTCCTTTTCTGGTTTTAATTCTAGATTCCAACCAGGTAGGTCAGATGGAAATGAGGCGTTGCTTGATGCTTGACTTGTGTGGCTGCCAGTTCTATTTAAAGTCCCCAGAGCATGTTTTTACACCATCCGGGCATTATTTTTAATAGAAGTCTGTTCTGGTAGGTAGTGGACCTGTACTTCAGTTCCTCGCCAGTATTTCTGGAGGGGGATGCTGTCAGTGTTTGGAAAGTACTTTGATACCCTCACAAAGATGCTGTGTAAGTGCAAAAAAAGTCAGTTGGAATATTTTTCTAGACAAAACTCTACTTCCATACACGTTGAATTTGTAACTATTTATCATTATTTTTTTCTGTGCCTGGATTATTAACTTTTTTCCCTGATAAAAATCATATATAACTCTAAATTTCAGTTTCCTGTAACTGTATTTACTGCATTTTTCTTGTGGACTGAATAGCTATGGTAGAAGCTGTTGGTTCTGTTTTTCAAGTATTCTGCCCATATCAGGAATTTATCACCTTGATGCAACCAGTTTGTTATCCTTGCTATGTATAAGTACTTTCTGCAACTACCAACGGCTGTAGTAGACCGTAAAGAGTTTTCAGCGTCTGCAACCCAAAGCCTAGATATCTGTGTTGGATCAGAAGCATTTTATAGTGACTAAAACTTCATGACATGTCAGGAACAAGGGAAAAGTAATGAAGTAAATGAAATGTCAATTGTTGCTTTAGACAGAAAATCAATCCTTTTTGCAGGAAAACTCTTCCAAATTTTGGCCTTTGCAGTATCAGCCAATTATCAGTCTTGTGATCCTGATTTAGGCCATTGCCTCAGGGAAGTCAACAGGTCAAATTTAGCCACTCATTTCATTGGTGTGCCTGGCCTAAGTGGAAGAGAGGCATTCATTTCTATTATGAAACAAAACCCCCGGTTTTGTGGAGAAGTTCTGGCCACTGAAGTGTTGCAGAAGCAGCAATAAGAAGGTGCATGGACCCTGAACCCTTTTTGCCTGGTGGTTCTGCTCAGCAGCTTCCGATAGCGCTTGGCCATTAAGCAGAAGCAGCAGTTCTGTAGGGTGGCCAAGAGGAAGGTAACTCATACGGTTATAACTTGCAGAAGACCCTAGCAGAATCCGCACAGTTAGAGGCTGTTACAGGTGGGAATTTGGCCTGTATATTGAAGCCAGATAAAGCTGGGAAGACACAACAGAAAGAAATATTTTAATATTTTTCTCTATGTTCTAGCTCTTGTATTCTCCTCGGTACTTACCAGTGAGTACTAATGCAAAGCGGAATGCCGTTTTAAGGAATATTTGTAGAGAGTAAAAGCAGCGAGAAGAAGGTGTCAGTAAGTGTGTCACTGAGTAATCACACTCATTTTTGTAGTATACGAAGGAGATAATACTGCTGGAATGGACTCTTGCTTGGCTGCAAAGGGCAAAAAAGCTGCAATTGAATAGCTGACCTCTGAAAAGAATGGAAGGATGGATTTCTCTAGGACAGACTAGATCTCTAGATGTACAGCTATGAATAAAGCAGGCCAATATTTGTGCTTTTAAGATGAGAAACACCGTCCCTTAAAACTTTTGAAGAAGCTTTAAAAATTATACATTTTTTACAAAAAAGTCAAGTTGTTATGTCAGCTTGGACTTTATCAACACAAAAGCAGTTGTTTTATTAAACCGTAATCTATTGAATCAGAAGAAATATGCAATGTGATTTGGTTAACAGCACATAACTATTAATGAGTACTCAATGACTATTGCACAAATTAGTAAAAATTATAGCTAATTTCCAAATACTTCATCTCTGGAATAACGGGTTTTGCTCTGGTTAAGCTTCCTGATGACACATGCTCTCTGTAATACCCTTCAGGCTGCAATGCGTGCCACAGGAGCTCAGTCTTAGTCCTTAGGGTGGGACTGGTTCGTAGAAGACCATTATTCCACTTCTTGCTACATGCAATGGAGAGGCCATTACAGTTGTGGTCAACTTGTGTTTATCAGTTTTGGGATCCCTGGATGCAAGGATTGTGCTGATTCGTGGCCAGCTCAGAGATTTAGAAGTTCCAGTTTTTTCCTCCATGTGCAGGCCACGCTACAGTTTTGTTCTTAGCTGAAAATCCTGGCTATGATTGATCAGCTAATGGTAATAGACATCTAGGTAGACAATACTAGTTATGGATTGCCTGCAGTCTGCCCGTAATTCACAATGCTGGAAATTATAAATAAAACTTCTATAGGAGTGTAGGTGTCTGCTGGTGGAAAAATGTTATCTCAGCTGCTCTGCTTGCTGCCAAGCAGAAGGGACCTGACGGAGGACTTTGTGTCCCAGCAAATCCTGCTCCACTCTGCCTTTATGCCATGACAGGAAAAAAAGAGATTCATCAAGTGTATAATACTTCCAGTACATAAGAAAGATGTAGTATGTCCTCAGTGACCGCGGGTTTACCTGTATTTTATATGTCGCTTATGAACACAGATGCCCATAAGTACACACATTGTTATCAGGAATATAAATATTGAATTTTCACAGAAACATTGGCCTGATTAATGATGGAAATTTGAAACAAAAGGCTCTGAAGTGCTCTTACAACAGCATGTTAATCTGTCCAAAGTAATGATAAAACCTTTAAACTAGTGTGCTGTAATTACAGCAATAAGTAATTAGTACATGTAAAGGGCAGAAATAGTGCTGTGCCTGAATTCAGTGGAGGGTAGCCAGGCAACAATATAAAGTGGCATTTTGTGAGGCAAATGTGAGGAAACGTGCTTTGTCCTGAGATATAATTATCTTTGGATGGATGAAACTGTCCAGGAACTTTTATTAAGAGAGTGTTGGGCTCTCAAAAGCTGGAACTGTCTGAAGTAGACATATATGCAGCATACATCAGATGTGCGACATGAGTATCTTCCTTTGTAAAAGGCTTCCAAGTTTCCTACGTAGTTGGTAAGGACAAACCAAAGAGGCTGGGCAGCTTCCAAAATCAGGGAATGGAGGAGTTTCATGGAAGGAGGGTAGACGTGTACAGTGGTCTCTAATAGGGTGCTATCACATAACCTATGGCATCCTCATTCATTCTCTGGATGCAGCAGAAAGTTATGATATCATAGGAATAACTGAAATATGGTGTGACAACTCACATGACTGGAGGATCTAAAGGATGGCTATGGGCTGTTTCATAAAGACAGGCAGGGAAGAAGAGGAGGAGGAGTCGCGCTCTATGTTAAGGAGAACCTTGAATGTACAGAAGTTAACTTTAAGCAAGCTTCGGGTCAGCAGAACCTGATTCTTATGGGTGACTTCAACTACCCAGACATTTGTTGGAAGAACAATACAGCAGCTCACGCGTCATCCATCAAGTTCCTGGAATGCATGGAGGACTGCTTCCTCATGCAAATGTTAGATGTGCCAACCAGGAATGAGGCACTGCTGGACTTGCTACTCACAAACCAAGAAAACCTGCTTTGTAGTATCTCAGTTAGTCATAGCCTTGGCTGCAGTGATCACAATATTGTGGAGTTTGGGATCCTGCTGACCATGCTGAAGGTTAGTACTAAGACAAGGACAATAGTGTTAGATTTTAGAAGACCAAACTTCAGCTTGCTCAGAGCTCAGTTGGGAAGGATTCCGTGGTAAGCTTCCATGGAGGATAAAGGAGCCAGTGAGTGCTGGGAGTTTTTCAAGAATGATCTCCTGGAAGCATAAAAACAGTTCATCCCCTTTAAAGATAAGGTAAGTAGGTGGAGCAAGAGGCCCCCTTGTTAATTGCGAGCTTCTGAGTCTGCTCAAAACCCAAAGAGAAGCATACCAGAGATGGAAAAGCAGACAAATACCCACTGAGAACTACAAAGGCATTGCTAGGGTATGCAGAGATGCACTTAGAAAAGCAAAAGCTGAGCTCAAATTGAAATTGGCCAGAGATGTCTGAAACTACAAGAAAGGGTTCTTCAGATATGTAAACACCAAGCAGAAACAGAAGAAAAATATTGGCCCGCTGTTAAACAGGAGAGGTAAAATAGTCACCAACAATGCTGAAAAGGCAGAGGTTCTCAACACTTTCTTCACCTCTGTCTTTACCGGCACTGTTGGGCCCCAGGCCTTGGGAACAAAAATCCAGGTTGATGCAAACACAGACCCACCGTCAGTGAAGGAAGTTTGTGAACTATTACAGGAGCTTGACCCCTACAAATCGATGGGCCCTGACAACATCCACCTGAGGGTGTTAAAGAGAGCTGGCTGACATAGTTGTGGGGCCACTGTCCATAATCTTTGAGAAGTTGTGGAGATCGGGGGACGTTCCAGAAGACGGGGAGAAGGCTAATGTCACCCCCATCTACAAGAAGGGCTTAAAGGAGGATCCAGGAGATTATAGCCCCACCAGTCTTACTTCAATCCCTGGGAAAGTTAGGGAACGAATCCTCCTGGAGGCTATCACAACTCAAATGAAGCACGTGATTGGGAAAAGCCAGCACGGCTTCACCAAGGACAAATTGTGCTTGGCAAACCTGATCGCCTTCTACGACAAAGTAACCTGCTCGGTTGATGTGGGGCGAGTGGTGGACACTGTCTACCTGGATTTCTCCAGGGCTTTTGATACGATTTCCCACAGCCTTCTCCTAGAGAAACTGATGCGTTACAGTCTAGACAAGTGGTCCGTGTGGTGGGTGGGGAACTGGCTGACAGGCCGCACCCAGAGGTTGGGCGTAAATAGCTCCTTTTCAAACTGGCAACCTGTCACAGGTGGGGTCCCCCAGGGATTGTTATTGGGCCCAACGCTGTTCAATATCTTCATAAGTGATCTGGATGATGGGATCAAGTGTACCCCAATGAAGTTTGCCAATGATACCAAACTAAGTGGGGAAGTGGACACTTCGGAAGGGAGAGCCACCCTGTAGGAAGACTTGGATAGGCTGGAAGAGTGGGCTAACAAGAACCTCATGAAGTTCAACAAGGACAAGTGTAAAGTCTTGCACCTGGGAAAACAATCCAGGAGAGCAGCACAGGCTGGGATCTACCCGGCTGGGGAGCAGCTCTGTGGAAAGGGACTCAGGGGTGTTGGTGGACAACAAGCTCAATATGAGTGAACAGTGTGCTGCTGCGGCAAAGAAAGCCAACAGGATGCTGGGTTGCATCAACAAGGGCATCACCAGCAGAGACAAAGTCACCATCCCACTCTACTCAGCAGTTGTCAGGCCACACCTGGAATACTGTGTTTGGTTTTGGTCCCCGCTATGCAAAAAAGATCTGGACAGGCTGGAGAGAGTCCAGAGAAGGGCCACAAAGATGATCAAAGGCCTGGGAAGCCTGCCATATGAGGAAAGGCTGAGAGAACTGGGCTTGTTCAGCCTTGAGAAAAGAAGGCTTAGGGGAGACCTTATCACCATGTTCCAGTATTTAAAGGGTGGCTACAAAGAAGATGGAGACTCCCTTTTTACAAGGAGTCACATGGAGAAGACGAGGGCTAATGGGTACAAGTTACTCCTGGGGAGATTTCCGACAAGAAGAAAATTTGTCATACTGAGAACAATCAGCCATTGGAATAATCTCCCCAGGGAAGTGGTGGATTCCCAAACATCAGACATGTTTAAGATTTGGCTGGACAGGGTGCTGGGCCATCTTGTCTAGACCATGCTTTTGCCAAGAAAGGTTGGACCAGATGATCCTTGAAGTCCCTTCCAAGCTGGAATTCTATGATTTTGGTTGTTCGCGCTACAGTTACTCATTCCTATGTTCTTTCATGGGTGGGTGGACCACAACAACCACCCCTCTGCCAAACTCAAGAAGCTGTTTTTGCAAGAAAGCTAGGTGTAATTCAAGGGAAGCGTCTGCCGCAGGAAGACAGATGAGCCTGTGCCGTGCTTGGCACTGCCTGGCTTGCATCCTTCCCAGGCGCTACCTCTGCTGCTCTTCTGTTGTCGAGCAAAAGAAAGACCACTCCTGTGTTATCTGCCTGGAAGTTACTTTAGGAAAAGAATGACTTGAAGTATTTAGGAGCTAAATACTGTTTATGCACAATAGAGCAAGCCTTCCAGTTTAGTTACATCCAAAAGGAATCAAACCTGTGTGCTCTGAGACTGAGCTACAGAGAGAGAAAACCACAGCAGAGGAAGTAAAACGAGAGGTTTGTTTCCGTGTGAGCTTCTGATCTGAGCTGTAATGCTGATGTAAGCGTATTTATTATGTCCATGTACCTATTTCTGCTGAGAATGGGATGAAATTTCCTGTGCGCACTGTATAAAGCTTGGAATAAGTCTGATGCTTGGGTAGTCAGAAGGGGAACAGTTTCTCAATTCGAAAGCAAACTTGGCTGAGTCATCACCTCTGGGAACAGAAGGATTAGTGAAGCAAAAGTAAAGGATAAAGCATGGAGTAATGTGGAAGATTAATGGAGACCGTTGCTGTGTTTCACTTTCATGATCTTGCCTCTTCAGCAAAAGTTTAGAAGGCTGCTGCGATCATTTTTAGTCAATTCAAACTTCTAAGAACAAAGAGGAAATCCAAATCCATATTTTCCCTAACAAACTTATTATACCAATAGGCTCAAAGTGATGGAGATGGGAGAGAGCTTTGGTCTGCTCTTTGACCACTGATCTTAGATGCTGCAAATGAGAATATCCTTACTTATGGATTTTTTTATACGATGCTTGAAACAAGTAAGATAAAAACATTAGTTTGCATTCCAGATCCTGATTTGTAAGTGTATATTGTGTATATGCACCTCAGATGCAGACACTTTCCATTTTTTTTAAAAAGGTTCAACAAAATGAAGCTCTGAGAATGTTTCCTAGACTGTTTCTAGCTATTATTGTTGGATATATGGAATTTAAAATTTTCAATGCTTTCAAGAACCTCTCGTGCACTTACAGAATACAAATAATATGAATTAAAATTCAGCTCTAACTCACAGCAAGTTGTATTATGTAACATGTTTTTAAAGATAAGGGTTAACTGAAAAGCATGTTGGCCAAATCATTTCTCTGAACGTGAGCACTGCGTCTATCACAAGCAGCAGGTAGCCGTTGGATTACGAACAGGTTCCGATGCGCTTCAAAACTGTGAAAGGATGGGAGGAGAGCATTAGCTGGGCACCATACGCTGGCAGGTTCGCATTCGTCTGGTGAGGACAAGGCTTTAGGGTGAGGGTCCTGTGCATTGCTGGTGTAGGGTGTACGCAGGTGGGACGGGTCGTGCGTGGGAAGGTGCAGCACACATGCATAGGGGTGTTCTGCACAGCACCCGGAGATGTCCTGGAGCTGGTAATAACCATATTGATAATCAGGGCTGCCTTCACCTTAGTAATTCACGCAGAGGTTGCCTTTGTTCCTGCTGAAGCCTGTGACAAAGCTCCTTTTATCCACAGCTGCTGCTGTGCCCCTTGTTGCGTGTTGGGTCTGAGCAGAGAAGATGCTCGATATACTAGCTTTTCTGAGTAAGCCCTTCCCAGGTCTGTTCCTTCCAGTTCCAGCTAGCTTTAGCTTTCTTGCACGTAGACACTCTCATCTGCTTGAGTTTCCATGACAGGGTTAGATGTTGGGTAAAAGGGGGAGAAAAAACTAGAATTCCTCGCCAGCCGAGTAAGCGTGTGGGTACTTACATGAAATACGCTAAGTACAGTTTTGACCAATTCCTGTAGAGTTTTGAACCCTTGCTTCCTTGTGTCAATCCACTGATTCCTCTTGGGCTCTGTATCGAAGCACTGGGACCCATGTCTCTGTAGAACTGATTTTATTTATATTTGCTGTTAGATGTCGTTGCATCTAGACAGCGCAGAATCCAGCCTGAGCCTAAACTCGCCGCCAGTCCACACTGGCAATGTACTGAGCACCCGCGGGGCGGCGGAGCTGAGAGGAGGGGAGGACTCGAGGAGGTTCCCTCAATTTAAGATTACCCTCAAGGACTAATTTATGTCCTCAGAGGAGGGGCTTGATGCGCCTTCTGTCCCACCCCCATCAGAGCCCGATGTGACTGACCTGTCTTACTGGCGGGGATGGACGGACAGACCAGGGTGGCTGCGGGAAACATCAAGTTTCAGGTCCTGGGAGCAAGTAGCGCTTCAGGACACCAAGCTTGGGCTCGCTGTTAAGATCAAGGCAAAGGCGAAGGCTGCGTGTGCCTTATCTTAAAGCATGGTACACAACTTGTGCAGGTGTTCCAGTTTGCGTGTGCTGCATGTTACGTTCATTTATGGCTATTCGTGCTGCTGATGGAAATCACGTTTTAAGATGCAAGCAGAAGCGAGTGGGGTTAACGTGGAGATTTCAGCTTTGCTCTACACTGTTCCGTGCTCCGAGTACTCCGTTTCCCATCCTTCGTATTACAGGAACACGAGATTCTTTCAAATAGAGTATAGATAAAACCTGAAGTCGAAGGCAGTAACTGGTAGGGTCACTGTGATGAAGCTTATTCTGTGAGAAAGAATAAAAGATGAGACACTCAGAATTTTTTTTTTTATATGTGGTAATACATACACACATATATGTGTGCCCCGTGTCTGGCATATTTGAGTTGCTGTGTTAAAAATTACTTTATTTGCAACTCATTACTATGGCTAAAGAAATGCAGATTTATTTTACCCTAGTGAAAATCCTTTCCATTTATATTGTGGATATATTTAAATAAAATATAAACAAATATCTCCTGATGAATGAATCTTCACCAAAGTTTCCAATTTTGGGGGGGGGGTTATTCCCTGCATATTTTTTACATATTTTTAGCACACAAATATTTTGGGATCTTTGCATTCTTCTTTCCAATATAATTTTTCCTGTGCAGAGAGATCACTTATCTATTTTGTACCTGCAGTCCTTTTTGTGGAAACTCTCTCTCTTTCTCCCTGAGTATTAAGAACAAATCAATAAAAAGTGAAAGCTTAAAAATATTCCCAAGCTGCATGTAAAACAAATGGGATTTTTAAATGCTGAGTTGACACCCCTTCCCACCATGCTTCTGAATGAGATATAAAACTGAGGTCCTGACCACATGCAGTCATTTAACAGATCCCATGGCACTTTTTTTCCAAGAGTAGAGGTGAAAGCTGCAATGTCATGGCTTAATTTCAATCGGATAATTACAGTCTACCTACTTAAAAATTCCTCACTGGTTTCTGTTAGAAAAGATATTCCTCATTTTTCTCCTGAGCTGTTGTGTTGTGCATTGCTAAAAGGCTTTTGCCCTTTGCCCCAGTAGAAATGCTTGTTCCCGGACATTTCGGTAATGAGTGAAGCGATCATTATGTATCTAATTTGCAATAAAATTTCCTAAAGCTACTCAAATGCCGCAGGAGTTGTGGAAATGTGGCAGATACTCTGCCCCTCGCAGACCATAGAGTGCACCTCATTGTCCCATGTTTTGGAAGGGTGATTAGGAAGCGTAAGCGTAGAAGCAGCAGATGAAGCATATTTATTACAAAATATTCCCGGCATTATATCTAGCTTGTGGGTGGCGTTTGTTGCTCAGGAGTGTGCACCACGGCTGCACACGCTTGTAGCATAAACTAATTTAAGATTACAGGGCAAAAGGTAGTAAAATTATCTTTTTTTTTTTTTTTTAATCCCACCTGACGACGCTCTTCTGCATATGTTGACACTGTATGTCACGCAGGTGAAGCACAATTCTGCTGAAGGTTCCTGAGAGCTTTGTGAACATGATTTCAATGAAAACATCATTTAGCTGAAGCCTGAGGACTGTGGGGACCCCTGGTGCAACAAGAATACCAACGTATTTCTAAACAGGGCTACACTGTGCGAAGAAGATGCTTTGTGAGCCGAGAAAATGAGCGGTGGAGATTTAATCCGGTGCCTTGCCTTTGCCTGAATAAGGAGGTAACTGGAAGAAGTCGGAGGTTGAGCATGCTGTTTGGGTGTTGAGTCACCCCGTGTGAAGTTTAGCACCGTTAGGAACAACGCTATTTTAAAGTTAGTAGTCTCTCAACTGAAACATCTAAAGTGTGGTTGCATGTTATAGTTTGAGCTCTTCTAAGAGCTCACCAAAATGGATAAAGCCCGTTTTCCTCCCTCCTCTATGACTCCCTGTCCCAGGCATGTGTTTCTGCCGCTTACCTTGTAGTGGCTGTGGCACTTGTCTGACCAACCCAATTTTTTACGTGCAGAAAGGCCACCCTGGGCTGGACCCTCTAGCCCAGGGCTCTGCCTCTGATGGTGGGCAAAAGTGACTGCTCAGGGAAGGAGAGGCAAATCAGATAGTTATACCCCTCCCAAACACTCTCCAGCAATTTGTGAGTCCAAGACTAAGCCAGAAGAGGCATCTAGGTATGCGATAACCCTCAATGGATCTTTCAGCAGAGAAGTTGTCAGGGAAGACTCATCCCGTTCTTCCTTGAGTGCTCATAAGCTTTTATCACTCACAGCACCCTGTGGACAGGAGCCAGCATTTAGCTATGGCCTGTGTGACAGGCCACCTCTCTCTGTTTGCTTTCAACCTGCCACCTGGTGGAAACCAGCTAATACCCTCTCCTTCTTCTACTGGAGGAGGCAGTGAACAGTCGATCTGCCATCCTCTCTCCGACACTCATATCTTCATTCAGGTCTGTCTTACCTCCCTTTGCTCACCTATTTTCCAGGCTGAAAACTCCTAACCTTAATCATTCTTTGGACACAAGTTGTTCCTAATCTGCGATCATCCTTGTTGCTCTTCTCTGAACCTTCTGTAGATCTGCTTGGTGATTTTTGAGATGGGAGAGCCAAACCACATTGTTCAGTGGTCCAAAGTTCTCTCTTTTGTTCTCTTTTCTTTCCTTGTAGTAGTTCCTAAGACTTTATTTGCTCTTTGACTGCTATTGATCTCTGTGCTGATCTTCCCTGGAGTTATCTATCATAATCCCAAGATTGCTTTCCTGGTAAAGGTCAACTCAAAGCCCGTTATTTTCTTTCTGAAGTTAGGATTGCTTTTTACTGCATGTGCCGTATATTACTGTACACTGAATTTTATCTGTCTTTTGACACAAAGCTGCTCAGTGTTATACGGTCTTTCTAGAATTCTTTGCAGTCAGCTCTTATCTTTTCTAGTCTGGATAACTTTCTACCATCAACAAATTTTGCCACCTTGCTATTCAGTGCATTCTTATGACATTACAGGTATGTTAAATATCAGAGATCTCGATGCAGAAAACTGTGAAATGCCACTGGAGATCACTCTCTATTGAGAAAATTATCCTATTCTCAGTTTCCTCCTTGTTCACCAATTATTTTACCTATTTTCCTTTTTATGCAAGGGTTGCTGAAATATCTTCAGAGCTTATAGTAAGGGGCTTGGTTGGGAGGCATTCGGATCATTGATCCATCAACTGGATCTGCCCATGTCAAAACCTCATGACTCCTTAGAAAAGCTTGTGAAGCTTGGCTTTCCCTACAAGTGCTGATAACATTTATCCAAGTGCTTCAGTTCATCATACACATTCAAGAGTAAAATGGTAAAGAAGAGAGCCAAGAAAGTAAGTCGGTAGCGCTTTGCTGCGTTAGCGAGCCGAAGTGACTTACCTCCTAACCAGAGGAGCACTGAGCACCATGCAGGTGGGTCTGTGTGACCTCTCCTTTGAGCAGCAGCGAGCCGGCGCTTTGGTCAGGACGTGACACCAGCTGTGCGGTGGCGATGTGACTCCACAGGCAGCGGCCGTGGCTTCTTCCTCAGCAGATGGGCACGGTGGCCGCTGGACTGGGCCCGTGTGCTGTCACTAGGGCTGGCTCATCTCACCATCCTTTTCCGATGGAAGGGGAGCGAGGCAGTTGATTTTTTTTCAGAAATAAAGGCCAGTGTTTTAGCATGTTTTCCATGCCTGTTCAGGGAAATTACTGAGGCTGAGAAACATTTCGTGGCTCAAGTGTGCAGCATTCTGTGTGCACAAGTTCTTGCGTGTGTGAGGTCCCAGGTGTTCTCCTCCCACCCGACCTTCTTTGTCGTCGGCAGAACTGGGGAAGAGAGCTACGGATTCACAGGTCCCTTTTAAACGAGGCAGGGGCCTTGTGTTGGTCTGGTGTGGGACAACATGCTTTAAAGACCCTCTTTTAGGTGGCAGTCCCTGTAGAACCTGGTAAGAGTTAAGTTCTTTGACTGCACTGATGGAGTTTCTACGTGTACCCCAGAGACTCCATTTAACTCCTCTGACAGATCCAGTTATTTAAGGCTACTTAAAACTTCTAATTAAATTTTCAAAGCAAAAATGATTTAATTGTATTTTGAAGCCTTCAAAAGGAAAAAAAAAAAGGAATACATTAAATTGTTTTTAAAATTGACTCATAACTATGTAACTGCAGTAACATACAGCGTAAGGTCTGTCACTCTATTAAAATATACAGGAAAAAAGAGAAAGGTCATCTTTGCTTACTCAGATGTCCTACTGAATTCAAACCAACAAATTAAAATGTAAATTAAAGTCTCTTTTTTAATTTTGCAGATGCAGAAAGACTGTGAAGATAAACTTCAAAGGTTCTGATGACTGTCTCATTTTCTCCTAAGGAACTTATGAACACCATTATAATGTGTGAGTGTAAGATAAAAAATATCTACTGGCTTCACTAGGCTATTGTACTTCAATTTTTGCTTAAAATCAAACACCTAAGTTAAGTAAATTTAGAGAACTTGAAAGTCTTCCAACTGCTATAGTGTTCAAAGAGTAGGTTGGGGATGTTCAGTAGATGGAGCGAAATTATTTTTACCCGGTAAGTTAACTAATTGAAATCTAAGAGTATCCCACTACTTTGTGATAATTTTTTACAAGGAAACAGCAAATGCATTTGTAGTTGACTCTATTTTGAATACAGCAAAAATCCTTCCATTTGAGTCCAGCTGGTAGCGGTTCTCCATGAATCAGAATTCTCCTGTGCAATTGTTAATGTGTGTTTTGCAAGCTGTATTCAAACTTGCTGGAGAAAAGGTAAGTAAAAATAAATACATTCCACAGCAGCAATCCACTTTATTTCTAGCTTTTTATTTACAGATGATGTATTTTGACTGATACACCAGAGAAGGTGCGCTTGCAGGCCCTTATATATCTGTGTTTCGTTTTCCACATTAAAGAAGGTTGCGACTTCGTTGCTTTGAATAGAGAAAGCAAACGTGCAATTTCCAGGTTTGCAAAGATTTACACCATACAAGTCTCTGAATAAATTTTTAGTTCTTTTTTTCTAGGCTCGTTGAGTAAATTTAAATTAAGATTGTTACAAATAAGTAAACATGCAAAAGAAGGTGCTTTAAGTAATTTTTCAAAAATAAACCTATTTCATGGAAAAAGGGTAATTCTTTAAATTTTCTATAAAGGCCAAACATATGGTAATTTAATGTGTAAGGTGGTTGTGAAAGCAAACATATTTACGCACAAATATTTAAGCCAAAATATTGGCTGTTGTCTTCTTGTTTCTCTTTTTCCTTACACCAGTTTGCCCTTCTTGAATATGGTCAGAATGTCCCATAAGGTGGCATGAGACAGGGACGGTGGCCTCCATTTGTCCCCTCTGGCATACTGGAATAGGTAGGCTGGCTATGTGCCAGACCTGGTTGCCTTCTCCTACTGTTCCATTTAGGTATCTGATATTAAAAATGATCACTATCTGTGGGGCTTTTTGTTTAAAAATGTGAATGGAAACCTTTAAGGTGGGCTATGTATGAGCACTGAGTTCGGCGGGGCAGGAGACACCTTGCAGCCCCACGAGATGCAGAGCACCTTTGCCAAACGGCCTTACCAGCCATCCTGCTGGTACAGTCATCCGGAAGAGGTGGGCCACTGCTAGGCTGAGTAACACACTTGGGTTAGTTATGAGGCGTGGGAAAGAAATGACATCTCTGAGGCATTGCTGAGGTTTTACACGCCTTCCACTTTTGAAGGGATCAGACCTGCCAAAAGACATAAACCTTCATTTGTCTCTGGCCTTTCTCTGTCTTCAGATGTGAAGTTTCTTTCTCTCATGATGCTACAGCACAAACCTGCTGTATTTTCCTCAGTCCCTTTCAGGGAAATGGACTTTTTCCACATCGCTATCTTGATGGGAAGTCATCTCCTCTTGTGACTCCCCACTTTGTTCACTGCTTTGGCTGGAGACCGTGGCAGAGCCCAGAATTTGTCTGCCCCTTAGACAGTTGGGCTAAATCAAGGGTTGACAGACCCATCTGAAATACAGAAATTAGATAGCATGTCAGTGAACAATAGTTTGGGGTGTTTTTTTCTGTCCCGCTGTCCCTTACAATATGTTCTGGATGATGTGCTCTGCCTGGAACATTTGCAACCGCTAATAACTTCTGGGAGGAACCCGTCATTCAATGTGCAAAACCTCATTCTTGACCGCAAAACAGCGGGCAGGTTTGAGCTGTTAATACATCTGCAGCTATTGGTAGCGGGCTGTGATTTCTTTTCCTTCTCAGTAGTTTGGGATTTGCATAGATCCCTATAATATTAGAAAATTTTTATTTAATTAGTCTGCCTATCTATTTTAAATGGAATAAATAGTATGGAGCTCTCACTGCTTTGTAGGTTAGCTGGTTTTCCCTCTGGTAAGTCTAGCAGAAGTCATGAAACTCTGTATTTTAACAGTTCCATGGCCTATACACGTGGGTCTCTATTGATTTAAAGGTGCCTTTGAAGTCAGTGAGAACACGAGACAAAGCTAACGGTGTCTGTGTTCACTCTTTTGTCACATCAAAACTAAGCCAGGGCGTGACACTCGATTTCTAGGTTGTGCTTTCCATGGCATAACAATAGGTGACACTCCGGCGTGCCACAGTAAACAGCAAGCGTTGACATCTCTTGGGTTTTTTCCGAATATTTTTGCATTAATAATGTGGGTTTTTTACAATCTTCCAGCTGATTTTGCTGGAGATAATAAGGACTTGTCAGGGTACCTGTCTTCTGTTGCACGTTATCTGTGCTGCTGGAAACCAGCTGGAATGAAGTTGGTTGTTCTGCTCACGACATAGTAAGGGGAGGGGTGGCTTTTTCCTGACGTTCATGTACTTTGACTCATTGGATTTACTTGAGTCATACCATAGGAGTTTTTCTCTTGATTGGCTGCCTCTGCCATCTAAATAATGTTGCATATTGCTACTTTTTCTGCCTGAGGCAGTTGCAGGATCGGGACGTACGGCTCAAATCCTGTCCGTTGCTGTACTTTCCTTCCATCTTGCTTGTGCCCTCTGCATCGTTGGCGCCAGAATGCCTACATTGTGCTTCGTCTCTCAATGTCTGGCTTACCGGCTTTTTTCTGTCTGTGCACGCCTGTGTTCTGCTCGTGCCGATGAAAGATCTTTTTCTCCATAGTTCCACTTGTAAGGTGGGATCCTGCGTTTTACGGATGATCCCTCCTCTGCTTGGAGCATCCCTAGTTCTCCAGGACGGCACTCAGGTGTCAGATGCCTCATGCCTGTGACACCGCAGGAAGAGCGTTTGTTTTGTTTTCGGTTCCTTTGTTTCAAGTAACATCCCCCACCCTATACCACGCACATTTACAATGATGTCTGCGGACATACCCTGTTACAATTTTCATCGCATTTCTTCCTTGTCTCTCTCAGCGTTTGGGGTGGGGGTTTTTTGGTATTAGTCTGGCAGCAAAGGGCTTGGCCATACTACACAGCGCAACGTGTCACAGATTATGATGTGATTCTATCAGTAGAACTAATTAAATCACTCTGGAACGGGAATTAGTTTAGTGCTGTGTTCAAACTAACTAGTTGCGCTGAGATTCGAGAGTCGTTGCTTTTAGGACTGAAATGACAGTACCCTAACTATACGTTCTTTTCCCTGCACAGAATATGGGTTATGGTCTCCCTGCTGCCAAAAGCCAACTCAAAATTTATGGACGTCAGTGCCCGCAGGCTTGAGACTTAGCTGACACATGGAGCTTGCATTCGCTTTCTGAAAAGGGATTCAATTCCTCTCATGGACTAATGTTTCAGGGGTAAATAAGCAGATTGTATAAAGATTGTCACTTAAAATGACAAGTTATTACGGCGTCTGAACTAAATAACACTGCTGAGGATGCGCTGAGCATCAGATTTTCTCCTGTTAAAACTAAATCGCAACTTTCATATTTTAGAGTTCATTAAAACTTGTCTTATCTACTTAATTAAAGGCAAGTGTCCCTATATAGAAACAGACAAACAAATTAAGATAATATGCCTCAGCTTCTCCCGCGGAATGTAATATTCTTATCTTTACAACACTAATTGCTGCAGTTAGGGTTTTGTTAAAAATGAATTGATATTTGCTAAGAGCACAGATTTGACAGATGCAGAACAAATGAGTAACTACGACAGCTTCCTGATACTCAGATGAAACAAGGTATTTAAATGTTAATACAGTGTTTTTCTAATAAGGGAAAAAATATTAGTTTAGCAAATTAATCCCAGTGCATTGATGTCTTTCATGGGATTGTAGTGCTTTGTTAATCTATCGTATTACAGAAAGATTCAAAGTAAAAGCTATTTTTATCATAGCAAACTGTGGCAACATGTGTAATAACAGGGAAGATTAGTTCCTGCCTACACAATTAGGCAATGTATTGACTTAATACAGCTCATGCACATACATAATAAATGGGAGTTTATTATAATATGCATGCAGCCATCTTGAATACACTGATTAGCAACATAATACAGTCAAACATAATCATATATATTTGTATTTTGTCGAGAGCAAATTAAGTCAATGTATTCCGATGTTCTGTATTAAGCAGACAAGCTGTATGGAGATGAAAGAAGTAACTGATATTTATTTCAATAAATCCTTCCTTACGGTGACAAGTAAATATTCCACAGGGTACAGATCTCCTTGAGAGGCGGCAAGGCACGCACCAGAACAGAAAGCAGTGTATTAGCGGGATGTAGTAGCAGTTTAGAAAATAATCTGTAGCAATCAGCAAGGCACAAGTACCTGTTGAAATGTTTTTTCCTGGGTCTCCGGTGGGAAGCCACGTCTGCTGGGACACGGAGCAAGGGCAGCCTTGCAAACGAGTTCGAGACGCTGTTTACCTAGACCTTCTCAGAGTATTTAGCCTTGGTTTGTGCAGGCTTCCAGGGGTTCTCAGCTCCATTTTACTGGGCAGGGAAGGACTGGCCCGAGTCTTTCAGCCAGAGAAGTGGTCTTAGTGTTATCTACTTGTCCCAAGTACGTGACAAAGATGGCAATATAATTGAGAAATCTATTTAACATGGCTTACCAGCCCGGTTCCTTGCTAGTGGTATCAATGTCCCCCAGCTGGACCTCTTTTACGTGCCGTATATGTGAGAACAGCTGATCCAGGATTTCTTGTCCTTGCTGGGTGTGCCGACGGGTCATGAACAGCTTCTCTAGGTCACGACACCGGTGTGGCTGAGGGGTCTTCTTGATCTTCTGAAAGGTATTTTGCTTTCTTCATTTCTTGAAACAAAACAAACCAAAAACCCCTAAACCCCAAAACACCCTAAACTGCAAATACAAGTAATGGGTTTGTAGGAAGAGACATTGCTGTTCCTTGGAAGATGTTTCCATGTAATTTGGAATTTGCCTCTAATTAGCTTGGAGCAATTGAACTGTCAATGTAATTCCCTCCATCGTGATTTGACTATTAAATTCAGTTTACGAGGACCATCTTCTTTGTAGCAGTGTCTAATACAGCATTTATCAATCATATTAAAACACCTAGTAATGCACAGATTTTCGCTAAGCAGCAAACAGATTTGCGTTTGGTATCACAGACACGTTGTTAACACATTAACTCAGATACCAGTTTAGTTTGAATGACGACTGTTGTATGGGGCTAGGTTTTGGATTTGTGACCAAAACAGCGTTGATAACACAATATGGTTTAGTTATTGCTTACACGTTATCAAGCCATTTCTCACGCCGCTTTACCAGCGAGTGGGCTGGGTGTGCACCAGAAGCTGGGAGGGGACACAGCTGGGACAGCTGACCCTGACTGACCCAAGGGATATTCCACACCATATGACGTCATGCCCAGCATATAAAGCTGGGGGAAGGAGGAGGAAGGGGGGACGTTCGGAGCGATGGCGTTTGTCTTCCCAAGTCACTGTTACGCGTGATGGAGCCCTGCTCTCCTGGAAAAGGCTAAATGTGTGTGTGTGTATAAATATATACATATAATGAGTTTAAAAAGAGGGATAGACATATCACGCAGCCCTTAATGAAAACTTCCAGTGGTAGGAAACACATGACTGTGCTTTCTTTTGCGCTGAAATCCAAGCATTATGCATCCTCGAACATTACCCGCCAATTAAAAGGCAATTTGAGAGAAGTAACAGCATCCTTGGTCTCAAGGGAGCCAAGATTCACAGTCGTAACTGACGGGCTTCCCTGACTGCAGTTTCGGAGCTAGGCATTTCAGTGACACATAATTTACAAGATAGAACTGAATTATGAGTTATGTAAATGACTCTAAATTATTATTCTGCCATCAATAATACAGAAATTTTAGGAACTCCTAATTTACCCAGTAGGAGAGGGGTTTATGTGGCGTATGGAAATGAAGGAGCCACACATGCTTCTCGTGCTTAAAACGGAGAGTTTTGGACTGTGTGACAAGCCTGTAATATTCATGTGTCACAAAGGATTTTTCTAAACAGTAAAGTATCTGCTCTTGGTATTAAAGATAAGGGGAGCCCCACTCGAGAAAAAGAGGGACAACCGTTCTGGTTTGCTGCTGGTTGCACATTGTGCAGGTTTGAACCTTCCCTAAAAATAACCCATTTCTGTCAATCTAGGCGGTATATTCATTTTGTGTGTAGAAGCTACACTCATATAAATGCTATCAAAATATATTTTTCTTTTTTTTTTTTTTTTTTTTTTTCTGTTAAAAAGAAATGTTAAAATATGGGGGCTAGATTTTTCAGCTTGGTATAAATTGACAAAATCTGTTCGCTCCAGGTAAAAGCAACCTGATCTACAACAACTGAGGATCTGCTTTTTGACATAAATGCAAAGTAAAGGTTCATGAACTATTTTAGACTTCTAATGAGAAAATAAAATTAATTAGAATGGCATTGAGTGACATTAGTTAAAATTACTTTAAATTGAAAGTTCTTAATAAACATTAACTATCCTTGAATACAACCATGGATCTTGAAAAATGCCGAGCTTCAGGAAAAAAATTCTATTAAGAAGCTCTGATATATATCACGTGTGCTTTTTAGATAGTAGAAAATGGGTTCCTTCTTATTTCAAAAATAAATAAAAAGGGAATACATTTAATAATGTAAGAAAAAAATCAATGTTTAATTTAGTAAGGGGTAATTCAAATATACTTCAGGTGCTTATGGAAATTATCTGCAGTTTGGACTCGAGGAAATAAGGTCACAAATCTCTTTATTATAGGCGGGTTATGAGGTAACTTATAACTTATTGCTTAAAGAAAAGCTACAAAACCAGTCTTTAATACCTTTGTAGTGTTGCTAGTTCCTCATGGCAGAAGCCAGGAAAACTACAAAGTGAAAAATAGTGAAGGGAAATAAGGTGATTAAAATATTTTAAAAAATATTACTGGATTATGATAGTTAAGCACTTAAAATGGGTGAAAGTGAACCAATGTTTTCTGGGGGTGTCATTATTAAATTTTTTTATTAAATGCTGTGCAGAAGTAATATCTGAAAAAAAGGAATGACTACATTTAACAGATGTTTTTAATTTAAAAAATATACAAAACCAAGTCTCTTATTTTTCCACAATATGCCGGAAATATTTTTTCTCTTATATGAAAAGATGTTTCCAAGGTGTGGCTGTTCCTCCCTACACGTGTTCATTTCCCATTTTTCTAATATTCCCAAAGAAAAACGGGAATGAGGCAGAGCAGGAATAAAAAGGAAGGAAATTATAGAAAGACAAGTAGTTTCAGTTTGGGGGGCTTTAATAAAATTTAAAAAGTGAGAATTTTCTGTTAATGTAATTTCCAAAAAACCATAGTATTAATCATCATTAAACGCAGAGACAATTTTGCCAAGGATGCAATACAAGAAATTATCAATGAAACACTTCACCTCTGTTTTCTCATGGTAGCGTCAGGTTATTTAGGATAAGGGTATGTGCTTCATCCCTGAATTTAAAGAAGAAAAACCCAAGCAAATATTGACCACAGCTGACCTTGTCTATTGTGTGTCATTAATCTAACAGTGACATCAAGCAGCATAAAATTAGGAAACGCATATCGATCTCAGTGGTGACCCAAAAGTGACGTATGCCACGGTATCTCAACGTACCTCAGTGAGAACAAGGACAATTTTACTGTGGCACCGTTACTTTTTGTTTGACTTTTCTGTCCGGAAAGAACTCCAAAAACCTGAATAGCTTCACCGGAGAAGGTAAGGTTTGTGCAACGTGCCCTGCTAGCGTAACAAGAAAGTGAAGTTCTGGATCTACCTGCTCTCCCTTCTCCCTGACTTTGATTCTGAAGAAGGGAAAGGCACAGATGGCCGCAGAGACAGAGTTGCAGGATTTTGGTTTTGCAATGTGGTTCCCTTACTGGACTACTTTATTTGAGTCCAGCATAACATATGTGATTATAAATCATATAGCAAACTATTGCTTACCAAAGTTGCAAATAGCTGATGGAAAATAAGCACATATAGAACGATGTAAGAAAACAACGAGAAGGAATCAGTGGTTGATTAATGAATCAGTATTGAGCCAGAACAGTCCATATAAGCACGGACCAATTAATAAAAGATTTCTGCTTGCTTTTATGTAGCTAACGTAATTCTACTTAGTGGAGTACTGAAGTGGACAACTGGAATTACTAAAATAATGAATAGAGTCAACATTTAAAGTTTTTGGAGTGGACAATGAGGAAAATAAACACTGAGAAGTTCACTGGGTCAGGCATTATTTCTCTCTCCAGGGACACGATTAATTCGTTTTCTGTTCCAGAGTTTTCTTTGATCTATTGTCAAATGTACTGTTGATTGAACACAATTATTCTTAAATTTGGATCAAAGTTACGATAGTGCTCATCCTGCACTATGTATATTGAAGGGGCTGAGGTCAGTGTTTGATGGTGCCTCAGTTTGTTGCGAGTTGCTGTTCTGCAGCAGCTCCGGCCAGAGCGTTCGGCAGCTCTTTTCCAATTGTCCGGTAAGACACGCTATCGGAGATCCTACCCGGAAAGACACAGACACGTTAGTGTCTCTGTCTCCTGCAAATTCTGTTTGGTAAATGCTAGTTAGTTGTGTATGCAATACACACGTGTTGAATGCAGCTGATGGAAGGAGAAGCTACCGATAACCACATTTAAACTGGAATGGCAATATAAAGGAACACTTTCTGATCAGTTTTCTTGCTGAAAAAGTAATCGCATAAAATAATTGCAGACCATATGATCCATCTTGTGTTCCTTTGAGGAACACAATGACATTGTTATAAAAACATTAATACATTAGATATTAAACCTGTTATTTATGCCTAAGTTCTAGCTAACTTTAATACAGCCTTGAAGTAATAATAATTCAAAAATTCTCTATAAAGTTATATAGCAGTACAAGTCCGTGCAAAACACCTTCAGCAAAATATACAACTTAAAAGTTCGAATCATCTTTCCCTCAACAATCTTGCTGGTGGCGTGTAGGAAACACGAGGACATCAGCATCTGAATTTGGTTGGGGTTTGATTCTGAGTCTCCAGCAGCCCTGGAAGCAGCCTTTTCTAAAGCAGATTAATTCAATAAGCTAAGTAGGAGCACGATCACTGCATCCTATCGCTGTGACACCTGGGGTAAAACCACTTCAAAACAGGCTGTTTTGTACAGACTCGGCAGCGTCTTGAGTTTGATTTTGTGGGAGAAGCAGAAGTCGGTTCTGGAGCGCTCAGTTTGCTGCCGTGCTCGTAAGCACCTGATTTGCTGCTGAGAATCACTTTCCTCTTCATTAATTACAGCTCTGTTTTCCTATTGACACTTCATGCACCCAGTGCTAGATATCCCACCACTAATGAATTTGATTACACTGTAGAAGATAATGGATCAAAATAACGCAATATCTACTCTTCTATGAAAGAACGTGAACACCTGCATTAGTATTTTAAGTTCTAGCAGCTTGCTGCTTTCTTCACGACGTTGTATTTATTCTATCTTGATTTCTAGCTCTGAGCACGATGAACGCGTATATTCTTAATTTCTCTAGGGAGGGGGGGCCAAGCACTGTGATAGATAACTTCAAAGCATAATGAAAAGAAAAATGCAATGAGCCGTATTTAGGACTGTAACCATTTTTTTCCCTGTCATTTTGACCGATGAAAATGGAGCGGTATGATCTATGTGAATGTGGAATCCTTTTCTAACTTGGAAGGCTTCAAATACTGCCTTGCTGGGCTTTTGAAATGGCATGATTATGACTGAATTGCACATTGCCAAGAAGAATTCCATTTTTCTAAGAACATGCTAAAGTAAAATTATTGATATTATAAAGAAGTTCTGGTTTATCTGAGCCAGCAAAATGACAGCTACAACTGACCATTTTATCAGCTTTTTTTCTCATCACTACATGCAGTTTAACATTTGCACATTCCTATTAACTTCCCAATTTGTTTCTGAAGATGGTATTATGCATGGTCTAGGAGAACATAGCTTGATTTTTCCAGGAAGACTGGCAGAGAAAAATTGATGGGCAGACATCAGCTAGTGTTTTGAGCATTTAGATCAGTATTTTCATTTAGGGAGTAGGGAAAATTTAATTCAAAAACGTTATAGCTCTAGACCCTAAAAAATGAACTTGTCTCAAAGAGGCTTCAGGTCTTTGAGGTAAACTGTACTAACCTCACTAAAATCAGAAATAAAATGCTTTTCTAAAGAAGAGAAGCGTGTTAAGCCGACATATTTGCAAGCTATATTACTTAAAAATCATCAAAAGAAATCTTTCCAACAACCAGCTTTCATTTTCTGGATAAACTCATACAATTGTCCCCTTTTTTAAGGGTCTCAGTGCAATTTTAGACATATTCAATAGCAACAAAATGGACATGGGCAGTGTGGAAATACAGGCAACTAAAAAAAATAGTTGTAATCAGATCTATTTATTCATGCAGCAGAATTTCTCACTGCACGAGGAGCCCAGTTGTCTTCCACAACAAGCGGCTATTTAACGCAGACAGAGGTGGTGGTCTCAGACACGGGTACCAAGTACTGCCGAAGGCGCAATATCCAGGTTGGTTTCTAAAACTATTTTCAGAAAAAGGTAGACTTAAGTTTTCAATGGTTCACTGTTCTAGCTGTTTAATGCTTTCTGAAATTAAAATCCTGGTGAGGAGAATCACTTTGAAAAACTGAGGCTTAGCACGTGATTTTATCAGCCACAGCTTGAAAACTTGGGAGTGACGATATAGGTGAGCAGCATCCGCGGCTGCTCAGTCCAGAGTCTGCTTGTGCAAGTACAGTTTCTTCATTACCTGGAAGAGATGAGTGATGTTTGAGTGGAAAGCCACCACAAAACTCTGCCCCACACCGATGCACCTTCAGCGGTGGAACCACTGAAGCAAGATGCAGAGTACAGTCCTCAAAGCTGGAGCCAACACGGTTTTGAACAGTTTTAAGGAGGGAGTGTATTCTTCTTCAGTATTAAGGAGACAGTTATTGAGTATTTGGAAATCTGGACAGAAATGGGAGGTCATAATAACCACTTGTGCAGAGGAAGCAAGTGTAGATCGTTTTTTTTTCCCACAGAAAACCCAAGCCTCTGGTAAACCTGATTTAGGTTTACTGAGATTTAGGAGCAGATGCTAAAAGAAACATAGCAGAGCTGGAACATACAGTAAATAGATAGTCCCTTAGCTCTTCTTGAAGAGCTGTGTGGTTGAGACAGTGTGCGGAAATCCTGAAGCAGGTTAATGGTATCCCTCCATTATGGAGAAATAGCTAAGGAAAGAACCAGGAACCATAGGTAATAGATCTCATTTAGAAGAGGCTTCAAGAGGTCATGAGCTATTCTGTCCCCAAAAGTTAGGACGGCAAAGTTAAAGCCTAAGAAAGCTGCATACTTTCAATCTTTCTTCACGCCTGGGGCAATAATTAAACGTTAAAATATTCTTGGATTCTATCAGTTATGAGGAAACAGTATTATGAAATCTGATCTCTCTCCTAATAACACAAATAAAGCATCCCTGTGGGATCTGCAGCAACCGTTTCCACATGAGGCTAATAAGATCTGTAACTTTCACTGGCTTTCACGTGACAGATGCTTTTATCCTTTTTAAAGCACTAACCATATTGTTTACACTTCCACTAAGTTTTTTTCCAAGCCAATGCTACATTTTCTCCGTCTCTTTTTTTCATCCTTTCCGTTCATTTCCTTTGCCCATTCCTAGCCCTTTCAGCACTGATGATCGTGCTTCCCCGCCACGCTCTACTCATCCTCTGCTCCTCCTACATGTGGTACCCAGCTCCGGTACTTCCTCATAGCTGGATACTCTCTCCTCCTCAAATCGCCAGTCTCACTGGCAGCACCTAGAAAGAGGTATATCCAAAAGTAATTATGATTGTCACCGCTCATGGAATGGGGGAAAAGGGAAAACAGAAGAGATTTTTTTTTTTTTTTAAGAATGTTGCTTTATGATTTAGCAAATTGAATCTGTATTTTCACTGCTTTCTGGATATATTGAAAATCTTTACCTTATCACACAGACAAATTAATAGATTAGGTTGAAGCGTGCCAAGTTCTATCAAAATGGAAACGCACTAATGCTATCTTGCCCTGTTTTCAGAAAACAGATACGTATTCTAACAAAACCAACTACTTCAATCTATAGTTTAAAAAATTATGACCAGTTATTTTCCTTTCTGCTCTTCTAGCAGTTTTGTACAGATTCTTGTGATATTAAAGGAAAAGCATCAGCTGTAATTGGATCCTGGTCCCTGAGGTTTATTGTTCGAACATTATACCGTCTATAACTCTGCCATTGACCACAGTGGGCCCAGGACGTTACAGAACACATAGTCTGAGTGTAGCCGTGCAGAACGTCTCTCTCGTATCTTTAATGAAGTGAAAAACATCACCAATTGCTGCTCTAGCTTATTATATACCTTTATTTAAAGTGGTATGTATTTTTAGCAGACTTGTTATTAACTGTATATAATGCATTTTCACACAGATATAAACATACACTTGTCTGGTTCAGTAGCATTTAAAGGAAACCTATAACGTATAATTGCTCAGACTTGCTCTTGCTTTTTGTTTGTGCTAATTAATGAAGAATCTGCATGTGGCTGAGAGGGGCAAAAAGGAAGGTAATTAGCAAAACAAGACTATACCTCCATACACACACATGCAGAAGCCGAGGTGATAGAGTTCTCTGTATTTTTCAGTTTATTTTTTATTGAGATCAAACTAGTAAGTTGCTATTTACACTCCCTGCTTACCAGGGCATTTTGCATTATCGTCAATATGCTGCTGCATAACTAACATGGTAGCCTGCTGAAGCATTAGGATAGTGTTATATACATATGGGCCCTAGAATATATGTTAGATACCTGTTTTATTTTGAAGCTTCATTCCAGCTACTTCTGTAAAAGATGGATTTTGCAATATTGAAATAATTTTGCTCAGAACATTACTAGTAAGGCTTAAGAAGGAAACATTTTATTTAATAAGAATAGGGGGTATGTTGTTTTCAAAGATGATGCTCATAAAAAATACAAAAATGTCATAAGAACTTCCCTTTGTCGTGAAAATATTGCAGTTGCGATGAGCACTGTAACTTGCAGACTCATGTAAGTAAAGATGACAGAAGCAATATTGGCTGTGCCAGTATGAACAGTGGAGCTCAGACTTCTTTTTTCCCCACATAGATAAACTGAGTAATGAGCTAAACAAAACCCTTTGTTTACTGTACCAATAATATTAAGTTTTGAACCCAGTCACTTAAATATAGTGGTAATGTGCATAGGTGTCCATGACAATTATATTATGGCAAAAATATGTGCATTTACCAGAAAAAGAGCATAGCTACAGGATCAATAACTTGCCTATTCATTGCCTATATATTCTTAGATGTATTACATCGGTGGCATTTGGGAAATGAATTGACACATCAGTAATAAATTGAATTTGGGATACAGTTTCTTCGTCCTTGGTAAAATATCTATTGCGTATTGCATACTAATGCATCCAGTGAAGTTGATTGTTTTCCAAAGGTGGAAACATTTCAGAAAGCATCGTTGTAAGAGAGCCGGACATCTAATCATACGGGGACATTTGTCATTGGATAGTATATGTAGTTTGCCATGATTGTTCGTCTTGCAGCACTGGAGTAACGCAGGGCTTCCTCACCACGTATTTGCACTCTGTTAGCTTGCTGAATACCAGGAGGAGATTGCTTCCACAGAGCTGACAAAGAAACTCATTTAAATTAGAAGCTACCATAAACACACAAAATAAACAAATAGTGTTTTTCCTGAGGTGGTTTTCTGTTTGTTTATTTTTGTTTCATTTAAATCTCTTGAGCTGTCAGAGAAAGGGATTTTAATTTAGTAGGTCAATAAACCCTCTATTTTATAGTGAATTGTTCTCTGTGTGGTTTTTTCTGCCTAGGCTAAAAGCTGCCATTCTGTGGTGACTGATAACTCATTTTGCTGCTTTGATTTCTCGCCGTGCATACTTGAAGAGCGTCTTCTAACTTACTCACAGCTTGCTTTCCTTTCTGCTTCGGATTGGTTTTGCTCCACGTTTATTTTGTTACCTGTGCCTAAAGGCTGTTTTTTTATGTGGAAACAGCCCGTGCATCTTCTGATTTTTGCCATATGGTACGCTTTACTTCTCTGTGTGATGTACTCTCAATTACATTCAGCAGCACGTCCCCTAAAAGGCAATTTTGACAACGCTCTTTGCATCCACAGAAAGAAGCATTTGCACTTTCCCGTTGGAAGTTACCGAGTAGATCCGCTCCTGGCAGCGTAACTTCTCCCGTTCCGCTTCCTTGGATGGCTGCGGGGAAGCGTGCTTTGGAGGCACCTGCTGTTAGGAACTTCCTCAGGGAGGACCTGGTGTCACCTGTGAGTGAAATGCAGCCCTGTGCAGGTGACGGTGGGGACGACCAAGCTCCTGATGAGTTAAGGAGCGGGAATTATGGGAAGGGAGATTTGTTAGGCTATAAATTCCTTATCTCTTTCCAAAAGCAGAACGCTATAATCGTCTCTGTGGGTGAAACGCTTTCTGTGAAGAAAGCTTATGCAAACCCAAACTTTATTTTATGCCCCATTTTAGCCAATGAGGTTAACTAGTACAGTACCCTTGTATTGTAGTTGATTAAACTCTACAAATTTACAGAAAATAAGGGTCATCAATACCAACGACTTGTTCCAATACAACTGGCTTCACAGACTGAACCTCGTCAAGGATATTGCTGAATTATTTGAAGCAGTACAAAAAAAAAAAAATGCTTTGAGTCATCTGTGTAAGTGTGAATAAAGCAAGATCTTGTGTCCCATCATTACACACTGTACCTGTGCTGGCATGCTCCCTTATTACCCATCAGTTATAGTAGAGGAGTTTTCCATGGTTACGTATGCATTTTCTAAATTGTACCTGTTAATAAGCGATTTTTCCCAGTCTGTTATTCTCACTCTTTACCTCCCACTGTGTTTTGGCTGCCTTTCAAAACCGAGCAGTACCTGCATCCTTTAAAATCAATGGCGAAGAATATCTCTTGAATTACGATTGTCCTCCAGCATCTCTTGGCCAAAGCACGAACGTGCCTGAGCTCCATCCCCGAGTTCTCCAGCACGTAGCGATGAGCCCCGCAGGCGCTACGGGAGAGCCAGGCCCCCAGCTGGTCACCACAACCGGAATGAATCTGTCTCATCTCGCTTACTGATAACGCACAAAAAGTAATCATACTGCAGCGGAAAGCATATCATGAAATATTATCTTTGGCAGATGTCACGGCAGAAGAACAAATCTGCATCTGGGAGCAGCGGAAGATACAGATAAGTAGCTTCATTTTAACCCAGTGGCTATCTAGATTAACTCAAAGTCATGTCCTTCAAAAATACAAATTCTAATCATCCTTCCCTGGGTTTGCCCACACGTGTTGCTTTGTTGGACTGGTTGGAGATGAATTATCTAGATGTCCATAAAACCAGAATATACATTGTGACTTCCTCCAAGCTGATCACAAAAAATTCACATCCAGTCTCATTTAGGAAAGGATATCACATAATTTCTCGTTAATCACTATGTGGGCCAAAGCCTGTTTAGGAAATCCTGTTGAAATCTATCTGTTTTTTCCACTATGAAAAGAGAGTTCAGATCTCGGAGCCGACAGTGAAGGAAACTGCCAACAAGAGCAACCGCTGCTAATGCTCAGGTGAACTCGATATGTCAAGAGCTTATGGAGACTGGAAAAACTGCACGGAGATCCCTGTGCTGCTAACACTCCTAGAGTAAGAATATAGGCAAAAGATTAATCTTAATAACCTCACTTCTGGGCCAGTAATTCAAGAGATAATTTTGCATGCAAAATGAACACACAGACAGCACTCAGAGGAGATAGTACCTCTAGTGATAAGATGCTCACTGGAATAAGTCAACTGATTTTCTTTATGTGATTTCATGAAACAGGAGGGCGAGAGCTGTGAGTGTGTGCTGGGATGAATCCGCAGTTTGTTGTTGTTGAAATGAGCGGTGGGACATTTGCTTGGCTGGCCGCAGAATTAGCTCGTAGGGTGATGGGTCCCGATAATTGGCTAATTGGCACTGGGTTACCTCAGTTTGCTGGCTAATAAATAGCAGCGGCTGAGAAGCTCTTTGAGTTGTGATACCATGAGTGGATGGTGGGAGGATGCTTGAAGCAGGAGTGAGCCATTACCAGTCATACAAAGTTAAGGTAGTCCTCTTTGTCCTCCACAGTTCTTGGATAAAGCTCTTAAGCACTTAGTTGAGTTTTTTTCTTAGTGCATTAGAAAGTTAAAATGCCTGCAAAACAATGTTCCTCGGGTAAAAGCAATATTGTTTGTATGCCTCTATGGATTTCCAAGCTGAATTCTCTAGCTGTTTCCTTTGATGTAGTGAAATGATTTAAGGATACAGTTCAGCTGTGTGTTTCTTTGCTACTCGATTTTAAGGGAGTTTATAAATTTTTTTGGAACACTTGCTAAATACAATGCGCGTAATGAGAGATATTCTGTTTTCCAAGAAAAACCTCAGTAAGAGAAATTAAGTTAACTCTATTCCCTTTCATAGAGGGGTATTGTTGCAAAGAGAGTGACATTGAAAGGCACACAAGAACAGGTGCCAAGATTCATGTTGTGTTAAGAAATTGGAAGAGATCAGAAGATGGAAATGTATTTCCATTTCATTTCCAAGCCAACAGACAGCAGAACATCACTCTGAGTGTTTCAGTTAATTTAAGAAAAGCTTGGGTGTTCCTGTAGCAGAGTAGGAGTAGGGGAGTGGAGGGGCACGATGCTTCCTTTGGTCTGCTTTCTGTTGTTATCTACTCCTCAATAGGCTTTGAAAGAGTAGGTCCCTCTGAGGACAATGTATTGTCACAGATATGTATCCACAGATAAATTTTCTGTGAATGGGATAGATATTTCTAAAGAGCATGTATATTTACCTCTGATAAATGCTCCATTTCAACAAATGCTGACATTCTTAAATAATTTCCCGAGGGGTCTAATACTTAAGCTTCTCTACTGTGGTGTTATTCTCCATTGGCCAATTCCTCAACTCTTTAATTCTTTCAGTTCTAACAAGTCACCCAGATTGTTTGCACCTGCCAGACAAATAAAGTGAATTTCAGAAAAGTATCGTCCTGTGGTATTTAACTGATATATAATAGGTTTGGATAGCTTATTTTCCTGTCTTATTTCATGCCTTAATAATTATACAAAAAGAGTTTCTGGGTAGTCATTGGGCATGATCAGGTTTTGTTGTTGTATTACTTTGCATGGGAGGGGGAAAAACAAAGCCCTCGAAAAGTAGTTATATTATTAAAAACAGCAATAGAAGTCATGGGACATTAAAGTAAACTTCCCTAATTACTATAATTTAAATTTACTACATTAATACCCAGAAAACCTATTATAAATAAAAGCTTTTAAGCAGGAGAGAATTAAATCCACTAAATTCCATTAGTGACATCTGATATAGAAACACATTAAGAAAGCTAAACACCACACTGGTTGCTTAGTTAGTTGAATCCATTAGTATTAAATACATTCATTTCATCAGCTGCTCGGTTCAAGGGATCCAAGCTTGAAATCTGTTCTTTTGAAGTGAATAAGGTGATTTTTTTTTTTTTTTTTTTTTGATGAAAGAGGTAAACAGCGACTGGTATCTCACAGGTTTTGCATATTATGTGCATACCTTGTCATTATAAAAGAAATAATATGCAATTTTGACTTAACAGCTTTCAAATACATGAATGTTGAGAAAAATGTATGCAGCAATGTGAGGGGAAAAATTGACATAGTCTAGAATTAGACCCCTTTTACAATACTAACCCTTCAAAGAAAACCTCACCCAAAAGAGACTGAGAACAAGACTACCATTATTCTCGGGGAGCTCAGTCCAAAGCACAGAGAAGCAAATGGAAATCACTTATTTCCTTTGGGTTTAATCAGGCTTGGATTTGTGTTTGCTTTTAATGAAGCCACGCAGTTAAGAGAAAATTAAAGTAAACAGACCTACAGCATTGTGCAGCCTTGCACATCAGAATGCTCACAAACCTTAAAAAGGGAAAATTTTCTTAAAACAACCAAGAAGATGCGGGAGAAGCAATAAAAGTCTCTCACAGGAGAAAGAACTGGATGCACCAGGGGTGGAGAATAATCAGCAAGGATACGGGGGGTCTGTTGGGAGGTCAGCTGCTGAGCTTTCAACCCGGGTCAGGGACTGAGAATTCCCCCACGAGAACACCAAAAAGCAGACGAGAATGATCATAGAAGAGAGTCAAAGAAATTCCGTCCTGGCAATTACAAAGATACAGTTTTCCCCATGTTGATCTGTGCGCGTGTTTGTATGTTGGTGAGGGCCAGTTACGTTGCATTACAGAAGAGTTTGAATTGCCGTGATGATACATTTTGCTTTAAAATAGGAAGTGTGTGTATGTGCGAGCTGGTGTGCAGGGTTGCACCATTTAAACTGGGTGTTTGAAGACAATACTGGTCTGGGAAGGGGGCCATGCAGTTCTGAATTCTCCTGGCATGTAATATAATTTCTGCCTGTTCCTTTACCACTTGTGGTGCTGCTTACTGTGAACTGAAAGGACAGAATATTGTCCGAACTATTAATTTTTGGATTTGGAGCGTGTTTGGGCTTTCTGTATTTAGGCACCATAAACATACAGTCCCTAATTCCTTCTCTGTCAGCTAAATTTCCTTAGTCCATAGCAGCATCGCCTGAGAGTGGTGCTGGATGGTGCATTAAAATGTCCAGTCACTGTCTGTTTGATTCAGTTCTCCCAGGACGGTAGAAACCTGAACCCAGCCTATCACCTGCTTAAGCTTTCTGCTTCTTGTTTTGACTAGATCTTTTTCTCTGAATCGCATGTACTTAGTAAGGAAAAATAAAATCGTTTGATCTGCTGTTAGTTTACATACGTGTTGTTTGTGTGCACTGAAATTACTTTTACAGGCCCTCTGCAGACCACCCTAGGGATATATTTTCATAATTAATATAAATGTTACATGTTCCAAGATCTCCAAGACCAATGCCTGTAAACCAACTCCTGTACTCAGACAAAAAAATGAATCCATCATTAATTTGTAATGGCTATTATGTTCTATGTTATTTGTAATTAATTGATAAAAGTCTTAGGGCAGTATATTAACAGTAAATATGATTTTATTACATTTATTTATGCTTTGGAGTTTCTCAATTAGAGAGGTGTCCTCTAAAATGATTAAAGTCTGGTGGAGACCGAGAGAGAGGTTTCAAAAAATAATTAAAATAGGAATGGAGAACAGTTGTCATTGAGGGTAACCAGGAAGGAGAAAAGTAGCGTGTGGCTGACAATTGGGAAGTCAGCTGCTGAGCGTTCAAAGCCGGTGACGCTCAGAGAAGGCATCTGAAAAACTCTCCTGTAAGGCCATCAATAATCACGCGCGAATAGACGTGGTTTTACTCCAAGACGTGCAAAACTCAGTTTCAGTTGTTCTACCTCTCACCTGGGACAGTGCCAGCTTCCATCTGGGAAAATGGAAACCCAAAATCTTACTCGTTTAGGGTTGGGCGGATCGTTCAGTGTTTGTACGGCACCAAGGACGACGGCTCCCCGGTGCCAGCTTCAGTCTCAGGGTGTCATCGTTGCACAAATCCTAACGAGGAATTGGAGCCAATACCCTGGCTTTCCTGAACCCTTTCTGCGGTTCAGCTCATGGCAGCTCTTGGCTTTTTATTGCGCTGTGTTTATTGCTGGTGTCCTTTTAAACTGGGTCCGGGAATTGAATCACTTTGCTCCAGTAGCTATAGAAATCGCAAGAGATGAAGAAAGCAGAAATTAAGAGGACAGAACTTTTTAATATTAATTTTGCTTGAATGCATTAGAAAATATTCTGAGTGCAGTCTAGATGGTGCCACCATGAATGAAGTTCGTAAGTAATTTCCACTAAGATAGTTATGCTTTTTCCTTAAATTCTGGACACTTAAAAGCATTTCTTGCCAGCTGCGTTGGGTTTTTTATGAGTGTTTGGGACTTGGATTGAAAATTATTACACTATCATTAGCAGATTGGGTTTTTTTTTGGTTGGATTTATACGTAGTTATACTTAATGCTGTGATTATTTCCATTATCATGTGTACACAGTTGATGTTTTATTTTATATGTGCTTGGCTTGGCTTATAATCTGACAACTGGTGTGTTAACTCTCCTACTCTGAACTGCAGCCCAGCTTTCTATTAGTGCATTGATGTCCAATGAATCTGATGCAGGGGGTCCTTCCAAAATTAACTCTTAAAGTTCCTGACTGTTGCCACATGCTTAAACCACAACTTTCCTTCTCAGATTTTAAAATAAAATTGACTTTTTGTTTAGTTGCTGGGGGGAAGTGCATTTTTAACCATTCTGTTCAACATTTGCATGAGTTTGAATTTCTAGTTTCAGATGAAAATGGAAGCGCTAAAGCACAATGAAAATCGAGCTGTCTGTATCCAGCCGTTCTTATCACCCCGGGACGTGACTGCCGTACCAAGTCCTCAGCACATGAGCAAGCAATTCTATTTCTTTCTCTCTTTCCTCTTGCGGTAGTTCCATATTCACTCATATTTGTTTATGAAGAGGCATTAGACAGTAAAATTGAAAGTGAAGATAGCAAAAAAATAAGGAAAGAAAAGAGGACATCCTGAGGTTTTGTATAGGCTTGCCAGTACCATAATTATGTTTTACAAAAGGAGTCTAAACTGATGGAAAGAAAACCTCTGAAAGTCTCTTTATCATTATAAAACACACCTATTTCTAAATATTGCTTTTGCAGAAATCTTTTAGTAACCTTCCTGCAGGTTTCTAGGAGCAGTTCTAAACCTGGTCCTCTCTCCTGCCTTGAGACCTCTGAAGTAATTTTGATCCCTTTTAAAGGAAGAGTCCTTTCATTTTATTTTGTTCTACCAACTAGGAATAGGCAAAAGTTTTTTGCGAAACAGATTTAAAATTAGATGATCCAAAAGATTTAAAGAGGACTTAATTACTATAAAAACCTTTGTAAACCTTCCTTTTCATTTCTCTAGCACAAGATGCATTTGGGTCTTTTTATTACTTTGGAATTCCAAAGCTTCCCAGCGTGCTGAGATGCTTTTTGACAGTTTTGAGAAGTGCAAAATCTATCTCATGATGCATAAAGTATCTGCTTCTGTCGCTTGAGAGGATCTACGTGCTCCCATTTCTTCCAGACCTGCAGGAAACAGAACGTAGCTGCTTTGCTAGTTATAGTAGCTCAGCAGTCACTATTTTTTCTCTTTCTTGCTCGGTGTGTGTGTTTCTCTCCCCCCTGCCACCCCAGTAACCCAATCATTTGCACAGCAGCATCAAAGCCTCATTGATTCAGGAAATTTGGATTCAGTCTCAAATGTATTTCCATAACTATCAGCGTGGGGACTTCCTTAGGAACAGGTGGAATATGGGATCATGATTCAATCGGGGACTATCAATACAGGGCTAGAGCAGCTTAGATGTGTTTGCAAAAAAGCTGGACATGAGCAGGTTCACGTATAGCCAGCGTATATATTTCTGTACCTGTTTCTCCCCTCCTCCTCCTTCCTCTGGACCTGGCCTATGCAAAGCATTTGAGTTGGCCATTTTGGTACTGGACCTTTTTTCGAAGGCGTGTGAAATCCAGGCGCAGGAGTAGCAATGTAATAATAAAGACATTGACTAAAAAAAAAAAAAAAAGAAAAAAATCTCTGTATCTTGCTTTCCAGACAGTGTTTTTCCTTTTGATCAAAAACGGTTGTTGGTTTAATTCCTGAATTGCTGGCAGGTCTACAGTCGCTTTGTAAAAGATCTATCGGAGCAGACGTAGGACTAAAATACAAGCAGCTTGGGGAAACGGAGCATAGGCAGCAGATCAGGTAAGAAGAATAAACCTTATGTTATTGCTGCTTCCAGAATCGTAACGTCTTTGGGTTGATAAACTATTTCTCCGTGTAAAATGACTTAAGAGGAACATTTCCATGCTGCTGTATTTCGAATAGAAGTAGGCTTATTCCTAATTCTCTGGGGTTTTTCAATGATTCTGCGAACAACAGGAGGCAAATCTGCAGGCTTTTCCTATTAAATTCATGCTGGTATGTACCTGTCTCTATAGTTTATCTTGGATAATGATAGCTTCCCAGGTGCAAAAGCCAGTCTTTTGATTTAAAATGTACATGAGAGTTATTTTGGCTAGGAAACCATAGGTCTATTGCTGTGGTGAGTATAAGATGTGATACGGATTTTTTTTTTTTTGAGCCTTTAAATATTTTTCGGATATCATACAGCTATTACCAGGGAACGAGAAATACCCATTTTCCAAAGACATACCAATATCACATCATCACAAATGTGTTCCTTTCTTCAAGGAAAGGTTTGAAGACCTGGCCTGAAAAAGGCAAGTTCTAGGACATTTGAGACAACGTCTCGTGTCATGCTGCAGCATCCCTGCCAGACCCCGTGCCATCGTCAGCGCTGCAGGATGAAATGGTAACGGGAACAAGAAAGACTTTGTTCAAGAACATTGCAAAAAGCCACAGCGGATAATGATGACTGATGCGTAGCTGCAGTAGCATAAGGTCATAGGAAGGAAAAAAAAGAAACAGCAGAAATATAACAGCAGTTGCTTCACGAAGACGTTGCCTTCTTTTGGAACAAAAAGTGCTCCTTCTTATCAGTTACCACTGTTAATGAATTGAAGGTGAAGGAAGGCAAGGCATTTTGTAACGAGAACTGCCTAAAGGGGTTTATTTTGTGTTTAGTTTCCCTTCCTGAGTAGGGCGAGGTGAGAATGCAACCTTCTCCTAGTAAAACCAGGCTCGATCCTGAGGCAGTGAAGTTTTTCTGCTCCAGGCATTTTGGAGGAGGAGAGGAACCGAGGAACAGTGGAGACAAGTAGAAGCAAAGTGGGGGGAAAAAGCAGAGTACTTATCCCATTCCAGATGTTCCCAGACACTAATTCATCCAGTAGGCAGTGAGTAAGAAAACACAGAAATGTACTGATCCATTGCTTTTCTGATCAGTCTATCTTTCTGTTAATTTAATGCTAATTTTAACTGAGGCAGGTTTAAGTGTAGGATCAATCAGTACTTAAACCAGACATAACACAAAAACACTCATTCTGTCCTGTTCAAAATGAATGAATTAACTGACAATCTGATTGAAAGAAAAATGAAGTTTTATTAACTTCATACTTGGACCCAAACTCCAAGAGACCTGTTTTAATTGCTGTATTTTTGGGGAACACCTATATTCTTTCTCTTTATGTGCTTTTTCACATGAAGTTCTAGCTGTGCCGTAACAGATTACTCTAAGTACCCTTGTATCCCACGAGGGAGATATTGGGTACTGGGTTTGCGTGGCAAGGTTTTGGTAGTGGGGGCAGTGAGAAGCTGCCAGAAGCTTCCCCTGTGCCCGACAGAGCCAATGCCAGCCAGCTCCAAGATGGACCTGCTGCTGGCCAAGACCGAGCCCATCAGTGACGGTGGTAGCGCCTCTGGGATAACATAGCTAAGAAGGAGGGGAAAAAACTGCTGGGAAACAGCAGTGGAGAGAGGAGTGAGATGTGAGAGCAACAACTCATCAGACCCCAAGGTCAGTGAAGGAGGGGGAGGAGGTGCTCCAAGCGCCGGGGCAGAGATTCCCCTGCAGCCCATGGTGAAGACCATGGTGAGGCAGGCTGTCCCCCTGCAGCCCATGGAGGTCCACGGTGGAGCAGATCTCCACCTGCAGCCCCTGGAGGACCTCACGTTGGGGTAGGTGGATGCCCAAAGGAGGCTGTGACTCCGTGGGAAGTGCACGCTGGAGCAGGCTCCTGGCAGGACCTGTGGTCCTGTGGAGAGGAGCCCAGGCTGGAGCAGGTTTGCTGGCAGGACTTGTGACCCCACGGGGGACCCACACTGGAGCAGCCCAGCCCTGAAGGACTGCACCCCGTGGGAGGGACCCATGCTGGAGCAGTTTGTGAAGAACTGTAGCCCGTGGGAACACGCGTGTTTGGAGAAATTCATGGAGGACTGTCTCCCATGGGAGGGACCCCACGCTGGAGCAGGGGCAGAGTGTGAGGAGTCCTTCCCCTGAGGAGGAAGGAGCGGTAGAGATGACGAGTGATGAACTGACCTCAACCCCCATTCCTGGTCCCCCTGCACCTCTCAGGGGGAGGAGGGAGAGAAATTAGGAGTGAAGTTGAGCCTGGGAAGAAAGGAGGGGTGGGGAGAAGGGTTTTTTTAAGATTTGGTTTTATTTCTCATTATCCTACTCTGATTTGATTGGCAATAAATTAAATTTCCCCAAGTCGAGTCTGTTTTGCCTGTGACGGCAATTGCTGAATCATCTGTCCTTGTCCTTATCTCGACCCACGAGCCTTTTGTTATATTTTCTCTCCCCTGTCCAGCTGAGGAGGGGAGTGACAGAGCGGCTTTGGTGGGCACCGGGCGTCCAGCCAGGGTCAAACCATCACAGGGATTTATTCTTAGGACTGCAAATAAGCAGTGCATCAAATTCCGAATAGTCCTGTTCAGTACTGAGATTTTTAGTCTCTGATGCAAAAAGTACATTAAGTTTGGCTGAAGTGCAGATCTGTCTCTAGTTTTGCTGTTCATCTGAACAGAGATCAGACGTTGAGACTTCTGTGTTTTCTTCATCACTCCATGCAAAGAGTTATAGCAAGTACAGACAACGGGTGGTGGGCAATTAAATTTCTGCCTCAGCCTAAGAGGCCAAAAGCACACAGGCACGTGGAAGGCATACTCGCTGTTGTAGCCATACTACCAGAAGCTGTTTTCATTGCACAGTAAATAAAGGAGGAACCTTAATAAGTAGTGATTCATGGTTGGTTCTGGGCAATGTATAAACAAGATTTGAGAGTGACGGTAGGTGAACAGTTGGAAGGTGTGACTAATCTAATTAGGCCTTCAGTCAGGATAAGGCCGAGTGAGTAATATTGGAAAATAATAAGGCAGAACTTTGAATTTCAGGCCATACAGATAGGAAGAGATAGGCGAGGACTTGGAGAGAGACTCTGCAAGTCAGTAATAGGCTGAAAGAGCGCAGAAAGAAATGAAAGTGTTCAGGAGAAATTGTTGTGTACCCAAAGGTGGTGTGTGAGTAATACAGAAAAAAAAAAAAGAAAAAAAAAATTGGCATTATCAGAGAAAGGGCAAGGAAGCTGGATACAGAAGTGCGAGAAGCAATCAAAGTTAAGAGAAAATGTAGAACACTTTGTTCTGGGTAGAATGAGAAAGCTTACAATGTGAAAGCGTTTGGGAAAAATTGCCATGAAATTGAAATGAAATTAGAAGTTGCATGGAAGTATAGGCAATTAAGAAGGCATTCTGAAGTGTGTATGTGTGTTTCTATAAGTGTATATATGCATTTCTATATGTGTATATACGCATACATAAATAGGAGTAGTCAGGTTTCTGAAAGACAGTGGGGATAATGTAGATATGGTGGAGACAAACATTTCCTGGCCCTGTAAACTAATTGTGTTTCTTAGCGCTTTCAGGAGGGTTCCTGGCAGAATGTCAGTAGAAGAAATATGCTTTTCATGCTAGGGACAAGAAATATTGCTAAATTTAGAAGTGCACCAGAAATCTTTAATCAGATGCTGAGTTTAATTTGCGAAGTGTTAAATGTGCTCAGGTTTTATTTTGGACTGCTGAAGCTGGGTACTAAGTACCTAAATCATTGTTAGAAAGTAAAGCAAAACATCTCAGGAAACCTGTAACTTTATGTTAAAGTCTGGGTTTGTTTTCCTTTTGGAGAAGGAAGAGAAAAAGGAATGGGTCTACTTTTATAGTCTCCAAGTGGTCATACATTTGGGTGTCCAGCTCAAAAAAAATCGCCAGATGAATACAATTTCAAGAGTAATGTAGTAGAAAGGGTGCTCTTTTATATCCCTTTCAACTCCTTTGCTGCCGCAGAAGCCGACCTTCAGCTGGCACAACAGAACAGATCCTGACGTTCTCTCCCCCGTTACCTTCAGTGGGAATACCTTTGGACTAAGCAGGAGCTCAGCGTGAGCAAGAAACTCAAAAACAGGCTTTATAATAGATAGAAATCCTTCAAGAAGTCAAATTCTACTTTCATTCATCTTGGGCTATTATTTTTTTTACCACTGAAAAATCCCTTATTTCAGGACAGCCAATTTAAAGTAGAAGTCGGAATATGAGCACAGATAAATAGGGCTCAGTGAGTCTCCAAAGGATGTCTTAATGCTAGAAATTCTCTTGCAACTTTGTGCCAAAGTATTACTTTATAATCTGTCACTGTTTAGCCATAATTACAGCTTCTCTATTTTGTCCCTACGTGGGAATTTGTTTCTTTTATGATTTTTAATTTCCCAGGAGCTCTCATTAACGGTTGAAACCATTTGCTTGATTTCCCTTTATTAAATATACTGAAAAGTCAGCTGTCTTGGGAATAAAATACAATTTCATAATTAGGAATACGTGTTTATTCCCCGTGCTGTGTTTCTGCTTTCTTCTTACTTCGGTGTCTTCTCTGAAAGTAAACATTTAGGATGGATAAGTAAAGTTGGAAAGAAACAAAACTTATTCCATATTTTTCTCCCAATGGTTTTATTCTTTCTCGTGTAGCATGTATTTCCTTTTGAATTATTTATAAAATTAGTCGGGTGATGAAGTACAGATTTGGAGTAAGTGACAAATCTTAGTCTTGTAGTGAGGGTTCTGCCTGATGGCAAAAAAACCCTTTTCTTTGCTTTTCAGGGTCTACTCTTGTCCTTTGTTTTACAATTAATTTCTCTACGTAATTTTTTTCTTGATCTAGTAAAGACAAAGCATAGCAGTAATGAAACATCCAGCTGAGCTGAATATTCTTGTGATGTATCTTTATTCTTTCCATCAACACTTTTGTGGAGTTTGAATGCTCTTTCTCCTCTGATTTAATATTACTACCGCTTGTTATTTACATTCTGGTGTCACCCCAAAACCCCAACACAGCCTGTCTGTCCTACTGTGCTGGCGCCGCGTGTGGACAGTGATCAACGTGGGAATTATAGGACTGAGTATTGAAGTCGGTTGCCCAGGGTTGTAAATGTAAGTCAAAAATTCATCCTGCTTAATTACACATTCGTTATGCGATCCACCAGACCGCGTTGCCTCCGCTGCTAAACATGATGCTCTTATTCCGAAAGCTTTTGCTCCAAATACAACAGTTGCCTTTAAATGCAAAGTCAAGGTTTTACAGTGTTTCCTATCATTAGAATTCTGCTTATTCTAATGACCTTCATGTCCTTCATCCCTTCCCCTGTTGCTGCTTTGGCTTCTCTTAACGCAGGTCTGTGTCCTCTCAGCACTTAATATATCTGCTTATTTATTCATTCTTTCATTGATTCAGTAATACAAAGGGGCATTTACAGTTATGGAGACTTGCGACGTGAAAATGGGTGAGAAAAGAGGAGACCAGATGTCTTGAGGGCAGATTCTTTGTTTTCCTTACTTTAGACTTTTGCACTGAGCATGCTTGGACAGTCATGAATAAAAGGGGAGCAGAACAGCCAAAAACACAAGAAGAGAAAAATCTCTAGTGCATTAGCACAGGGGCGAATACTTTTTTTTATAACAACCTATAACAGGCCAGTACCTGAGACCTACATTCAATTCGCACCTCTGCTTGGTGAAATTTCCAGCATAGACTTCTACGCCAGAGAAGACTTTCTTGTGTTGGAGTCATTTGCTCCAGCAGAAGTCAGTAGGCAGCAGTAAGTTAAAACAAGTATTGCAGCTGCCATGAGCTCCCCAAGGGTAAAACATGGTGCGGGGGACATGCTATATCACTTTCTGCACCGTAATATCTATGTGGAAACTGTGGATCTCCTGGCAGTGGGAGCCTGAAGAAAAGGCTGGGTCCTCCAGGAGCGTTTTCTTTGTGTTGCTCCATCAAGGAAGCTGAATTAATTTTCTGTTTCTCTTTAGAGCTTCCCATCTGGTGTGTGGCTGTGAATAACAGCGATGGGGAGAGCCAGAGAAATGCTTTGCTAGCCAGCTGAGAGGGAAACCTTTGGCGGGCAGATTATTAAGAGAAAGGTTGTTGTGCAGCCAGAGCCTCTTCTGCCGTCTCTGCCTCGAGCTTAGACAGCGGGAGCAGGGAGCTCTGATGGATCTATTGGAGGCAGTTTGAGGAAGTTCTTGAGAATTAATTACTCTTTCTTTGATTTCCCTGGGGTCCGGCTTGCAGCGTGGAGTTTTTGCCGGTGACATGTGTGGATAGGCTGGGAATAAATGATATGTCAGTACAAAGGATTGCTGACACTTCTATACAGTCAGTGGATGGATTCCTGGAGACTTTCTCACCCACTCAGTTACATCATCAGAAGTCTTCCTAAATACATGTACAAATACCAGTTCCAGTGAAGACACTTTCTCCTTTCCTTTAACACCCTCCATATCCACATGATACTCTTTGCATTCGAGATATACTAAATCTTTCTTTTGGCGAAGCTATTTAAAGCCCTGGATATGGATGTTTTTCTCCTGTGTGAAACTAGTCGTTGGCGCAGCTCAGAGTACTCTGCAAACACTTAAGCTTTTTATTATATTTATCATACCTGTGAATTGGGTAGGGTAGATGATGCATAAAATTTACATATACTTAAATGAAGGTCAAGAAAGGCTGCAAATGATTCAGATTGGCTGGGAAGGGATTGAAAGCTATTGTCAATCAAACTTAGACAAGTAAGCATTATCTGCTGCGATGCCTGCATTTTAGATACTTGGCTATAGAGTAGACTCTAGAGCTGTAACTGAGGTGCTTGAGTCCCTTTACAGAGCAAAAATAGGGGAAACACTAGAGAGTAATTTCAAAAAATGGTGTTATGAGACTCCTGCTGTTTCCCAGGTGCTTTTCCAAGGGGTCTAGGACCTGTACCTGTAGGATTTCTACCTCTTCAAAGTTGGATTTGCACCCTGGAGTCCTTAAATGAGGCTCGGAGTCCACGAGCTTTCTTCTAAAGAGCTGAGCAAAGGAAACTCTTCCCTCTTATTCCTCTTGCCATGTTTTAAAACAAAATGACCATCCCCTCGCCCCATCCCCACCTACTTCTTCCCAAGATTTGGAGTGGAAGATGGAGCTTTGCAGTCATGGAGGATAACTGCAGGTCTCTACAGCCCGTTTCTGTTACAGGACACCTTATGCTGCTGCTTTCTGTCATGTAGCCAGTATTCAGATTTGCCTGAAATCTCGTAAAGCACCTCTTGGAGGTAGATAGCGTATGTTCTCTCTCTGTCAGGCAGAGGACAGATCAGGATCTCACGAGGTCAGGGTGAATTAAGCAGGCTTGTCACTGCCTAGTACACCTCAGAGGCGGCGGTCCTGAGTTTCAAAACACAACGGCCACTGTCGCTGGATCATAGATAACTCAATTTTGTTCATTTGTTAAGATGCCTGACATCCTGATTCCCACAGTGGAAGAATGCCTGTATTCTGCTTTTTTATGGGTTCCTTTTTTTCCATTAAGTTTAATCGTGAGCTTAGTGTTAACCGTTTCAGCTCTCCTATTACGGAGCTATCCCACGTGCTTGCAGAGCCTATGTGGCACCTGCAGAGCTGAACTTCAGTCAAGCGAGCTCGCAGTCATTCCCTTGGGCAGCTTGCCTTAGGAGACCTAAACGACCGGTGTCAGCCGCTTACCGCCTCTGACCCTTAGATGCTACTGCTCGGGTGTTTCTTTCCATCAGCACCCTAACGCTTCCAGTTAAACCTATACAATTAGCTTCCTGTGTGGCTAGAAGTGGTGCTGAATTCATTACTTCCCAAAAACATCTATATCCCTGCTGTGACTGTCTATTTTCTATCCTAAGGGGACAATGAAATGATAATAAAGTGTATCATTCGCTTCAAATGGTAGGAAAGAAAAGTAGTGCAATGAGGATCAGTAACTTTTCCTTATTACAGATGAAAAATGGAAAAGTAATGAAAATGGAAATGACTTAACAGATTTTGAGACTTATCTGGCTTTGGATCTGGAAATCGGATTCTGAAGTGCAGAAGCAGACCTGCGTGAATCAGTGCAGAGATCATCAAAACCAGAAAGAACTCACAGGAGGTGTTCTTAATAATCCTTGTGAAGCTCTGCTACTGTTTCTCCAGGTACAGTTACCAACAGCTTCCCATCCCCCTTATTAATGAGGACAGTATAATTGGCTTTGTGAATTATGTATTAGAGGATGCATCTACATTCTGCCACATTTCGCCAAGTAATAGAGTGGTTGCTGATCGAGTTTTTAGAGAAGGTATTATCACTAAACGGTAGTTGAACTAGGAAAGCCAAGCTGCCAAGACTCCACAAATTCGCATATAATTTTTACACGTGTGCCTCAAAGTGGGTTCACAAATCTGTAAGGTCCTGCTCTCACATTGAGTCTGTGCTTTGTAAGGGAAAGCTAAAATGAAAACGCTGTGATGAGCGCCCTTGGGGGTGTGAGAGAAGAACCTCTTTGAACCTTGTTCTGCTCATGACTCACATGGAGCAGTGCTGCATTGCATGAGCAACCGCATTAAAATAGTACCTAACTAGGAAAATTGTAAGGGTTTTCCAGTTTTGCATCGCTTTTAACAGGAACATCAAGAGCAGTTTATTTGTGATGGAGCATGCTGAATGCTTATATTGGAGACAACATTAAAATCTCTGGTATCCTCTTGTTAGCGTATTCTCATTTTGATGCATTGGATTTACGTGCTTGTAGCCCTTGCCCTTCAAATATTCATATGTAAAACTGAAAATAAATGTCTGTTCCTTTTCCTGTCAGATGCAGGATAAGATAGAGCCACTGAGAACTCAAAAAAAAATATTTGTCAATAGTAACTTATGCTAACGATTGTCTGGAAACATGTTATAAAGAATAGATATTTATAAGCACTCTCTGAATTGGAAGGGAATGGTGTGTATGGTCCTGAATATACAAAACATTAAGGCATTAGATATTGGTTAAAAGCTGGAATAAAGCTGAGACATCTGATAACTGCAAAACTGTTTAGTGCTAGACATATTCCAATGCAATGAACATTACTCTTGAAGAGCTAAAGCAATACAATGAGCTATAACATAAAGTAGAAAAAATATTGCTTTTTTTTCCCCCCTTCCCATGAGGGTTAGCAAGTGCTGTATTTCTATTTTCTTAGGCTATCCAGTGCCTTAATTTACAGGAATAAAAAAGATGAATGATGTTGGGTCTCTATACTCTTTGCACAAAGTCATCCAGCAACTGAATCTATTTAGATGAACTACAGTGTCCAGCTCAGTATAGAGACCTATGGCATGTCTCCCCAAAAAATTAAACCCAGACAAATAAACACCCTCTGGGACTTGTGCTTAGATCACTTCCATCACTTCAAACTTAAAATGAGGAAGAAAGGAATTTTGAGAGGAGAGCTCCCAAGGACACAGGAGCAGTAGTGCTTATAAGGCACCATTACTAGTAGAGAAGTGTTTTAAAGAACGCCTCTTCGCACATCTCTAACCGTTTTGGACTCTGGCTGGTTGATGGTCACCCCGTTCCCGGTGAATGCACTAGTCCACCTAAAGCAGTTCAGACAAGTTCTCGTGGTTGGCTTCCAGCAACAAATGTCCAACTTCGGGTTCTTCAGTTAAATATTAATACCACTTCTTGGAATAGTTCATAGTTTCTTCTGCCTGTGTTAGTGTTACCTGCTTCATTCTCCCAGAGAAATAAAATGTCAAGTGATGAGTTACTGAGACCTTTTTGGTATTGGGAATTTGTGTAGATTCTCTTCCTTAGACATACCTTTAGTACCTGGGTTGAGTACTCTTCAGCTTCCATTGAGTGAGCAATATGGATAGGAAGAAAGTCCAGAACTAAGCATACTGCATCTATTTATTACAGCAGTATTTTAATATTGCACCCGTGTACCTCAGTGTAACAGGTTTGGATTCTCCAGGATTCCAGGGCATTGCATCTGTCACAGTTTAGTGGCAGGATCTCCAAAATGGTCTTTTGCAATTTCATATTGCTCACTTTTGGTCACTTTTGACTTTAATTAGGTGGAATTCTTCTCATATAGCATGAGAACTGTATGCAAAAACCTTAAAGTAATTTATATTAGACTTTTGCCTTCGTCTCTGTACCTTATTGGTGCGTTTTGACCCATTCTGATTGGGAGCAAGCGAAAAAACTGTATAAAAATATCACAGTGATTGCTGAAGCAAGTTTCATGCTGTGGATTATGCTCATTATTCATAATTATCTCTTTATGATTAGTCACCTGAATGACATATTGTTTTTCTTCTCCAGTTTGCATGATTAGAACTGTAAGAAAATACGGCGTGATAAGTATTAAACAGTGGAATTTCAATTGTCCCAAAGAAAGGAAAATAAAAAGTTATGGAAGCGGAATCCATTTATCACAGCAAGGTTTAGGGACTAGGCATTACTGTTTCTCCTTCTGAATAGAGCCTCATGCAAAAGAAAAAAAAAAATCACCACTTTAAAAAAATAGAGGGAGGTAATTAGAATTCAACTTTAATTTTCTGTATGCTTCTGTATGAACAGAACATAATTTATCTAAGCACTAATATAAAGCAAAGGGAGGGAAAGGACATAACAATGTGATGAATCTGATTTTCTAATTAATCTAAATGTTGAGAAATATATTTCTATAGACCTGAGTTCTGTTAATAACACAGAATAATGATGTTTCAGTCACTGAAGAATCGTTTTCTGTTATTCAAAAAGCAGCACATCTTTTTGGAAAAAGAAATTAAAGAAGAAATTAAACATGAGGAAATCTGGGGAAACTAGGACATATAAGTACTGATATGATCTTTTCCATCACAGAAGCATTTTTTATTTGGGAGTTCTTTCACATACTCTCCTGCTACTTCCCCCCACCCCATTCTTCGTCTAAAATTATAATTTCTAGCTCCATGGCGGTGAATAGATAAACCTGCAGCAAAAGTATGAACGGAGGATTCAGAGCAGCTGTAATAGCAGCTATTGATTCTGAGGTTGTATCTGATATTTTGGGGCACTTGCTTTAACCCAAATGTTCTGATCCTTATTTACAGGCCAGTAATTCCTACTGGTCCAAATATGCTACGTCATCTGACTGTAAAGATGGACCTAAAATACGTAGATGGCTTACCCCGTCTCCTCGATGGTCTCTCTGGTTTGTCCTCCGCTCTCGGTAGCCGGCCGCGACAGCCGCACCGCTCGCAGGTGGCTGTGGCAGGTTCAGCCCTCGGGAGATGGGAAGTGTGAGGACAGCAGTTATTTGGCCCGTTTCATAAGGTGTTTTAAATTGACCCCTGTGCATGCCGATACAGAGACCATTACAGCGAAACAGCAATTCCCATGAAAGCTGAGAAGCACTTGCAGAAGCTGTTGATCATCTCAGCAGAAACAGTCGGCAGGTTTGCCTCCTCCACTTCCAATAGAGCTATTACAGCCTTGTCCTTATACGATGTAAGACTCTCCCTCATATTGCTTTGTCTTCTCGGTTTCATTAGCATTTCCAAATATGTAGAGTGCTGCTATTGTGGTATATCAGTTCCTCGCAGTCTCCATTTTTGGACTATTTGCCTAGTTTTTGTCTTTATTCTTTGCCTTCACAATGAATACTGCCCAACATTATTACCTTTGTCACGTCTTTCTCTGTTAGATCACAGTGACTGTCGCTTCTTTTTAATTTGAAGAGCTGTTTTGGACAGTGGAAGAAAGTGGCTATTATGTTTCACACAGAACCAATTTGGAATTTGGTTGTGAAAAGATATTTTAGTGAAATAGCATCATAGTACAGGAGGGAGATGAGGGAGAATGGAAAACTCGATGAAAAATAAAATCTAGCCACAAAATCAACAGTATGAGAAGACTGTGTAATGGCAATTATACGTGGTACGCAATGTGCTCTGTAAAAATGAGCAAATAATTTGCAATGAATAATTCAGGTTACTAATTTGGCTATTTATCACTCTGTGGAATATTTGCAAGCAGGCTGCAGTGTCCTTGAGTCTTAACTGCATGGGAATAAGGTTCCCCAGGAAAAAAAATAACCAAGTTCAGCATTCATTGGGTAGACAATGAAAAGCATGTTTCTGTGGGCTCCTTCAGTGAGGGCAACACGTACTGTCATTGAGGTTGTTTGAATTTATCCTTCAGTAAGGAGAGGCTCAGGTAAATATGGGAGAAGAACGTCTGAAATCAGAGTGTTTATTAAAAAGAAACAAACCCCAGAAATGTTGCGGAGAATTTCCAGGTTCTAGAGTTTTAACTTTGCATGTTAAAATAAAAAGGGAAAAGACATTGTGGGAGCTGGAACAAAGAACTCTGCTAATTAGCAGCAGTAAAAATAACCGTGCCTTTCTTTCCAAAGTAATTGTATGCAAACCCATAGTTTGTATACAAAGGGATAATTAACATAGAAAATGCATAATTACATTACATACAAAGGAATAATTAAATCTGAAGTCTTAAATGCCTTATGAACAACTTCTACAAGAAATTACTATGGTTTTGGTGACAGTAGGAACAGTAAGTTTCACCATGAATCCATTCATGATCATTCGTAATTGCTACTTTTCCTCTTAAAAGAAAAACTGAAGAAGGAAATTTCCTGTAGGAAGGGAAGGAGGCACCTTAGCAAGGTTCCGTGAGGGAAAGAGGAGTGGCACTGCCTGCAGACAGCTTGGTCTCTCCTACCTGGTGGTGTAAATCCTTCACTTTGGTTAGTAGTAAAGTCATGTTAAAACGAAATGCCGATGTCTACAGAGCCTGCCGTGAGCTGTACCGTGCTCAATGGTAGTTACAAATCAGGCCGCTGTCAAAACTCATGGCCTTTGTGGAACTGGAACCATGTCTTTACCACGGTGAGTAAAATCTGGTGAGTCCTGGGGAGAGGGAGTTGCCCACCCTGCGCAGGGCTCTGTCCTGCACCTCCTGTGATGAGGCTGCAGGAATTTCTCCTGGGGGCTCAGCCCTGCGCAGCCTGAGGGACGGCCGAGCATTTCGGCATGTACTTTAATTTAGGTTTCTGTCTAGAAATATGCTGAACTTTGTGCCTGTTTCTGCGGACTAGAGCCTGGGCAGTCGGCGTTTTGCATGACGGAGCCCTGCAGGAAAACCTTTCAGTTGCCGTGTTGCGGTGAAGTGAAACAATCCCGGGCAATTCCTCATGAACAGAATTTCCGTATGTTAGGTTTCGCTCAGGTGCAACAAGCAGCTCTGTGGTGTGCTTTACAACATGCTTTATGTTTTAGATTGATACGTGGCATCATTTGCTGATTTTAATGGGCAAAGAAAGCTTAATCCCTTCTGGAGTGACAGAAAATGACCGTGATAAAAACCAAAACACTTCCCACTTAAAATTTTGAATGTTCAAATAGACCATTCCTGGAGAATATTGACAAATATTAAAAATATTGACAGATCAGAATGTCAAAAGGTTAAAAATCAGTGGGACTACTCATAAAATAGGTGCTAGGGAGGCTTTACTTTATTCAGTCAGAAAACTGAGCTTCGATCTGTAAGATATTTAGGTACCCAATTTCAGTTGGATTAATGAGAATTAGAAGCATGAAGTTGACTTGGACATCTTGCAGTACTGAGGTGTTTGTGAACTTTTGATTTAGTAATCTTTGGATATCCCTGGGCATTTTAGATCAATAGTGTTTTGGGTTTTTTTTTTTTGCCTGAATATCTTTGAGTCCCAGAAACATTATTCTCTCCTGAAATCATTCTTCACCTAAGCCTCTGCTAGAAAAATAAATGAAATTGTCCCTTCTGATACTCTCTTTAAACCTTTACTATAAGAATGAGTTATTACACAGTTTAAAAGCCTGGTTTACTGTGTAAGTTATGGGGTTGAATGGTATGTGTTTGTAAAGTATTCTGTTCGTTGCTTGGTAAACAAACCGCAGGAAAGTAATGGGGAACTCCAGGGAAGTGATAGTTCAAGCTAAGAGAGGCAAATAGATCAAATGGAAAATGCCTCAGATTGTTGTAATCATATATGATCATATAGCCAATCTTTTGAAAATAGTTACGTTGTTGTAGGTAAATAGGTCGCATATTAAGTGGACCTGTAGGCAAAGTACCGTTTCTTCTTTTACTAATACCTGTCGCGTATACCTCTCATTAAATGCTCATGAGACACTGGTCATATAAAGCGGAAAATCCCTGTTGGGGGGATTATGGCTTAAACTGATGTGCTAATAGGGGTTCCTGTCTCATTTCTGTGACTTTGTCATCATAAGCTCTTCGTATGAGGGAGTTCAAGACAAACCAATGATCTGCATGTTCTACTTGTTCAGGTTTTATCCTGAATAAGTATGCTGCGTTGGACTGGGACCTCGAGCGGGAATAACAACGCTAAAACTGAGAAATTACTACGCTGCAAGGTTGTGATGCTTTCACTGTTCACAATTCCTACTGGTGTCAGTGTTGCTGGATCCAGCCCGAAAATCTCTATAAATTGGATGAAAAAATACTAAGCCACTTTCACATCATATTATCTCTCAATGCTTTTGCAGGAGGTAAAAATATTTATTTTTAACTAGCTAATCAATGCTTCACACTTCAGTTTGCAATTCTGTAAAAGTAATGATGCCACAGTATTGCTGCTGCTTAAGCAAGTTCCTAACCCAAATATAAGACCCCTCGAGTTACAGCTAGAACCTGGAAACCTTCCAGAGGCTTCAGTTGCAACAATATGGCTATTACAAACCGGTGATGGTTCCTACAAACACTTCATTTGGTTGCAGTGTTTGTGCAAAAAGATTTAGTAGAAGGTCAACTTAATTTCATAAGGTGTTATCCAAAACCTTAAAGTTTGCTCTTCAGCTCCATAGCTTGTATATCATTTTAATAGAGTTCAGCTTCTACAATAAATAAAGGATGAATGGGCTCCTGGGGAATAAATGTATTTGGGAGACTGACAAACAGAAGTGAAGAAACACGGTAAAACTTGTCCCGAGGGCAGGGGAAGTGGCTAACTGGTTCTTTATTAAAAACAAAGTGGAAATATCAGCAACTGAGGGAGCTGGGAGGAATCTCTTTGTTATTTCAATGTTCATCCGGACATTAAAAGAACTCTGGACAGAGCCTGTAAATTTCAGTACAGATATTCCAGATATTCAATGCAGTATAAGCGTTGATTCCACCTGTTTAGATCTTATGATTAACAGTGAAATATGACTTTTTTTATCTGCTCATCTTTCAAAAAAGCAGAACAGCTCCATTCTAGGAGTCTGAGTACCTAGTTTGTTTACCTGGTCAATTTATTTCTCTAATACTTTAGGTGAAAACTTGATTTATGAAATCTTGATTGAGGGAAGGATGAAATATGTCTAAGTTTAAGCACTGGAGCAGTCTTAATAACTTCCTCAGTACTATTGCACGCGTTAAGCAGCATAAATAATAAATTCATAATTTCTTAATAAATTCATTTACACATTACTCATTTACCACTGAAACACAGTAAAACCAAAGCTTTAGTTCCTCTTAGTCTGAACCCAAACACCCGCCGATCTCGGTGGTGCAGAATGACGACCTGATATCCTGCCGTACTAACAGCATGTGGGACAGATTGGTTTTGTTTTCATCTTGACTGTTTCATGTTCCAAGCTGGGTGGTGACAGCACATGATTAGTACTTTCCTCCTACTGCCTTTTTCATGTTGTCTTCTACTTTCCAATGCTTTCTCTCAGTTTCAGGCTATCATCCTGAAACTCTCCTCTACTTTTCTTTCTTTCTTGGTTAGGTAAGGGATCTTGTGGAGTCACTTAGCTTTCCTTGAATCTATACATCCTCTTACATTCTATCACTTTAACAAATTTGTGCCAGAGCCCTTTAAAATCAAAGAGAACCCGTTTACTTCAGTGGACTTTGGATGAAGTTTGGAGTATACTTCGTGTTCTCACATAAAAATGGGTACTACAGTTTCTGGATTAAAGGATGTCTGCGCTGCTTCTGGCCATCAGCGGTATAGGTGATACCTGGGTGACTGAGACCTTGCTCAGGGCAGAGTTTATGTCCACAAGGACTTGAATTTAAATGATTGAGCCTGAGGTTTGGAGTCAAATATTCCTGGTATCTGTCCAAACTTTACGCTGGATGAGGCTCTAGAATGGTGTGATGTTACCAGCCTGCTTCTGCTCCCCTTCTGTCGCCTCTTTAAAATGCTACCAGGCTTGCCAGTCGCCTTTTAAAAATGAGAGAGATGAAATAGTCACAGAGTACCCTTAGAAGAGTTTTCAAGAATTGCCTTTCTACTTTGTTGCCGAGTGCGCTTCCAAGTGGTGTGAAATGGGTGTTTTCCAGCACCTTTGCTTCCTACCCGTGCCTGTCATCGAGCTCAGGATCCAGAGAGCCATGTCAGGAGCGTAACTTGGTGCCTGGCCAAAGCAGAGTGGTATCATAAGCTTTTGTTCTTCAGACTCAAAATCGTTTCCCTTAAATCCTTACCTTGCTCTGTGTAATCTGCAAAGCCAGCTGATGTGTGTTCCCTCAGCTGCGGCAGGCACGGAGCTTTAAACTCTTTGTTATCTCCACGTTTCAGCTTATTTCTAGTTGTCTTGGAAGTGCTTTAGCTCAGTCGGAGATGCTTTTTCTCTCTCATTTAAGCAAGAATGCAACAACTGGCAAACCCAGGCAGAAACACCGGTAGATTAATCGCAACCTTCTCGCAATAGTTGTGAATATTCCTGCAGTCCTATGAATCTGTCACCCTTCCACATATATTTCATGATTTTCTTCTACTGTATTCATCGTAGTACAGTTCTGGTATCTCTTTTTAAATAGAAGAGATGAAGAAAAGCCTGAAAGGTAAAGAAAAAGGTAGATTCCTAAATGCACCCTAATTCATGAGAATTCATATGCCTGGCAAACAGCTCCCTGAAGCCTTAGTGAACAGAAGGTGGAGAGAGGGGAGGAAAAAAAAAAAAGCCAGCCACAAAATTAGATAAATTAGTCATGGCTAAGGAAATAACCTGGTAGAAAGTACCAAGAACTCTAATTGAAGCCATTTATCTACACAGTGGGTTTATTAACACTCTGCTGCTGTTATTTGTGTCAACATATCTACACGCTCACGGACAGTTCCGATGTTCCACTCTGGTTGTTGGGGTAAATAGTCAAGAGCTTTAAATTGCACAGGTGCTCAAGCCAATACAGCTTTGGGCCCTCCTGATCTTATATTGTTGGGGTTTTTTCCTTAACAAGACAGTTTGTTTTCACCAAGATAGAATAATCTGTCTTCATTGCAGACATCTGTAATTTTCTGTTCCTTTTGGCTCTTTTCCCAAACTGCTGTTTGATAGCGATACTGGCCCAAGAGAGAAGGCGCACTGTGTGATCCAAAGTCTTGATGTTTGTGGGACGGCCAAAAAATCAACCACATCTGGAATGACTGCATCCTTAATTTCTGAAGGATTATATTGTTTTCAAATAGATTAGGAAATATTATCGGAACGTGATTTAAGCTTTCACTTTTTGATATATCTCACTGGATGCAGTACTGATATTACAGAATGTTACTAAAATGTCATATTACCGTTAATTGTTACTGATAATTACTCCAGAGTTCCAAAGGTAAGACCATGATATAGCCTTTCAAAATTAATGAAGTATAGCTAACTTCCTTTGCGCTTGTTTGGCTTGTCGTTTGTTTCCACAATTAATAACTCACCAACAAATGAAATGAGAAAAATATATCAAACGTTCCTTAGAAGTTTTTAACATTAAAAAACCCATCATATTTGCACCTTGAAGGCAATCTGTGTTTCCAGCTGGGATGGGATACAGCGTTAACTGAACTGAAGTCACAATTATAACACATTAGTAAGCTAATAAAAATTAATAAAGAAAACAATTTCCCTTTTGCAATGTAAACATTACTGAATGCACTTAACCACGTACGTCTCTACAGAAACAATTAGAATTTGATAACAAAATCTCATGCCTGTATACCTTTCCATTTTTGCTTCACTACCCTGTTACTTGAGAAAAGACTAGAAAATAAATACTGGAACTTTTTTAGTAGCAACTTAATATTGTGTTTTCTCTAAAGAAAATGTTGCCTATAGTTCATTATTTCTTCAAACTGCCAGTCAAGCTGCTAGACCTTAAAATTAAATGAATACATTTATAAATTAGTATAATTTTTAGAAACAGAAGTAAGATCATCTGTCATAACTGACAAACAAAACTGTGTGAAACTTGGGAACTATTAGCCTAAAAAGAGCAATAGTAGCTGAGCTTCAAGTTTTCAGACATTTTGCATATCAAGATGATTAAGAAGGTAATTAGCAGGACTAAACACTGTTAATAGAGACAGGTAATGGACTATACGGAATAGTCCTGGCTCCAAGGCCCAGCTTGGCCTTTCAGATGCGAGAGGCCAGCCACGGAAGGCCATTCACGCTTTTTTAAAATGCAGCAAATGGTATCGAGCTTTCTGGGCTGGAAGAGGTTACTGTAATTCTGGGGGATAAATTAGGTTCTGATAGAGACTAATAAAACCAGCTCTATAGCTATTTAAAGCTGAGGAAATTGCTAAGAATCCAGATGGGAATTACCCAAAGGTAGGCTGCAGTGTCTAATAAAGCGTGATCCGGAGAACCTTGCAAAGCGTGCAAAACCTTCCTGCAAATGGACGGCACGTGAGTTCAATGGCCTATTGCTCTGGACCTTTAAAGCTGTGTAACAGTCGCTCGGAGACCCGTTCTCCATGAACCTACTGAGCGAGGCATTTTAATTCTGTAGCTCCAGCTGAACGCGTGATGAACTTTTCTGTCAAAAGCCTAATCCTGCAAAGCTGTTGGTATGGGCATCTGATGTAAATCTACTCAAGTGGATGAGAGACTTTTAATGTTGAGGTCTGAGAGTAACGTTCAGAGTGCTCTGTAGCATTTCCGTTTTACGAAGCTTATTTCATTTAGTTATCCAATCTTACTAAATCGTTAGACTGGGCACTAGACAGGTTTATCATTGGGCAGACCACATCAATAAGGTGAACACGTTTTATCTGTGATTCAGTGTACACTGACATTGGAGTTTCAGAGAAAAACAAGAAAAAAAATCTACCGTTCTGGGATTCTACAGGGAAACTTGTCAATTATTTCATGCTAAAAGGTGGTTACAGGGAGCAGTGGGTGGTATGAACTTTTATTTAAGCTGTAAGTCATGCATTTATCTTTTTCATGTACTGGCATAACATGTCCAAACTTACAAAAGAGAAATGTACTTAGTACTAAAGATGGAAAATACATGTGTTTCTAACTAATCTTTTCCCTTTGGCTATCCAGCCACTGAAGTTCTTCCTGAGTTTTGTGAAAAACTGCGCGTAAGAATGTATATTTTAGTATAGAGCTCATCGAGCTCTGAACGGGGGATGCTGATCTGTTTTCTCTTTCTCCTTTGTTCTCCCTCTAATGCAACCAATGTATCTACATAGACTCTCCTTAAGTTATCTCTGAGATAATACAGAGCTTAAACCCAGGCTATAAGGAGTCTGAAACTTCTTTATGTTGCCAGCATTATACCAAACACCCTGAGAGGCAATTTTGACAAATGTAGAAACCTATAGAAACAAGTGAGGCTCTTGTGAGAGCGAGGAAAGTCAAAAGCAATAGGCTAGGTAAATTTCCACGTATTTTTACCTCTGATAGGCAAGAAAATCAAGTAATTAAGTATTTATGTTTTAAAATATATATGTTAATGCTGGTTATTGCTGTCTTTTAGAATTATGCAGGAACATGGCTTCTTCAGTTTTGTTCCAGTGGGTAGTATGAGTTAGTTGGACTTTTCTTTGTTATTCCTCTTTAAAGCTAACGTAGTCTCCTAATAGGATGCATAATAGCAGTGGCAAACATAGAACGGGACTGGAGACTTGAAGCGTATTTCTCTTAAAGCCTCTGTGTATTAGCTCAATGATATTGCTGCTAAGTATTGACATTAAGCAACAAAAAAAGTCTTATTTTTTGAGTTTTCTTCTAGTAGTCTGAATTTCAAGAGGAAGCCAGCTTCACCAAAAAATACAATTGAGAGTAGCTGTACATGGACTGAAAACCTTTTAAATCTCAAACAAGATTTTTTTTTTCCTCCCATTTTTATGCAGAGACTGTATTTGAAAACTACCTTATGTAGCATCACATTGCGTTCTGCCACGTCTTAACAGGAGGGCTTTTATGACAGCAACGCAGCAGCAGGTTGAACAACTCCTGGGGCCTGTATTGCAAGTGTCGATGTTAGTCTGAGCCATTTTGGTCCACACCAAATGTCCACTCATTTCTATGAATGAGCTCTGAGAATTGCCCAGGCACTTCCTTGGCACTGGTACAGATTATGAACACTTTAGTGTTATTGGAGAAAAGCTACTTGTACAAGTAATTCCTCTAACCAGAACTACTTGCATGACTTGAATGTGAAAGACATTCACAGTTGAATTATTGGCTGCACGGATGCAAGATGACTGTATTTGCTCTTGCTCCCTCTTGCAGTGTCCGTCTAGAGAGCTCAAAACTCCATCAGATCAGCGTGTTGCTGGTGCTCAGCTCAACGGTCTGTAAATGGATCTAGTCACGTCGTTTTCCACATTTTTCACAGGACCATCAGCTTTTCACAAGGCCATCTTATTTTGTTCAGCTGAGACCCCGACTGAAGGAAGCATTCCTGTTTAAAATAGCGATCGGGTGTTTTGTAAATAGATTTCATTCGGGGCTTTTTCCTAATGGGAATGTAAACGTGCTGTGTCACTTTCCTGAAGGACGGATGATCTTTGTAGCTTCTGAGAGAACGGGGAATTGACCCTAGGAAGTTATTCTGTTGCTGTAATAAAGAGACTGTGCCCACTTAGGAATTTTCGCTGAGAGGCTGCTGCTCAGCTACCAGTGTTACGCTGCTTCCCCTTTCCATTAAAATGAAAGACTCCGTCTGGCAGACATTCATTAGCATAAACCTTTGATCAGTGTAATTATCTCCAGGCAAAAAATTAGTTCTTTTTTTTTTTTTTCCAAATTAAATAATGAGCAGAATATTATCAATTCAAAAAATGTACCCCCAACCTAATTTAAAAACTGTACCTAACACGTGCTGCAGAATGCTGACAAAGTAATCCTCTTTCTTAAATCCTCTTTCTGTCATTGACTTGTCACAGGTTTGTTTCATCAGTCTCATAGCCAAGGTGAACCTTTACTTCAAAGATTATTTTTTCTTGTTTTTTTTTTAAAATGACCTCTTTTCTTTTTTCCTTTTTTCTTTTTTTCTTTTCTTTTTTTTTTTTCTCCCCACTCCTAGGTTCAGCTCTGGAGCAGATTCAATGAAGTCATGAATGTTACATCAGGGACAAACTTGACCTCATACTCCTTGTATTACTTGATACATGTCAAAGTAATGATGATTAAGTGAGCATACAAAAAAGGCACTTTCCATTTAAGTGTTCAAACCCTTCAAGTCAGCCTTATTGCTTTAACAAGTTGTCGGCTTATGCTCTTTGAGAGGAAAGAAAGAAGCAGGAAGGGTGGACTATATCTGGGGGGAGAAGAGGTTTCAGAGAGTAAATTCCCATCACTAACAGGTGCTGAGAAGAGCTGCTCTCAGTTCGGTGTTTAATCTCTGCTTACAGGGGCAACTCTCTACAAGAGAAAAAGGAAAGAGGCTGGTTTGTGAGCCTCCTTCTCACAACAGAATATGAAATGGATACAATTAAAAACCTCTGAAACTTCCCCCCACCTTTTGTCAAATGCAATTTGCTTGCACGGCTTTAATTCCTTATTTAAGTCTCTGAATCTAACTGCCTGGATGCTGAAAGCATTTATTTATCTAAATTCTGACCACTGTTTTAAATCTTTGTGTTGCATCCAACTTTTGCACGCTTACAAATTAAATCTTGTGGGTCTTCTTAAATACTTGATGTTGCACACCTGCATTCGTACCTTGTCTTGTGATATGTCTATTATGATCAATTTCTAAGGCTACTGGGTTTATTCCCCCCAAAAGGATGCATTTTTAAATTTGAACGTGTGTTTAGATTAGAATAATATATGACTCTTTGCTTCATTTTTTTGGTTCCACTCTCCTGGTATGATCTAAGAGATTATTTAATTTAAAATATTTCTAGAGATAGAGGCTTCACAGCTTCCCTGTTCCATGGTTGAATTATCCTCATTATGAAAGTGTTTTCCTTACATCCAGCTGGAATTTCCCTTGCTGCAAATTGCAATTATGGTTTCTGCTCCTTTCACTATGTACCTCCAAGGAGACTCTGATTCCACTCTCATTCTCTACAACCGACCACTTGGTGGCTGAGGGCATCAGTCGTGTCCTCCCCACACTCGCGCTCCCAAGCCTCTTCTCTCGGCGCAACAAACCCAGGCCCCTCAGCCCCTGCTCGTGCTTCACGTGCTCCAGCCCTTCACTAGACTCACTACTATGTATCGAAACTTACTCTTTTTTTCTTTCCCCCTACACTTTGATTTTTATTATTTTTGTTTTCAATTGGTTTATTAGCTTTCTGAATAGCATTTTTCTTAAATTTCTTAGGAAAAAGTCCATTAGAATGTCTGATAGAGAATAGTAACCATATTTCATCGTATACTTGGAAAAATCTTTATTGTATTAATGAAGCGTAATAATTAAGTATAAGAATAATTTGAAAGTATTTGTTGCAGCGAAACATTTGCTTCTTTTCTAAATTACAACAGAGTAGCAAATTCTAAATCCTCAATATAAAAATAAAACGGAATGGCTAATCCATGACGTCTGCAGAGCTGAACTGGGCAAAGGCATGGTTTTAGGGGAAAGAAGAAGTTTTGAAAATTTTTTTGTACCCTTTTATGGCTTTCTAAATGTTCCTTCTTTCATAAAAGCTTTCATTAAGAACAGAAAGTAAACAATCTTCCCCCCCTTTTCCCCTTGTCACTGTCTCCTGTAGACAATATCTGTTACATGTGGCATTATGGTTGGGGGAAAATTACGCATTTCTGGGGGAAAAAGGCAACAAATATGATGGATGTGTGCTGTGACACTGCAAAGCAGTTAAACCATCCTCCTCACCAGCCCCCCACCCCCCTTTTCTAACATTATTGAAGTCAGTCAGGAGCTTTACGTTTCAGTGGTAACGAGATGCAGCCTAGTTTAGGTTTCCACCACAGATTAAAAAAAAAAGACACTTTGTTTTCAGGCCAAATGAACACTGTGCCAGTAAACAGATTTATCTCTTCAAAGTCTAGCATCTGAAATGCATAAAAGAATTTAAAAGAGTGAATCATAAATGCACAATGAGTATTAGAGCCAAGCTTTTCTGAACTGACCACTATTTGTAAGTAAGTCCTTCTGAACGTTTGCTTTTTTTAATGTATTCATCGACAAACTGAGCTGAGTTTGTAACACTGAAAATTTTGTTCTCTTCAGTTTTCTCTGTACATAAATTAAGCAGCAAGAAAATGTATGCCACGGCCATTTTTACAACAAATCACTGAAAGTTCCCCGTAGCGGTAGTCCAGCTGTGGATCTTATTGAACTAAAAACAAAGCTAGGAGCTTTTTATTCAGATAAATGCAAATCTGCAGTAATCAAAAGTGTGAAAAATTTGTGAAATCTCTGTAGCTGTGGAAGTTCAATGTCCTAAGGAACAGCATTGACAGAACTATGTTAACCGTGCTTTGGCAAATAAAAATTACCTTTTAAGTTTCCAACTGTTTTTAATTAAAAATCTTGGGAACTAAGGAATAAAAACGAAGAACTCTACAAGGCAATTTTTTTGTCTATCTTAAAAAAAATAATAATGTAGGTCTGGAAAAGACATTCTGGGTTACTGAGGTCTGGCCTCTTCTGCCCTGTTGTCAGAGGTTGCTTCAGTACTGCAGAACCTTACTTCTCTAAAACACGTACGAAATTAATGAACAAATGAAGACTGAGGAAAGCAAATATTTACATCATTACATTATTTACATTCATTATTTGACTGTATCTCAATTATAAAGATATTTCTTCAAAGGGAAGGCCCATAGACTATTTAAACCTGTGTAGGCTGGTTTCATGTTCCAGCATTTGGTTCAGTACAGGATTTGCTCCAGGAGACTCAGTCTTACGCAGACCTGCAGAAACTGGTTGTACACCATGTTCTCTACTTTCTAAAGAACATATGGAGCAAGCAAGGAAATATTTACCAGGGATTTGGTAACTGGGAGTGGATTGAAATTGCAGCACTGAAATATAGTTTTTATTGTATTGTCGCTAGAAGTAGTTAGGCGTAGAAACCAAGAGCCTGATGCAATCTGAATATAAGCAGCGAGGAGTTTCATCTCCATGGGAGTCTCTTCCACCTGCATCAGGGCTGTACTTGCGTAGTTGGCTTTGTGTTGTTGGCGCTGCCTTTCCTTGATCTCGCTTCTGACCCAGCAGAGAAAAACACAACCGGGGGGGAGAGTTGACATCACATGTCTAAACAGTTGTGGCAGTTTTTGTTACGCTTGGGAAGAAAAGAAGATATCCCAAGTAAGTTTTTCTTATGAATGGGTCAAAAAAATCCCAGAATTGCTGATTGTAACAGAATAGACTTTGGAAAGCACTTAGGAACGTTCATAGCTCTAAGTATATACTTCTATCCCATTGCTGGTTTTTTGAACACAAATTTTCAGGCACAGCTTTAGCATCAGTGCTGTTGGGGAAGCGCATTATGCTCAGTTTCTGTCATTTTCAGTAGTTTTGACCTGAAATCCTTCCTGGGTTTTTGTTTATTTTTAGTTTAGCCTCTTCTGGGCCTGATGCATTGCTTAGGGCCATCCAGAGCGTAGTTTTCCTTTGATCCGCGTGCTGAAGCACAGGGCCTGTGCGTTACACATAGACTAAGAGTCTTATCTTTGCGAAACACTAATTTACACACTCGAATTTGTATCCTTGAACAGCTTAGAGGAAGATCACAGAGCTGAGCACCTGTAGAGGTGACAGGGAAGAGAAAGAACGGCTTGAATTCTGCCGACAGAGCAGCAAAATGTGTCTGAAGCAGCCTATTGCAACTAGTAACTCCCTCGGTAGTCATCCATGCCGAAATAGCCACTGGTAAAAGACTAGAAAAGGCTGAGTGAGTCCTGAAAAGGGCACAGAGTTCAGATAAATAGAACAGCACTGTGGAATGTGGATTCATGGAGAGGGGCAGATGGAGCCGTGCCCGGGTGAGCTGGGCATAACCGGTTCTGGTCCAGGAGCTGTACGGTTACATGGGCAGAGCTCTAAACGGGCAGTGTTTGCCCTCTGTAACCCAAGTTTGAGGACGTGGGTGAGAAGCAGCAGGGAGGAATGCTCCCCCACAAACCGGGGGGGACTGCACAGGGAGGCGTTTTCAGGCGCGGCTGGAGCAGCATCTGCGGAGCCGCGACCTCCCTTCCCGCGGCAGGCCATGCCGATCCCGCACGCGGTCCTGGCTTTGGGCGCTTCTCTTGCTTTGCATCCTGCCCTACTGCCACTGTTTTCTTACCTTGCCACGTGCCTTGCTCATTTAGCGTATAAACTTATCCTTTTGACAAAGAAATGGCCACTTGAAACTTGTATCCAAAGGCTTATGTGAAGATGCAAAATATATTCTCCAAGTTACTTATTCTCTGCCAGAATGATGTCCACCAATTAAATAAAATATCCTGTAGTTCATATTGGGGACGAGGGGTTTGGATGTAGTGAACATTGTAGTAACTCTGCTTTTGCCTAAAGTACTTTTTTATTTTTTTTATAAGCAGCAGAATTAGGACCATCATGAAACCTTTCAGAATTTTTACACTTGTAGTCCTTGTTTATGAGCAAAAAGCCACAGAATTAGATCTGAACCTCCTTGCACAAAGACTAAATTGGACCCAGTTCCAGTTATATCTCTAGCGAGCTAATCCTATCCTGAAAGAAATAAACAATAAATCAAGTCGGGTATGATTATAATCAGCATTATGTTTAATAAATCACACCAGCCACACTAATCCAGGAACATAAATAAGGGGGGAAAAAACCCCTTTTCTCCTGTAAGGCATTAAATTCAGAATACTTGGCTTCTTACACAAAAGCTGATCTGTGAACTGCTTAATTCAGAGCCGTGTGTGCTGGCAGGGGGGAAGCGGTCATCAGCTCTCTTCTGCTTTTATTGCTGTTCCCATATAGAGCAAACCACGAGCATTATCAATTTGCATTAACACTTTTTCACATTTATAATTCTGGAACCGGTTTCTTGGATTTGTGCCCTGCTTTGAAATGTTGTTTTTCAAATCTTGTCCTTCTGGACAGAAAGAAGGACGTAAGCTTTTCTTTTAAGTGATCATAAACCACATTGCTTAAACACTTCCATTTTTCCATTTCAAAACATTTTTTACTAGAAATATAGCATGACCAAAACCAACCCGATTTCCCAAGAGGCATTGTTGAACCTTCAATGAACTGATGACAAGCTGATACTTCCACAGCAGAGCACAAAATTCATTTACTGGAAACGGGAAGATTTCACGGGAAACCTCTGTGAAACCCAGCCGGCGCGCACCCCTGTCAGCTGCAGAGGTTACCTGACCTCGGTGGGAAAGGTAGCTGGGACTTTTCAGGAGCAGGGCTGAAGATGCTTGAAAACACTCATGTTATTAACTAACTGACTTGGAGGTAAAACACTGCACACTTACCCTTTCCTCACCATTCCGTGTAGCAGCCAATGCAAAACAAGCCGTCGAAATGTCAAAGAAGAAAAAATACACACGAGAATTCAATCTGAGTAGGTTTTAATTGCTGCTTCTGCTAATACCATTTGACATTCAGGATTTTTTTTTTTTAACTTATTATATAGTGAAATTTAGAGCAACAGATGCAACAATAATTCGGTTCCAATATCATTCTAGCCAAGTGCATTCTCAGCAGACAGGAGTCACACAGCGTTTTGCTGCCTGCCTGTAGCGTGGGCTACTCCTAACGATGGAGTACTCCTTCTCGTAAGGTATTGAGCAACAGAGTGTGCTTTAAACCTGGCGGGATTAATGGCGAACTGTTAATTACAAGCAGTTCCAATAGTTGTGGCTGTGCGTGGCTTTTGAAAGTAGGCATTTCTAAAAGCAGAGCAACTCCTGGCTGTAGGCCCAAGTATTAGAAAAATACCAATTTAGTGGCATCAGCTGTGCACAGGTGGAATGATCTGAGAGCGAGCGTGCTCGGGAACTCCGGTCTTCTTACCCACAACGTGTCATCAAACACCACATTGAAAAATGTTATTTTGGTAGAGAAGGGATGATTTGATTGCAATACTCATCTATTTTTGCTTTATATACACACACACACATATACATAATTCTTGTTTACACATTTGAAGAACTCATACGTATGACTTCATGCGTTTCCTCTCCTTTTCCACCCTTCACGTTTGGATATTTGGCCGTGGCTCCCTCTGTGGTTAAGATCAGTGATGATCCTGAAGACAGGGATGGCAACTTACACTTGCCACGAGGGAACCAAGAGAAATTTTCTAATAGGAACTGAAAGAACGTATAATGTAATTAAAGACAGACCTACTGCATTTTCCTACTGTCAAGAAATTGGTTTTGCTTTTCCCCTTCTTGAGTTATTTCCAGACGACCTATTCCTACAGCTTATGCAACAAGCTGATACACTAGGCAAGCCCAAGGGGAATGAGACCGCGAGGGAAAAGATGCAGTTTTATATTGCTATTTCTATAATTAGCATATGTGCTAACGTAGGATACTTTCACAGTTGTCATTGGAACCTGTGAAATTTCCCACTGGAAATCACTAGTCCCTAATTTAGTGAGAAGAGGTTTGCATAATAATCAATAGTAAAGGCCACAAGATCTCATGAAAGAATTACTGTTTCAGTTACAACTTTAGTGAATCTATAACTCTATCATTTTGGACACGTGCACTCAGACACACATTACATATGTTAAGTACAAGTATGAAGTCATTTGGGGTCATTTGTCTGATTCATTGCTAATTCTTTTCTTTATTTCAGGACCTTCGAGACCAGGTACTGCTGTAAGAGCTCCTTCCTATTGAGTAGTGCGTGAAGGAAATCAATCTCCATTCTTCTTAGATTCTTGCTTTCATAAGCAATAATTAATCACGTTAAACTACTGATATAAAAATAGATGGTGTATAAAATAACTTCTTAATTTCCCTGCAGGCCTGTGTCTACTTTTCATGGAATTTAACTGAATTTTCTGTTAGTGGAAATTTCCTTTATGAACCGGTGTGGTCACTTCCCCCACTACACCATCACAGAGTTTTTGATGAATTTTATGGCTTTTGCTGAGCACTCTCTCCTGTCAGGTACTTGCAGCCTTTTATTCCTCCAGGGCTGCACTCAGCCTCTTGTAAGACCCAATCCATTCCTCCTCAGTGCTGCAAATCGTTTATTTGAGTATGGATTTTAGAATTCAGCTCATCCAGATCTTCAGGTTATGTTTTTGATGACAGTGAAATTTCAAATGTTGCTGCACTCCTGATTTTCAGTTTCACCCAGTATTGAAACAGATGCCTCTGCATCACTCAGATCCATAATCACAATCTTTAATAATGTGTAGAATTGGGTATTTTGGTCTCTGATCACCTGATTGGATCATGGTTCTCCACAATGATTTTTTATGTCTGGATGAGACTGTATTACTTATGGGCATATGCTTCAGACGTGTGAAATTTCTTCTCATTTCAATGTTATTGACTCATACCGAAACACCTTTTCAGCATTCCGTAGTAGGTGATAAAAGGATCTCTCAAAGAACGTCTCTCTCTTCACAAGCTGTACGTTGTAGGATGATTCCAGGAAACCCATCATCTCTCTTAATTTTTCCTCATTTCCATTTCCATGAAGGACTGATGGCAGCGACAAGCCGGTTGTTAGCCTAATGGCGTTATCAAGTTGGCAGAGAAGCGTTTTCTGCACTTATACCCAATTCCCTGCAGCGGTCGGACTGAAAGGCATTACCAGCGCTCTTTGAGGGTAAAAACGGGTACTACAAACCCTCTAGTAAGACAAAGACTCTACCAGATGTTACTTTTTTTTTTTTTTTTTTACTTTGTTCAGTTTATAGGCAATACCTACATTTCTTATGTGTATACATATATACACACATACACACATTCATATACACACATGCATACATATATGTATCTACACACAGAGACAAACATTCTAAGCTTTATGTAACAATTAATTTCAGACTCTTTTTGTCGTTTATTACAGCCTTTGAGTCTATCCCTTAATTTAATGCTGGAAAGAGATTTTTTTCTCTCCAAAGCCTATTGGTCAACACAGGGATTCTCTTTTTTTATTTGTTTGGGTTTTGTTTTGGCTTTGGCTTTTGGGAGATGGGGTGGGGTTGGGGTTGATTTGTTCTTTTCCTGAGAATTATGACTGCTTGTAAAGTTATAACACATATATTTATGAAAATTCAGTTATATCTATGAGTTGATTATCACAGATGCGTAATACACTTATGCAACATGATTATTTAATAATCACATTTTGTCTGTAATGTCTTGTCCTATGCATAAAAAAAAGTCTGGAGTAGGTCTGTCTGTCTTATATTACAGCTCTGACCATGCTCTGATCTTGCATGTTGAACCACTATTTTTCTACTGTTGCATTGACAGGTCGGGTTTTGTTTTGGTTTGTTTGTTCGTTTTATTTGGAGAAATATTTCACTTGAAAATCTATTGTATAACATTTTCTACTTTGCTGATTATGCAGGATTTTTTTATTCATTGATATAATGGTGTCATAAACTAACTAATAGAGCAGTTAGGCTGAATTAAGGACTAATAGTTTTTGTTTACCTCATTAGCTGAAATGATGTCATCAATATAGGCTTTTTTCATTTTCTTAATAGCAGTTACCATGCGCTCTAGGCCATACACCGAAATACTATCATATGAGGTACAACATAAAAATGAAGATGTTATTGATTGCAAAATGCAATGCTGAAATCTCAAATCACAGTAATATTCTACTTCATAAAAAATATTAAGTCGGGGCTACACCAAGACTTTCTCCGAAGGACTAGATAGGAAATTTCATTTCTCTTCTGTGTTGGCAACTTCATGAAGACCGGACAGAAATTTGATTTTCAGTATTGAAATACTGGGGACTTTGAGAAACAACAGGAAAAAATTTCATGGGAGTTACTTCCAGATCGTAACTAACTCCCTGTAGCCCAGGAGCACAAGTCTGACTTGAGCCCGCTCTTCCATTTCATGTAGCGCGTGGCGGTTCCCCACTGGTTCTCTTCTGCTTCTGCATTCTGTTAGAAGTCACTAAATGGCTTCTACCATGTAGTATCTGAGAAGATAGAAGACATATATAATTCATCAAATCATCCCTTCTGAAAATGAATAAAACATACGCATCCAAGTATGCATCAAAAAGCTTCCTACTCTCTTGTAAAGCCAACAATTACTACCTCTGAAGAGGTCTGTGTAGCAGTGTTGGATGGCGAAATTCCTATTTTGTATAATATTTTTTCAGCTGGAGATCAAAGAATTCTCTTCTTTCACCTCTTCTTATTAAGATATAAAAAATGCCATGAAATGGAATCTTTTTTTCTGCGGAGGTTCTGTTTAGAGAACAGCCAAATAGAAAATACAGTGTACCCTGCAAAAATGCATTACGACTGTGTTTTGTATGACAAATGAACACTATTGATTTTCCTCTAGTGCCTTTCATAACGATAATCCATATATAGAAGGAGTCAATTAAATGCTGAAGAGAATAGAAAGGTTTAAAGCTGTTATTTAAATCAGTGTATTTCACAGGAAATACACTCAGAAAGCAGCTCAGGATTAACTGTATCCCCTCCCATCTGCAAAGATTGATATGGAAGGCTTAAAAAATATGAGAAATGTAAAGAATCATAACAAACAGTCAAGAGAGCTGATTGATAAGAAGTCAGCCAGTGGAGCCATGAAGACTCCAGGGGTCTGAAAAAGGGCCATTTTCGTTTGAGATCAATGATGGAGAAGAAGTTCAGAGGAAGAGAGGAAGACTGAGACTAATACGGTCCACCTTTCTGAAACTCTGAGAGGATGCTGTAACCTGTTCCATTGCAAAGAGATGGGAAAGACGATGGTAGGAAACAGGAGTATAGTTCTGATAAATATGTTTTCAATCTATTCAAACACACTGTCACGGAGAGCAACAATAAAGACTACCAACCTTTGTGTACTGTTGCTACTACAATTATTCTAAATGAATACGTTACAAGATTTTGTAAGAACATTCCAGAACTGAAAAGTATTTATTAAGCTCGTAAAACCGATTCTATAGTGGCTATCTGAAACACAGCGTTACCACTTTTGCAATGTGCAAGGGTTTTTTTAGGGAGGGGAGCTGGTTTTAGCTATTGCTTTACGCTGAGTTGCAATGGCTAAGCCATTTAAGAGCTTCTTTTACATTTCCAGAAATAACTTAGATGCTTCAAAGTCTAGGATTCATTTCTACTTAGGATTTTGCTTAAGTCACTTTTGAAAGTGAAGTACGGGTTAGCATTCATCTTGCCTAGCTTCAGTTGCGGAAAAATGTAACTATCTATTCTAATCTTGCTTTTAGGAGTCTTCTGTAATGAAGAGAGAGAGAGAGAGAGGCCTTTTTATCTCACTTGTTATAAGCCGCTTCCATCCCTGAGATCTCTTTCTCTCTGCCCATACAGAACAATACTTTATAATAGGGTTATTATTTCTGTCATGGTTTATATTGGTTGTATAATAATGCTTTATATGTCAGTCCCACAGTGCGCTCTGTGTGGCGTGGATTTTATGGGGAGCTGAAGGCTCTGAAATCAGGTAGATTTGCAAAGGCTTTCAGCATCCAGTCTCTGGTGGACTCTGGTGAAAATTACAGACCTTTTCAGCATTTTATATCATTAAACTGCTACATTTAGAAAATGAGTGTGAAATGCATCCCTGCTTCTGTACTTACATTAAGTTCAAGAAATACGTATAATTTCAGTAGGAATATAAATCAGCCACTAAGTGATGGGACTTAGCAAAGAGCTTATCCTAGTGGGAGAGGTTTCCAATGTTCAGAACTGCTCAGCTTTTTGCACATTCACCTGCCACACTCGACTGAGGAAAACTCAGAAGAAACTTCCGTCTGACTTGGAATATATGGCAATGGCTACTTCTCCTGTAATTATTTTATAGTAACCACCAAGGTTTTCATGTACATTCCATAATCCTCCTTTGATATTTTCTCTGCTTAGGAGGGGATCCCATCAATATTTCTAACCTGCTCATGAATAATTCCACTTTTCTCCCTTCTTATTAGCATACAATGTTTCAAAAATTTGCAAATGTACCTAGTTAGTTAAGTGCTAATGCTCTAACTCTGACTAAAATTTTTTAGGAGGCATTTTGTGATATTGTTTTTTCACTTCCATGCCCTTCTAATCTTACTTACAAATAGTTACATGCATTGAGTAATTGTCTAGAATCATTTGAATTATGCACTAGAAAGCAAAACAATTTTGCTTCTTTAAAATTTTCATTTAGATTGCTTTCTGATTGTAAACAACTTCTGGAAGACTGAGTACTGTAATATATACCATCCTATTATTTTTTTCATATAGCTTAAGAAAAGTAATGTCTGTTTAAGTATTACTAAGAGATACACAGGCAATAGCTATAGGTTACTAAGAAGCAACTTGAAGTTAATGATTGATGGAATGAATTCACTGATGCAAAATAGAAGGATTCAGATGTAACTGGGTTGCAGACCTCACCCCCACTATGTCTCCAAAACCTGCAGCTTTTAACACAGCATACATTTCACTTCAACTTTAGAGTGTTATTGATTACTGGGTTTTATGGCAAAACTTTCTCAGTAAAAGTTGGCACTTGAAAAACTTTCCACTGTAACTGGGAAATTTGCTGTCTCTATAAATAGGTATACTTTAGCAGCAGGAGTATAACCTTGCTTGTCAACATTTCGCAACCATTCAGCATTCAGATACTAAAATTAAAAGAAAGCAACGATAAAGAAAGAAAACACATCCCAATTTCCACATTCATTTTGTCTTCGCTCCCTACTGAGAGCAGATGTGCCAGTAATGGCAGTGTTTTCTACATGATCATAAGTATTAGTAGCTCATAACGAGCTAAATGCCATTGCCAAAGAGCTGTCATCTGATTTTTTTTTCCCCAGTCATTTCACTTATTCGAAGTGAATGATGTAGTTTGGCCAGATCCAGAGCTTATTCAAACAGCAGAAGAGTTTTATCTGCCCGGTCTCTCTCCTGCAATGCGACCAGACGTAACGTGCGTGCTCACTGCCGCCAGTCTTCAAACGCCCAGCGCTTTCCAGAACGTGTCAGGTGTATTGTGCACGCAGAGACTCCTTGGCACGAGATGCCGTAGGCAGAAAGGATGCGGCTGTCGTGTCCCGTACTGCCCTAGGGAAAGCAAACAACCTGGAACCGGGCTGAAGCTACCACGTGAGATGCTTTTGTCAGAACAAGTTATTGTGGCCCACGCCAGGCAATTCTACAGTAGTCATAGAAGACTTCTAGACGTGATCGCTTGTTCTGGCAGCGGCAGCTTTTTCAGCTGTCATCATTCCTTGATGGTCAGAGGCACGTTTCTCTCCTGTGCCTGGGTGTACATGGACAAATATTAATGTGAATTGGAGATACCGATCTCAAATGGGAACCCCAGGAAAAAAAGGCTTCCAGGAATAGGCTCTGGGGAAGGGTTCTTACAGGCTGAGCGCCTCTCCCTAAGGGACTTGTAGGAAGGAAGGTGGGGACCGCCTCTTTGTCACGTACCTTACCTCAGTGGGAATTCATACTATAGAGCATTTAAAATAAGGGTGAACCTCAAACAAAATCTCGGAACTGTACTCCTCAAAAGAAGTGCTTTTCTACACTATTGGATGGCTTGCCAACCTGGAAAATGTAAAAGGTCAGTTGCCTTGTCTGATAACTTTCTGGTATTACTTTCTTCTCGTCAAATAGAAAGGAACATTAACTTTATTCGTTTTAACCATCAGACTTCCAGATCTGACTAAAATCTTCAATGACAATATTTATTGATAATTATTTTTCTCCTTAGAGTTGCTGGAAGGGATAAGTATAAATGGTTTTGTTTTGGTTTTTTTAAAATTATTTTTTTATAAAGAATGTTCTGGTTCATTCTGTTATGAAACTTTTTGTGGGAAAAATTCATATTATTCATAAGAGTTTATCTATTCCTAGTCTATATTAAAAATACTAATTTAGAAAATCACCTGGTTTTCAGCTGGAGTGACATGCAAGAATTTTTATTTCAAATGCTAACAGATTTTTGATAAAATCTGAAGTTGCATGGCCTCTTTTTCTGTTTACAAACCTGTAATATGAAGGCAAGGGGAGTACTTGGATGGTAATGGATTTTAACCTTCATTAATCATATATCCCCTGTTTTGCTAAGCAAACCATATTCTCCATAATCTCATTTACCTAATTGTTTTCAGTTGGCTTTCCTCTGGCATGATGCAATCATAAAGGGGATGGAGTTAACAAAAATATTTTCCTTTCCTTTCACTTAGCGGGAAAGCCTGAGCTCAGTTACAGCATTTTTACTATGCTATATTCTGCGAGATCTGAACTTCTTGCTCTTTCCGTGTTTGAAATTGCTGTATTGAAGACTGCAGAAATCAAGATCCTAATCATGCAACCCGTGATTAATTGTAATTGGACTGGTATTTAAAACCTAGGCCCTATGGCACTCATACGCATACTTTAAATGTACAAGTAGGTGTAGATCCAGCCTAAATGTATTTCCATTGGCAAGCTATTCCATTTATACCAGTTGAGTATCTGTGCCTTTTACCTCCAGTTGTTGTTGACAGTAATCAATACTTCCAGTAGGGCAATTTAATAGTATCATAGCCCCACTGAATCAACGGGACCGTGACTTGATGCTGTACTTTCTTGGAGGAAGGGAGCCGTGGGTTATAGTGTTAAGAATAAATGTGAAGAATAGGAACTTAGTCATTCATATGCTTTTTTGTTTTTCAGTGTGCAAAGATGAGATTTAAAATTTAGTTGAAAACAAATGCTGTTGTTTTTCTTTCCTGTGTAAAAAATGCGTTTGTTTCTTCATAGTATCAGTTTACAATTGTTCAGTCACAGCGATCGTATCTGTATTACGTGCGCTGTGCTGGTAATGATCAGAAGATGTTGAGAGTTAAAGACATTTAGAGGAACATGAACTTCCTGCCTATGCCGATACCATTATTGTTTCTATAGTAAACTTCTACCCAAGGTATGATGTATATAGGTGGTGCTATTGCATTTTTATTTCTACAAGTTCTCAGTGAACTCCATGGTAAGTGATAGGAATTCAGCTGCATATTCTAGTTAGTTTTATCAGCTGCAGAGTTACCACAGATAATGTCACAGACACGATAGGCCTGATGGCACGACGAAACGTCTGGAAACTGCTGTGTCTGCTCAGAGCCCTCGCCAGGGAATGAGATGCTGTACGGGCACTGTTTTCAAAGCCACTTTCTGTCTATAATTAGAATATATTTTCCCTTACCTCTTTCACATATTGAATGTTTTGTGAACAACAACCTCTCATGACTTCCCATCACAAATAGAGAGGTGGTTTATTTGGTTTTAAATATCAAGGGCATGACTGGTTTTGAAAGACTTCAGTCTTGTCCATTGGGAACAATAACACCGTTCTCCTAAATTTTCTAACTTAGCCAGCAGAACTAATCCTTGGGGCAAGGTTTAGGTCCAGCCATTTAGATTTTGTACCTTTTTTCCCCTGAGGTATAGAAGTTAGGGATCAGCCCTGTAAAGACACAAAAGCTTTTTGTTTCTACAATATAAACTGCATTTTGATGCCAGGACAACACAGAAAATATTACAAACATCTATAAAACATACTTGTAGAATTCTACATAATGGAAAAAACATACATTCGCTAATGGAATACAAAGAAACCATTATAAGTTTGTACCAGGAAAACTTTCATATTTATACTTTGCGTCATCAGAGCATTTTATGTAAATCATAGCTTTCAAGCACTTGATGTTCTGTTCATCCAAAAAATGTGTAACATTTTCTTCTTTTAAATGCAGCCTATATAGCAAGGCTAGTAATCAAATTAGTCTATAACTATAGACTGTATAACATATTTTTCTTGTGTTAGATTGACTTTTGGATCATTATCTTATTTATTTTTCAAATATTTCTTTAAATGAAGAATAAAACTGGACAGGGTAAATAACATAATTAGACAGCTGCTGCTTCAAAAAGGTATGGAAGAAAGAAAAACATGTTAGTAGCATATGAGCATTTTCAGTTTATTCATTATATAAAATATATGTAAGAATTTTGCACCAGTATCCTACTTCTGGAGATGAATGACTCTTCTTTTCTTAAGAAATAAGTTAAAAAATTGTCATTTTTTCCGGATAGAAATTCATGCCATTTAAAATTAGGGGCAGTTTGAGCTGTCCATGCAGTTTTAATGAGAATCCACCAGGTGGCATAGGAAAAGGAACCTCATTAATGGAACTTTGTGAATGGTGGTATTTTTGGCTTGCTGGCTTATTTAGCCAAAAAGTCTTGTTTTGAGGCAAAAAGTTTCTTCCTTGTGATATTAAAATGCTTAAAAATCCATCAAGCATTTTCTCCATTCCTGGTAAAATGAAATGTCTTTTTTTTTTTTTTCCTTCCTGTAATAATTTAAAGGAATTTCTCATCATCAGCGTAACCCTGACCAAACCCGGCATTTAAGCATGTTCCTAGCTCTAAGGACTGAGTGCCTCCAGTGTGAAGCTCGCGGTTAAGAGTACTGTTGAACTGTGGGCCCAAATGACAAATTCTTTAGGCTAGGAAGCCAGTAAATATTCTCGTAGGTTTAAGTCATAGATGATGGTCAGAAAAGGGTTATGCCAGGCTCTGCACACTCATTAACACTTGGGATTATTGTATTAACTTCAAGACAGGTGTAGAGTATTAATATTGAACTGGCATCCTTCCAATGTAACTATGGAAAAGTCTTAACAAAATTCTTTCTTGAAACACCTATATTGATTTTCCATCACTGTATTCAGTGAGTTCAGAAAGAAATGCAAGTGAATAAAATTCCTACGCTTTTTTTCTTCACTTTTAATAACTCTTTGAACAAGTTGGGTTTTGGTTTTTTTTTTTTGGCTGGAGCTAAAAAAGGTTTATGAAATTGAATCGCAGTGAGCTAAATAAGTACAGTAGCCTGAAGAAGATATTAATTTTTAACATATTAATTTATCCCTATACAAGTCAGATTTAATTGTTTCCAAGTTCACTCTACATCATTTCTATTGAAGCTAAAATGGGGTCAAGGTTTAAATGCATCACTTGAGGTTCGCCTGTAACTAACCCAGAACACTATACTTATGACCACATCTTGGAGTCATTACTCAAAGCTTGAGCTCCCTAACCCTAAAGTCAAACAAAAACTGTTGCATTTACATGAAATACTATCCAATGTCAATGCTTAGACAAAATTGCTTTCAATTCAACGGGACAGTATTGGCCACTCAGGCCATGTCTACATTAGAAAGTAGAGAAGCACAATAGGAGGAGATCTGCAGAGCAAAATGGTTGGTGCTGATGATTCAAAATCAACTAACTCTATTTTGGGACTTTTCTACAGAGTAGCTTTAGCTTGGTTCTGTTCACATCGGGGCTTTTGGCAGCTAGAGTGCATTAATGAGCTTCTATGGTACGTCCTCCACTTCAGTTTAGTTTTCAGTGAGGTTCAAGACGCCCCTAAAGCAAACAAACAAGTGGGAACAAACAGAAGTGCTTCAGAAGTGCACTCTAGACCCGAACTAAAATACTAGTGTGAACGCACCCTCTGTCATTTCAGAGCCCAGCCCTCTCACCTCTCACCATACCCCATGTGCTCCAGACCCCACACCTTCTTGGTGACCCTCCGTTGGACTCACTCCAGCATGCCAATGTCTTTCTTGCACTGGGGAGCCCAAAACTGGACACAGAGCTCCAGATGTGGTGGTCTCAGTTCCAGAAACATTGCCTTTGCTTGAGGTGTTAAAAGGCATATGGAAAAAGTCTGGGGTGAGCCATGTGCAACTTTCAGCCCGATGACATCTCTGCACTAGGTATTCCAGGTGATGAGAGAGGTCAGTGAGAATTTGTTTGTGAGCTTAAGCAGCCAGGAGCAACTAGAGATTGCTTCCCCAATTACTTCTGAAGTCTCTTCTCCCTCTGCTCCAGGCAGCTCCGCTAACCTTTGTTAAAATATCAACAAGCAGATCTTGCGGTGATATTATCAAGCCTTTTACTTTCATAAAGAAGATGGAGCTTGGCTGAAGATGAAAGTTACAGAATGAACAAAGCTAAACTTTAAAAGTCATCAGACAAAGGCCATGCTATGTGGATGATTGCTGAGTCTGAAATAAGCCTGCGGGTTCAGGCAGGACACTCGTGGATTTTGCACTTCATGTTTAGTATAGCTGTGAGGATTTCCAGTTGACATAAATTATTATTTATTGATTGTATTTGGTAAGTACGAACAAATCCAACAGCAAGTGTGGATGAGTCACATGGCATACATGTGTATGTATATATATATAGTACAGTCTCTGTCCCCGATTTCTTAAAATCTAAATTACCAAGGGAGATGGCGGGTGGAAGAGGTGAGTGGGGTGCACTGTAGGATCAATGCCAAACTCTGGAAATTAACCTGGTTTTGTGGTGTTCGTCCAAAAGCCAGTATGTGTACATTACGCTGGCTTCAATTCAAGCATGTTCTACCTACATGTTGGAGAGTCTTCCTCTTACTCTTACCTTAACTCCGTCATGAGTGGAATGACAGCATGAAATCAAAAAAGCCTACTTAGTTCTGTTACGCACGTAACAGCATAACAGCTGTTGCTGTGTTGTGAACTCTTTTAGATAAAAAGCCAAATTTAGGCTGACTTTTAGTCCTTAAAACAGGAGAACAAGTAGCAAGATAAACTGACAACAGGAAAATAGGCCCGCAGCAATAACAGATAATCCTGTCATCTGAACGCTTATATTACAGCACACACCAAATAGGAGAATTGTCTTCTATTATTTTTTGATTGTTAGTTTCAGGTAGAAAACTGTGTCATAAAATAATGAGGACACTGACAATTTTATTTTACTATAAAAGTAAATTGTAAAGAATTATTACCAGGTGTTCCACCAGATAAATGTACAAATACATTCTCTTTTCAAACAACAGGAGTTGTGCAAGGGTACCTGATAGAATAATATCACTCCTTCTTCATCGGCAACACCTGGGGAAGGCGTCAGCCCATATAGACAAATAAAAACATATGTTGAGATAAAAAAGATAATGTGCTGCAGTCAAAAGGATACACCTCTGGGATCAAGCCAGACTTCTAACTGTCTCTATTGCGTTGGCCATTTTTTTGGATTTTCAACTTTTTCTCCCAATTCTGGATGGGATAAAAGTATAAAATGTTGGAAATTTGCGGGAATGAGAAAATAACTTTCTTGCATATGGCTATCTGTGCACCCGATTTCAAACTGAGACTGACTGCTGAATGTCTCAGAATGAACCTTCTGCTTTGACCAGTCTAAAGAGAGATAAAAGAATTGAAACATGGGTTTGTATTCTGGGAATTCATTACAGTTCAGCAGCGCTTAATGTAGTGGGTTTGGCTTTAACCAAACATAATAATAGAGAAAGCTGCTGATTGTACAAGCAGGACTGTTAGTGATCACAGGCAGCAAGCTCATGACATTCATAATTGTCGATCCTAAATTTAAAGTTGTTAACAGTAGCAAACAAAAAACCCAGTGTCTACACTTTGATTCGTAGTTCTCAGTTCTTATTTATGATGGTTCAAATTTTCGTGTCATGGGATCATTTTTTGTTGTTTTCTTCAGGCACCTTTCCCTAAAATTCATCAGAAAGTTAAATGTTTTTCACCCATAGAATGCTTCAATAAATTAAAAATATGCCTGTTCTGTTATTAACAACTTTTAAATGGCACGAATCCCGTAATTCAACACCATTTATCTGTAAAGAGAAATGCAGCACATTGAAAGTCGACATGCCAAATAAATCTGTTTTCAGTTTCTAGCAAATAACAGCAATGAAAGAACAATGTACTGTGGCACCAAGAATAGTCTTTGGCTAAGCTGCCTGTCTCCCAACAGTTCTTAAAGCATCAAATGGATTTCTTCCAAGTTGCATGACTAATAGTCAGCTCCTACAGAGCAACTTCATATTCTGGGACAAATCTATATTTATTTATCTCACTCCAACTAAAAAATACGCTAAGAATTTCCTTTTTAAATCTATTTCTACCTACCACCATTAGAGAAAATTGAGCTTCGCCTACTGAGATGATTTTTGCTGATGCAACAGAGTGACTCATGCTTGGATTTGTCTCATAATTATGATAAGAAACATGCTAAAATTTTCTTCAAAATCATTACATAAATAATTGGGATAGATTTTTTCCTTCTAATTTTGCTAAAGAAAACTGATTCTGATACTGAGCTGATTCTGTTACTGATCCTCAGGGAAAAAAAAGGTTTCTTGTCTTAAGATGCCATTTAACAAAGATAATGGGCCAAATTCTGCTTTCCTTTTACCTTGCCATTTTTCTATAATTTTGGTAAAAACAGACTATCTTAATTATTTATCTTAATTAGTTTAGTATTCACATCATATGTTGGGCCATAGTACATTTTTTTTTTAATTTAAAGAGATATTTTTGCAAGTCTCCGCTCCAAGTAGTTAACTGTGAATGTAAACATGTTTCTTCAGTCTTTCACTTCAAGGAATAATGTCCTGAAGTATAGTCATTTTTGTGGTTCTTTTCAACTCTTTCCAGTGTATCCAGTTCTTTTGAGAGAGTTCATATCTGAGGCTAGTTTGTCAAAGCACACTATTTCTTTTTCTTTTTGTTCCGCAGTAACTCCTGGCTTCAGAAACGGATGGCAGACTGAAGGTACCGCACGGCCATAAGTCTGCATGACTGAGCATATTGAGCCTACTGTTTATAGCGAAAAAATGGTGAACCCCTGTGTGGATACAAGCACAATAGTTTTGCACTAGTTTCGATTTATTCAAAACAATTCAAGTAGAGTTCAGAAAATAAATGTCTTTTCCCTTATGTGACATTGATTTTTATTGTGTGAGTTTTTTGGAAATTTTTAAGAATGCTGTTTTAGGGGCATGTTTCGTCTGTTATATTAGCTGATTTCCTCTGTCATCAGACACTTGTCGAGTACCAGGGCACTTGAAAATCACATTTATAATTTTCTAATTCTGTGTTTCTTTTTCTTTCGATCTTTTATGACCAGTAGTTATCAGCATGTGCTTACTAAAGTGTCCTCAGGATTTCTCTCTTCTCCATATAAAGTAAGCAAAACTTCAGTTTGAAAAATAACTTAACTGTCTTGTAAATGAATGACTTTTGTTTCCCTAAATAGCACCTTAATTTTAGCTTTATTCTAGTTTAAATGCTTTTCACAGCATTAGTATTTTCCGTTTTCTACTGCAGCTGTCAACAGCCTTTCATTTCTGAGGTTTTCCTGCGTAATATTGCAATTGTGTTTGTAAACTATTTGTATTCCTATAGAAAGGGTGTTCTGAGTATTTAGTTACAAATATCTGAAAACTTTGCTAGAAATACAGTTAACAGGGCATAGGAAACTTTGAACATGAAAAATGTGGACATACAGGAAACATTACAAGCACTTTCAAGATTTCTCCAAGATCTGTGTTACTGCTTTGTAAGTTCAAGAAGAAAGCAGGGGTATCGGTGGATCGGGAGACCCGAGCACATTTCAGAGAGCCTTAGCACCCCAGCATGGTGTATTTTCATTGCTAGCACTCATGGACATCGTCGCTTGCATATGGACATTCTGCAATGTATCATGCATAGCCGGTTGCTTTAAGAAACGCCATGTTACCCAGAGCGTATTTTGATTATGTGCTGTAAGTTGGTTAAAATGCTACTTTTCCTGAAGTCTATAGTAAAGCTCCCACTGCCTTCACAAGACCACTTTTCTTCTTTATTCGGGCTGCAAAGCTTAGCGCAAAGTCAGTAGCATTAGGACACCTCAGCAGAGGATTGTGCTTTTGTAATGTTCTTGTTACAGGAGTAGAGATCTTACCTGCATCCCTACAGTGTTTTGACGGTTGGGTTTTTTTTCCACTCTGGTCAATGACAGAATTCAGTTCATGTCAAAAGTAGTAATAATTATTGTTTGCATTTAGTAACAACCGTTTTCATTTATTACTAAATGAAGAGTTCTGTGGCCAACGGTGTCACCATGGCTGTCAGTAACTACTGTGAAAAAACTATTTTCTTAATCTATGTTGTATCATTTAATCAGGTGATCCTGGGTAATTTTCTAATGGTTCAGCGATTTAATTTTCATAGTAACATCCAGTTTCAGAGAGGACAGATAATTCCTCTGATGAATGCAGAGGACTTCTGACAGACTTGTTCTAAGAACTCAGCTTTGGTAGAATGCAAAACTGGAAGGCACTAACCAGTCTACTCATCACTCTGAGTGTGTAGACAATTTCTTAATTGCTGTAAATTAATACCTCTGGCAATTTGCCTCTGACTTCCAAAAATGATACATTAGCCTTAAAGGTAAAAATACTGTCTTTTAAAAAAGATATTTTATTTATGAGGTTAAGTAAAATAAAATGTAAATGTTAAAATTAAAAATATAAATATCTTGTGTATAATCAGATCTGATATCTAATGAGAACAAGTAATTCTGTGTGATAAAGCCATTTGCCATAGGCGCTCATAAAAAGAATATAAATACCTACTAATAGGTAAAAACATACATTCCATATACAAAAGCATACCTAGCCTCTTTCTCTGACAAATACTCTCTTTAAAGAAATCTGTAGACATGACATCTCCAGCATCAGTCCAGTTTTTGGCACAGTCCCCGGAGAAAGAGAGATGCTCTATGGTTGCAGTTCATTCATTTTGTGTCATTTGAGTGGTGCAGCGTGGACAGATAGAACAATCCATCCTTTGCTTAACACAAAAATGGACAGCAACTGTTAAAGAACTTATTCCCTTTTCTATAATTTGGGCACCTGCGTTTGCTCTGCCATCTCAAAAGCCAATCGCTCATAGTAAAAGACAATGTTGATTCTCTGTCTACTTCATTCTTAATGAAGTAATAGAAATATAATTCCTATAGAAATCAATAGAGTTTGTATCACTGGACCTCAGTAAGAGTTGGATTGTGTGCCTGGCTGTTTTAGTAATAAGAATCACTACTTACTTATGAAAACCACAGCACGTTCTTAAAATAAAAAAAAAAAAGAATGCCACAATTCAAGGTAATTGAGTGCGAGAGAACCTTTTCTTGAATGAGAAATTCATAAGCTTTGGCTGGATACAAAATCTCTCTCTGCTCTGTCGTGCTGCAGAGTGTGTGAATTTTGGTATCAGGTTCACTGTGAAATTACTGCACAGTTTATGAATGAGAGTAATTATAAACTCTCCATTTCTTTTGTTATTTTAGCATGTTATTTATTTCAGTGAAAGGACAAGAAAATAAAAGGAGGATGAATATAAATAGTTATTGTGAGTAGAAAATATGAAGTGCAATTTCATGAGGAGCAGGCATACTAAAGATATTACTCTAAATTTCAATGTCAAGGTCAATTTCCAGTTTTCAAGGTCAGTAAGATAAGATCATACATTCCCAAATCCCTGGTTATATTAAGATAGTTATTCTTTTGCTTAATTATCTATCCTGGAATTTTCACAATAATTAATGATTCGGTTTTGGCAATCAAAGTTGTTTTTAAATACACACAGTTTCTGTAAATTGCATATTTTTGAATGACTATCAAAATCCCCACCCACAGAAATCTGCTGTTATGTTATCAGACTGTTATTTGGGCTGATGTTTATTCTCCCTCTCACTGTCCGTCACACACACACACAAAGCCCAAATGGATCGACACACGGTCCGTCTAGTGCAGCAGTAAGTCTCCAGCAGTGGAAATAGCAGACGCTCTCTAGACAGAGGATATTTAGCACGCAAGCTAGGTCATTTTATGTGGTCCATTCCCCTCATGCTTTCACAGCATTCACTATTTTCACATTAGGGATGTTTGAGGGAACATCCCTACCCAGTTTGTTTAACATCCATTTTGGAAGCTGTTGCCCATGAATTTGTGTAATCCCTTTTTCGATTCCCTGACACTGCCTCTCTCTGCAGCCTCCTGTGACAGCAAGATCCGGACATTCACTACTCGCTGGTAAAATATTCATGCTTTTATCTATCTTAAACCAAAATATGTGACTGAGCACATGCCAGCACAACGTGCTGTATGTTTTTCAGGAAAGAAGCTCATGCTTCTATTGAGAACCAGAGCATTTTAATCCCTTCAAGCTTCTGGTCCACTGCACCATGCCAGGGGTCACTAGTTTCTTATCACCAGTATAAAGATAACAACAGGCTCAAGACCAATATGAGCTGAGAGGAAAGACTCATCGTACCTCTGCAATACGTGGGAAGTCTGTATATGTCATCCTGTTATTCCCATAGCTTCAGCAGTGAGTGTATGGCTAGAAGTGCCCCTTTCAGGCAAGACTGCCTCTGAATTCCCGGAGATGGCACAGTTTCACACTGTCTATGCTTCAAATCCTGCAGACTTGGCATGAATTTGTAATAATATGCTAAGTGATCCTGAGGAGCTTCTTTTGCCCCATTAACTTTTCCTCTATTTACTTTCAAGTTAGGGAAATGAGACTACCTGGCTTGCTTTGACCCTTGGGAACACTAATAAAGTTTCCCCGTGTCTCACTTTAGGTCCTTCAATCTAGGACCTTAAATTCTTCTTAGGTCCTTAGATTCTTAAAATCTTAGCCTTAGGCTTTGGAGAAAGTCATGGGACTGGGAGTTGACCTTATAATGCATTGATTCTGTCTGGTTTAGTTATTGCGGCAGTAGCTGGATCAGAAATCATGTTGCAGAAACTCTGCAGAGGTGGTATTTCAACTCAGGGTGATATCATTGTACTTATGGTTGGGAAAAAAAGCGAGAAAAACCAGCAGCATTCATTTAAGTTATTATATAACCAAGTATATCTAATTACATTAACACAACTGCATTTTTATCAGCAAATATCTGAGTTCTGTAGGATCAAATCAAGGTACTTCTGAAATTAAAGGCATTTTTGCTCTTCATTTCAACAGGAAGTGCATTTACTCCAAAACATGTTTGCTTCATGAGATAACTAAAATCTTGAAATTGATTTACTGTAACGCATCTTGGTGTCCTACAGAAATGTTTGTTCCCGACAAATTTTTCACCTGTGTTCTTACACAGACGCAGAGGGCCAGCTATCGCTGCAGCAGCGGTGAATTTGGTCCTTTGGCTTTTACCTGAATGCTTGTTACAGTTGATACTGATACAGAATATAGCTTAGCAGTCTTCTTATCCTGAGTTACTCTATACCCACGCAGTGTGTTAACATTTCTGTAGGTCACATTGTTTCTTAATTTGTAAAATAAAGCATGAGACTTGCTGCCCTTACGGGAAGCAGTGCTTTGCTATAGGCGGCACAGCAGTGCTGCAAACTGCACCTCTCCCATTTTTGAGAGCTTTGAAATCCTCACGGAGACAGGGGACATGAAGCCTGATCCCACCAGGAGCGGAAGAGTTCAGCTCCGGGTGCCACAGGGCGCTTACGCATGTCATTAGCTTATTTCACTTCAGTACATCTGACTAAGTTACTGTGACTCTTCATGTGCTTAAAGTTAAATAAATATTTAATTATTTAAGTAATTTAAATAAGTTAAACAGGAGTTAAATACTTTACTGCATCAGGACACTAAAGTGCTAATAAAGCCCCTAATCCTGCTGCACATCCCAGCACTGGAAGCGCCGTGTGCTTGAACGGGGGCACCCAGGCCTGGAGGTTTAAACGATACGGCAAAGTCAGTCAACAGATTTTTCCCTCCTTGCATTCACTTAAATGTTGTTCCTGCTTTCCGTATAATAATAAACCAAATTATCCTCTGAGGGAGCAGGGATGTGCCTTCTAGAGCAGGTAATGGTCTTATTAGGGAAAGGCAGGCGAGGAGGGGGGTGAGTGTGCCCTGCGCTCGGCTGCTGTGTAACTGCTGCTCAGGTGCCCGTTTCTGCCGCTGCTTTGCAGATCCTATCCATCTCCGCTACGTCTGCTCCCCTGGAAGTGGCATTTTCTGCCGGCGGTGGTGGGAGACATCGCCTCCGAGACGCCGGCGCCAGAAAACCAACGCCAAGTGTGGCAAGGTCCTCTCAGCAGCCCAGCGTGTAGCAGCCAGGCTGACGGAAAACAACGCTCAACATCCTACTAGAATAATAATATTTGACAGGTAGTGGATATTAACCGATACCATCATGACCATATAATCACTAATGTTCTTTTAAAGCATGTCCTTATTTGCTAAAATACGACTCCAGCTTCCTCCTGCAGCCCAGCCACGCTGAGGTGGGAGCCGTGGCCCGGGGCTGCACGGCTGCAATCGGTGATTTGCCTCGTTAGGGCGGCGAGAGGGACAGTTACTGAGGGGAGGCAGCTGGAGGCCAGGTTTGGGCCCTCTGGCAGGGCCAGGCCCCGGGCTGCAGGTGCGGCTTTCCCAGCCAGGGCTGCAGCTGGCACCACACCTGCAGCCCATCTCCCCATCAGCTTTTAATGGCAGACAGGAGGGCTCCTGCCGTTTGCTAGGAGAAATGGGGAGCTTTTTGTGAGAGAGTGTGTGGGGCATGGCTGTAATCCTCTGTTGCACCCTTCTTTTTCACCACATCCTGTCCTCACTGTGACTTAGGATGGGCACAAGCGGGCAGAAATTTGGAGGTAAGTTTCTAAGAAATTTTACTGTGTTTCTGAAATAAGGCTGTGAAGCAGAGGAATAAGTGACAGAGAAGTTGTTTTATAACAAATAAACTGTGGGAGTTGGATCCTGTGGCCATCTTAAGAGCAAGTAGCAAGGTCCACAAAGTGCTTTCTGAGACTGAGCAGCATGAAGAACAACTGCGGCTGTCATATGGTGGTTCTGCTTTCCCTGGTGTGCTCAGCCTCCCCTTGAGGACAGAAAGTCTTTTCCTGAGGTGTTACTTTCACATATAGCGTAGGAAAGCCGCCTGCCTTGCGGAGCTTGTTGAAACCTGTGTAAAATGTGTGTGTATGGCTCAGAGGCGTTTTTGTTGAGCAGGAGAGTGAAGTCAATAAGTCCTAGCTGTAAGAATAGATGTATTATAAGTCATTAAAGTTCTTAGAGAAAGAGGTAAGAGCTAGTCACAAGGCATGAATTTTATTCTCTTCAAAATGTAGGCATCATCAGCTTAGAAGTCAAAGGATTTTTCATCAGGTTGTTGCTGTTCTCTCAGAGCTACAGCTGTGTTGTGTTTGGAACAGGCCAGGTAGTGCTTTCTTCTCAGTGGTTATGTGTTTATTTTGTGATTTTCTGCAAGAAACAAAAACCTTGTACTGCTCCTGCAAGTGGAGAGAGAAGTACCAGTTCAGCTCTTCTGAATATTGAAAATTTAAACGTGAAAGTAGTTCAAAGCCATCCGTACTCAGCTATGTAAGAAAACTTTAATATGGTTGGGTGTAGATAAGGAACAGTACTGAATGGAAGAAGAATGCTTGTGACTAGGATAATACACATTTATCCTGACTCACCTTCTACTTGCTTGGGCACCATTCCAGATTAAGTGGGTGGAATTAAGCTGCTGTTTAAATGTGAAGAGAGTTTCATAAATTTATAGCAAAAGCAGTGAGTGTTTGAACTATGTGATGAAGCATCATTTATAAATAGCGTACACTTTCCCATCAACAGCTGTCTTCAGTGTCAAAAACATCAGCAAGACCCAAACAATAACAATGGATTTTGAACTTTGACTAACTGGTACTTAACTTTTCAGATCTGACCATCTTTAGTACTTGGGTGAGAATTCAAGGGCTCATACAGCATATTCATACTGAAAGGAAGCTGAATTCAGCTCTCTACACTCAGACATTCAGTCAGATTTTATTAGGCAGGGAGGAGGCTAGGAAATGTAGCTAATGCAGAAGTAAATGTGGAGGAAAACTGGCCAGTGTAGTCAATGTTGCCAGTTTACGGGAGCTGAGCTATGAAAATATTTTGATATTTTCAAAGGAAGAATGGCCTAGGAAGCAGACTAAGAGTAGACCACCCCTATAGCTAGCTGTCAGGTGAAAAGAGTTAGCAAGCACAAAAATCTGGGCCAATTTACAATACACTGCTGTAATTCCACCTAAGATGAAGGCATTCCCTTTATTTATCTGAGCTGCAACAGTGAACCCTTGAAATTTTGGTGAAGTGCTTGCTGTGGTTTTTCCCCAGGTTTTTCTTCTTGTGCTTTGCAGCATGTATCATTACAATGTACTATAGACTATCTTGACTTTAGAGGGATTAAATGAAGTAGATGGTTCAGGATTGAAAATCTTTTTTTTTTTTTTAAAAAGACAAAACAGGTCTGCGTGCACCCCTCCCCCAATTGTAGTAGAGAATATAGAGCTCTATGCTGTATTGTCACAATTTATTGCAATTTCTTGTTAGTGTTCAGATGTTGTTCTGACATTATAATGGCTAACACAAAGAAACAAAACAAAATGGGTACATAAAACACCATACTTAATTTATGCAAACTAACACAGAAGAAAAATTTTGGGTTTGAATGAAAAGTGCATTTTAAACTTCGTTAGTATTTTGCTTAAATAAGTTGGATTGCTTTTATAAACTTGTAATTGCAGAATTGTTCTAATCAAGCAAATGATGGTGTATTTTGCTAGTTCACTCTTCTAAAGTTATTACTGTGGGTCCTGTCTTTAACATCTGCAGGTCACATTGAGAGGTATTGTAGCTTCTATCCAGGGTTTCAGCTGGCTCTCTCACTCTTCATATAATCCCATTGGTTCTGCCTGCAAGCAGACTGCAGTGTGGAGCATGAAGGTGTGCTGCAGTAAAAGAAAAAACATTGTTAAAAGAAGTGTGTGTGAATTTTGCCAAGTGAGCTACACAAACAACATGTGCTCTGGGACTTCCTTGTATTAAAATAATTGCTTTTCATTTATGTGGTACTTGCACCTATATTTCTAAGTTCTGAATAACAGAGAAAAAGATTTAGTGCAGTCTACAACTAAAGAAATAACACCAACAAAGAAATCCTTTTATCAACTACTCCTACACATAATAAATAAAGGCTCTGAAAGCAAACAACTGTGTAAAGCAGCCCTAGTTGAATGGGCTACTGCCTCTCTCGAAGATATCCTACAGAGCAAGCTGCTTCTACAGCATGCCCTAAGTAAAGCTTAATTGCCTCAGTTATAGTTCACTCCTGTTTTATACGGAAAGCACCTGACATGCCTATTCCTGGTGTGGATTGCTCATTAGCTCGATGGATGTTTGGGAAGGGAAGAAGTAAGATGTGTTGCCTCTTTTCTTCTGCTAAGCTAAGTCACCTGTTCTGGTGCCTGTTATTTGCTTCTCTGCTTTTAATGTACATTATTAGCAGAAAAAACTGTCTATAGAAGTGTGACTGCAGGCTTCTTGCATCTTTCTCTGTATTTCAAATTAGACTTTAGCCCCAGTCTCTTTAGATTTGTCAGCAATATGGGAAAACTTCAGCCCGCAAAGAGCAGGAGCTGAAAGAATTGCTGCTTAAGTTCTCCACAAAAGGGCACCGGAAAGTCTGTTGTTATTTTTGCTCTCCCAAGGGGGAAAGAAATACTTTAAACATACTTTTCTTTTAAAGTTATGGCATAAGATGGTTAGTGTATCTGTACCTGTGGTGACCTAAAGCAATGTGAGGAAGGCAGGATTCAGTGGGTTACATGGATGTTTGTCTTCTGTGTTTTAGTATGGTGATTTTTGAAAGAGCACAGGTTGCAGAATGTGGCTAGCATGAAACAGCCCCAGGAGATGTTTCAGCTGGTTTTAAAGATAACTCAAGTCTGAAGATGTGAATATTATTTAACAGTAGCCCCAGGTAGAGCATGTTGCAGTGACATAACCTAGCGGTCACAAGCAACGCAGTTCTGAAGTGAAGCTGTGTCACAAAACATGTTCAGAAAGACAGTCCTGAAGGCTTAAATTACCTAGTGGTTGTCCATAACAGCTCCTTTCAGAAGTCACTATGTGTGATAATACCATGGTAGATGGCTGTAACCATTCGGTGAAGCACTTCTGCATCTATGACAGAGAACTTCAAAGAGTTTCTTGCAGCTTTCAAGGTCTTTGTAGAGCAGATGTGAATTTTCAGACAGTCTGTTTAGTTTAATAACCCCAGCACATCTTTCACCTAATCATCCCTTGACTGGCTTTTAGCTCCACTCAGCTAATTTAAACTGATACAGTTCAAGGGCACAGCCTTGTAGTCTCCATTAAATAAGGCTGCTAGCTGAGGATCTGGAGCTAGCAGATACATTATCCTAATTAGCAAGTGAGCAAATATATAAAATCTAATCAACTCCACTGCATCCGCTATTGCAGATGATCAACTCGCTGTAAACAAATAAGATTTTGGCAAATTGCTGTAGCCAGAAAAGGTATCAGTGTGTGTGTGTGGCGGGGGGGGGGGTGTACAGATAGATGTACATAATATTTGGGGGGGGGAGTGAACTGTTCATGTGTGCTGATTCCACTTACTCTGTGGCCAGCTAGTTGATACTTATCTTATACCTTGTAGAGTCTTTAAAAAAAAGAAAAGCAAGCTGATTTTTGAGCCATTACTTCAGTACAGCTGTCACTAGTTTATAAGGTACTTGCATATGAAGCACACTCATGGCTGTAACTGCATTGTATACTGGAATCAAAGTGGACTGCTTCACAGTGTTGGGTCACTCGTTCTGCTGCTTCTCTCTGAACATGCCATTTTTACTAAGCTTCTAGTGTGATTTTTTTTTCTTGACAAAGTAAAGCCCTTCCTGAGAGTAGTTGGGTGTGAAGTCTTAGAAGGTTCTTAAATTTAAAATGTTCTGGATTTTCTAGGGACGGCTCTATTACACTAGGGTGTGTTTGCGGTTAACAAGAAGGATGAGCTTTGATATCTAATTAGATATCATTAAATGTTCGTGGTTATTTACCCCAAATGAAATATATTCAAATCCATCAGCAGTGACAAAAATTGTTACTATCAACATAGAGTAGGAACTGGCATAAGAAGCAGCAAAAGGAACTAATGCTTTAATAGAGAAGGGTCTAAAAGGAGACCATGAGATCTCAGCCATATATATTTAACCAAGTGAATGTTATGAAGCAAATGTTTTAAATCCTCAGAGTTTCCCTTTGCTATTTCAAAATGTTTATATTTCCAACTACCTACCTAGCTGCGTAGTAAATAAAACATGTTCATAAAATATCACTCTGTTTTTACAAAAATGATCTGGGAAGATAATGATATATTGAATGTTCTTTTATATAGACCAGTCTCATAGCAGAATGGAATAGCATCATAATAGAATGTACATGCTGATTTCAAGATCAAATTTGGGAGAAATCTTTCTGTAATGTTCTTCAGTTCTGGTAAAGTATGCTGCTTTGTGATTGCTTCAAATTATCTGTTGTCCAAATCTTAGTGTTGAAAAAAGTATAAGAATTTTGTGAGGTTTAGGCCAAGTTCTTTTTGCATGGAAGGACTTCCATGTGGCCCATTTCATAGAATCATAATATCATTCAGATTAGCAGTCTTCAAAGAAAGTCATGGGATCACTAATGAAAATGTCCAATACCTTTTTTTATATGAAAAATATCTCTACTGGTAGCACACTAGTCATTAATGTCCTCTAGATCATTGGCTAATGAGTCTCAAGGGGAAGGAGAGTGAGACTTCACTGAAATACAGAATGCAATCTAAACTTTGAAGTTTCCCAGATGATTCTTAGTTTGAGAGATGTGGCAGGATCATGCTGTTGCTGTAGAGTTGTAACTGATTCTGATGTATTTTTTCTGTCCAAAATGTCTGAGAAGTTTTCCTAATACATGAAAAATCTTCTCCCCAGCCCTCAAGAATAGTTGTAAGCAGAACATATGAGACAAAGAAAACAAGGTCATACTCGCTGGACATTTTTTGAACGTAGCTTCAGGAAGATAAAAAACCAGTATTGCTTTAGCTGTTCTGTGAAGAGCTAAAATTTTTGCAGAGTAAACTTTCATTTTGGAGAACAATGAACAAGAGCAAGTGCATGGTTTCATGAAAGAATGAACATTATATATAGAATAGTATTTTGATAGAATTTGACTTGGCCCACCAATGTGAGATTGAGGTCAGTAATATTTTGGTCACGGTGCCCATTCAGTGACAAGGTCTGTAGACCACGGATGCTTTGTCCTGAAGGTACAAGATTTTTTTTTAGCAAGCTAAAACACAGCAGGATGAAAGTCAGTCTTACACCACAAAAAAGAACACAATTAGTTTATCTAATAACCAGGAATAACAAGTGTATCTTGATGCAAAGGAAGATATGCTTTATTTTTCCATAAGAAATGTGTAGATCAAATGACAGTTTTCTAATGAAAATATAATTTAAAAGCTGTTAAATGATATTTTGCTGCTGGTGCAGAAACATTGCTAAAAATTCTGTTTTTACAAGTGGCTTTTTCACTTTACAACAGAAGTGTTTAAAGTGGAGTTGGCCTTTGAGCCAGCCAGCCTCTCAGCTGTGATAATGTAATTTCTCACTGGTTGAGTATATAACCTCAACCTTCAATCTGTATTCTATATGAACATGTTTCTTGTGTCAGACTTCTTCAAAAGAATTAACCTACTCTGATTTACACTTGAGATTACAGCTGAGATTCTGGCCTTTGCCTTTTTGACATATAAGTTAATAAGAAACCAGAATAAGGAAAGTGACTTCTGAGCAGCTCTACAAAAACTGTGGAATATTGGAATTTTTTTAAACAAACATGGAAGATATTACATATATACTACTTCTGGTTTTTTTATATATATGTGTATATATTAAAAAAAAAATCAATCATTGAGGGATACTTGAATATTTACTGGCTTAGTATTTAAATGCGCTGGGATAGTTTTACAAGCCAGTGTCACCGAGCAGTAGATCTGAGTGGGTAATTCAGTGATTAAATTACCCACTACACATAGCTAGTCAAAATATCCAAGGGGGAATTCTTTTCTTACTTAATTGCTTTGTGGCTTTCCTTCAGAGGATTTTTCATTATTATTAATCATGTGTTAGTTGCTGTTCATATCCCCTGCTCTGTGCTCAAAATTTAGTTTTGGATGTTAAGTTGTGTTTTGTCAAATGACCTGTTGTGACTGTTTAAATGAGTAATGACTGTCACTTGTTATGCTTGAGGTACGCCTCGGATTAGGTTTAGTTTAACAGTAGCAAGTAATGAAGTGAGCAAATTTTAGAAACTGTTGCTGAACCATAAAAAAAAAAAAATACTCTGAGCTACATGGTCAAATCCTATAGCTAAATCCCTTTGTGCCAGCTAAAGGTCTTGATCATTACTTCAGTAGTGGGGGGAAGGTAACTAGGATGTATTTCCTTTGTCTTGTGCTTATGCCAGTACAGTTAGGAAATAATGATTAATGCTTGTGTGCGTGTACATTCATTGACCGGATAATGCATGGTTCTCCTTGACCGCTGCTTTGATTGGGCTTTGGCAAAACAATTGCCAGCTCTGCTGTATGAATCCCTTTTCTATCATGCAGGCCAGTTTCACTGTGAATATGAAAGTGTATGAGCCCTACTTTTTTCTCCTCTATCGGAATGACTTATGTTCGCTTACCACTGAAATTATAAAGGGACAAAAGCTCAGCCAGTGTTATTTAACTGTTAAAATCTGATCAAAGGCTTGAGAAAAGTGTGCTCTTCTTCCAGCTCTGTGGGGAGATAAAAAGACCTGGGGCTGCTGCTGAACTGTGTTTTGCAACAAGTCTTTTGAAGTCTGTGGTCTTGCTGAAGGAATAAAGCCCTTTTGCCAAAGCTGGGGCTGTCGTGATAGCGAGCCCACTTTTTCTCAGCTCCTCAGACTCCTGAGCAGATGGTGGCTGTGAGGAAACCCGCTGATGGTGCAGGGCTGGGACTCCCAAGGGACACTGGCGAGCTCTTACCCTGCTCCTCCTTGTGAGAGCGTATCTAAAAGCAGCTTATGGCCAAACTGAGGGAGATAGCAGGCATCATACTTTCAAAATTGTTACCCCTCCAAGACTCAAGGATCAAAAGGCAAATGGTGTGTTGTTTAGGGTTAAAAACGGGGCATGGGATATTAGGGCATGGAGATTTAAAAAATAAATAAATCCCTGTAACAGAAGGGCTTTGTATATGCTACTTTTGTGTATGTTACTATTACTTTGAGTAGGGGGGATGTGTAAATTTTCGTAAAAACTCTTAGGCAATACATCTGTTAGTGTTACTGTGGGTAATAATGCTACTTTGCAGCCAGGTGTGGTATGGTTTTTAGGGTTAGTGCTTCCTCAAATGCAGAAAAAGCACTGCAATGTTTGGATCGAATGGTTGTGGGCTCAGAGTGTCTTCCTTGCTATGCTTAAATCTGAGTTACTTTCTAAATACCTACTGGCATGGTAAAACCAGTTACGGTTCTGACATGATGCGTGTGCCCTCTGCTACTTTATTTAGATCTTGTGAGTAAAACCATATACTTCACTAAGACATATTAAATATGTTTTCTTCACTTCAAGTGAAGAAAGTGCCTGTTGTTCTGAAATGAATTAAAATACTGAGCTAAACACTTCCTCAGTGCTTAATGACAAATTGAAACTACTGCTTGTAATGCAGCACCCACCCATCCCAGTTTTGGCTAGAGTTTATCCTTTTATTGCTATCGATTCTGCTATAAATCAAGGGTGGTGCGTGTTTTGTGTGGTGTGGTTTTTTTTTTTCTGCTGACTTTAGAAGGCAGATTCTTAAACATTAAGATACCAGCATATAGAACCAAAATAGGGAAGAAAATCTTTGTACTTCTTATAATCAGGTTAGGAAATGAGAAAATTACTATTTGTGGAACATTCCTTATGACTAAATATCAAAATAGACTGTTTCTCAGATACACTGCTGCTTCAGGAAGAAAAAAATTTTTCTGAAGAATGCCATGTTCGGAACATGTTTCCTTGAAAACTCTTATGAGAAGAAAACACAACCAACAACAAAAAGCCCCATCAGCAGCCAGTTTCTTATCAGCATAAATCAGTAAGATGGCTCTGAGGTCAGAAAGTCATGCTGGTTTGTGCCAGCTAAGAAAGCAGCTCAAGTTGCCTTCAGAATACCATCGCATTTCATTTTGGCACCTAAATGAAATTTGCTAGGTATAGCGTGCTTATAAAGATAAGTGTACTCTGTAGTTTACAGCTTCTGCACGTATCTTCAGGTTTTTATCTCTGAAAGCTGCGTTTGCCTGCGGCGTGTTTGGCAAGCAGCAATGCTCCTACGTTGCCCTGAAGTTGCACCGGGTATAGAGTTGTCCCTCTCTTTTTTTTTTCCTGTAGGCATTTAACAGTATGTGACAGCACTACTGGTGCTTGCTTAAAGGAAGCTCTGCTGGGGCTTGTTGATGTAATTTCCATATAAACAGGATTAAGATATTTTTGTGGTTTTGTAGTACTGACTGTGCTTTGCAAGTTGTGAGAATTTTTTTATAAAGCAGAACTTAACAGAAAATTTATTACATGGGACTCAGGCTGGTGCTAAGTGGAACTCTGCATATATTACGATTTTACTTGTTGAACAATTTATTTCTGATCATGGGAAGGGAAGGAGCTAACAACAGGATGTTTGCCATGAAGATTATATCCTTACTAGGTACCTCTTTTGTTGCATTTGCTTGCAGGATGTTTGAGCTGTAGCTTCTCCCTGCTTTGTAGTTTCTTGAGTAGATAGTTTGTTACGGTCAGTAGAATAAAGTGATATAATGAGAATGCTAAAGGTCATGGTCTGTGATGTGATTTAAGCAGCAGAGTAGAAGTCTTTTCTTGTGTTTTGGACATCTCAAATTTTAACAGTTCTTGGCCCTAAACAAAATTCCAGGATCATTTTTCATTCAATAGAGGTAGTACAATAATGTTGGCAAAAATAAGTTTGGGGTAATCAGAAATGAACTATCCAACTTCAATTTTAAGTGGATTTTGTGCACCTCTCTTGGCTGGGAGGTAGCTTAGGTTACTACAGAAAGAAAGATCTCGAGTCTGGAAGGAATTCCACAGCAAGAAAAGGGCACATCAGTAGATAAGGTCATAACATCCACAAAGTTTATGACAAAGCTCATGTTACCACATATGCATATTAGATGGATGATCATGACCAGAACTGTTCATATCAAGAAATAACTGAGGACAACTGGAGTGTTTAGGAAGGAAAGTGAAGATATTGGGACAAAGAAGTGTGGAAAAACCTACTGCAGTTGGAGAGTGTGTGCTAAGGAACATCCCAGGAAGCGGAAAAGATAATACAGTTTTTCCTGTACACTGAAGACACATCACTTGAGCTGTGATCCTATTAGTGATTATAAACAAAACCCATCTCTAAGTGTCATTTTCCTTTATTAGGAGGCGGGGTGCTGAAGGAATATGTAAAACTGGCTTTGCAGGAAATAGCTTTTTTCTAGATGGTGCTCCTTCACCTTGCTTTTTGTTATATGAAAGCCCTGATATGGGACTAGGGGGTACTCTGATGCTGGAGAAAGCCTATGACTATATTTAATCAGAGACGGGGTTTTTTTTCCACAATTGTTTTACACTGTCTGAAGTATGCATGAATATGTGAATTACAAAACCTGTAATTCACATCAGAAGGGCGAGTTCCTCAGTGCTAAAAATGGTTGCTTAGGCTTGAACAGCAGGGAGCTGAATCAAAATTGTAACACGCTAATTGGACAAGCTGGAAATTCCTGGGATTTGCAAGTGGATCATTTGAAAATGCATGGGGTGATAATTGAAGGCAAATTAGCAATTTGGACACCAGGTGTTCTGAATTCGATCAACAAAAGACAGGAGACAAATGTCTTTCTCTGTTCAGAAAAGAAATAGTTGGAAATGCCAGACTACAATAGTCTAACACAGATGAATTTTGCTTGTGATGTGTCTTAAATTAATCAAGAAAACTTGCTCACGGGGTAGAATAGTACCTGGTGTTTGCGTTCTCACAATAGTGCTAAAAGATTTTCTTCTGTTAAAGCTTTGCGATAGCTGCATCCATAAGTACTATGTTATTGACCAGCCTGCATATAAACATCTTTTGGTTTTAGACTATCTGCTGAAGAAATGCAAGCCAATGTGCTTTGTCCTCATTATTCAGTTACATGGCTGTATACAAGGGCTGGTACAAAAGAACCTACTGATTTGAAGATTTTTTTTTCACAAGATTTCTTTTGTATTCTTAAAATCGTGGCAGAACTGTCTTTTGCAGAACACTGTAGCAAACAATAGAACAATGTAGTCTTAAGAGGCTCTTGTGCTCTTAACTTCTGGAAGGTCGGTTGCTTTATTCAAGTGGCTTTTATACATCTTTGTTGAAAATATGTGTAGCTTTTGATCTTTTTCTTTTTCCAATAAAATGAATGTTTTGATGAAGAACAAGGGAAAGAGAAAGAACAGGTGAAAGACTATGATTTACTTGTTTATGGGTTTTGATTGCATACTGGATGCTTCGATGTAGTTGGTTGTGGTTTAGTTCTAAACATTGTAAAGTAATGTCTCCTTTGATATACCTAAAATGATGAATTTCTTTCTGATCGAGTCCCTAAAACAGCCTAAGAACATTTCCATCTGCACAATTTTGAATACTACTTGGCATGCTTGCGAGGAATATAATAGGAGTTTGAATAACACAAATATTTTGATTTTATTAAATAGTTTTTATTTGTGCCTTTATTTCCCTTCTATATAGATCAAAATGAATTTAGCGATTGTCATGAGTCCAATGAATCTTATTTGGGGACTCTTGCTTAAATGTTGAGAGGGAAAACTAAGAGACACACTGTTTGGTTTTAAACTGTTTTATAACAAGCCAGATGATTCCTGTAGTGTTGCTTTATGCATAGCAATTGTGAATTAGGGCAAAGCATAAATCTGCTAATGTGCATTTAATGACAAAAAAATGTCTGGACTGTGTTCAGTAATGTTGATGTGATGGTGCTCACTGAATGCAAATGAAACAGGAGGATGATAATCTGTGGAGCTCCTCTGGTTCTGATTAAGCTAAAATCTTATTTGTGACATAGTGGCTGTCTGTCCTCTGACTGCTTCAGCACTCAGACTTCCACTCTTCCGCTCTTCTAATATTTATTAATGGTGTCCCATTATCAGAAACTTAGTGATTGACCTAGGCTGGTTTCACAGCCTGTATAAATCATACGCGGTTTGATTTATTTTGCAATATCTTAACGTTTTTCTCAGGTTATCTATGTTAAGTGGACACGTCGATCAAGGAATGCATGTTAATACCAAATTGGCATTGCCACTGAGTATTCTTTGAAATAAATACTTCTGCAGAGCTGGGTCTGTTTCTGAGCCGTTTGTTAAGCAAATTGTAAAAGTAGCTCATGAGCAGGAGCCCATCTCTGTGATCAGCATAGGCATTGCTTATTTCCCTCCCCTCTCTAGATTTTGGTAATTTGAAAATTTATTCGTATGTTTAAGAACACCCAAGGCAAGTCAGTTGGCAAGTCTTGAAACAGTTTGAAAGCTGAGAAGCAGAACAGCTGATTTACTGAAAGCTTCCTTGCTTTTCTCTCTCTTGGTTTTAAATTCAATGAGATTTTGGTTGTCTCCAGTTACTTTGCAGCGAGGACCTCACAGCCCTCTCCCTCCTTCACATGTAGTATAAATATTTTCTGAGTTCTTCCAGTTCGCATTTTGGACCTGAAGAGCTCTTGGCTAAATTGCTCAGCTTCTAGGGTCAGGAGTGACTGAAAAAATTGTACAATGAGGCATAGCACTTCACCAGTCATAAGGAATTGCAGACTATAAATGCTGCTCTACAGAATAATCCAATATACTTTCAGTACAGAATAACTTAATCTACTGCAAATGACCCTTTTCGTTAAAACCTTGGAATACTACCAACCTGTTAGCAATCCTTGTGTGCTAGAGGTGGCTGGGGTATGAACAACAGAACTGAAGTATGCCAGGGCCAAACTTGAAGATAACTGAGAGAGTTCGTTCTTTAGATGAGAGCTGGATCTCTCCATTAAACAAAAATATTTCAACACTTCTGATAGTACCACATCCATGCGCCTTGAAATGCTCTCGTACCTCTTAATATCTGTGGAGCGATATTGGCAGAATGTGGTCATTGTATCTCGGAATACGACTTCCACGTAATTTTATTCATGTTCATTGTTCATTTTGATCCTTTTCAGACTTCAGTATTCCTTTCTTTGCATTTTTCACCCTTTTTGTTTCTGTTCTTTTCAATGTATCCTTGTTGTACTGCCTGTCCTCTCAGAGGAGCGTGGTCTCGTTTCCTAAGCCCAGCAACACTCTTGCAGCGTGCTGTTTCCACGTATATCCCTTCACACACCTTCAGGCTGTATGCATCCTCTTTACCCCCTGAATGCATCTTTCTGACCCTTCTTTATCAGGATTTACTTTTCAATTTCCCAACAGTTTTATTAAAAATTGTCTGTTTTTTCTTTGTTGACTTCAAGTTGTATTTCACATTAGGCAAGCACTTTTTCTGCCTGGAAACTATTACTTAGGCAAATCTTGTCAGGTTTGGGTACTTTTGAGGTTTGTATTGTCTATTACCTTGTTCAGTGGGCATAATAGCTGTACCAATTTGTTTAGGGTAAGATGTTCATAGTTCTGAATTATCTATTCAGTAAGTCATTGTACCTTTTTAATAGTAATTTTAATTTTCATAATCATATCTAAAAATGAAACTCTAAGCAACTTATTTCTCCTTCATTTTTAGTAATGCTTAAACCTGCAACTTATATTTCCATGGATAATAAATAATAATTGAAGGGAAAATAAAGTTATTTTAACAGCAACATTTCGAAACTAAATGAAGGCAAATTAGCGTTCTTAGGATGAAAAGATTAACATGAATTCTTCCTGATTTTTTTTTTTGGTTTCTTATCTTTCGATTTTGACTGTCTAGCATATTGGAATGAAGTTTTCTACCTGTTTTGCGTTTGTTTTGCCCAAGACAATATAATTTTGCTTCACTTCTGTCATGAGACAATATGGAGATGCTGAGAGAGATGTAGAGCTTGGAGGTAATTATTTCTGAGGCTCAGTATGCATTGGGGTAATAATTGGCTTTTATGTTGGTAGCACACTGAAATAGGTATTCCTTGTAATTTCTGCTTGATTTCCAGAAGGTATTTGGCTTGTAGAGATGAAAGGGAGAGATACAAGTAGGGGAGAGGAAAAAGGTGAGGGGAAGAGATGGCACAGTGTGAATCAGATTTTTCACCTGCTCTAAAAACTTACTAGTGGGAGGGGAATAAAAGACTTCGATAAGGCACTGACAGAGCAAAGTAACCCAGCTGTATAGACTGCTAACATTTATTTGTAGAATAAAATACACTCTGACCTGTTCTTCAACTGTTAATTTAGCCCATTGTTACTGGAGTACCTAAGGATTTGGCAGAGCTCTGTTAGAGCATCCATCTGAAGGTGCAAATTTATCCTATTGTCTTTAGCGAGGTTATTTACTGTAGGCCATTAGGGAAAACTTTCTCTCAAGTTCTCTGATTTTCTAGCATATGATTACTTAGTATTGGAACTAGTTACATATAAACTGAACTAGCAATAGAGTAGTGGACATATTGACTCTCTAAATTAGGAAGAAGTTAAAGGGAAGAGAAGCCCCTCAATAAGAACATGGATCTTTCGATGTGAACATCCATACTGTTAGGGAGTTTGAGGATGCAAATATTTTAACTCTTGTTGAGTTTCCAGCCAGCTAGTCCTCTGTGTGGGCAAACTTTGACCTTTGTGTTTGCAAGTCTGCACAGATCTAATTGTACAAGGCCGAACAGTATGGCATAATTTTGCTAACCAAAATATCACCCCCTCTCCCCTTTGAATGGTTTGTTGTCCAAAAAAAAAATTCTGATTGTCTTGCACTTAAAGCATGATGCTACATTTATATATCCTTTGAAGATTGGCTGTTTCTGAAAATAGCTAATGAAAATGTTTAAATTTCACCCTGCTTTGTGATCTGTCTCTCTGGACTTATGGACTCATCAGGTCAATATGCAAATCTGGAGAATGTTTGAATTTTTTTTTTCCAGTTTTCATCTAGCCCAAAGTTTAAGTACACCTGTCTCAAACTTTGTTCCAGCTAGCTTTCAGCTAAGAGCAAATATTGATCTCTCCCTAGCAAAGAATTTCAGGAAAAGGCATGAAATAATCCCCAGATAGCTATAGGGATTTATAATGGAAATGCCATGTCAAATAACAGAATTGACCACAAATATTCTTCTATAGAGCAAGGAATATTGTGCTAATGTGTATGCAAGTATTTAAATATCAAACTTCAATTTAAAGGGCATGTTTAAACCTCAGAAGACTTCTTTAAGTGTCATCAACCCTTACATAGTAAGTGCCTCCAAAAATGGGAATGTGCTGAAATGGTCGGTTTTTCATAGTTTGCATATTATTCGTTAGTCATAATTAACGTGTTTAAGGCCTATTGGGTTGTTCAGTTATTAGCTTGAATTGCTTGATCTGTTTCAAGGGCCTTTAAGCAAATAAAACCTTTTATCTTGTAATAGAAATACTCTTCTTCTAATGCATAAAGAATTTACCAGTCTATGAAATACGGTCACTTTTGTGATTCGAATGGTATGCAACCAGGCTTGCGTAGGCTTATATTTTAAAGTATCTTTATAGTTAACTTTCAATAAGTGTTCCTGACCATTGAAATCAGACATCTTGCTGCAGCATTGGCATCCATTACATGGAATATACCATAGTGGATCATAAAAACACATTTAAATTTTTATGGTGCTTTTAAGTTGCTGAATTCTCACATAATTTTTCAATGAATAAAAAAACCCAACGTATATAATCTAAGCTCCTTGTAGCTTCAAATAATCTTTGCAGACAAAGAATGTGTGCTCTGTGTTTTCATCAGGTGTGACTGCCTGAGGAATCTAGCCTACTAACTCTCAGGGTATTGATAAACTGCACTGATGTACTGAAGGAATTTTCTTTGTTGGTTTCAGTGCTGTTCTAATAAATGATTGTTCTTTGGTTTAACTCCTTTTTGCTTTAATTAAAAAACAACACGCACCCCCCCCAACCCTAACAGCATAAACATTCAAGCTTAGTAACTGTGTTCAGTAGTAAAAGACTGAGCCAGTTATAAAAGCAGAATGCAAAAATGTTAATTTTAAAGGCCACGATGCCACCTTGTCCTGTAACAGTGAAGCTGTTTTGAATTCCTGCTCTTCTAGCCTGTGTTTTGTCCTCTCAGCTATCATGACAGAAGTGTTCGTGGGCTTGCCCATATTCACCAAAATGAACTTCATTCTCCGTGATTTCTCTGAAGTAGTTGAGCTGAACTGCCATAACTAATTTCTTGGATTGCTCTATAGCTGTAACCTGCAGATCAGGGTGAGAAAGAGGGATTTCTCCAGCTTTGCTGTCAAAGAAATCATGTCATGGACCTGCTGGAGTCTTGTGCCTCTTAGTAATTTGCAAACTATGTCCGCATCATCATTAGACTCGTGAGTGAATCTGTATCCATGCTCAGTTCCAAAACAAATTGGATAAATTTGACATTTTCTCATTGTCGAGAGATTACACTAATTTCATACAAATGGAGTCTCTTTGGTTACTGAGCAAAGGGAAATGTTTTTGTCCCTAGATGACACCTGGGTTAACAGATGCAATTTAAACATCATTTGTAGCCACTAATGAGATCATTTAAATTGTGCTTGTGTATATAAATTGCTGTGGTATCTATGGGGAAAGTGGGGAAATCATGGGTAAAGCTGACTAAAAAGCATTTTTTTTCTTAAGAAACTAACTTTTCAGTATCTCTTCACAAATCAGAATAAGAAGCTACCATCTTATAGCTAAACGATGAGAAATTCAAAATATCACAGAAAAAATGATTTACAGGAGAAGAAGGAAGAGTTGGAAGTGTCAAACTGTTGTGAGAAATGCCATAGCTGCAGAACAGCCTTTCCTAAGAGATAAGGAACAGCTGTAGAGTGAAGTCTGCCAGGGTGGAATGGAGCCACGAAATGCCAGAAATAGACTTTCATGAAGCATCAAGTGGATTTGATGCAACATTTATGTGACATAGCCTGTATTTCCTTGGAGAGGACACCTATTTTCCCTTCCCCAATCTCAAAAACTGGTATATTTTCCTGAATCTATTTTGCGTGGTGTTTGGTTTTTTGGTTTCAGGGTTTTTTTGGTGGTGTGTTTTTTTTTTAATCTGCTGGGAAAGCCATTAAAGACCGTTTCCACTGAACTTACATTTGGCTTGGAGACTACATCAGGTACGCAAGAGGTGTTATATGATGCTTCCAAAAGTCTGATGTCAAACACCAAAACAATGGACGCTTTACCTCTTTACAGATTAAGTACGAAGGAAATTTTCTTTATGAATGGAAGTGAGCACCTGCATTCTCTCTTCTAAGAGAAGAAACGTGCAGCAGGGTTTGCTGCTGCTCTTGTTGAGTGTTCAGACAAGGGCCTAACATGTTATTTTTCTGTTGTGTTCACCTTCTCAGAGCTGTTCTGTGAAATGAGGCTTTCTGTTCTGCAGAGAAGCAGAAGTGTTTCTACTCCTTTCCCCGCTCTCTGGCCCTTTTATTGCTGGAGTGGAGAGGGGATATAGCAGACTCAATAAGGCATCAACTGGTGCTCTGAAAGTGTACTTCAGTAACTGGGGGGATATTTTTTTTACAAGAGTAGGAAACACTAAAAGTAATTTCTTAATATTTATAATATTTAGATTTACAGTATTTCATTATGCCATAAATCCACCAGAAAATGTTCCAGCTAATTTGTGATTAAACCTAGGTTTATGTTATTAATGTGTGCTTGATTTTCTTTCCACAAAACCTGCAAGTGATATGACCAGCTTGGCTGAGGATTTATGTGAAAAAATAGTAATGTGTGTGCAATGTATAGATGATGCCCAAATACATATGCTTACTACAGCCCATTCTTCTAAAGCAGAAGGATTGTTTCTCTACATGTGAAGAATTTAGTAGTATGAAAGCAGTCAGCTGTTGTAAAGTCACTTAAGAATTATTGTTAGGCTATAGAAAACCAGGTGAGTATTTGGTTAAATCGGTATTTGCACCATGCTGATAACACCACTGGTTGTTGAGTCAGCAGCTGTTTGTCAAGTATGGTGGCTTGTTTTGTTTCTTCAAAACAGAAGGTTAAACTAAGTTGAGGCTCCTACTGGGTGGCCTAGCTTACTCCATCTGTCTTCAGAGGAAAGTATGAGGTGTGTGTTATCTTGCTCAACTTATCTTTATTTTGAAGCTACAGACCTGCAATATGTTGTTTTAAAGTCAATTCACAAGCAATTCTAGAGTATGGTAGTCTGCTTTTTGAGCATGCTTTATATTGACAGCAAATGTCACTAGTGGTCTTAAAGGTAAAATGTTTTTTAAATTATGACCTAAATGCCTTTACCTTAATTTCAGGGGTTGACTGCATTGTAAATCTGAAAGTGTTCTAGTGGCTGGTTTATCTATTGGATACTTTTTCAGTAATAAACAGTGAGGCAGTTTTGCAGAAAGGTGGGAGGCTGAGGGGATTAGGAAGAAGAATGGGAAAACAGGACTATCTGAATTGTGGCACTTGGTCCTTTCTTTAATTTGTCAGAGCTTGTATTTTAAGTTCAAAAATAAGTTGCAAAACACATCTTCCTCACCTCAGCTTCCCTTCTGACTCCCGTCAAATATGCATTTGATATCTGGATTATCTCATGGTTGTGAGGATAACACTTCTTATGACCCTTCTCCTTTTTGTATTAATAGGGAATTTTATAGCTCCCATGACATTGTTGCTAAGCTAGAAATAAACACTGGAATTACAAGTGGTATGAGAATTTTTTCAGTTTAAAGACATAGGTGGTTGTGTTTTGACCATGACGTTAATATTTTGGTGTTCTTCCCTTCTACTAGTAACAGAAAGCATGTAAGTGCAGCATCTGTATCTCTGCCTTACTTTTGCTTTAGAAATTTTCTTACTTGATGGAAGAGTTTATAGGTAGGGAAGGAAGGAAGGGGTAGCAGAAGAGATTTCACTGGTTTCTTTTTCCCAGGTTCTGTTTTCAGTTAAAAAGCAAGATGTACACCTTTCAGTGATGCAAAAAGAATTAGTTGTAGGGTTCCTATTTCCACTGTTAAGCACTCCGAGACATGGTGACGATTTCTGTCTTAAATCTCAATTGCCCAGGTAGAGAGAGCAAAATCTTGTCCTGCAGCTACTGATGCATGGCTGGGATTGTGTAAGTAGAGCTGCAAGTTCTGAGTCCCTGACATTAGAGCTGACTAGGAACTTTTTTCCTAAGCTCTTGCACAGTTTATACATGTATTAGGGACTGATGTGGAATGCTAAAAAGCAGCTAGAGATTGAGAAACTGCCAGGGAACTTTAACTTCCTGAAAAGAGATTCCCATCTGTGGATTTTGCAGCAGCGGAGATGTAGGTTTCCATTGTGGGCATCGCACAAATCTGTGGTCAAGGATCTAGTCGAGGGTGTTCCCCAAATGGACTTGAAATATTGTCAGTTCAGCTTGGTTAGAGTTTTACATCCGTCCTGTGCTTTACAGGTGACTGAGCATCAATGACTCTCACTTCTCAAAGGACCGGAAGAATGAAGAACGAACTTCCTTCATAGTCACAAATAAGTAGAATAGTATTATGGAGACTGTGCAAACTGTGTAATAAACAAACTTGACTTCCCCTTCTGTGATTTGATTACAGTTTGCCATTGTAGCATAAACAAATCTTTGAGAACCAAAAGTGAGTGTAAGGTACCAGTTAAACATTTAAAAAGTGAAAGTTCACTGTTAGAACACCTTGTGTCTTTCACTGTTCAATATATCAACTTCTGGAGTCTATTTGTACTATGACTTGCCAAGGTAATAGTTAGGCGTCTGTTTGATTACTCAGAAGGCCTAGCCATGTCATACCAAAATATATCATGTAAAACTTCAACACAGCAAGGAAAGATGTGTACTGTCTGCAGTTTCTTACCAAGAGTGATTTGCAAGCAAATGTAAAACACTGCACTACATTGTAGGTTTTTATAAAGGGTTTTTTCAATTTTTTATGTATTCAATTGTAGTACTGTGCCAAACGCTGCTTTCACTAAATATCAAATTTAGTCTTCCTATATCTAGAAATATAAATATGCAGTTAGAAGCTTAGTTCTACACTCCTGCTTAAGTCACCTTACATTTACTCATAAATTTTGTAGCTTTTTTATCTTTTTCCTTTTACAAATGAAGCTGGGATTGTTCTAGGGTGTCTACTTGCTTTTAAAGCTTAAGTGTTGGCTCTTGGATTTCAACATGTGTGACAAAACTGATGCCTTCCCCACTCTTGCCTAGGTGTGGGCAAGCTTGACTATTTTTAAGATCTGGTTAAATCCATGCTGAAAGAGTTTCAGCTGCAGCATAAAGGTTTTCTTGCTTTTTCTTTTTTTTTTTCCCTGAGTCCCAAATGATGAACACAAATGACTTCCCAAAGAAGTTCAAATTCTAACACTGGCCTTAAGATAGAAAGCTGCTAAATGGCTACAGAGCTGTCAAGTATCTACGGTAAGAAGTGATATACCAGAATAAACTTACACCCAGGGAAGACTCCTGGAATCCTACTGCTAATGTATGCACACAAAACATCATAGCGCTGTTAACCGCAAACAAAGAAAGAGCAACCCCCGACACATGCGCTTTTCTGACAAAGCCGTGGGACTCTAGCTGACCAAACACTAAGATACAGGATCCACCTATAAGAACTTTTGAGTCTTTGTTAGGAGTAGGACCAAGGTAAAATAAAGTGGCAAAGTTAATTACCTGCCCAAGCTATTCATGCAGTGAGGAGATTCGCACAAAGTTAATTAGCTTTTTTATAGCTGTTAATTATTTTAGGAGGAGTATAAATATCTGCATTAAATAGTCTTGAACTGGTGGATTAGAATGCTGTTTAGTTCGATAAAACTTCAGCTATTTGCTGTATCTTTAAAAGTAATAAGCTTTTTTGTTTAACCCTAACAACTCTTTAGAAGAAAAGAAAATTTTACTTGTGCTACTGATCAGATGAAGTGCTAGAAAAAGAAAGCAAGGTTCTTGTACGCGTACTTTGGACCAGAGCTACAAGATGAACAAAGGAAACTCATGGATGGAAAAAGCTGTTCAGCAAAGCTAAGTGATTGACAGAAGCTATTAGCCAATGTCTGTCCTCAGTTTCAAAAAGAAAGATTAAACCAACATACCTGAGGCTACATAATTGCTACAGCATGCTATGGTACAGTCAAGAGGAAGAGTCTGGTCTATGGATATGCAGCAGACTCCAAGGTGCTTTCCATCATATTTTTTCTGGTCACCAGCAATTAAGCTGAATAGTTCTAGTGACTGTTAGTGTGCCTGTAGTTCTGTAACACTTATTTATAATACAAAAATCTGGACATGTCTGAAAGAGCACTTGCATGACTGAGTTGGCAGAATAGTGTACCTCCTGTATAAACTGCAAAAATGCCTAATTCACCACCCCTCCCCACCTTAGAGGTCTGTAATTAGAATGAATTTTGAATGAGCAATTCTTGATTGCTTCACAGGTAGGGAAAAAATTCCTGGTTTCCAGGAATCACAGTACCTGTAGTTTTTATGACCCTGGTATATTTTGGAGTATACTTAATCTAGTTGCTACCTGTAATTGAGGTATTTGGCGAGAAGAATAATATATACCTACTGAATCAAAAATAGGAGCTATATTTGCTGTATGGTAGTTAATAGATGTGTTTTAGAGTGGAGTCTATTGTATAAAAATAAAAAAGAGACAATTTCTCTCCAAAAGAATTCGCAAACTAAACCCAGCTGTTCCCTTACAGGGGAAGGAGAGGAAAGAACAGGCATCTGAGTCTAAGAGAATAAAATCAATTTGCTGAAGGTCAAAGTCTGCAGTCAGGGCAGGAATCAAACCTTAACCTGAGTCTATTGCTTTACTATCACAGCACTTGCACTCTCAATCCCAGGTAGCTATTTTCTTGGATTATTTCACGGATTTCCTTGAAAACTTTCACTATTTGTTGCTTTGAAAAGACTTCGAGAAACTTTGTTGAAGGCAAACTTTAATTACTGTTCAATTAAGTGTGGCAATGACCCCTGAAAACTTGAGCAGGCTGTATGTAAATATGCATGGCATGTACCGTCCCATCTTTAGTGACTTGTACACGGTCGAGAAATTGGAATAGATGACCTCTACAGATCTGTTGCAAGCTGAATTATTCTTTGACACTCTTGGCAAATACTGACAGTATTACTTGAAAAACCTGAGTAATCGTGGCAGTTATCTAAATATCAAAGAAAAAGTTACTGATTTACAAATGTCTATATTTGTCTGAGAAACTCCTGCAATGTGGCACTGCACATGCATCGTACAATATGAAATTTGCATAATTGCTCAGCTGATTTACTCATTTTCTAATCCAACTTGGATAAGATTGCTTTGTGGTCTATTAATTTTTCTAAATTTGCTTTAAAAGACCTGAAGATAGAACCATACTGGGGCAGTTTCAGAAAACAACTCACTTTGCTTGCAGGCAGACACATAGTTTGGGGAAAAATGTGAAGACGGGTGAGAGCTAGGTTGGAGAGCGCTACCCTTCCCTGCGGGAGTTATTTTGGCACCTATCCTAACAGTTCTGCCTTTTGATAACATAATACTACTTAGCATATTTGGAAGTTACTCTTTGAGAACCGGACACGAGTAGAGGTTGTTGGGTATTTCTTCAGCTTCTAGGAGTTTAGCTGACATGGAAGGACATGTAAATACATGTTAAAATACTCTTGCAGTGTCCTTGCTTAGTTTGCAAAATGCTTCATGGTCTTCTGGTAAAAAGTTTAGCTCTTGGCTGCTGGATTTTCTATATGTTGGCAGTTCAGGAGGAAATCACTTTTGTGGCTGAACAGCAATGCAGATTTCCTTGATAGTCGATGAGCTAATTAAGTTGACTACTTCTGCATTGACTCACCTTTCAAATACAATGTAAAGAAAGAATAATGGTGTAGGATCTACTCAAAAAATCCATAAAATTGGTGGGAGTTACTGCAGTGACCAAACCTCTCCATCAAAAAAAGGGCTGCTGTGACTGTGCTTATATATTACAACAGCCTCTCATCTGCATCAGGAAAGTGTCTCTGGCTTCTGGCTTTCCTCAGCACTCGGTTCTTTTCTCAGCCTGTTCGTTACTCAGCACTTCTCCACTGGCAATTAGAGCTGCAGCAAGAGGGGAACAGACTACATTGTGTGAGCTCTGAATGTGGGATATCTTCTTCCCTATTCCATCTTATAATTTTTTTTTTGGTGGGGCAATATAAAGCCATAATAAGTAAATGGTATGATTAGTACCTCCTAATCAGTTATACAGTTAGTTCCCCTTTTCCTTTTGGTAAATTTGACAGGCAGTTTTCAAGGCAAATTTCTGATTATGCAACTTGTTGTTGGGTAAATAAATCAAGATATCTGAGATCTGTGGCAGTTTGATGGAGAGACTAGATTTAAAAATACAAAACCAAAAAAACCATCCAAAAACAACCTCAAAAAAACCACAAACAAACCAACCGAAAACCACAAAACAAACAAAAAATAGCTGACAGGATATTTTGAGTTGATTTCATTCTAGTGCTGGAATTTTGAGTGAATTGGAATGAAATTAAAGGTAGCAGGGGGGTATGCAGTTGAAATCCTTTAGATAGGGAATCTTATTTAGCGCAGCCGGCTAGTGTGCTGTCACATTCACACAGACCTAGAGATAGAGCTGTATTTCAGCTGTGACGCTCACCCTCACCTTTGCTGTGTGAGGAGTTTTTAGGCTGGCAGTGCTATCCGGAGCTCTGTGATGGGGATGGAAAACTGGGCGGGGAGCAAGTAGCAGGCTTCTCTCGGAAGTTGTGATTAAGGGGGAGGCGAATGAACCAAGGCGCCCCTAGCACAGTTGCGTTTCCTTTTGTAGAAACCCTTTTACTGTGTACAAGGAGAACTGCTTAGATTTTTTTTTGTTCCGGCAGGTTTATTTTGAGCTCTTGTGAAGGATTCTTGGCTTCCCTCACATACTTCCTGCGTAACCATTATGAAGTTTTTCCAATTGGATAGAACTTAATGAAATGCTGAGAGTGGATAGCAACAGGGAAGAGGTCGTTTGGATTAGTACATGCTGTGTTACAGGAAATAACGGGAAGCAAAGGGAATGCTTTTTGACTGGAAGAAACCCATTTATTTTTTTATGTTATACAGCCCTCCTCAGAAATAGGGGATCCATTTGGGGAATTATAAGTAAGACTGAACAGGAAGATATTATTTAAAGTTAGAAATGAGCATCACTTAAGAACTTTCTCTGGTTAATTCTTGGATTGATTTTTTAAATTGCATACCATTTTGAAATTTATAAGTAAATTGTACTGTTGATTTGTACATTTAGGAAAAACACTATGGTAGGTTACCGTGGTTCTCAGTGTCAACAGTACACCATATCTAACCAAAGAGTACATTTTCATCTCGTGTATCTCATTAATATATTTCAGGTATCTGAATATATTTAGCAAGATGGTAATTAATGTGATTAATGTACAAGGATGAATTCTGTAACGAATGCAGATATGGTTTACCAGAAATGCAAACATACTGTATATGTATAACTACATTACGATATATACTCAAAATAGATTCCTCATGAAAAGTAACATTGTCCAGTTAAAAAGAAAAAAGTCAATGTCAAGCAACACAAGTTCAGTGGCATTTCAGAGGTTTTTGTGAAGCTGAGGGCATAGAGAAATATGAGCATGCATCTCCTGACTCTGAATCTGGCACTTTAACTACTGTCAAGCCCCGATTCAATATGAATCAGGGCATGCATCTTTAGCAGGCGAGTTAAACCTGATCCATAATTGCCCTGCAGGCTTTTGTGAACTGAAACCATATCTACTATTGTTTTCTTGTTTTTTCAGATTCCAGGTCCTTCCTATTGACAGTTCTTTTCCTTAGCTTAAGATCTTCAAGCTAGTGAGAAGAATCCAGTAAACTGAAACGTGGTTGGAAAAACAAAACAGAAACCAGGAGCTTTTTAACCTTGATCAGCTCCTCTTTTTTTCAGCTGTCTTCATCATAGCTTTATATTTTCTGTAGAAGTTGTTTACTGTGCTCTTGATAAGGACAATAAATATTTAGAGCTATGCAATTTGTTACATTATGCATACCCTAGTACCATCGTATTGAAAAAAATGACTTAATATACATAAACAGTACATATTATATCAAAATATATACTTGATTGTAAAAAGTAAGAACTGAAAAAATCCCAGTTAAATATTTTTGCAGTTGTTTAGACAGTCATTGTCTCTGTAGTAACTGAACATATGTTGCTGGAATAGCTGATTCTTGTCAGGGCAGCTGTGTGAGAGACAAAAGAAAAGAAATGCAGTTTTATCTTTTGGGGAAGCAGAGGGGCAGCTATTTTATTTCAACTTAAAACTAGTCTTGCTGCCATTATGCTAATACACAGGGCAATGCTAAATTACAGCTTTATTCAGGTTCTCTGAAATACTCTTGGCGTTACTTAAGTCATTAAGAAATATATATAGACAAGGTCATGAAAAATACCAGTACTGATTCTTAAGGTCTTGACATAGGTTTTCATGTCTAATTGCATAAGATGTAAAAATGGCTTATCCCCCTTGTGCTCGTTATCTGAGATTGTATTCAGGTCAGGTGCTGCCTCTCATACCGTACTGGTACCCGAAGTACATGTGCAGCAGATCAAAAGGTGGAGATTCTAGTAGAAAGCTTTTGTATCTGTCCCAGAAACTTCTTCCCAGAGTGGGCTCTTATTCAGGTGGATTGTATAAAGGTATATCCACATAAATTGTGAAGTTTAATGTAATTGCTGCTACCTGGTTGTATGGTTGTTGGCGTCTTATCTTTCCTGTGAAAACACAAAGCACAGTAAGCTTCTAAACAAGCATAAAACTGATGTTCTTGCCCCTATGGCTTGGCCAAGTGTTCCTTTTTTTGGCTAATCAATACTTTTTCTCTTTTAACCACAGCTATGAAAGCTATGGAGTTGGTCAATGCTCACAAGTTGCATCATCTGTGTATGAGATTTATTTTTTTAAAAACACAGGTAAGGGGGGTGGTGGCGATAACCCCTTTAAGAAGAAGGGTGAGAGGGCAGGAAGCCCTGATTCTACATATCCTTGTGGGCCCTTAATTGTGCTGGATTGCAGTTGAAACTTGAGGTTCTGTAACAATTTTCAGGCCTTTTTGTCTTTTGACAGTTGACACTGGAAAAATTCTGATGCTTAGAATCTATTCAGTGTATAGATAATCGGTTATTTGTATGCAAGACAAGTCCTGAATACAACAGGGCCTAAATGAAAAGTTAATTAAAAAAAACAGTGGAACTAGGCATGTGCAATCAGCACTGAGAGACATATGTGTCAGTAAAATGGAACTATAAGAGCAGATTTATCTATGAATTGCATTGTGTAGGAGATTAAATAGTACATAAAGATACATTGGTATGGCAAGAAGGAATAACTGTAGAAGAAAATCATCTTGTAGAGTCATATTTTTATGACAAAAATGAATCCAAATAACACAAAACATAAACATTTACCAATGAGCAAGAGAAGAGCTATATATTGTAAAGGTAGGTGACTGATTGTTGCTCTAGATCTATACAGCTCAGCATCAGTATGGCTGTGGTAGCTGCTTTTTTTATTTTATTCTTTTCCCTTTTTTTAAGCACATTTGAGTCAAACATCATCTTATCACAACCCATGTGGCAAAGAAAAATTACCTGTGTTTATGAAAAGAGCTGAAAACGCAATATTTTAAACTGTATTGGTAATGCAGGCTTTGATTTCATTATATGCACTTTGTTGCTTGTGTTTGGAGGATATTTAAGATGGCTAGATGGTTTTATGGATCTTCTTGGACCTTTTGACAGCTATACAGTTGCCAGCAACTGTGAGGGATTCAATGCAGTTGTAACTCAGACCATTCTAGTTTTGTGCTTCTGTTCTCTATAGGTGACTGCCAACTTGCAAATGGTGCTAACAACTGTCAGGAAAAATAGTGGGCTTAACTGTCAACACCAGAACTGATATTTATGTGGAAGGCTAGTTCTGCTCTCACTTACGCTGTTTCTGCATTTGGACATACTTTGAATAATACTATAGACCCAATTCTCAGTTTGTCATAGAATTTCAACTTACATATAAAACTTGAATGTTTCTTCTTTTTGACTACAGTTTAAGGCAATAAAATAGTCCGGAGTGCGCTGTGTTGGGATACAACAGCATTATTGAATGTAAAAGCACTCATGACCAGAAACAAATTTCAGTTATGATTAAAACATGTTTTGCCCTTTACTCTTGGTCAGTGTATTGCCATGCTCTGAGGTTTCAAGTTGAGCTGAGCAAGTAATAAATTTATATATATGTGTGTGTGCATGTATTAAAAAAAAAAAAATCAAAAGGATCAAATAGATGGGATGAAAGAGCAACTAAAGAGGACTTAAAAATATTGCAGACTCAGAGGACTCAAAGGGAGAATAAAAATACAGAAAGCAAAGGTGAAAGATGAAAGGAAGGTTACCCAAAAGGTTATGGTAAATAATAAGAAATTTATAAGCAACAAAAGGTCAGTGAAGCAGACAGCCAGGCCTCTGTTCAATAGCAGTAGTAATTTATTGACAAAAGAAAGTAGAGTGCTAAGAAATTAAATGAATTCTGGTTTCAGCACTTGTAAAGGAGAATCAGAGCGAGATGCCAGAACCAGTCATAAATTCCCCCAGAGCGAAGAGTAGTAGTGAATAAAATAGGGGTTGTGCCAAAATAAGCGCTCGAGAAATTAGAGGGTCTGAACCTGAGAGCTAACTAGATCGCACAGCTGAAGCTTGTGAATCTACCTCAGAGCTGTGCTTAGCACAGCTAAGGGAACCTTTGTCCATTTCTTGATTATTTTTATTTATTTTTCTCTCCCCTGGAGGCAGCATCACTTTGATAACGGAGAGGAGGTTCTGCAGGGTCCTCTCTGTCTCTGAGTAGTAGGAAGGAATGCTTTTATCTTCCCGTGTTTTCAGTCAAAAGCAGATTTTTTTTTTTCTTTGTCTTCCCTGAATCACTAGTTATTAGTGACTGGAAGACAGAATAAGCCAAGTACTGTCACAAAGACTAAGGATAGTTGTAGGGACAGTGATGAAAAAGTGAAAATATGGGAGAATCTTGGCAAATGGGAAATTGAGGAAGAGTCAGCATTATGGAAGGCTTTTTTTAGAGAGAAAATTGTACAAAATTTGGAATATATGCTAGAACCTCGTGGGGTGAGGATGTTGAAGGACAATCGTGGGCGTCATCTGTATCCTTAGTGTCTTGGCTGGGCTTTGCTGCGATAGGAGAATACCAAATGGACAGTGGAAGTCCATTTTGTGGAAAAAAGAAGCTAATGGTGAGTGTAGCCCTGGATTTGATGACAGAATTTTCACTTTCTTTTTTAGCAAGACACCTCTGAATTCATTGTGACACTGGAAACGTAAGCTATGGCCAGAAAAAACCTTTTCCCACAGAACATCAATTAAAACATAAAGATGGGTGGACCTTCATGACAAGTTTTTTGATAGTGGAGACAGACAAAGCAGCCTCATGGTATCGTTAAGCACCTCAAACTGCATCACTAGACAGTCTGATGCAGTGTGCATCATTAGCGTGTGCCTCGATGTAATCAGCAAGTTGAACGAGTTGTCTGTTTTTACCCCTGTTAGGATCACAAGGTGCGAATGTGTTATATATTAAAAAAGTGTGTACATATATATATGTCAAAACTCTCATTTTTAACAACAGGAACAGCATCAATCGTTGGTTAAACGCCCTGGGCAATGTTGGTTCTTATTACCTATTATTTGTTAGGTACTACAAACTCTGCTCCTCAGTGAATGAAACCTGACCTTGTGTTGGAAAACTGGGCTTGATGGGAATGTGATGGGAACTGGGTATTCTGTCTTGCTGATGCTGAACTGCTTTTTTTAGAGTTGTCTAAGTTTAAACTTTTGACCTCTGCAATGTGGGGAACTGTGTGTGTGCCAGTCATCTAGAGTTGATCGGATCTGATGCAGGGCTAGGGGCACTCTAGGAAATGAAACATCTTGTCCTGAGTCAGCGTAGTCTGTGCGAAATGAGTTATCCTCTATAGATGCTTATTTTCATTGACTGTATTAATTACAGAGAGGGTTTAGATTCACCTTTAGGTGTTTATAGTATAGATTTCTCCATTGAGCTAAGATGAATCTCACAATAATAGCTTTCCTCTTTGGAATAAGAGGAACAGACTTGACCTTACCATTATAACTGAGACTTTCCTGATGGCTACCTTGTTTCACACTGGTAGTGTTTAATGATTGCTAAATAGATAGGGAAGACTACACCAGATGAGCATTAGTAAACAGGTATTTTTTTTTCGTTGTGATCGGTAGCACTTAATATTTTTTTCCTCTCATTATGAAAGAAAATTTTTTCTTCATTCACTGTTTTGTCTTCTTTCTCAGACTTTTTTCATCTGTCTTGGTTTTCTTCCCTCATTGTTCTCTTCTGCCTCTACCCTTCCTTTCCTCCCCCCTTTTTTTAGTTCTGCTAGCTGGAACATCCAAATCGGTATTTTATTTAGTGAAGAACTGCTAAGTAAAACACAGACTTTCCTCTGCAAAATTAGGGATATGTATGTGTGTATGTGCCATGAAGGAGAATGCTGGAAACTGTGGATACTGTTTCAGTTGCTGTTTAATAAATGCAGCTATGTGTGCAGCTAACAAATGCTTGGGTTTCCTTCTGGGCATCAAGAAGAGGGGGAATTCATTGTGCAGCTTCCTACCCCAAGAACAGCTGGAAGATCACAGGATTTAATATTTCAGTTTTCTCAAGAGGTGACTAAACGCTTTTATATTGGTGTGATGTTATTTTCTATGTAGAAAGATTTATTCCATCTCTCTTTTGTGATACACTTTTCGTTCTGGCAACTGAGCTTGTAGCTTCAATCTTCTTTTCAGAGCATTGATTGCGAAGCTGCTGCCCCTACCACATACTAATGTCTGTCAAACACTTGATTCATTCTGCAATCTGAAAAAGTTTGAACTCTGCAGTCTGCCAGCGTTACCGGAGCGCTGCGGACTCCCGTTCCAAGGAACTGTCACGCTGTAGATAACTCGCAGCTCCCGCACATCCAGCCACTTCCCATGCGATCCTCTCCTTAGAGAGAGCTTCCAGTTGGCAGCACCTGGTCCTTAGCACCAGAGACTCCACTGAAAGAAAGCAGGCAGTGAAACACTTGCCAAGAGTTTTAAATAAGGAAACCATAACTGAATTGAACAGCAAAGCTATGCTTGGGTAATGAATAAACTGTTTCATTCCAATGCTGAATTTGTTGCCTTACTCTATTCGTTAATGAAGGTGATGAGTGCTACTGAACTCAATTGAAATGGAGTATGCTATATGTCAGCTGAAATAGAGGAACTGGGAGGATGGCTGGAATTTTGCAGTGTTATACATGATATTGTCTGGTACGCAACCAGGGTATACGCTTCAGGGGGCTGAGCAATAAGAAAGAAATAATCTCCTCAACAGCGGCCAAAATCCGTGATATTGTGATGTAAACTCCTTATTGCTGGAAAAAGAACCGATCCACCCAGAGGTTCCTAATGTTAACATATCTTAAACTGTCATAGTGTAGGGTACTGTTCATGTGGCACGTTGTTTCTGTGTTGCCAAACTTTCAGAGGTTGTTGCACTTGCTGGTGGATAGAATAATCCCTCTACCATTTTAATCTTTAATGCATTTTTGTGAGGCTTAATTATTTTAAGGCCTGATCCCTTGCAATAATTAGTATTTTGCTGATTCAGGTGTTGAGCATATTAGTGGATAACTTCCTTAGCCTTTGTAAAGACTATCTCAATATTCTTCTCACTACAGACATCGTGGAAGTGTTAAAAATACCGTTGCATAATAGTGGAAACATTCTTAAAAGTTAATCCTATATTTGAAGTCTTCAGTACTGCTATTTTCTACCTATGTAACAGGGGACTTCAAGTCCATTTATCTCTAAAATTTGCATTTTAATGACAGTAAGCAGAAGGGCAGGGAAGGAATATTAAGGAAAAAAAATCCCAGCTTGGGACAACATATCCAATAAAAGAGTTTTTTAAAGCTGGTGATAGCTACTCCTTTTGTTCAATAGTGCCAAACAAGAAAATTGAGATACTGGTTAATGATTTGGCAAGGCTCTACTAAGTAATGCACTGTGCTGGAACTTTATATGCATGCTAGCTCCTTTTTGGATCTGGTTAAAGAACAAGCCTTGATTAATGAACAAGTATTTTTTTCGATTAATTTAATAAATGGTCCTTCCTCTCTGCCCCCTCTTTCTTTAGCAGCTGCTGGCCTTAGTTTGCCTTTGATTGGCATGTTGTGAGCAGATAGTGCTGAGTGAGTACAGAAGAAACTTTGCAGAGACCATACATCAAAATTGTCAACAGTTTCTGGATAGTCCTTAGGGGGGCTCTTTTTTTCCAAAATACTTTCAGTGACAAAGAGGGGTATTTTTTGTTTCCCACAATTTATTTTCCTACTATAATGACTTAAATAAGCTACAAAATTCAAAATATATGGGGCCAAGCTGTCTAGTATGAATTGGTTGCGTATGTCTTTCAAAGGACTTGAAATACAGCATCTCTATTTTGTTTGACATCGTGGATAAAATAGGTCTAAAAATGGTACTTACGCTGCCAGACTATGTCTGGAAAGACATGACTTGGTTTAAAAAAGAAAAGAAAAAGTTTCCAAGGGTGTCATTGCCTTGTGGTAAACTTACTGTAAGCAGAGTTGAGGAATAACTTATTGGGTAAAAGTCAGGCATTTCAATGTCATGACAGTCAGTTTTTGCCTCTGTAAAAGGACTTAAAGGAAGAATGTCTCCTGGATGTTGATTTGAGCTTAGGGTGCACTCAGCTTCTGACCATGGATGTGGCGAAAAGTGCATCTCAGTGTTTATAGAGTCTAAATATGAATGTAATAAATACCAAGTTCCGATGATTGTTGAGTAAAGTGCCAGCCTTGCTGACATCTGCAGAAATAGTCCTAGATTTAGGTGGCCTAATTTTAATCTAAATCTTGCAGTTGGCATTTCTTTCTAACTAGATCTGCACTCCATCTGTGAGAGAGCCACACTGAATGACTGGAATTAGGCCTATTGATTCTTTTCTTTAAATATGTTTTGAACTACCCCAAAAAACGCTGAGAACATGAGTTAAATTGGAGAGCTTTCTTCAACTATAATTTGTACTAATCATATTATTCACCCTGAAACTATATCAGTATGCAGCTGCCTGGTTGAGTGGCTTGCTAGCTGTATGTCTCAAGCTTTTCCTCTGCCAGTAAATTCTAAGAACCGTACAACAGAGAAGTATTGCATTGTTGTTCATCCCACATAATAAAATAATGATATCTGAGAGTTATTATGTGTTGCCTTCCAGCATCTTTGTGATTTACAATCTTTTCTCAGCAGGCTTATCCCGAGTGGGCCAGGACTAGGAAAACCAGTATGCTTAGGAGGCATTGTTTGATTAATGAACACCGCTCCGAAGTTACGCGTTAGACTTCCTGCCTTTGAGACTCTCTTAATTAGCTAAATGCAAAGGCTCTCCTATCAGTACACAGACAGATTGTGATACTTTAAAAACAAAAATATGATAAAAAGGATGTTAATCATGTTCAAATAACTAGCGAAAGGATGGCAGATTGTTCAGGGTGTTATTCTTTGGGGACTTTTTGTTCCACATAGCTCTGCTTTTTTGCATAGCTTATGTATAAGAGTGTGTAGACGTGGCATAGTGTTTGATGTATTTGAAGCATGTCCTAGAAGGCTGGTGGAAAAAATGGGGTGTACTTGAAATGCGTCAGAGTTTCCCAAAGGTGGGACCAAATCTTAAATCCTGACCTAAGGACAGACAGGTGAATCTGACAGCGAGTACTTCCTATTACTGTATTTTTCAGTATTGTCAGTAGGTTGAAGGAAATCAAAATCCATTCTAGCTGGTAACAGCTTTATGAGAAAGACCAGGGCTGCTTTGGCATTAGACTTAATTTCATTTGCTAACTTAGTTTGATTACGAATCTAGTCTCTAGTTCTTTTAAATAAGACAGAATAAAGTAGCTTGTATTCTATGTTAACTGCTCTGTGCACTTTTCATGTTGAGGGCAGAAGTTAATTCTCTTTACTAACGCACAAGTGAAAATCTGCAGGAATTTTGAAGTGTCCCAGCATTTCTAGAGTTGTCCTACACAATTCTGGTGGCAAACCAGGAGCATTTGAGCAGCAATTCATGCCAAACTGATCTCCAGGCGTTGACCAGAATGTGTGCATCTTCATGTAAGCCTTTGTCTGCTAGAAGAACTAGTCACCTTGACTCTGGTGTTTTTTTGTTTTGTTATACCTACACATATTATGAATAATCTCTGTATGGAAGAATCTTTAGTTCACTGCAGCTCATACATTGCTCGCTATTCCCTCTGTCACATTTATTTTTTTAATATATCAGTTTTGAGCTCCGTCAATCAAAGTGGCATGGAAATTTCAAACACGTCCAGTATTTTAGTAGTTGCTAAAATTGGTACAAAACATGAATATTCCTCTTTACTCAAATTAGTTTTCTGTCGTGAATGTAAGTAAGTATGCCAGAAACTTGAATAATGCTTCTGGTAAGCTTACAATTTATAACTGCAGTTGATCACTTTTCTGAAATCAAAGGCTTTGAAATCATTATCATCAGAATTGAGAGTGAAGCATTTGCTGCTTTGCTCTTCATCAGACTGAAGAAGCTAATCTCCTTTTAATGACTTATCTCCTTGTTTGATCTCTATTTGAAGCTGGAAGAAAGCTAAGCTGTTAGATTTTTTGAGGTGTTATCCACCACCTTTCTACCAGTAATGTTGCAAAAATAGTACAGTTCTTGGCTGTACTAAATATGGTTAGAAGAAGAGCAGGGAACTTCCATTTCAGCTTTTTCATATTGCTTGGATTGAAGTGCTGAATATATATATTCTAGAAATATTTTAACAGTTTCTAGAACAGTCAAGAAGCAGGGGAGTGAAGGAGGAGCTGTGAGGCATTCAAAATCTACCTGCAGTTCTCCATTATGAATAATAAAAAAGCCTAGTGAAATCAGCTTTAATCCAGACTAGTAAGTTATTACAACTCAGAAATGTGTTGATAGTTGTAAACATGCACTGATAAGGTCTTGCATCTTCAGTGCTGTGTTTTTTTTGGCTCCAGTGTATTCCTAAAGAAAAGAATAACATTGCTTTTAATTGGAGAGGTTTCTGATTCAATAGTTCTATTTTTATAGAGTGGGTATTGAGATTTTCAGCCTGATGAATGTCTCTATTCAAAGTATGTCCAAACCTGTCTTCCTCAATTGCTTCTTACTCCTAAAGTGCTGGATAGCTTGTTTCGTGATTTTTAGGTTAGGTGCCGAGATCCCTGCCTCAGTGCATGCTCTGCACATCTCCATGTGTTGCTGATGTCTAAACTCAAAAAGAATCAAGAAATTCACACCAAACCTTCAGAAAGACTGTGTCTGCCTTGTCCTGTACCCCACAGCAGCACTCCAACAGTGTTGGGCTTCCTAGAAACTGGAGAGTGCTGAGCTGTGGAAAATATGCTTCTGAGGTGAGGAAGGATTTGAACAGGAGTAATCCACTGCCTGGTCAAGGGCTCTAACCTTCAACTTGCTTCACGGGGGAGTAAGTGGGAAGCATCAACGTGGCTGTATTGTTTGCCATCCTGTAAGAGAAATTTAACCATGTTTGACTCCTTTAAAGCCCATTTCCATAGCCAATTTGCAGTCTTTCCTGAGTGGATAGTGGCGCATCTTCTGAGGCTGAAGAACTAGGAAATGTTTTATACCTTTCTGGTATTTAAGTTGCTTGTAAGACTAATTTTTTAGTTCATGAGTTTCCTGGGGTACAACTTTGAGGAAGTACAACTTTTTTATTATTTATTGCTTTTTCTGTTAGGTATGGCTACCTCTTCTTGGACTATGGAAAATACAGAACAGTGGGTACAATGTGCGTACCTACGTGTAAAGCACCATGCAGTAAATACAGTCCAGGCTTGATTATCAGAATTTGAAGTTTGGCCTATACTGGATTTTTGGATTATCTAAATGAAAAACTTTTTAATTGGCTTCTCTTTACCTTGTTCCATCACTGCCTCAATACTAGGAAAAAAAAACACCACCACTAAAACCCAAACTCTAACCTCAGAACTCCTTTGAAGAAATTTTGAATCTTTATCAGTATAATAATGCTAATTATGTGGTGCTGATAGCTGCCCTTGGTGACCACAGTAACTGTCAGGCAGTCTGGGTAAGCTGTTTTCTGTTTTCCGGGTCTCTCCCTGTGTGAGGAAAGATGACATAAATAATGAACTGAATTGCACCTCTCCTGTCTTATTTCGTAGCATGGGTTTTGATATGCTACAGTAAGAGTGTAAGAAGTCTACGTGTGTTAATTTGGAAATTCAGGAATACTTTAGGTGAACAACAGTAGCTCTGAAGCTATTTTTTTAAAGTGTGCTCTTAAAAGAGAAAACACATGCAAAACCCTTTAAATTTTTGTCATTCTTATGACACAATAGGGAAAGAAATGTTTGGGGTGGGATATCAATTAATTTCCTATTAAAAGTCCTGATCCCAAATAGTTTATATTGCTCTAGGTGTTTGGGAAGTGGAAGAAAATCTTCCATTTCTCAGATTCATGCTGCGTTTGCTATCTTGGTTAATAATTTCTCAATGTTCCTAACACTATGCTGGGTAACCGTGACAGTGGCTCACCAGTCCTCATACTTTTTACATTGTAATGGGTCCGTTACCCTCAAGTATTAATTTGCATTCAGAAACCTGGCTACATCTTATTTTCGTTTTCCTTTGCAGTACATTGCTAATGAAAATCAGATCATTAGTTGGATTTATGGACCAACAGCTCTATTGCTTAAGGCCAGAAATAAATCTTCTCACTTGCTCTTTGGAAACTGGTTTTCTTTGAGCAATTTGAGTACACTCAGCTAACACTAGCAATGGAGATGACTGGTCATCAAGCTTCTGGTTTAATTTTGGAGGTTGTTACTGAAGTAGTTAAAACGGACTGATACCTGAGCAAGCATTTCAGTACTCCATTGCTAATACAGCAGTTATTTAAGCAAAATTTCACGGTGGCAGCTTTCTATAAATGAATGACTGCTACATCTATATTTATTTTAAATGGGCTGAAGGAAAAAAAGTCATCTTGCCCACTTGCATGCATTTGTCAGTGGAAGAGCTGAGAGTAGAGTCCATAAGGAGTTCCCCTACACGACTGTTCTGTGCTAGATCATTCTGGTGGGATGTTACTGAAAAGCTGCTTGTTTTAGAAGTTGTCAACAACACAAGCTAGCTCAAAGTTGATGCAATTCTGAATAAATAGCTGTGTAAATTAGGCACTGATCTAGCTATATACAGGTGGCAAAGGATGCTGGAGACATGATATTTTCGTTATGGATACTGGTCCATGGACAATCTGGATTCATGTGCAGTCAGCCATGAAGACAAAATTAGGGTTTTCTTAATTTCTTCAACATTAAGGTTAAATTTTATATTTTTTGAAAGACAACAGGTACGCATGCCAAAATAAGCTTTATTTAGATGTTATAGAGGAAAGGCAGGATTGCAATGGGATGTTTGTATATAATAAGCAGTGACAGTGGCTTGTGACTGAAGTTGTCGGTGGGCACTGAATTCACAGCTGGACTGTTAATCCCTGTGCAGCAGGATGATGACAATGCTTCTGAAATATTGCCTTTGCTGCTAATAAAATGTACTGCTAATGTAAAGCTTTCCACACACAAGAACAGATAGATTTATGTGATAACTTGGCAAAAAAATAAGTAGTAATGTTAGCCATAGACGGACTGAAAAAGCTCCTAGTACCACAGAATGGTGGGGGTTGGAAGGACCTCTGGAGATCATCTTGTCCAACCCCCCTGCTAGAGCAGGGTCACCCAGAGCAGGCTGCACAGGACCTGTATAAGTCCTGTGCATATCCTTATACATATGATTTCTGAGGAGACTGGCAACTGTTACCTAGGCTGTAAGGAAGGCAAGTGACTGGTGCTGTCTATCTGCCTTTTGTTTACCAACGCTTTTAAAGAGGTAACTGCATGGTGAAGATAATTGGATGGCACGGCAATGATATTCATACAGACACCTGACTGATCAGAACGTGTAGTAAATACTATAGACCTGATATTTATCACCTGATCTGGTAAGCAGATCACTGACTCTTTTGAACGCTGTTCTGATTTAACCATGAGCATTACTGTAAATAAGATGAGGCTAGAGTTATTACCACCACCAATTTAAAAGATGCATCATGGACTATCACAGCTGTCTATGTTATTTTAGCTTTTTCTATATTCTCAAAGTTACAGAAGCTGGAAATCTTAATTTATTTCAAAATTCAACTAAACTGAAAATATATGCAAACATCAGTTAAGGTACATTAATGGACTGATATCCTGTTTCTGTAAGGAAGGCAAATATGCAGTATGATATTGGACAGAATCAAATATTAATGATGAAATTACTCTATATTAAAAACTGTTGCTTCTATCTAGAAACACTCTGTACCCGAATAAGGCAAATGACTCCCACTGACATCCCGAGAAGTCTATGCCTAATCAAACACAAACCAACATAAAACCTGGATATGCCAGTTTTGGCATGTAGAAGAGAATGGCTTTTATAAAAGGATCTTTGAGGGTCTGAGAGAAATTTAAATTGTAACCTGGATGATATAAAGGTCTATTCTCCAGTATTGACAGTTATAATATCACACAAGGAAAGTAACCCTACACCTTATTCTATCACTTAAGTCTCCATGTAATGCACTAGCAACTATTCTGGTGCTTCTTGCAAAAGAATGCATGATTGGTCCAAATCCGTGCAGAATTGGTGAAAATTGGTGCAAAAATGGGAAATCCAGCTTATTTGGTTAATTTAAAATAATGCAGGATTGAGGTATAGCACTTTCTTTTCTTTTTTGGAAGTGAAATGTTATTAATAAAATAACGAACAAAGAACGGACAGTCCAAACAGTTGAAATGAATTTGAGAGCCACTATTGCATGGTGATCTTTAACGCATGAACGTCACGAACCACGGTACTGACGTGGTCACTAAACAAATGACAGAAAGCTGCTTAGAGCATCAGGTAAGGTGATGTTCCAAGCAACACCAAGTGTGTCTTGAGTTCTTCAAAAACGCTTTTGCCGTTTCTCCAACACTTAAATAACTAAGCGCCAATACGGCTGAAGAAGGAAAGCAGAACTAAGTATCCACGTCCCAGATGGATAGGCAGAGCACTAGCGAGTAAGTGATGTACTGGAGAACCCTGTACAAGCTGGTACCCAGACAAATCCCTGGTGGTTATACTTGAGCTGCTAAACATGCTGCCTCTCAGAACTACTTGTTCCCAGCATGGAGTGTGGGTTGGTTCTCTGCATGACAGTCTTCCAGTCTGTTCTAAATAATTACAGCAGGATTATACCCTCTAACTTTTCACAGTGACTTATCTGTATTAGCTTTTCATTATTGCTAGCTGACAGTGTTTGGGTTTTTTGTGGGTTTTTGTTTGTTTGGGGGGTTTTGTTTTGGTTTTTTTTCTATATAGCTATTACACTAGGAATCTGGCATAGTGTAGGAGCTTCAGATCCTATTATTTTTATGCTGTAGTATGTAGATTTGGTGTCATGTACTGTACTTAATATTTGTTATTGACTCTGTCTTAAAAAAACCCTAAAATTATCCTCTCGTAATCTGTATAATTAAATATAAGAGACTATTAAAATTCAAGTGTAATAAAACCTGGCAATCTAAAAATTCCTTCTTCCTGACTAAAATACTTTCTCAAATTATCTGTAAGAGAAATAAATATCATCCTCTTGTTACTGTACTGCGTAGCGAGGGAGGAATGACTAAAACTGGGAAAATCTGAGTGGTTTTGCCAGCACAAAGTACTCGTCTGCTGCCACAGTAGCTTCTGCATGCAGTGCAAGGTACTTGAACGCAACAGTAAGAAATGTACTACACAGTGCTGCGTAAATTTGCTCTCCAAAGCGACTTGATGCTTCTTAGGGAACTGTACCACAGAAGCGGCTTTTATCAACAGAAATGAAATGAAGCTGAGCGACAAATGTGGGCCTGAGTAACATCGAGCAAAGGTCCTGGCTATAGCTGAAAGCAGTGTAAGGTGGGCCCTGTGCCTAACCGCTGTGCTTTTGGGTAGCTAGAGGCTCCTCTTCTTGATGGATAGTCGTGGGTCAGCCTTGCAATAGGTGACTGTAGCAGACCTGGAGTAAATGGAAACATAAGCAGTTGTCTGTCGGATGGAAGTCTGTGGGTTCAAGGAAGCCCCGGGAAAGTTGTTGAAAGAGAAATCCAGTGAGGGTTGTGTAAAGACCTAGGAAGTCTGCTCCTCCCACCTTCCAGTGGCTTGCACTTCAGTTGGAGCAAGTTCTGAAGTGGTCCTTCTTCAGATGACTGTTTCCAGTCGCTGTCAGAAGCAGGGATGGGCTACGTGTCTGTGGAACTATTCTTATGTCCTAATGACTTGTTTCATACGCTGGATTACTGGTGGTGTTTAACAAAACATGAAGCAAACCCAGCCCCCCTAATACTGAATAGAGTAACTCATGGCAATGTAGAAGTCATTTAAATTTATGAAAAGGCAGTTAGTTTAATGATTACAGTACTGAAGTAGGAGTGAAACCACCTCTGGATTTAATGGAAGGGATACTAATTTTTTTCGTCAGACAGTGTAATGAAATTTTATTTGTAGCAATTTTGCAAGAGTTAATTGTCATCTGCTGTGTTGTACACTAAGTTTTTTTTGGGAAAATGTGTAAATCTAGATAGTGTATATTTAACTAGACACTAAATATATATATTTAACTTGATTTATACTTTAAAAACTACGTTAGAAGTAGTCATGCTCTCTATTGTTACAAAAGTTTCTTTGCTTTATGTTCAGCTTTAATAAAGTGAAGCCCTCTACATTTGGCAGAACTTACCAAGTTCTGATCTTAAATGACACCATTAGTAAACCAGACATTTCTGTACAGGGAAGAACAATTTGGCTTTTTTTAACAGAAAAAAATACTTCCTCTGAATTGGGGGAAAAAGTCATCAATGTTGTGTCTGTACACTAAAAGCACAAATTTGATCTAGTTACTCTCTGATGAACTGACATAGTGTACAACAGATGAGTTGAACAACAGTACAGGGGTTGATTTTTGTTGGTGGGGAGGGCTAAGTTTTTTCTTTTCATATTATTGAATGCAAATGTCTTTCCCTTGTATTTTGTTGGGACTTTAACTAAATCTAATTTAATTAGCTTTAAATAAAAGATACAACTAAATTATTCACTCTTACTGAAAAAATGTTAATGGAAATTTATAACTGGTTTCTGGTTTAGTGGAAAACTTTTGTCATGGACGGAAATAGTGAAGGAAAGACATTCAAATTGTTACTGTTGTGTTAGGGATAGGAAATTTGTTTCCAAGCCAGCTGTAATGAAGTATGCTATCATAGTATTTCTCAGAAGTATGAATAAAAAAGGATGACTCAGTGGCAGAATTATAGCATTTTTAATGCATAGATCTCAATGTTCTATAAAGAAATCTGCTTTGAAAGAAATTAAATGTAAAGCAAGGCTTGCTCAAAGATGTAAAGGAAGGAAATTCTCTGCTATTCTCAGTCTCAAGAAATCACATCTACTGAGTCTCTGTTGAATTAACTCTCTAAAGGACTTGATTCTGCACACAGACTCTAACAAAGCCAAGATACTGCCCAGTAATTTGAATTAAGCCTGATCCCTATTCTATGCGAGTTTGCCACTTATACATCTGATGACTCATCTCCACTTCATGGAATGATGCATCTGATGATGCACGCATCTGATGACTTAGTCACATCGCTTGAGCGTCTCCATTGTGCACTGGCAGTATTTATGTGAAAGCCTCCAGCTGTAGAATTTTGGAGTTGCAAATTCCCCAAGCATCCTGAGGATGATTCATGCAGTTAATGTTTGTACCCTCTTCTAGAACGTCATTTCTAGTGTCTGGGTGACTAATATATATATCACTGGGAGCGGGGGGGAGGGGGAAATTACAACACTTGCTTTTATATATCAGGTGTTCAAACATAAAGAACAGTCCCTTTTCCGAACTTGACATATATGTAAGGAAAGTTTTAGACTTTTTGTATCAACCTTGGTTCTCTCGAGGCAGGCTCATCCTTGATTTATTTGTGGATTAGTCAGCAGGGACTGTTTTTCAAGATCTGCCACCTAGTTACATGAAATAAAAGATAGTGTCACAACTGAAGAAAAAAATGTTCTACTTTTCCCCTTCCTTCTCTGTGGAAATAGTAAAGGGATTAAAGCTATAAGGTATGGAGAACACATTGAAACTAACATTTAATTTTTTTGCATTTTTTTCTTGCGAAAAAGCTGAATACTGTACCTTTAAATTGCAGTTTGCAGAGCTTTAAGTTGTAGAGAGCTTATGAGATTTGGACAGGAAGTTAGCGTTGTCACGTATGGTTCACAAGGCTGTAAATTAAATAGACTTCAGGTTTGTAGTCATCAGCGATTTGATCTAGTTCCCATGGCAGGTAAAGGGCATGAGCAGAGCTTCAAAGCATTTTTGTTGGCACTACTTCAATCTGATCCAGAATGATAACTTTAACAAAAAATAAGATACTGACACAAAAAAAAAAATCTAAGGAAGTATCAGCTTGGAGCTAGTGTTCCATTAAGCAAGGGGGCTCTTTTGAACAACTCCCCATGGCCCCCACCGTTTTTTAAAAAGGGTAATAATAAATTTCAAAACATCCAAACCTGCTTTGTAAGTTTAGGGTTATCTCCTACCTTTTGGAATATGAATATCCTGAGTAACAACTGCTTCTGCAAGTCTCTAACTGCTTACGATTTCCTTAGGCTGATTACAGTCCAGTGATTTTACTTATTTTTATTCTTTTTTTTTTTTTACCTGATGACTGAGATTGCTCCCCCAGAAGAGGGAGAGGGAGAAAGAGGAAGAGCTTGCTTAGAGCAAAGAAATGTCTCTACGGTGTTTTAGGAAACATGGTAATTGAACCAGCAATGAGTATTTATTTTCAGGATAGTAATTCAGGTGTAATTGATCTTCCAAATATCCATCCTGAATACTGGAGAACAATTCAAAGTTTGCAGTTTTCTGGTAACTTATTCAGCTTTTGTGTTAGCTGTTTGCAAGAGATTGACAACTGTTGGAGCAATCGAGAGCCTGTTCCTTAATTGCTCGAGACTGCACATTAGAAAAATTCATCACTAACTTAACAAACTGCTTTTGGAAGAGAAGCTGCTTATCGTGTCTCATTGTGCAACAATACAGCAGCACTAAGAGAAATCAATAGTGAAATACACTGTTAAAAAAGCCAATTAGCACCTATTAAAATATCATTTTACAAGGAAAATCCTATCAGTATTTAAGTGACAATTGGAGGTTTCTTTCTTCACTGGAGCATTATTATTCAGAAGGAACAGAAATGTATGAACATAGTTCCCTTTAAAGCCTTCGACGCATGCACGCACAAAACGTTTGCCTCTATTGGAACAGAGGTGTAGTTTGACATGTTAATCTACTAAACATTTCTATAATACAGATACACGATAGTATCCCATAAATGTACCTGTAAATTGGTTGGCTTTCAGAGGCTTGCGGAGAACTTGATTTCTGCCGAGTCTTCAGGCTATATGACCTGCGTAGAAGTTGCATGCTGCATGGAGGTTCAGGTCACCTGGGGGGGTGTTTGTTTCAGTGTGGCAGAGGAATACTTCAGGTAGTTTGATGCAAATCAAGGAATCTAGCATAGAGGCGTGCTTTTAAGAGTGGTATGTGCTCCTACAGCAAGATAGGTTTTGGAACCATAGCTTGCTTACGCAGACTGCTCTGTAGGTGGACCTGAATAGATTTGATATTGAACCTGCGTAAAGGCGAAGTCTTTGGAGACTGTGGAACATGTGAATTGATATGTTTGTGTATGTTCTAAAAGTCAAACTTCCCACAGACGTTTCAAAAAACTTAGTTTTGGGAGCGGAGTGCCTCTACTGTGATCTAAACCTAAATGGTCTTGTCTATCCACTCCTCAGCAATATATCACTGAGAATCTTTCTGTTGCAGACAATGTGTAGTTAGTCTTCTACTCTCTCCTCTCCATGAGGAGATGAGTAATGACATAAATTTGTCGCAGCGAATATTCTAGTAACTGCAGAGGCTAAGTGGCTGAATGTTTTAGCCCATGAATATTGCTTCAAGATAAGTGAACTGAGGTGCATGCAACTTCCTTCTGTGGATAAAATTTAGTGAGTGCTTTTGTGGTGCTGTGGCTTTGTTCTGGCCCACTGCTGAATAAATTGTATATTTAGAGTTGGAAAACAGAATACCCTTTCCAGTAAACATTAGTGATTCCATCAGTCATAAATACCCATATGTAAGGAATAAAAGCCTTCAGATGAATGAATAAATTATCCAGCCTCATAATGAGAGGAAGTCATTACTTTGCTTATTTTTCCTTTGTTGTTGTGTCTGATTTGTGGTTGATTGGAGGTGTAATGCTTACCTGTTTTGACAGGTAGACCTGAACTTACCTCCTCAAGTGGTGAAAAATGAGGAACGGGAATGTACTTTTTCTCTTGTGTATGGAGAACAAATAGAGATGAGATGAAATCCAGTGCACTGTGACTACCACTGTAGGAATGATGAAGCAGTAATCCCTGAAATAAAACTTGTACCTATAACATTGATCTAAAAGATTTTATTATATATTGGAAACTATCAAAAACATAAGACATGATCACTTATAATAATGGGACTATTGCTCTCCTTTTACAGTGAGAAGTCTTATGCTTAGTTTCTGTTGCCTTTGCCAAAAATGATACCTTGGTTATTTCATCAGTTTAATTTTAGCCAGAATTGATATGGGGATGAAATAGCCTGAGATCAGCCAATTCTGTCTCCAGAACTTCCCATCAGCTTTACAATAGGTAACGGTGCAAATGCTTAGTCTACCTTGTGATGGCTCTTCTAGGCACAACAAATTAATTTATTTGGATAAGTCTATTGAAAACAAAATCTTTGTTCCCTCTCCTGTTGAAGGAGCACCAGTTAGTCATGTTGACAATATATGCAAACACAAGATTAAAAAAAAAAGGGGGTCTGGTGTTGTTGAAAAGGAAGAACTGACATGAGGAAAAAGTTGGCACATCCATTAAGTGAGAATGAGGAATAAAAGGAGAGGGAGGAGGGATGGTAAGAGAGAATGATAAATTAAAAAAATTGATATGCTTTTAAAAGCAGAACCAAAACACTCTTGTTAGAATGGAATAAAGTTATTTGTAAGTTTGAACTCTTAACTTGGAGAAGTAGTATTAGAGTTGGGGGTATTTGAAGGTGAGGGCTGAGTTGTCTTGAAAAAATGACTCAAGAATAAAATATACTTTACATCTCTCTCCTAATCAGGCAATAAGAGTCCAGATGGACTTGATTGCAAGCAGACTATAAGGTCCTTCTTTTTCTTAACAATCCACAATGAGCAATAGCTGTTCTGTCACTTTTCCATGCAGTCATGCACGTCTATATATGCATGCATTTCTATCTACAGGTAAAAATGTAGACGCATTACGGAAAAATTTGGAGATATCACCCAACTATTCTTTCAAAAAGAATTCCATGTTCTTAGGGTTAATAGGCATATGCTGCAACACCTCAAAGCAAAATACAAGCTAGAAAACGGTTTCATATACCTATAATGTAACAGATCAGTAAGTTTTTGGATTGAAGCATAGCTGCAGCAGAAAGCACTTTATTAATCAGAGCAATTGTTATTATTGATTGATCTTATAACTAATTTGTAAAAACATTTGATAAAGACTTTATGAATTAACTTCAGGAGAGCAGACAGATTGTTCTTCTCTATTAACCAAAGAAATTTGGAAATGATTAGCTGCTTTGTTTTTTATTACGCAAGATGTCTGAGACTGATAAAGTACAAAGAAAAAATATATCCCTAGGTGTCAAAGGACTTGAAAATTAATGAAGATGAAATAAAAAAATATAAAAGTGATAATCTACTGAAACTGAAGCATGACAGCAAACCCACGGTGGTTTATGCAGCCATGAAAGAAATACACTAGCTGTCAGAATCCACATTCCCTTAACAACAAAAGTGTGGTATGAAATAGATAAGTCACTAATAAGCTAGGAAGTTTGCAATTGCTTTCTGTCTACCTTTGTTAAGTCCACTTGATTTCCATATAGGAATTTAGAGGGAAAGATATCTCAGAAAGCTAAGTTTCAGAGGTTCTCTGTTTACTTGATGCTTTAGTCATTTCCTCTATAGAATGGATGTTGGGTTACCATATTCTTTTCAGCTGTGTAGGTGAGTAATACGGACTAAGTCAATGCTAATCTTTACATTTATTATGATTCTGGCTCACAGTAGCTTTTCTCCGTTGGCTATCAGAGAAGTCAATGCAGTGCACCTACAGGGCCTTTCAATCCTGTAAGAAAATCCACATCAAGGACAAAGTAAATTGATGGAGTAGTATTGACAAACTCAGCCTGATGTTCTCTATACTTAACCTTATGAATACGTAGCAGAAAGTACTTTTGAGAGCAAGGCCAAACACTTGAAAACTAGACATCAAAGACTAATTTTCTGCAGAGACTTTCCCCCCCACACAAGTTCCCTTTGGGGTTTGAGCACAAATTCTCCATTAATTTCAGTAGGCTTAGCTTCTTAGGGCTGCCGCCTTTTCCCTTTTAGTAGCTGCCTGGCTAAGAAATATGAGACTCCTTGGTTACCATTGTGCTCAAAAAACCCCTCACTTGAGATCCTGGCATTAATCATATATTTAAAAAGAAGACTTTACTGAAAATCATATTTACAAAATCTTTACAAAACATTTAATTTGAGACTAAGGCTACTGAAATATTACTATGACGAATTTTCTCCTTTCTCAGGCAATTTATTGTTGAAAGAAATAAAGGTTGAGGTTTTCAAGTGCGCTTTAAGGTAGGTGCTTCCCTTTAATCTAAATTTTAGTATGATTGGAGCAATCAACTCGTCTAAAGTGCCAACAACATCCTAGCGTAAACATAAACAATGAGACTCTTAAGCCCTCAGGAAGTCTGCTCTGGACTAGGACTATAGATTTTCAGGGGTAGCATGAAGCCGGCTACTTTGTGGCATTAGTAGCATGGAGTGCAATAGGACAGTAACAAAAAAAAACATTAAACCTATCTTCCTGAAATTGTTTCTTGTAAGGCCAAGCACTGTGTTGGTCGAAGCTACCTAAATTAGTTATTGTAAAAGTGTCCTTTAACGGCATTCAGGGACTGCACACAGCAGTCTGGCTACCTCCCCACCTCCAGGCATCCTGAAGAAATAAGCAAATTCACCACAAACTAAACCAGAAACTTTGGTCCAAAGTACTCTAGAGTGTTTCAGGGGCAGCACTCTTCTCCTCCCTTCTTTGAAATTCAAGATGAAAATTTCTTTCAGATATAAATAACTAGTTTCTATTATCTTTTCACATGCACATAAAGTGAGGCTGTCTACCTAGGTTTCTAACCAGCAGAAGACAAGATTGTGTTTTTTGTTTGGGTGGGGTATTTTTATGTTTTTGGGAGTTGTTTGGGTTGGGTTGGGTTTTTTCCTTCCTTGCTTTCTGGTAAATCCGTGGGAAAGATTCCCTAGCACTCCTCTTTGCAGCATGATGATAATAGGTAAAAATAAGACCTATCAAATGGTGATCAGAGTTGTACTTTGAATACCTTAAATACGTAACGTTCTCTGCAGTGTGCCAGTCTGTGCTTGAAAAACACATACCTAATCATTAAATCTAATAAAATGTGTAATGGTTATGTTTGTATTGTGCGACAAGGATCAAACTAGCCTGTGAATGTGTGAGCCTGCCAGAAATAACCAAGTGTCAGAAATAGTAACCAATTAAATTCTCTGTAACATCTTGTAGGTGAAGCATGTTGAAGTAATAATAAAATTAAGTTGATAAGAAGCCTGCCTAGTTAAAAAATGCTGGATATCTTTCTCTGTAAACATAAGTCATACCAAACTTGTAATTCATATGCTGTGAATTACTGATCTTTTGTCCCTGTACCTAAGAATGGGAAAATTATTTTATTATTGGGTTTGAGAATTGCTAGAATAATCAAGAAAATACCTTTTCCCATTTCTTGATGACTTAAGGTGGACTGAGAATCAAGGTTATGGAAATGTCAGAGACGAACTCATCCTACTCCTCTTTCAACTGAATAGATCTGGCTCATGAATACAGACATGACTTACGCTATTGGAATCTGTCATCTTGTGAAGCTAAATATCCAGCACTGCTGCTAGTCACCACGGCTTCATGAAATCCTGATGTATGTTTCTACAAAGAAGAATGCCCTTAAACTCAAAAGCTGTGCTTTGAATTAATTTTCAGGCTTTTTCAGTACTAGAAAGTTAGGGGATGTTTTATAATTAGTTTTTTTGTCTTGCATTTGTAGGAAGGCATTTGCAAATCCTGATACTGTAATTCATGCAGGGATTTGAGGGTGAAATTTTGTATGGTAGTCAGTCTAGGAATTTTAAGTTATGTCACCTTTTGGGGGCTATTTTTCATGTGACTCAAGGACCTGGAACCTTGAGGCTCCAATATAAAGCACGATCATCCCCAGAAGAAGCACTTTGAAGATATGTAGGCAGATTTCCCTCTTCCTCCCAGCCCCTCCTGCAGCTGATGCAGAGAATGTGGCCATGAGAGTCTGTCTCAGCCCTAGCTCTTGAGTTCCTTTAAATTACGTTGGTTCAGCCTCAGGATCAGTAGGTGAAGAAGTCATCTCGGCATTCTCCCCCTGTCCTGGGCCATTCTGTATATTGCTCAGCCACAGCATTAAGCAAGTATCTCTATTTAAAAAAAAAAAAAAAAAAAAAAAAGATAAATGATATCCTAATTTCTTAAAATCATTTGGCAAAATCCCTCTAAGTGGCTTTAAAGGGAGGAAAAAAATAAATTGGCTTTATGTGAGTGGTAGGTAACCTTCATGGATCAAAAACAAGCTAAGAGAAAGACTTAAAAAAAACCCAAACAGTTGGTTACAGCATCAGAAAAAATATTTTGGAATAGGACTTAGAGCACAAAGATTTATTAATGATTTAGGAAGGTGTATTAATCGGTAGTAGAGAAATTGTCACAGTAGGTGACATGATTTGGAAAGAACAGGGAAGCTATTCCAGAAGAACCCAAGCAGATGTCTGGCACGTTTCGGGTTGACAACTGGAGATCAAAATCCGCACAGTAAAATTTTATAAACTCATAACTGATAGGTTTGAAACTAACTACGGGAAAAGCACTTACTGCTACTGTAAGAGAGCAATAATCATCTCAACTGCCCACCAGTGCCCCCAGAAAACAAGGAAGGGATACATATGAAAAAAAAAATCATTTAAATCATTAAAATTACTTCATAAGAATTATAGTGGGAGTACACCTATGCTACTCCTTGACATAGCATAAGAATAGTTAATCAAATAAATTGAAAATTAATGAGTTTAAGAGATGAGTTTTAACACTCATTTAATGAGATTTTTTTCTTATATGACCTTTTTTTAATGGAACTGATTTCTGCAGAATGTCAGATTTTAAGGAACTGTTGGGGGGGGGGGGGAGTTTGGGCATGAATGAATGTAGCTGTTATTAGGTTAAAAACCAATAAATACAGGTTTTCAAGTTGGTTTTACTTGGACATAAATAGTAAGCCTGAGAAAGGAAAGTAACTGTTAACTGAAACTAACCTGCCTAGAAATCCTCCGCGGGGATTCCTGAATATTCTGCTGAAATAATCCAAACAAGCAACTCTCCAAAGATTATTCTGTACTAGTCTTACCTAAATGATGTTTTGTGTTCCTGTATTAGGAACTACTGTCTTCTCGTTTCTGGCTTTGAGAGTCCGTACGAAAGACGAAGATCTGAAGTGTATTGCCTCTGGGACTGGTCCGTATTTGAGGCCAAGCATGTTTCTAAACATATGCTGCAGTGATACGTACGTTTTTAAGCTCTGTCATGATAGATTATGCTCTATTACAATTTCAAGCTTGCAAAATCCTGGAATAATTGGTTCAATTTGATTTTCATCTTGCATATGTTAATGTTTGGCCATTGTAAAGCACTGAAGTCAAGATGATATATAGCATTAGATCTTTTAGATTTATATATAGAATATATTTATATATACATATATATGTGGAAGTCTCACTAATGGTTACTTTCTGTGTTTTTACAAAGTAACAAATACTTTCTGTATGTGTTCCAAGATTATCAAGGAAATGTGTTCTTTGCAAAAATCTTCCTGGGAATTATTTATGTGCTGGGGAAGGGGTGGGTGGGTGGGACAGGACACACATGGAAAGAAGGAATGGAAGAGGAGGAGGAGAGAAGAATTGACAGGCAATTACATTGATGTTTGATGGAGCTGTGTTTGTGTTAGTACAGCCTAAAAATGCTAAATTGGAGGGAGAGGTTTGGGGGGGGGAACAAAAGCTGTATGCTGCCCTGATAGTCTGGTTATACTAAAACATCTGTTGCTGCCTTAGATGCTATTTGCAATGAGATTTTTGTGCAGATGACTAGTACAGAGCTATGCCTCTTCCGAGGAAGTTACGCAGCAGTGTTTATTCATCACCACCTGCTGCTTTGTGAGCAATAAGACATATAGCTGGTATGTGGCTGAGGAGAATAAATGTCCAAAAAAGAGAATGACTAAAGGAGGAGGAAAAAAAAAAAAAAGCATAAATCACATACACAAAATTACCTTCTGTCATCAGTAACATGTCAGTTGGATTTGGAAGGTATGCTGCAAGGCTGTATGGAAAATATAAGCAGTATCACCTTGTTCAAAAATTATGCTAACTTCTGCAATCTGCGTTTCTATAGAGAGCTTAATAAGTTAAGGCAGAAAGTGCCAAGGTTTTAATACATAATTTAACAGGGGTTACATATGGAGATCACTGGGCTTTCTCCATAGGTTGGTTGGTCTTTTTTGTTGTTTAAGATCTTACTTTAAAATTTATCCCTTTCTTCAAGTCTTCTTTTGTGCCCTTACACCCCCTCTCCCCCAAACATATAGCTTCTGATCTTTGGAAAAGCTGATACACTCTTATTACAAGAGAGATACTGGTGAAATTGTTCATGAGTCTGATCCACGGCATAATCCTGCCAATTGCTTTGCTTGGGGTTGGGGCTGCTAGTTCAACGGATGCCGTGTGGTACTGTTTTTTCTACGTAATGAACACGTAGGTATGCAGCATCTAAAGCGTGTATTAGACTTCGGGTATTGCTCAGCCTTGTTCTAGCAAGAGCTGTGCACTGAAATACAGCACAAGTGCCTGAAATCCAACAGGGTACTATTCTGCATATGATAGGAAATAATGTTTAGAAAACCACAATTTGTAGAAACTTGAGCAAAGTGGATAGGTGATTTCAGAAAGGACTTTCAAACTGGATAAAAGTATGCAGGGATATCAAAGCTAAGTTACAAACCCTTGTGTTATGAGCAATGTTCATCTGTGTCCTGTGTGACCTTCTTTGCAAAGGGCGAGATCGCTTGTTGCTGTGGATAGGCTTCAAAGCTACAAACAGTCGAACTACCCAGGAGATCAAAGAGGTACCCAATAGAGCTTAGTTTATTGCATTTTTACATTAGTTTATTTTTCTCACTTGCTTCATAAGAAAAATAGTGAGTTTAATGCACAAAATGTCACTTTTTATTGAGATGGAATTAAGTGCTTCTCTAAAGTAGAATGGCATAACAGCAGGGTTGAGCTGTTTTGTTTTTAACACATTGTAATTATCCTTAGTGTGATTATATTGAAATAGATAGAATGGAAAAATGGAATGAATACACTAGTTCTGTCTCCTGTTACATAAAGGCCACCGTGGTTACCTAAGCTATCTAATATTTACTGGCCTCGGAGCGTTTCTGCAGTCCAGCTCAGTCAAGCCTACTGGAATTATGGTTCTAAAGGTTTGCCCAAGGTTGGGGAGAAACAATAACATAGTATTGCATTTTGAAGATAATCTGTAACCATAAAAATATGGTTTGAAGACTTGTGTTCAGTACTATTAACGATTCTGAAGCAGGCTGAGTAGTTCCTTGTGTGGAAGAGTGCAAATGGGGAGAAGTCTTTGAAGAAGGCTTTGAAGAGTTTAAAGGTCGGTACAGTGGTATTTGGAAGACTTTGGTAAAGGAAGGCATCTTCCCCAGAAGACAGCAAACAACAAAACAGAAGCTAACTACCCTGAATCCGATGTATTACCGTTCTCCCTCATGTAGTCTGTTATCAAATGAACTTTTTGGTGGGCTTCACCTTGTCACTTACAGTGCTATACCAGATTGTGCAATTAACATTTTTGTGTGACAGGCAGTTGCCAGACAGGTGGGGGTGGCAGGGAAAAGCAGATAATTATATGCCTGGTTTGTGACCTGCAAAACCTCTTCTTTCTGTTCAAATCTATGACAGAATCAAGTCCAAATTAAAGAACTACAATAGGAAAGTCTTGAACCATCAAACATTAAAGGTCATTTAGTACAAAGGCGTAAAGGTCAAAGAAAATACAAGAAAGTTGGTTGGAGAGGATTTAACTACTTAATGTGGAATGTTATAAGCTGTGATGTTTCTTAGGGGAATGAGTAAACTAAAGAAGAACACAAAGTATTTATTTGTATTTTGTAGATACATACCAATTTCTGAAGTTATTCCTAACATTTATGGAACTTACCATGGTTAAATACCGATTTAAAAAAATTAGCACTTTTATACATTAGCCTTCGCTAGCTAATGAAAAGTGATTAGCTGAAGGATTATATAAATTCCTCATAAACTAAGATGTAATTTAATAGATTTCACAGGGTAGCCAGGGTGAAGATTTAAAATGTCATCGTTTGTCCTAGATTAATAACAAATCTCAGTAGAAATGCTCAAATAATGTATTGAGTGAGTTAATCTTTGTTATGCCTGTTCTGTTATGGGCAAAAGTCACCAGCCAAGAAGGTCTCTGCACAGTATGAATTACATGCTGATAATTCTTTTATACTTCGGAAATGGTAAACAAACTCTTTCATCGCTTCCTGTCCCTTTATTGGACGATATTAAATACTAATATATTGCTGCATACATTGATTTGCATGATCTTGATAATAGACTTACCCTTTGGAGAGTCACAAAATAAAAATCAGTATTGATGGCAATTTAGCTATAAGTTTGATATTTGACAAGGGATACAAAGACTGTACTGTTTAATTTTAAGGCTACAGTACCATGTTACTCACAATTACTGTTGAGGCTTTTTCCTGCTTTCCTTAATTTAATTTTCCCAATTCAGTCGTCTTCATATAGGCCAGCCTTACGCTGAGTACCTTGGCTACAAAAAATGAGCCCCATTTGAAGTATGCCTCTTGCTTTACCAACCTCTCAGCAGCTTATTTAAAAACGGAAAAAAATATGCCACTGTAAATTCAGAGTGATCTGCCCTCTGAGAAAGACGCAGAATACAACTTTGGAAAGACGGAGCTAGAAATATCAGAGGATGCTTTGTTTCTTTTGGTGTCTTTTTAGTGAAGGTGATGTTAGAAGGTGAATATAACCATAAATTCAGGTGAAAATGTAGGAGCAGACGGTTCTAAAGACATGATTTCATAATTGTATATTATGTATTTAATGTACAGAAGCTGAAATGTGTCTTTAAGCAGACCTTTAGGAAGCTTGGTATCAGTGGGTTTAGAAATGTATTGTCACCTTTGAAGTTCTGCCTGAATGCGTTTGGTCTCTATTTTAAACAGCAGTGGCTTAAATGTCTCAAGTGCCTTTAATGTATAGTGCTCTATATTGTGATAGGTACTCACTAGTTTTTCTCAGCTTAGGCCAGAACGAAGACTCAGTTTTTATAGTGAATTACACTGTAAAGCGCTTTTTCTAGAGGGTTTTATTGAAATGCCAGTGTGCTTAGGGCCAAATCATCCTACCTCATGCAGAGTTCAAATAAAGGATTTTTCCACAGAACCTGTTGTGGTTAAAGAATGGGATTTGAAAGCTGCATGGTTACGTGTGTGGATGCCATGTTGCACGCTGTGCTTTAATGCTGACCTTCTTTGCATGAGCTTTTTGTGACCCAGTTCATTGCTATGACAAAAAAATCATATCCCTTCTCCAACTCTCTAGCCAGTGCTTATTCGACAAGAACAGTTGTTAGATGTATTCCCTGTTGCAAGAATCCATAGTTTCTTGAAAGAAAAGCAGCAATGCACCCAGCCGTAAGGTGACTGATGTCAGCTTGACTTGTAGCTCTGTGCCCTGCCAGGCAGTCCCTTGTGTCGTTCTTTGTTTCTCCAAATGAGCTTTGCGGCCGTTGATACTGGTACGTCTTCCTCTTCCTTCTGCTAGTAGAAAGCTAGATTAGAGAGGAGAGATGGGAATGGACAAAAGATCTAGAGAGATAAGTGGTGTTCCTGTGTTACCGTTCAGTGATTCACACGTGACTATTGGGATAGATATTTCTCTTAAAATCTGAAAAGACAGCTCATGAATGAGTGAAAACTCCTGTTTACGAATAAAGGTAATAAAGCAAAATGTTCCTGTAGAAAGAAAATGTATCTGTCTAGAAGGAAAAAAAAAAAAAAATCTGTATACCTATCGGGTTGGTTATCATAGGATTTATGTTGCAGTCATTTTAGCATCCATTTTAGCACAGGGATTCCAGCTGGCTTTTGGAAATTGTCTGAACTCTGCTTTTTGGTATCTTGCCTCCTTTCCTTGTTTAAATTGTCACAAAATAAGTGTGCGTGGTTATGGTGCCTTTCACGCTTCTGAATGTGTTTCCCTTCTGTCCTGCAGCAATCTCCACGTGGCAGGAGAGGGCTCTTCTCTGCCTTTTTCAGTATGTTCGTCCACATCAGTCTTCTAAGTTTCTCAGCTACCTTAAAAGCAGGCTTATTGAATCTTTTTAAAATTACTTCTTTGCATCTATAACAGGTTTTGTATTTATGTGAACATAATTTTATATTCTACTCCATCTGAAGAAAATAAATTGGGGAATATGGTTTTGGAAGCATTTTCAAAGCTCTTCCCGTATCACTTTGGCAACTTGAGCTGGAAAAACTGAGAGCTTAAGGACTGCAGTTTTAGCCTCTGCGCTCTGCTGAAATCCATTCATTGAATCAAGGTCTATTTGATACTAGTCCTCATAGGTGACATATGGCACACGCTACCCTTGACCAGGTTCCTAATAATGATGATAAAATAATGCATTCTGTGAAATGTAGCAATGACAGGAAAAGGTGAACAGAACAAGAAATCTTATGATGTGCCACTGCTTGGAAATCCTGGTGGATTTCTTCTGTTTAAAGATGAAGGAGAAATTCTTGTAAGGTAAATAACAAATTAAGACTACTGTAACTCTTTTTGGTTTACTACTTTTGGTAGTCAGGAATGCTGGAGTAAATGTGAAAATCCTATGCTTATTCAACACCATTGTGAAACTGCCTTTTTTCCCCCCTTTGAAATAGTAATCTAAATGTTGTCTGAAATTAAAAAAGATGATGTTAAATAAGATGGGTTTTCTTTTTCTATTAGTACTTTTTCAATATGACTCATGTTTGCCACTTAGGTTTTTAATGTGATACACATACCAGTTTTAATTTGAAACTGCAGATAAGCAAAGAAAATATGAGAATTCTTCAGTGTTATAAAACCTTTTTACGCCATATTTTGAGAAAATATAAAATTAGTGGTTTCTCTGAAGTTGGTAGAACCATAAGGGTTTTCATGAGCTCAGTATCTGGGCTCTGAGCTTAATTTTTTACTGCGTGTTTCAGCTTTCACTGTAGATAGGATCACAGATGGCTGCGGAGAAGTACAGATGCTGTTTTCCTACTGTGATTCCCAGCACTGTACAGGGAGACCAAAGCAATGAGTTAATATCTGAAGTTTTCCAGGTGAACAGAACAAACGTGTCCTGGTCATACTCGTTCGCTCTGCCTGACTGAAACTTTGCTCTGTTCGTTACCATGCCTTTGTGTGGACTGTATGTTTTAGACCATTAATGAGACGCGCGATAAACGTGTAAACAATTAATATGAAAAATAAATGTAGTGACATGATAGTCTGACATGACTGCTTCAGACTGTACTTACTTTGTGTTTTTTAAAAAAGCGCAATTGTTCCATTATAATGCAGAGATCTGCAAGATTGTTTAACTATGCAATTATAACGTAATATTAGTGTGACAATCTTACTGTTGATATAATGTAGCAATTTTCACCGAGTTCCCATTAATTCTGTATTAATGACATTTTGATATGATCTTGATAGTATAATCCTAATGCATGTCATATCTAATAAATTTTGAATTAGAACTGCACTATGTCTAGCTTTTAAAAAATCAGGTTTTTAATAGGGTATAACAGAAAACAGTTCAAAATATTAGGAAAGTCTCATTATTTCATCAAGGAAATGCAATTATCAGTTAAAGCCTTACATTCCTACTTTATTAAGTGAAGTTACGCAGAATTCTTTATGCAGAGAGGAAGGCACAGATGTATATCGCTGGTGTGAATAAGAGCATGCAACATGTTCTATTTGTAGCTTTGTAAAGAAACCGTGGAACATTCTCCTTTGCTTGTAGTCTCTTGTCGTAATCTCTTTTTGGCCATAAAACCACTACAACAACTTGTATATTATGAAACAACACAGTAAAGCAAACCAACTATAGAATGAAGTGGAAAACATATTTATGGCCATCATAAATAGCTATAGCAGTTTCCAAATGACACAATATAGGCATGGTTTATGGGTGCATCTCCTACACTGCTAGTCATTATATTGCATGTTATCTGACTCTCCATTTATACCTTTGAGAGGCTACGTCTGATGTTACTTAACATGAGGTCAGAAATACTTGTTATAATGCAAGACTCCTTATGAACAGCTTATCAACAGTAGTTTCTCTGTGTAATTCCCCCCCCCCCCCAAGTGTCTCAAATTATTTCATGCCATAGGTTCCCAACAGGTAAACGGTGATCAAATTATATGTGGATTTATCAAAAAATGTTTAAGTACTTTGGGTATAAGAGTCTGAGCAGTACAGGTACCGGCTCTGATGTTTGGATCATCTGGATTGGGATGTTTGTCAAGTTCAAGACTGAAATATCTTAATGACTTCGTTGCAATAAATCTCTCTTGGATCATGTTCAATCTCATTATAGCTGTAGAAGACCAAACGCTTTACAACTGATTTAATTGGATTTAATTTCTTCTACATGGCTCTTTTTCTTCTTTTTTTGTTTGTTTTTAAAACTGGTGGTCAGTTAGGATCCAAATATATTGGGAGAGATCATCTGCCCTATATCTAAGCATAGGTACCACCCTACCTTTACTGTTTTAAATTGGGGGGGGGGGGGGGGGGGGGGGGGGGAAGCAGGGAGCGGAGGTTTTAAATTACTATAAATGTTTTAAAATATTTGTTCACCTTTTCAAGGGACCTTTAATCAGTGTCTCAATTTCTAAGTGAAAATTTTTGGATGCTCTAATGAATTGATGCTAAAAGAACTGATGTTAGATATGCCATATTCTGATTAAGAGGAGACAATTCCTTAAAGACCTTTCTTCCACAACAAAAAACCATTATCAGACAACTTCAGCCTTCTTTGATGTACCAAAAAAGCATTAGAAAAGTCCTCTTGAACTCCAAACTGATTTTAAAATTAAAAAAATACCTAATTTGTAATGGAAACAAGTCCTTAAAGCAATTTTTTAGCATACTCTGAAGTCTGTTGAACCTGATACCCAGAAATAAGTCTGTCTACTGTGAAACCAATAAGAATGTTCTCTGACCTCTCCAGGGCTACTCAGATGTGACTGAAACTTATTATTCTTTCCTTGTTTTGTTAAAAATGTTATTAAAATACTGTTGCCTAGCCTTTTCAGTTTTTAAACCAATTAGTCTCACAGAAATGGTGGTGGTGGTGGGGGAAATCTTTTCTGAGACTTGATTTTTACTTTGTCTAGGAGAATTATCAAGTAGCTTTCATTTTATAGAAGTCAAATTTATCCAACTTAACACAATATTTATTAAATTAAACAAGAAATTATTTCAGAGTTAAACAATAAATAATTCTTTAATGGACCTGTATGTAGATTGTCAAACCACCTTGGTATGCACACATTTTTTCCTGCCTTCATTTCTGAATGAATGCTGACCTCAACAGAGCTGAACTTCAGTGTGAGAAGGCAGGTTTGACCTAAGGTGTCTGCTGGATATAAGCAAACCTCAGCTCTGAGAGGCTAAAAAAGGAGTTTTAATGTCAAGGGCTGCTGACTGAAACACTGTTTCCGAAGAAGTCCTAACTCCTTTTTTTCAGTGACCTTGGTGAACCTGGTGGTGTGTTTGATTTAAGTCTCGGTTCCTGTAGCTGCAAAAGGAAAGAGGTCTCTGAAACCTTGGACTCGAAGTGCTTGGTGCAGTGGAGTCTAAATAAACACCACCGCACGTGACAGCACCTACAAGTTATCAGGGATGACTTGTTTTAGAGGTATAAGGAGAGACGTTTGTAACAGCTTCTGAAGCAGAAGCTTCCACAAAAAAAAAAAAATTGTTTCAAGTTTCCTAATACCAAGTAACATACTGCAGGTCACTTGTAGATGTTGAGGGTTGATTCTAGTTCTTGTACTTCCACAGCTTATGCAGCAAGAAGTAGAGGACTGGATTTCCCTTGTACTGTGTTCTCCTCCCTTTCCTCCACCATGTAAAGGTTTAAATGTAAATTTATGGGTGAAAGGGTTCAGCACTGCTGACTCTGCGGCCAACATAGGGAAGTCCAGAAATTCTCGAGTGAGCTGGTTTTGTTGTTCTGTTTTCTGAGATCCTGGAACTGCTTCTTATCACATATGCAGTGGTTGGATCAAGTCTTGTTGTCACTACCAGAATTACTGCAGTTGTAATACTATATAAAATGTAGGCCTTCGGTGTGGAACGAAGGTAGGCAGTCTAGATATGTTAAATATTAAATACATAATCATTGCTGGTTTGGTCAGTGGAAAAAAGAGGTGTTTTGTAGAATGAAATAAAACTTTTTTTCCTGTAATTACATGCTCATGAAATTGCTCATTTCTCTGTACTGTAACAGCAAACCTACGTGGGCTGCATATATTTGCTAACGATGCAAATGATAATTTGAATTGGAAGGCTAACCTACTAAAAGCAGGGTTAACAATGAGGTTAAATTTACTTAAATTTACTACTTTATTATTTTAATGAACTTGCTTCTGAATCGGCTGGTTCTTAGACTTAAAAGGGCTTACCTTGAAAATCTCTTACAAAGTTTAAATGACCTTCAAAGGGACCTTTGTAGCAGCTTTTACTCAACTGTGACATTTAAGCTATAATTCCAGCTCTGTGGTAGCCAGGATTTTTTTCCTTTTTTCTTGGTACTGAAGTTAGGTCCTATCCTTGGGCAGTTGTCTCATTTTTTAGCTGAATACAAATGAGGAGGATGTATCCATGTGTTATGAGCTAGTATTCTAACACTGTTTTGTTAAGTGATATGGTATTTAAACTTACTGCTAGAAATTTATCAAAAAACTGAGATAATGGAGTATCAGACTTCCTCTGAGATGCTGTGAAAGTTGGATTAGCTATGTGATTCCGAGTATTTCTGCTATGTGCATACTTGTAAGAAGTAATCATAAATATCCTGTCTCACCTGAAATCAATACTTTTAAATGAAAGTGAAATACACACCCCTGAAGAAGACACTGCTAGAAACTCCTCCACACTTTTTATGCACATTTGTCGCTCACGTACCTTCCTTTGCCATGCAAGCAAGTCTCCAGGGCTTCACCGTTCAGAGCAAGTGGATTCCCGCAGTGTTTATAAAAGCATACGTATTGAAGATTGAGTTGGGAATCAGTCACCCCAAACCTATTATCCCACAAAGCGGTATTGTTAACGTGTCAGGTTTCAATCAAGAGCGGTAATAAGCTGCATGCATTAATTCTATGTATGTGTTTGTACTGATGGTGTTTGTACATGTGGATATGAAATATGAGGCCCTGTATACTGAAATACTTCATCCTGAGACTTATGCTTTGCCTTCCTACTTTGGTAAGAACGTTTTGCCCTTCGGTAGCTTAACAGATTTGTTAAGAGTTTAGTTACATCAAGGAGCATCTTCAAAGGCAGAGAAACTCTCCACTGGGGGGGAAGGAATGAGAAAATAGAGTGGGAAAAGCAGGAGAAGAGTTGGGAAAAGGAACGCTGAATCTGTTTTCAAAGTTAAAGTGAAATCTTTGAGGGGAGAGAGAAATGTCAATAAGCTGAAGAAGTGTCTCCTGCAAGTCGCTTATCCCTTCTATTCCTGCTCAACCAGTACTGCTGTCTCAGAACTCTACTGGCACTCATCTCGCGTCACTGAGGTCTGCAGCGTTAACTAGCTCACAACAATTATCCTGAAGAAGAGAGTACTGATGTCTGTGGTTTCGTACTTCCTCCATTATTTAAGACGCTATTTATCGTACTGTATTTCGGAGATTATATTATTACTTGGGAACGCGGTGTGTCTGGCTAGTCGTCTTAACACACAGAAATACAGTACGTTGTATAGAGTGTAAAGATGTGTCAAGTTACTGTTCTAGTTATCTAAAATGGTGCTTCAGTTCAACAAAAATATATACATGTGCATTTGTATATAGATACACACACATATAAAAATGCATTAAAAAGATGGCATTCTCTGCTCTGCGGCGGTGCTACAATATCTACATTGTAATGGAGTCTGCTCCACAGAGCACTGGACATGAAATTGGGATAATTGAGTTCTACCCGTAGCTTTGCTGCAGTTGTAGGGTTTTTTTCACAAATAAAAATTTACCAATTGCATTTGTAAAGCACCCTGAAATAAAATGCATTATATTTTTTCCAACGTTTGTGGCCTTATTCTTCTGAAAGTCTTTTGTGCAAAGTCTTGTGAAGGCTCCAATGTTTAGAATTTTAGTATTTGACAGCAAGATACATTACTGGTCTGCTTTGTTAAGTATATTTATAGAAATTTCTCTCTATTAACACATATGCATTCAAAATAACTGAATATAATATATGCCATCATTTCATGATTCTTTTTTTATTACCATTACTTCCAAAGAATGAAAATAGAATTAGGACCCCTGCTATAGTAGTTACTACATAAATACAGGCATATGTGGATGTCTTTCTGCTCTGGCAAGCATAAGCTTGTGTTGTATTTTGCAAAGGGAGACAGTCGATTTGTTTTCTTCTCTAAAGTAGGCAATGATATTCCTACACTATCAGTGTATTTAGCCAAACTTGCAAGAACCTGTGTGACAACTAGTGTTTGAAATGCCTTGGAATTTTGCAGGAATATTTCCATTGTTGTTTTCTTATTTATGTTGTGTGTGTGTGGTTATTTGTAAAAGAGCATATATAATCGTTTTACTTCTGCTTGCTAAGCTAGGAGTAATTATTTATTTAGTAAGACTCAATAAATTTGAGCCAAGGAATGGAAAGCCTTCAATTATGAGTGAAAATATGGTATTTCTTAAGAGTTCCACATGTCTAATGTGTTCATATGGAATATTTCTATCCAAGGACTTTGAAGTTGTTATACATTAATATTTGATCTTGCTTTAAGTGTACACAGCACTAAAGAAATTGACTATACAGTCTACGTCTAAGAAAATCTGCAAACAATTCTCTCCCGTTGTTTGGTATAAATACATTATTCTTTTCTTAAGATGCACATTATGCTATTAAAATAAATCTCCTCTAAAAAAACCAAACCAAAACAAAATCCCCCGAACTCTTTGAAACAAAAGAAAGCTCCAGATCAAGGTCAGTTAGCTGAATATGAGGGGAAAAAAGAATGCTTTTTTATGTCTTCAGGCAAACAGCTTGAGCACAATCAAGTCTGACAAGAGCAGCATTTCAGATTAAGTGCCCAGTCCTTAATTATAGAAGTTTGCCTCTAAAAACACAGGTTTTCCTTTTGTCCTACCTGCATTCACCGCTGAGCATTTCTCATCACAGTAATACAATTTTATCGGTGCGTACCTCAACATTTAGGGCTGCGACTGCCGCAATCCCTGCTTAGCCACTGCTGCCCTCCCCGAACGGCCTGGCTGCGTGCGGGCTGTGCCCAAGTGGACTGAGAGCCCCCGCTCCCGTGTCCTGACCTGAGGTGGGAAAGCTTATTACAGATCCTTTACGCCAAGCCCTTGAGGTGTTGGTAGGCTGAAACTGAGCTGGCGGCAGTCTTTACAGGATATTTGCATCAGAGCAGGACTAAGGCAGCAGCCTTGGCAAGTGTGAAAGCTTCCTAATTGTTCAATGCATTCTGATCAGGATGGAGAAATTATGCAAAGAACGATAATGTCTGGATGATATAGCACTACTCTAGCTGCAGACCACCTGTACTGGAGCCACTAAACCACTTGCGGAGATGTTCTCCCATGCAAGCACAGTAAAACTCTTGAGACGAAGCCAAGACTTAGCAGTAGGCCCCTCTCTTCCACCCCTCACAAAAAAAGAGGCAGAGCAGTAGTAGAATTAAAAAAAAATTCCTCGAGTTGCAAAATTTCATGAGTTTTCTTAAGCTCACTTGACACCATCAGGCATAATTTACTCCCTCGATGCACCAGTGCCTTCCCCTCCATCCTGCCCTGTATGTGTGCGCAAAAAAGACGGGAGAAGTGTCAGCTGCTGATACATGACTGTGAGGTGCCTGGTAGCCTGGGAAGGTTGGCTTTTTCTGGAAGAGAAAATGACAAGCTGACTGCACTTTTTATGACCTTTTTACTATTCTATCATAAGTATCCATGGTAACATGACTGTTCTTTCATGCTGGTATGTAGCATCAAAATAACAATAAATACTGATTTAAATTAATGTGTTTGAGTAGAACTTGCTGCCAGGGGTGCTGAAAAAAAAGATACTAGAGTTGGGACACAAGGAAGAGGAGTCAAATACATTATTTTATTCCTTTTTGGCTATGTACATTGCCTTTTCTTTTTCTTCTTTTCTCTCCCCTCCCTCTCAGTTTGCTACTGAAAAAATATAACCAATAATTTAATTTATTAATTCTATTTGTATGCCATGTGAATGTCATATTAAGGGTCAATACTAATTCCAAAAAGGCTTCCATTCATTTCAAACAGTGCATTTCTATTTGCTTTGATGGAATCCAAAATTACTCCTCAATAAACAGTTGAAGGCAATGACACACCAGCTTAAACTATGGCAACTTTTATTTTATGCTTGTGATGTATAATCTGGTTTCTGGATGCCTTTCATATGACCAGACAAAGCATGTAGATGACCAAAACTCCTTGTTGTAATGATCACACTTCATTCACTTGTAGACAAGTTTGTTTGTTGTACTGCGTAGGAAGATGATTCTTGTTTAAATGTTCTACTTTCATATGATTTGCCATCAGATGAGCTTCCCTTGTGTCAAGGTAGGGAATACTTTGATCCTGAAAACATCTTTAACCAATGCTGATTTATTTAAATCAAGGCTAATACCAGGTGAAATGCAAACATGGAAAGCAGGGAAAAGTCTTAATGGCTCTGAAGTGCTATCAGGTGCTTCAGGTGATGACGGGCTTTTAGAGATGACATCAATGTTTCAAAACACCATTTTGGGAGCTATTTCTGCTCTTACCTTCAACTTGATGTGGTACTGGGGTGAATAATTGAAATAGCAACTTGTGAATTCTCACTTTGCAGAAACGATACCTTTCCAGAGGCAGTGCCAGTCTGCTCTGGAACTTGGCACCTACTTGAAACAATTCCTGCCTCGGTATCATCAATCCTGCTGAGATTCACGTCAAATAAAGGCTCTAATTACAAAATAGCGGTGGTGTTTTCATTGCAGTTTTTTCCCTTGCAGGCAGCGTTTCTCGGCGGCGTTGCGCTGTAGGCTCAGCGCGAAGACCCGGGCGTCCCCGCACGGCCCCGGGGCGGGGGCTGGAGCCGGCCGGGCCGCGGGCTGGCGGCGGCGGCAGCAGCGCGCTCGGCCGCCTCGCAGCGCTCCGGCGCTCGGATCCCGCCCGGAGCTCCCTTCCCTGCCCGGTCTCGGTGCGCTCTGGCGGAGCTAGGACCCTCCCGCAGCGGGGCGGGCGGCTCCTCCGGGGGGGCGAGGCTCAGCGGCTGCGGGAGGAAGAGACGAAGGGGGGGGAAAGAGTCGGTGCGAAGAGGCTGGTGAGGAACGGAACAAAACCGAGGAGCTCCGCTATGAAATTCATCTCTGCTTATTACTTGCTGCCTCTCTTTCCTGCACTGGTCTTCAGCTCTAGGTGAGTACCGAAAGCTATTTTGTTCAGAGTTCTCCTGTTTTGTTTGCTTTTTTAGATTCGGTGCTCTCAAGAGAAACAATACAGATTTTGGCTTTTACTGGGGTAGTAAGTTTAGAGCAGGTATCTTCCCTGATTCTTACCTCTCCCCTTCCCGATCCTCTGAAAGATACCGAGTCTTCTCTTAGTGTTTCTAGGCTTTTTTTATGATGTAAAAGAGCTACTCCTGCATAAGTTGACCCATAGCTTGTCTGACATAAGACAGTAACGAATATAAGCTTTATATATACAGCAGTAAAACCAGATAGACTCTATTTCATTGGAAATAAGGAAGCCGAACAGCTGAGATTGATAACATGCTAACATTTTCCCTTATAGAGTGCAAAAAATGTAAACACTTGAACAGTCTCATCTCATCTCAGTTGATGTTTCTATATCTGAACATAGACCTGGGGCTTACCTTTTTTCACTGTGAAATGCACGTGAGAATTTGTAGTGTTATCTCTATGCCAGGAAACATGTTAAAAAGTTGCTGCAATCTAAAATTCTTCCTTTCTGTGCAAGTGTAATACATGATTGAGAAAATATGAACAAAACCTATTGTAGCTTAAAAATAAAACCTGTTCTGACCATGCAGTGTTCTGATAAGATAATGTGTACTGCTCAGTTGCTCAGAGATAGTATATTCTCCATGCTGTAGACAGAACATGTTCAGCGAGGAAAAGATAAAGCGGGGACACTCTATCCCGTTGTCTTGATGTACACAGATGGAAAGTTAATGCTCGGTACAGAGCAGATCTGTTATAATGACCCTGCTCTCCGTTCAGGCTTTCTAACTTCCAGTTCCTTATCAGAAAATCAAGCCCAAATTTTGACTGTGGTATTTCTCTCCTGTGTTAGAAGTTTATAGGGTACTTAGTACTAAGTCCGTAACGCATGTTATCAGAAGATATATGCACGTACATTTATCAGGGAAATGTCTTTTCCCTTATTCTTGGTCTCTTGCTGTCAAATCAGCATCGAAGCAGCTTTTTGCAGAAGCACTGCATGTTTTAAGCCTTAATTGTTTGCTGAGACTTAAAAAAAAGAGAAGTGTGTGCCTGCTAAGTACTCAAAGTCAGGTGCAGCAGGAGCGAGCACATCTCTGTACATACTCAAACACAGGCAAATAACAACTGTGAAAATCTCTGAGTGAGAAAAGGCCCAAATGCAGGGGGAAATCGGGAATATCAAAATGCATCTGTTACTTCGCTCCTTTGGAGGGGGTTGTTATTGGTGAGAGAGGGGTACTTTTTTTATTAGCACCTCTGATTTTGGGACCCTGTAGTGCCAGTCCGTATGAACCACTCCGATGCTCTTTGAAATATAACACTTGGAGGAAAATTGTAATATATCATGATTCAATAATTATCCCTTCTGATTTAATAAGTGGTCTAAGGAAACATTCCCTAGGAGTCAAGTGTGAAACTTCTTGTCAATTTGGATTAATAATTTTACACTCATTCAAGAGCGATACATTCTTTGCTAAATTATGCCAGAGTTAAAAAGGGGAGGAAGCACCAACCCAGCTTTTGCAGATGCAGGTTTGTGTCTTGCATGAGCTTGTGCAGATTAAACTGTAGTGAAGAGAGATGTGGCAAACTATTCTAAATTTTCGTATTTTATTGGTTTTTATGAAGTGTCTTACAAACTACTTGAACGTTCAGGGGACTAAACTGGGACAAGGTATCTAGTGTAAAGCCCTAAAAGCAGGTCCTCATCTACTTGAGAAAATATTATCTGTATGAAAAATGAACTGTAGCTCATTCTTGATAATTGTAAAAAAAAATTCAAATCCCTCCCCACCTTTCAAAAAAGAGTTGGAAAGAATATGAAGAAGTTGAAGTTGGTGTGTGAATACTAATTATGAACAATATGACTCTGAAGAATGGATATACTTTCATAAGGATATAATTTTGTGGCACATGATGATTTATGTTCCTATGTAACTGAGGGATGAAAATGATCAATGTGAGAGAAATTCCAGTTAAAATTCCACCCAAGTACAGTATGTGTTGCAAAGTGAAGTTTTGCTTTTGGTACCAGATTGGTCACCCTGTTAAAAAGGAGACTGAAACTTTACTGTAGAGCTGGAGATCTATAAAAGTCCAGGACTACTCCGTTCAGCAGTTGCTTTCAGTCACTTGACTTTTTAACTGGCTGTGTAGTATATAAAGTAATTTTTCAACAGCACATGATGGAAGTTTAAAAAATGATACAGTGCTATCAATATGCCATCTACTGGAAAGAGATTATGCTTTAATCTCTTTCAGCAGAGGCAATTCTGTCTGTGGCCATTAGTATTTCTTGTAAACATATGGTTAATTCATTGATTGGACCCAAACAGAGTAGGTTTGCAGGACTAGTTGTGTTTGCAAAAAGCAGGGTCTAATATCCTGCTGTGTGAAATTGCTTAGCTAAGGCAAAGCATCAACCTTGCAGGGCAGAAAGTTTTCCATCGTGAGGATTTATTTTTTTTTTAAAGTTTGTACAGAAGCACAGTTATCTCCATTTTGTACATCGGTGCTGAAATCGGTGAGCACAGGACTTGCTGCAGAGGTGGACAACTGCTGCTTTTTGTTCCGTGCCATGCGGTGATGCCATCTTCTTTGTATCGTGTCATGGTGATAGCTTTGGAAGACCTCAGCATGTCTTCAAGCCTAATTGTAAACAAATATAAATTGATGAGTTCAGCTATGTTAACACAGCATGTCATCCTTTCTTGTTTTATAGTATTGTTAAAAAGAGGAAAAACCCTAGCTATTGCTTTTAAGATTACGTTTGTTATTAACTTTTGATTTGCAGAACTGTATGCAGCTAACTTCTTAGCTTGGTCTAAAATCATATGCGTGAACCAAATGCCTGTCAAATTACAGAAAGTTCATGTTTTTGAAATGAATTATTTTTTCTGTATTACCCAAACACGGTTTTGGTGCGGCTTTGAGACACAGTGGTGACTTAAGCATATTTTCAGTTGGTTGTGGTGCCAAAGAGTTAACAAGATTGAGGTGTATTTTCCTGTCCAGTTAACTGTGTATGTTGGGATGGAATAAGAAAAATTACTGCTCTAAAATCAGTCTCATAAAAAGTTAAGGGGAACATTTTGAAGGTGAATTTAACTTGGTAAAACTGTTTTTAAGTTTGTGTTTTCCTGTCCACTTTTATATTTCCTTGGACGTCTTGGGTTTGGCAGATCCAATGCAATGGTTGTGTACGTGCTACTTTTTTCACGCTATGCTGAAGACGGCATAGTTTTTTCATACCGCTTCAGAAATGAGTCCCACTGCACTGAGCGCTCAGTGAGCGCACGTAGTGTGTAATGGGCTCGGGGTCTGATTCTGCAGCCACCCGCGTGCTTTTGTGGTCCCAGACACCTAAACTTTCTGACTGGAAAACTGTTTGTAGAAGGGAGTGCCTGCGTGAGTCGCTGGGGTCAGTAACTAAGCTCTGTGGTCCAGATTATCTTGTCTAATGAGACTTCCCTACTTTTAACTAAAAGGAGAATTTCCTGAATATTACTTGAGCGTTACTATTGAAAGGCTGGATACTTTAGTATTTGATCACCAACAAATTTTTTTTTTGTCCAAATGACAAAAATCAGGCTCCTTAGAAGCAGCTTGTTGTGAAACAAAGCTTTCTTCTTTTTTTTTCCTATGACAGTGAATTCCTTTCTGTCCATACATGAAATGTGACAAAGATGCAAGACATTGAATAATTTGATTGAAGTAGAATGCTTTATAGCTGAGAACCGGACCATAAACTCTACAAGATGCACTTCAGTAACAATAATAATATTGCCACTACAGCAACTCATTAAATGGATGTACAAACAACAGGGCCGTAAAAGGCAGAACTTACATTATTTTAATAGCAGAGAAATGGCTGGTGGTCGTTTTTTCCAAAAGTGCAGTTGGCTGGCAGTCTTACTGCACGGATGTTACAAAGCAATCTGTAACTCGTTGGCTTCAGAAGACTGCCACCTCTGTAGTTTGTAGCAGGATAAAAGTAGTGTGCTCATTTCTGGTAGGTGGATGTTGCTTAATGAAGGTGGGGGTGTTGATCTGGTGTTTGTCTGTTGTTGGAAGTGATAGAAATACAGTGAATTCACTTACCTTATTAAACATGAGAACCTGACTCAAATGCTTGCTTTTTCCCTGGACATATTTTCAAGGTCGACTATTTTCTTTACGTTTGTTGGTTTTGGTAATTATTTTTTAAGAAATATGAGAATACTAATATCTTTCCCTCCTCCTAGACAAAGGTGTGCGAAGGACTCAGTCTGAGACTTGAGGAAAGATAAAGGGGAATGTCTTTGATGTTACTATATTGGGGTGAGGGGGGAGAATGTTGAAAGTCCTTGTTTCTAGTTCTTAAGCTTTTTCCCATCGTAGGAACACTGTTTGGGCTGTAATCAGATGTTGAAAGTAACCGTGTTTCATTTAGACGGCTGTGAGAGTAGAGGGAACCCTGCTCCTTTCTAGATTTTGAGGCGGAGGCGTGAGGCTGACTGTGCTCGTGCCCTGAGCTGTAGCCACGCCATCGTTATGTGCTCCGGCAGGTAGCCGAAAGCGATTCTCACTTTTGGGATCTCAGGCTGAGGTCCAGCGGTGTCCATCCTTTTCCCCATGACTGAAGGTGAACTCTGCAGAGTGGTACTAGGCTACTTCTTTAGCGGAAAAGATGATGCTTTTTTGCTGTAGGTTTAGTGGATAACAGAGACTGTCTTAATATATTGTGCTTTCTGAATTCTTCCGGAAATGCAGGGGCATTAACTCTATCATTTGTCTCCTGCTTAGAATTCCTTTCACACTTACTTTTACTGTCTGAGTTTTCTGGGCCATGAAAGCTTTCTGATTTCTATCAATGTGGATGATGATGCATGTTTGGTTAATGGCTTGTAAGGACTTATGCTTGAGGTACAGAAGTGGTATTTAGCCTATGGCTTGCAACCTTCTATACCTGAAGAACCACGTGCTTTGCTGTGGACTGTGTTTAAACATAATGGGACAAATTTACCAGTGGCACAACTCCATTATTTCAAGGAATGTGTTTAGCTTCTTGGCTTTGTTTTGAAGACTTATAAGTAAGTGCCTAATACAGCTAGAAGCTACTTGGTGAAACAAAGCCTTTTCCTTCTTCTGGGAGAAAAGTTTTGAGCTCCAGTGATATATCTAAAAAGAATAAAAACCAAAAAAACAACAACCACCGCCCCCCTAAACAAAAAAACCCCAACAAACAAACCCAAACAAAAAAAAAACCACCCTAAGAAACAAACAAACCAACCAACAAAACCAAACAGCCAGATGTGTGGGCAGGAGGAGCTACTTCTCCTTCTCCCCCCTGTACGACGCCCATGGCCTCGGGTGCAGGTGCTGGACTACAAAACTGGCAATGGCAAAATGAGAGCCCCTCTTCTGGGCATGAGTGCGGTCGCCAATCCCACTGCCTTAGAGTACACGGCCACATCGAATCCGCAGGCTGCCGTGTAGTGCCGAGATGGTCAAGGTAGCTTTTAAACAAGGTAGGTGGGGTGCCTCTGTCTTGTGGAGGAAAGTAAATGAGAACCTGCTGTAAGTGGAATTCTTTGGCATCACAGTGATTGCTTAAAGCTAGTTTGGGAATCCCTGTACTTGAACCGCTCTATATATGCGTGTAAGAATATATACGCTAGCCTTACGTAATAGACTTGCTTCTCCATGTTTGCAGCCCTTCTACAATAGGGCAACCACACATTTTTTCTATCTGTATGTCTTGCACTGGACAGGGAGGGGAGAGGATTTCTTTTGGCAAAAGTTTTAAATTTTATGGGATTTTCTGCTGTTTTGATAGGGCTAATCTTTGGTTAAGGATGATGCCCTTGGAAGTGGTATGCTTGCTACGTTATCTTGTTATCTGGGCTAAAACATTTAAAAGTGCTCCATAGATTTAAGCTCGGCAACCTAAATTAGAAATCCAGAAAGAAAGCCTTTCTCAGTTTGGCCAGAAATACTAAAAAAAGATTCTTCTGGTGATGTTTTGTCATTTATGTTTCTGATTTCTGGAATGTGAATAGAAGAAGGAAAAAAAAAAATGAGGGGAGGGGGAAGAAAGGATGCTGCTAAAAACTTCTGTAACCTTCAGGAAAGACTTACTTTAGATTTGATCTAATAGACAGGTAAAATATTCTTGAAGTTCCATGTGATCTCACGTGAAACTTGAGGATCTCTAGAATTCAGTCTTAATGTAATAGAACAGTTGGAATTCTGCTTGTTATGCTGTGTGTAATGCATTTCTGCCCAGGAGACTTGCCGCGGAGTTACTTTTGACATTTTAATATATCCTTTGTGTTTATAGAAATTATAACGCTGACGCTTTCCTGCTTCTTTCTCATTTATTAATTTATAGCCAGGGCAGAATATAAGGATATCTTAACCTAAACTTGTAATCCCTTTTTCTGTGAGATAGTGAATTCGATATTATTTTCTATATTTAACAGAAACCTGTTCACAGATAATAATCCTTATGAGGTACCGCTCTGCAGACAAATAAATCTCATTTATGCCACTTGTCAAAACCAGTGTTTCTTCTCATTGTCTAGTTTCACACAATGGGTGCGCCAGCTGTCTTGTAAGGGTCAGATCTGTAAATATTCTTTGTATGGAAGACGAGTAATATGTTTGTCAGAAAGAATAAAGATACTTCATACCAGCCTTCAATCTTAATATTGTGCGAAGGTTTAAGAAGTGTATTGTTATATTTGCTGTTTCAGACACATCGGAGTGGCAAGTACCTTTTAGAAATGCTGAAGAATAAATATGATATTGCATCAAATAGCAGGTTTTGTGTGCTACTATAGATTTTCTCGCTTTCCTTGTTGTGCTGTTGCTTACTCATCCCTTACCTTGTATCACTCCCATGTTCATTAATCTTTACTTTTACTGTGTATTATCTTAGCGAAGTTTTTTGTAGTGTTCCCTTTGAAGTTTCTGCTGTATTTGTTGAAACCAACAATACTTTGAATCATGAGAGGAATCAGTGTGTATAACTCTTACAAGCTGAAGGAATAGGTGTGTACAGAACTTCTCAATATCTTACTTGTCAATATTGATTGATAGCTTCTATGGAAAGGAGTAGACAAGTGTCAAAAAATTCTGGTGTGTTTTGTCTCCACGTGCTCTCTTAGGAAGATAAGGCTGGTACACTGCCAGCTAGTGTATTTTACCCAAATTGTTATTTTTGCCAGCCATTTATATATTCTTATTGTTATTTATGAACAGACATATTTGGACGATTTCTGTTCACAATTTCCTTGTAGGAAATAGGTAGGTTTCCTTTTCATTTGCCAATTACGAAAGTGGAAGCCGGTTGAAAAACAGATTTACCCACTGTCGGACAAATTGCAGCAGTTACAAAACAGAGCTCATATTTGCTGAATCCCATCTAATCACAGAACTAACACCTTTCCCTTTTAGTTGGAGATGGGGCTGCAGCAGAACAACCTTCTAGCTTCTCCACACAAACTTCTTGCAGGCCACCACGCTTTGACCCAGCAATGTGTGTTATCACTGGCTTTGAGAGCATCAAAACACCTTCTGTGAAAGGACAGGCAAACGGGGGGTTACGATGGGGTACGGTCTCTGTGGTTTCACTGTAGTGTAATGCTTTAACGTATTTTCGGTAGCTATTATGGGTCTGTGTAAAACTTGGTTTGGTAGTGGAGGGGGAAGGGGGAAGACAAATTATCTAGTGCTGTAAGTGGTAAACAAAATGCGGTTGTTCACTAGTACTACATAGTTGTTGGCTTCTCAATACTTGATTCCGCTTTTCAGGTGTTTCTGATTTTGTTGATGTGAATGACTTACGGAAGTAGGAGCTGTGACTACCTCAGAATTGCTTGGTGAACGGGGGGACATGGAGTGACACCTTATGTACGGCATCCTCATCATGTCGGAATGATTTTGCAGTCGTGTTTGTTTCAGGCTAGCCTGTAGCAGCAAACAAGGGGGGGGAGTGAGATTTTACTGAAATGTGGAAGAGAAGGAAAAAAAAATATGTGGAAAAATTGAACTGACAAGACTGAAAAGCAGCTGTGTTCTGGGTGGCATTAGATTGTCTGTTGAGGAAGTTTCTTCCTCCTGATGTAGCGTAATGAAATGTGTGCTCGATGTGCAAAGAGAGAATGTCTCTCTTGAAAATGGAGAAATAAAATCAATTTTACTGCTGCTTCGCTTACAGCTTTTTGTAAAGAAATATTTTTTTCAGGCTGAGGTGAAGCTCAGCCAGGGTGCAAATCAAACTACTGTGCTTAGTAAGTAGCTGAACCTTTGAGTTGCTTTGCTGAAACCGATGGGTTCATGATTAATTCTTACTTTCTGTGCCAAAATACACAACATAGCCATTGTATTCTTACTACTTTATTAGTGACTGGCAGAGTCCATCAGCCCTGCTGCGGATCTACCCCCTCTATTCTGTGGAGAGTATGGAAGTTCCTGGCATTTACTTTAAGTGAGCTGAATGAGTCTAATCTGATGCCTTTTGAATTTCAAAAGGGGACAGCATGTTGGCTGCACTAACCTTATGAAAATCTGAATGTAAACGAGAGCTATACGCTTTGAAAATTAGACTGTTATTTAGCTGCTGATGTGTATGGGGGATACCAAATAGTCCTGATTGTTAGCAATCCATCCTGACCTCTTTTAGAAAGCCTAGCCTTGCAGCTTGCTTTGTTTCACTCTCGGTTGAGGAATAAGGTTATTTGGCTTAATGCAAACGGTACGGCTTGGGAAATGGATCTGTAACCATGGTGCCTAGATGACAATGGGGCGAGGGGGGGTCAGAACCCACGGCAGCGTTGCTGCTTCCCTTCTGTTTCCTTCATTAAGCATCCCTAACTTTGCAATCAGTGCAGCCTGTGCTATTTAATCTGGTGCAAAATCAGTCTCAAATACTGCTTTCTGTGAAATCTCTGCATTCATACATGAATGATGTATGAAAAAAATACCCTTTTAAGTGCATGGATAGTGAATAGAGACTTCTCTGCAGTTGCTTTTTTATTTACTTGTAAAATGGCTATCTGCTGTTCAGTATACACAGATGTGCTCTATTTGGCTCAGGAAAGCTTATGAAAGCAGACATTTAATTTAATATTTTTCTTTAACCCATACCTCTCTCCTTGTCCCTGTTTCAAGCATCCTAGTTCCTTCCCTAATTTCTACTCAGCTGGAGCTCTTTTGGCTCAAGGGAAGATTGCTATCCGTTCCTAGGAGCAGAAAGAATTAAATTGCTGTAAAAATGAAATAGTGAAATCTGTTTTAAAGAAATACCAATCAGTTCTCCAAATGGACTCAAAAACTTGCATTTCTACCTGTTTTAATGTGATAGTGTGTGGTATTGCCTGTTTCATATGTACCTAGAGTGACAAAATTTAAATAGCTTCTGAAGTAGCTAGGGAGAAATACATGACGTATACCAGAACTAGGTGTTTAAGGAATATATGTTCCCTTTGTATGAGACGAATCCCCCATTGCTGGTTTATAAAATGTAGTCTGAAAGACTTAACCCATTTCCATCAAATAGGTGACGTACAGAAGTCGATAGTGCAGTCAGGGTTAAATATTACAGCATTTACTCTTTACTGTAGGAACATCATATGTTTTTTGCTGCTTAAGCTTGATGATTATATCCCAAGTTAAAATGGTACTTTCATGTGTAACGGAAAACCTTTCCCAATAATGTTTAGTCATTACAGGAACATGAAGGTTTTGTTGCACTGGATTAAACCTGTAGAACAACATGCTGTTGACAAGAGTGGTTGCTACCAGAGGAAGGTGAAAAAACCTTGGAAGAAGCAGTATGGGATAATTTCATCTGCCTTAAATTGTTCCACGTTCTAGGGAATGAAATGATCCTTAATGTAGCTTGAGCTGTTCCTGTAGAAGAATGTTCGGGCAGATAACAGAATCTTTGTTCTTGCGAATATTTGCAAGGACCCATCTGGAGCGATAAGTAGATGTGTTTTCAGCAGTTCAGTTGGTGACTAAGCTGGAAACAAACATTCGTATCCAAGCAGTCCCCCCAACCACCTGATTTGTAGGGAAGCTGTTGGGAAGTTGCACTATGCAAAGTCAGAAATGAGAAATTGCCATAGCCATTCTGGGACCTAATGGGCCGAGATAAGGTACCAGAGAGGGGTGATGGGAAAACAGACTAATTTTGATACCTGTTAGATGGAGGTAGATAAAAAGAGGCATTACGTGGTGCATGAGTAAGTTGGAGTATTGAAACTATCTAGAGAGACTCTATTTACCTGTATCTTACCAGAGGCTAGCTACGTCCAGGTGCTACTCTTTCTATACAAAGATGAAAAAAAAATGCTATGTATGTAGAGTGTAAGAAAACATTGGAGGGAAGGAGACTCGTTCTGCTCTGCTTGTTACTGCTCATCACTTAGAAATTATGGTATTGGTGTAGGTTTAATTCTTTGAAAGAAAGCTTAAAAAAATGATTTAAAAATATGACTTAAAAGTCTCCTAGTAAGAAAGCAGTAAAAAGCTAGCACTTTCACCTCAATTCTAGGGCAATAGAACAGATTCCTCTTGTGCTGCAGACACCTATGCTCCATATACTTTAAACCTCATAAATGATGTACACCTAATGCTGACTTAAAGGTAAATCTTTCCGTGTTCTACGGATAACACTTTTATAGATAGTGTGTGTGTGTGTGGGAAGTCTCCTTAGTGCTCGTTACTTGCCACAGAGTAATGAGGATGGAGAGAATTCTTACCTGTTTGTTGTTAATTTAATGAACAAGAGTGGCAGTGGGCAAGTCACCTCATCTGGAGTAGATGCCAAAACATCATTGTGGGTGCTGATAAAAAGAAACTAAAGACTACAAAAATTGTATCCCATTCCATTAGTGTATTTTTTGAATGTAAAAAGATCTTTCGCTCAAGGGAAAATATATAAATATGTATAGTGTATGTGTGTCTGTGTAACGGATTTCTGGTTGTAGACATAACGAAGTATGAAAAATTGATTTTTGGCTATCTTTTCTCAGTGGCTTGAATAGATGTGTGTATACTTCTGCTTGTATAGAACGAAATGCTTCAAAACAGCTGAATCTTTTTTCAACAGCTGAGGCATCAAATTTGGATACACCTTTTGCAGATGAAGATATCAAATTATTTCTACAGATAACCACTGGGCTTTAATTTTTTTATATCCTGCCACTTCCTTTAAATGCAAGAAATTATACTGGATACAAGCACTGTTTCTGGTAAATACATTAATCTGGAATTACTGTGCTAACTACTGCTTTTGCAGTCTTTTGGTAGGACAGTCTTGCACTTCAGTGTAGAAAAGATAAAAACCTTCTGTAGATTCCTTGTATTTCAGCAGACTATTATATTTACTCTGGTAATGCCATTCGTTGCTGCCTTTATGGCATGGGTCTAGCACTACTGGAAAAGTAACTTGAGAAATTGCCATTGTGTTAAGTGCTTACTCAGCAATCTGTTATCTTGGTGGGTTTTTCCCAGCTGGGCTGGGCTATCGGTGTCATCTCCTGTTGCAGCAGCATTTGACGCATCCCGACGGCTGTTCCAAACAGCTCCCTTGAGGTATGTGAAACGGTGGGTGCTTTTGCATGTACTGTCTTCGCAACTGGCTCTGAAGCTTTCACAAAGTTTGCAGGCCAGGTACCCCTCCAAATCTACTTTAGAGAAAGATCTGAATATTTTCAGGCCTCAAATCCTTTTCTGAACTGGCTGCATTTCACATAACCTCTAACTCCATGCTAAAAACGTTAGTTGCACTTTTGAAAATAACTAAGCTATAAAATATCTTGGATATCGAGCATCATTGGACCAATAGGTGAGATGAGCAGAATTCTGCATCTGCTTTTGAGTAATGATAAAAAGAAATAAACTGAGGAAAAATAAAAATAATAGTAATAATGCTTACACTACTTGGGGTAGCTGGGCTTCAAAGTATCTCTGTATTACCTTTGATAATGAATGAAAATGTCAGTTTTTCTTCATACGATTTTTACATACAGAGATGATAAGGCATTCAAAAAGTGATCTGTGATTGTAGATGTGGAACTACATAAATGACAAGGCAATGGTATTATGGGAAAAAAGATTTATTAATAAAATCTAGGCAATCTATTCTCCTTTGGACAGATATCAGTTGTTATAAACTGGTACCTCTACATTAATCAATATGCATTTCACTAGTTACCGTCTTGAGAGTTGCTGCTCTTACCGTACTGTAATCATACTATAATTATAGAAATAGTAGAAATTGTGACCTCCTATGATGAGTGTTTGTCTTTATGCTGATTTACAGTGGCTGAAGATTTAACGCCATCTTTAAATGGATGTTGTAATGATTGTTTTTTCCTTCCTGTACTTTAGCCTTTTGACTTGTGTTACAGTACACTCTTCTTCAAAGGAAGAAAGTAATAGGAGCATTCTGTCAATGATTAGGATATATACTTACAGAAACAGCTGAGATTAGAAGATATTGATCTTCAAAATTGTATCAAACAACAGTAGTGGTAACTTCTGCAAGACAGGTGACTGGAGCCAAGAACAGTGCTCTTTCTTTTAGCGTCGTTACTATGCCTTGCAGCATCATTTTCAACTGAGATAATTTGGAATTGATGAAGTGGTCTGTGTCAGGCTTCAAATTTTTATAAGTGGGCAGATTTATTTTTCTGTTTGCTTTTCTTTATTCTCTTCCTCCAAAAGCCTGAATGGGAATTAGGATATAGAACTTGATTTCAGTGGAAAAATGGATGAAACCCTGCCTTCATAAAAAGCAGCTGTGGGTGGTTTTGGACATGGCTAGGGTCACTGCCGCTTCATTTGATTTGGATTTTCAGTTTGGCACTAGTCCAAGGATGATTCTTAATATGCTTGTGTAAATACCTGTCTCTTAAAATACTTTTTGGAGTATTGGAAAAAATGAATGGTATAAAACCAAATGAATTAGTGGTTTTGGTACATTTCTGGCTAAACTAAACTGAAATTCTCCCTGGTTAAAACTGTATAGTGAATGTTTGTTGCTACAACCCAGGACGTGTGTAAGGAGTGGAAGTTGGTTTTGGAGGTTCAATTGTCTTCCAGATGTTGAAAGAGGAATAATAGAGGAAAATAACTTTCAGTAACACATGAAAACATATATATTCATAGTGAACATCCAGACGCAATCTTCTAAAGATTGATCTTTTTAAAACAAAACAAAACAAACCCCAACAACTCACAAAAACTTTAAACAGATATTGCAGCGTTAGAAACATGTTCTCTCTCACCTTTAATCTTTGCTTAACAATTGCTTAGACATTTTAAAACTTGAGGCCGTGTTCACAAGACCACTGTGTTCACAACTATAGACCTCTTCCCATGTGACCATGGGATACTTCAATGAAATCGATGTCAGAGTAAATAAACTTTCAGCCTTAAGTGAATCCATTTATAGACCCTCGCACCACACCAGTCCTTTGCCCACTTGTGGTTTGAATTACTGTTTTTGTGATACTTGGTAAAGGACTTCCTTTTATATACAGAAGCCATTTTGAGCAGTTAAAGTGTGTGTATTACAGTGTACGTAAGGCTGAGTTTGCCTGGTTTCAAAATACTAGTGGAACAAAAAATACAGAGCTTTCTCTGTTAGGGCAGATTTGTAAGTGCATCTTGCCAAGGTGGGAGGACTACGGACTAAAGATATTTTAGCGTAAAAAAAAAAAAAACCCAAAACTTTATTGTTTTGCAGTCTTTGTGGGTCCAAGGTCAGAGAAGTTTGCCTTCTTCAGCAGACATGTAGCCCTGGGAATATTAACTGGCTTGCCAAGATTCCGCTGGAGTAAAACTTGTAACAGACTGTAGCTTTAAATCAATTATTTGATCACCTTCAGGAATTACAAAAACACCCATTTGACACCTTTGGGGTCATTGTACCACCCACTGAGTTCACTGAATCACCATGACTCTTGGAGTAATATAAAACTCCCAGGGGCATCCTCCTAGCACGTATGGAAAGAGAGTAAGAAATTGGCACTCAGTTTAGCAAAGACAGAACCAAAACAACACTCAGATTTTTTTCGGTAGAAAATTCTTCTCTTATTTTATAGACAAGATGGTTACAGATTATTTTTCAATTTGGCCTTTGATATTGAGCTCTAATTTCTCTAAAATAGAAAATCTCACTGGGTTAAGGCTGCTTGTGTGAAAGATGGTTGGTGCTTTAATTCTTCTTGTTCTCAATTATCCCTCACTAGAAGAACATGAGTATGAGCTTTTACTCTAAATTTTCTTCATGATTTAAGTCCTTGAAATACATACAGTGAATCCTGGTTTTTATTTCTTTCTTTAAAGCCTTTTTTTGCTAATGCACACCTGATTTACTGCTCACTTTAAAGTCCATGGAACCACAGTAAAGGTGGAATGCATAATATACAGATCTGTCTCCTTTTTTTGTTCAACAAGTTTCTTGTTTTACAACCTGTTAGTATATTTACTCTGCTGTTCTTGGTTTAGGACCTATGGAAAAGGCTCTATAGGTCCTGAACCAAGTTCTTGTTTACTTGATTCTGGAGCTGTGAGGAGAAAAGGCAGACTCTTGATACAGATCAGAGTGACTGTCAGTCGTGCTATGGGAGTGATCTTTCAGGCTTTGCCCGCTTCCCCTTTTACTTTTGACGTGTTTGGTATCCCGAAGGATACTGTTCTTCAGCAGTTTTATAACCTTCTATTTGAATAAAAAGTACAGGAATTAACCGTGTGTTCTCACTGTCCCAACTTTATGGCGTCCTGCTGCCGAACACACAAGGGCGCTCAGGTATATTGAATGGTCTGACTTAACTTCCTTTGATCTGTCCCTGAGAGCCAGCTCATTCTGTGAAATAAAAAGCGTTCTGCTTTCAAGTTTGTGGGATTTCTTTTCATTTTCTGAAGCATATTTATGACTATCTGACATGTTTGCCCTTAATGGGTATTGAATGAGTATTATAGTAGTTGTGAAGCACCTATCAAATCTATAGTGTCCCAGATACATCTTTAACAACTCTAGTTTGTTTCTCACTTGAATATTTTAAGCCTTTGATGCTTTTAAAGTTGTTTTTTTTGTTTTTCGTAATGTCTGCTACTGAGAGTGGTTCAGAGGATATTGTTAGTCCTCTGCATAACATAAGTAGTGAAAACGATGGTTCAGAGAATGTTCCAGCGCTCGTCAAATTAGTACCAATCAACTTAACAATGTGCCTTCTCATGTGCAAAACTGAATAATACGGGCACGGCCTAGGCTGTACTTCAATTTATCTTAGAATTCAGTAGGCAACTCAAAAGAATAAAGTGCGTATCTGTAAGTAATTGGACATTGCACGTCAACAGGAAGAGTTGCACATCGTAGCTGAAGGATGGCTCTGTTGAAAACGGAATCTGGATATTTTAATGTTTAAATTGTGGCTGGATCTGTGCCACTGAGAAAAGAAGAAAACAATACTCCCCATTTAAGAGCCACTATCTGAGGTCAGTGACTATGCTGCAATGTAAGAATCACTGTAGTCCTTTCCAATGTCTAAGAAAGAAATGCAGTACTGTGTTTCAGAGTGGAACTGGCTCAGATCATCAGCTGGCATCTGCAACTTTATTCCAGCTATGGATCTGGCCACTAACCAAATGGAGACATCTTTTAATTGTGAGCATTGTATCTTTGCCAGTTCAATTAGCACTTCCAACATTTTGATCCAAATCGGTATTTAAGACTTGATTCTTAGGCTGAGCAGTGTATGTGAACAGACAGTGTTTAATGTCAAACATTGAAAAATAATAATGTTAGATGACCTCTTGTTTCCAAAACTAAACTAGCCTCTTTGAGATAACCGCAGTGTATAATGGGAGCTCCTTCCGGGCTCTTCGTGCAGGAATATGTTCTAGCCTGTGTGCAGTTTTCCACCCTTCCAGACGATATTCACGTGTGTGATGCTGATCGGCCTAGTGCCCACCTGCCTTCTTCCTTACTCGCCTGCACAGCTCCTTCCAGAAGGTTCCATGTTTCTTCTGCAGCAGGCAGAAGACATGGAGATGGCGAAAATCAGGTGTTTATGTGGGATATAATGGTATCTAATACATCTCCTTCTAATCACTCACGATCTTTCACTAATAGAGAAAATTTGTGCTAAGAGTAGGCTGTTAGTTTAAGCAAACTGTAGTAGCTGAGTCTACTTTTGTGGGTGATGCTTTTTTTCCTTTACTTGCTGACGTATTTGCGGAATCTGGAAGCATGATTAGGCTGTCAGTATTATTCCCTGATGCTAAATCAGTGGTGAAGATGGTGGAAGAGCACTAGGAGCAAGTATTTCTCCTGACAACTTAGAGGCGATTTTAGGGTAGAAATCCATTTCTGTTTATCCCAGCAAATGGTATGAAGACTCTGAACTAAAGAGTAATTTACTTTATAATCTCTTATTGCTGTTACTGTTTTTAATGTATTCAGCACTAAAATACATTCTTTAGTGTTTTCTGAACTTACTCTACATGTTGTATGGAATACTTAATGTTTGCTACTAATGAAGCAGTGACTAAACACGCAGGGCTGTAGGGGTCTGTAGTGAACATGATCTGGAGCTGGAAGTGAAGCTCTGTTTTACCACCTACTATTTTACCCCCGTACTCTGGTGACCAGCAAGATCTCTCTTAAGACCCATATCTTTTGGGCTTGCTATCTTTTTTCCTTTGTATTCACTTAGTTCCTGCTTAAAGGAGCTAATAGTGTGTGTTTCTTTTTCTTTGAGTGAATTGTGCATGCTTAAGCTTGTAAGTATCGCTGTCAGTTTGCTTGTGCCATCTTTTTGTTGTTGTGGTGGTGTTATGACTGATGCTGTGTTAGTTTTCAGTCTGATGTGCTTGTAATTGTTAACCATGCCTGTCCTTTGAAGGTCAGGAAAGAAAGCATCCTCTTATAATTAAAAACATTGCTTTGTGTTGCCACGTGAAAATAACAATTCTCAGGTTTTCCCAGCAATGTCAGAATACATCCAGATATATCAGGGATAGCGGAATGTAGCTGCAAGATGCAGTGCTTGAGGGGAAATGTAAGGTAGGATGGAGGTAGTTGAAACATAGTATATAGTAAAAATGCTACAGTACTGCCTGCAGTACTGTCTTTGTGCTACCTTGCAGCCTTGCCCAGCTCTGTTCTGTATTACTCGGATTCGGTGTGCATGCCTTTGCCTTCAAGCCTAGCTTTGGCTAGGAGGAAAGCTTTTTTATGTTTCTTTTGTGTGTCTCCCCCTGCTCCTGCCAATATAGTAGGCAGTATTGTACACTTCACGTTCATGGGTCTTGGAAATGTATGGGAAAGAACTGCATCATTAAATTATCTTACATTCAGGGAACTGAGTTGAAAATACTTCTGGTTTAGCTTTCATTATAGGATGAAAGGAATAGAGATAGAAAATCAGCTCAGCTTCAGGAAAGAGGAAGAGAGAAGGCAGGTAATGGAGTGAGAAAGTCTGAGATTGAAATACCGTTTATTTGTCGTAACAGTGCTATGATACTCGGTGATGTCATATGTATTAAATACTAGTGTCAGGAAAGATTCACATGGTTTCACTAGATGACTAACAGATGTTGGACAGACTGCAGTAAGAGAGAAACAAATGCTTTTCTCTGAAGGCAAGACTGTAACTTTAGATTTTAATTCCTGCATGAGCTGAAGCATGAATTGGTGAAGAACTCAGTAAACGAAGCATGACTGAAACAATGGGGATGCAAAGGAATGTGTCCTGTTTGTTGCTCTCCTATGGTTAAGCCTGATGGTTGATGCAGCTCTGAAGAGAAGCAGCATGTCTAGGACCTGTGCATTTGGAGATTCTGGTAGCGGGGGTGAAAGATCTGCTCAGATGTTGCCTGGAGAAGGAAGTGGTGCTGAAAATGGGACTTGCAGAAATAGAGCTGTCGTCATGCAGTGGAATTATTTCCAACAGGTAACAGAGACAAAGTGCAGTAGCACTTCTGGAGGAACTGGTAAGTAGTGAAGGATGAAGAGGAACATTGATGACAGAAAAATAGAGATCTGGAAACAAGTGACTTTGTAAAAGACTGAGTTATAGTATTGGAGTTTCCTTTGGGACTGACTGTAAAATTTATAGGAAGAGTTGTAGAAATAAAATAGAAGAACAACTGAACATGAGGTTGCATGCATGTGTTTCTCTAATTCAAATAGAGAAGGAATATAAATGCATTGAGTTTTCCAGTAAAATGGCAGAAGAGCAAGTTTACTACTTTATTATACTTTACCTTACTAGTGTTGAAATATTAGGTCAGAAATGTACTTGTCTTAGCTGTAGAGCATTGTCTGGATGGATTTCAAGCCAGGATCAGAGTCATGCAAATATGACTAATCCAAGGGAACTGGATCTTGTACCCATACATTTGTTTTGCTGTGCTCCAACTTGTCAGATGGTCTTAAGTTTGTCTGTCTGCACTAGAATCCCTGTTATCCTTATGGCATTTAATGTCATAGAATCATACAATCGTTTAGGTTGGAGGAGACCTTTAAGATCATCGAGCCCAGCTGTTAACCTGGCACTGCCAAGTCCACCACTAACCCATGTGCCTAAGCACCACATCTACACGCCTTTTAAATACCTCCAGGGATGGTGCCTCAACCACTTCCCTGGGCAGCCTGTGCCAGTGCCTGACAACCCTTTCAGTGAAGAAATTTTTCCTAATATCCAATCTAAGCCTTCCCTGGTGCAATTTGAGGCCATTTCCTCATGTCCTAAATGCTGCTATTTTTCCGTCCAAAAGGAACTTATGGAAAGAGGATGAAGGAGAAAGGTTGTGGATGAGCAGAATGTGTGATGGAAATGGACTCTATCATAAAAATACTGAGAGGGACATGGTGATGAAAAAGAATCCTTATTTTCCTCTTGGATTATTCTACTGGCCTTAGGAAATGACCTTTCTAGATGTTGTTTTGGTAAATGCTGACAAAATAATCTGAGCAGTTTCATTAGAGCTGTGCTTTGAAGGATAATGAGCAAGACTTGTAGAGAGCAAGGCGTCAAAAGTTATGCTATTTAGAAGCAGAAAAAAAAGAAAAGTATGCCCTTGTCTTTTGAGATAAAAACATTAGGGAGACATGATCTGCAGAAATTAACTGAGGAGCAGACAGATGCTGCATTTCAAATGGCTATCTTGCATCAAACCTACACAAAGTATTACTTTGGGGTTGTTTATGACATTTTCAAGAGTTGGCAGTGCTGTCCAAGTGATGCCTGCCTGGGTGAAGCCAGGAAGAAGTTACTTGCTTTGTTCGGGGTGGTCAGTGGGCATTTGCCTCCCTATTGTGTTGCTCAGCATTATGCTAAAGTCAAAACCCACTCCAGCTGTGCTCCCCCTCTACCCTTGCACCCCCTCGCCCCCCCGCAAATCCAGCTCAATCAGAATCCCGCTGTGACAAAACGGTAACGAAGCTGTTATACTTCAGTTCCTTTGTCGTGAAAGCCTGTCCTATAATCGACAGACATATTTTTACCATGGGTTCAGTCCTTTTCAGAAAGCCTTTGCGCCAGTTGAGCCAGCATTTTTTGGAGAGTGTTGTAGGGGAAATGGTGTGGCTGAAATGGTGCCTTTCAGGTACTGATGTGTCTTTGTAGGAAATATTTCCAAGAAAACCTGTTTATCTTTATAATGCCCTATGCTCAGCTAAAATAATGGAAAGTGTTCCTATTGACGCTAGTGGAAGTACAATCGGTTACCTGGTGCTTTTCATGGGCTGCCTTCTTTGAAGGGCTGGGCACATTGAAGTTAATACTTATATAAAATAAAAAATTGCAGACACTGAAAACAAACTGTGGTCTCCAACCAATAAATTTTTAAATACTGGTCAGTTAAAACTTATTCTAGGGGAAAAAAAAATTAATATTGCTAACTTAGAAATTTTAACAGTATTAAGAATCTTTTATTTTGCAAGTATAAAATGTAGTATGAATATATAGTCATTAGCTATTCCTTATAAACCGCATTCCTCAAGGGATGTTTCCTTTGACTTAAAAAGAAGAATTGTAGGAGACAGCTGGAATATGTTTTGAATTGCCCTTGATCTTCCTGAAGAACGTTAGTAGACTTTAGATTGAAATTATGTGGATCTTTCTGAAATATATACTGCTTACCTCATCTTTGTCTCTTTATGTCATTTTATATATACACAAGATAGTGTAGTATTTGTAGCTTTGGATCATAATTTGTTACAGGGTTACGATGTTTGAGTAACCAGAGGTTTTTTAAAATGAAAAATCAATAGTTAGCTTTTCCAAGTTTTGATAACCTGATTCCACTCAAGTAGGTGATAATGAAATAGCAGGTAATTTACATTTCCAAACAAAAGTGTGTTTTTCCTTCAGCCCTAAGGATTTTTTCTCTTGAGGTATTCCTTTTTGGAGATTCAGTAGGAAGCTGAGGCATAATGACATACAGTGACTTGCAACCTGGTGTAAACCCCAGAAAGGACTGGCGCCCGCCTCTTCTAATCAGTCACAAATGTTTGATTGTTCACTCGTTCATTCCTGCAGCCTCCAGTTTAAATCAGTGCATTGAAAGAATTTAATAATATGTGCCTTTATAAAACGCTAATGTACAGCATGTTTTAGGGAAATGTAGTTTCTGATGAAGTTCACTGGTAGTAGGTTACTGGTAAATTCTTTAATGAAAAAACACGGTAAATATTTCTCACAAAGGAAGCAATTTTGCATCAGTTAACATGTGGTGACATCATGTAAGTTTTCTGCAACTCACCAATTGGAACTTAGAGACATTTTAGATTAAGCATATAATTTTCAGGATGAAATATTGTGTTAGAATCCTGTTGTGAATGAAAATTACGTAATTGTTTTTACTTAGCTGGTATATTTGTAGAGATTGGTAATGTATTAGCTGCTGCTTACATTAAAAAAAAAAATCAGGCCCCCCAAAAAAACCCTGAACAAACCGAAAGCTTTGGAAGAGCAGTAACTAGTAATGTTTTGAATCTGGCAGATTAATAGTTTTTAGAGAGACTCTTAAGCCTCTGATATAAGCCCCTATATATGCATAAGTAAAACCAACAAAAATAAAGAAACTACACTATTACAGTAATACTTTGGGTTTATATTTTGTGGACTGAATGTTGGTCTTGCTTGAAATCAGAGAGAAACCATGTCGCTCACTTGACTGAAATCAGAACTTGTTCCTATTATCAAGAACTGTGCGTAAACATTTATTGGGTGGATCCTTCCTGACAACACTTGAGAGTAATAGCACAATAGAAGCTTGTTTCTTGTTTTACTGAAGATGAAACAAGGTTTTGGCTTCTGTGATTGAGTTACATTTCAAATAGTGAAATTAGACTTCTCCAACAACTTTCCTGTTGTGAATTAACATCTAGATGTTCTAGGAAGTTGGTGTTTTATACATAAGTAATCTCTAAGGGAATGTTCAAATAAGTATACTTTAATGATTATGTTTGATATTAGCAGAAAAGCAAGCATGTAGGTAAGAAGTACCACTATGCAAATTAGTATTTAACTGCATTCTGATGCAAGTCATGAGGGAAGTAGAAATGTAAACTTTATCGCATGTAAGAGTCCTAGCACAGTTAGGAAATCCCGGTTATGGTAGTAACGTTCAAACTGAAGAATATTCATAACCACTCCTAGTGAAAATGAAAAAAAAAAAAAACTTTACCTAATATTGGTAGTTCAAGCAGCCTGGGGACCCTTGAGTGCAAACATCAGAAAGGTACCATCAGCCTTGATAACTCTTGATGTGAGGTCCAAGTGTCACCTACAAAGTGTGAGCATATCTGATTGGGACAGAGTATCATCCAACTGACTCGCAAGGAGAGGTATAGCAAGTCTTACTTGTAATTCAACTTGCGTGAATTACTTGTACCTTAAACAAGAGTAGACCTATCTCAAAGGTCTGTAGTGATCCTCAGTGTCTCCTGTTACATCTAGCTCATAAGATGTTTTCTGAAGGTGACGGCCTCAAGAGAAATTTGGCTATTTGGAGTCTTGCTGATGTTTTGGCTACTAGTTGTATGTAATCTCTGAGCAGGCAGAGATCAGATCTGCTGAGATAAAGGTTTGTTTTTACTTATGTTATTGAGAAAATCATGATGTTCCTGAACTGGGGAAAGTTATCTGAACTCCTTTGTCCGTTCTGTCTGTAGTAAGTACCAACCTGAGATTGTTTCCAGGCATATCCGAGCAATCCTCTGCTAAAAATCCTAACCAAACTTCACTTCTCCTTTTTAAGAGATTCTATCTATGACTGTGGGCAAATTTACCTGCTCTGTTCCTCAGTTTTCTGACAGTAAAATGGTGGTAGGAAGCACATCTCCTTCTCTCCTGTGTCTTGTAAATCATAAAACCTGTGTCTAATAAACTCTTTGGTAGCTGGTGTTTATACTGGTTCTGTAGTGGTGAAGTCAAGAACTCTCATATCATGTGTAGTTCTATGTCCCATAGAATAATGTGAAATATATTTGTAAAGTGTTGTTTAGAATGCTTACAGTTTAAAAATAAATTTAAAAATACCTTTTTTACTTTAATTTGATACTCTGAATATAAGCCAAATGGTTGATGGTCCCATAGTGTAGCCCTTTTGACTTAATACTTATCTCCTTCTGGTGGAAGTACAAAATTAATTTTAGTCTTTTATATATATAATCTCTACCATGTTGTAGTTTGGCTACAAATCTTTTACAAAGTTATTTATTTAAAAAAACAACAGTAAATATACCTCAGAAATCAGCATTAGATGAGAGAGATGTTACTGTTTGAAAGAAAAATAAAAAATTGACAACATGCTAAGGAAGGCAGATGCAAGGGTCACATTTATGCATATAGCCTGTATAATTTTTCATTCATAGTATAGATTTAGAGCTGTGAAATTGCTAGAGGTCAAGTCAAGGAAAAAAAATAGGAAATCAGTCAAACTCTACTTGTGCTGTGAATTTATCCTGCACAGAATTCATGCAGTAATGAGGATGGGGTAAGCCTTTTAAGTGAGTTCACCATGGAAAAGTCTGCCTTTTAAGCTCGGAAATGCAACCATTTTTAAATCACCCACTCTCCTGGTTAATTTTAATGCGGATACATCCCAGCAAAATAGCCAGCAGTCAGAAAGGATGTATTTTCAAGCTCAATGACTATTAATATTACATACGCAACAGTGCGCATTGAACAGCTTCTCCTACAACAAGTAAATGGAAAAACTGAGTGACAAAAGCAGAATTATGCACTGTGGATTTTCAGGCCGCTATCATATGGAAGAGTAGTTCAGACCTGTTTTCTCAGGTTTTCAGCATTAATTAGGAGCCCCTTGGTTTTGGCATGGCGTCTGGTTAATGATCTTTGATGTTAGCAAATTAGCTTTGGATTTACTATTTGCAGTGCAAGTAATGGGAAAATTTTTTCTAATAATTCCTTTTCTTCATTTAAAATCATGACACTGGTGTCCATCCAATGGAAATAAAGGAATGACTGAATATGAGTCATTTGTTCCCTCTTTGTTACTTTCTAATGTCACATCAAAGCTATTTTTCATCTCTTTCTTTCCAGATGCAAGTCAGAGCTGTAGTTAAATTTGGCTTGAAAGAATCATTAAGGAAAATATATTTGTATTTTCTCGAATAAAATGCCATTAGATTGATGAGTTATATTTGTTCAGTAGAAATATATAGTTACTATTTAAAGGACTGCATGAATCAGAATTTCTTGTTTCTTTCCATTTTGGTGCAGACTTGAATGATATTGTACACTGTGATACATATTACAGACAAACCTATTTGGTCACAAGGATATCCAGCTGATAACTGGGCAGAGGTTTGGCTCTATAATTGAAGTTGAATTGAGGCAAGACTTCAGGTTAAGAATTCATGGCGAGGAAAAGTATTTGATTGTTGTTTCGGCTTTCTTTCCCAATAGAACACACAGCATAGCAGAATACTGTTTTGTTACTTTTACTTGGTATCTTAAAAGTGTGTGCCTAAATCTATTGTATCTACCTATATTATTGACTGAAAATAAATTGATTTTTTTTCTCTTCACAAACAGCATTCCCATTTTAGGGGGGAAAAAAAAGTTTAGACTAATTGAAATTAATAGCTATCTTTTACCAAATAGTGTAGATGGCTTGTCTGTGCGGATCAAAATTTTGAAGTATGTCTAGCATGAATAGTCTAATGTGAATGTCTAGTGAATGAATTAGGAAATATAAAACAAAGCTAGTATAGATTGTTCCTATATCTTTAAAATGTTGCATAGTTCTTTTTAAAAATAATCTGTTGGATACAAGTATACCAGATGACTGTTCGAAAAGGATTGCTTCTTATTGATTGCCAAGAACACTTACAGGTAAAACCAATAGTAAACCCAATTTCATTGCCTTTCATACTTCTATGAAACCCCATTATTGTAGCTGTAGAAAACAGGTGGAGAGTGATCGTAACATCCCGCACCAGTGACAGTTTGCTTGGTTTTATCTACTGAAAAACACTAACTTTAAGAAAGACTAATTTCAGTGAGTGATAAATGACCTTAAAAATAAACTTTCTGTTTGGGACCTAACCAGTCTTCTGTGTCTGCTCTTCAGGAATGAAGTCACATGTAACAGCTTTAGTGGCTCATACAGTTAAAGAGGAGAGGATTGCATTCTCTTTCTTTCAGTGCATTATTCTCTGTGGCCTCTTCCACTGGCAGTTGAAGCATTTGAAAGGACTTTTCCTAACTGCAATTGCAAAGTCACATATATTGTGATCAAAGGCGTTCAAATCATGTCAGTGAGACTGATCTGGCCTCACACATTGCTGCACAAGATTTATAATAGGCTTTAGGGAACAGTGGGAGGATGATCTAGCTTGATTTCAGCTCCCAAGAGGAGAACTGGACTGACACTTGAAATATATCAAATAAGAATACTACTCCTTCATATCAGTAAGAAATGATAGATACAGAAATTTGCAATATGATTTTTTTACTAGCTGTGGTTTCATGTATGGATGGACACAGCCCCTAAGAGACACACACACACACTTCATTCTGTGAATTGTTAAATTAATTTTCCTTGGTCACAATTATTGATGATCACCTTCTTATATTTTTTTTAATTACTTGTAGAACTATTTTTACTAGCACTAGTGCTTATAGATAACAGAATTTACAGTTGAATATGCAGAGGAAGTGATTATAAAATGTATTTTCCGTGAACATTTGCAGTAGAGAATAATAGAAAGAATTATTCTAATGTGGTCAGAAGGGAAGAAGCGCTAACATGAATGGTTTTCTCATGTCTGAAGTGTAAATGTACCTGTGCATTTACTGCATAGAGAAAAGTGGAGTCATGGTGGTGTGTGAAATAAATGGGTCTGACTACCTCCGAGAAATAAATGGACATAGTGGAAACAACCTTTCAGCTGTCCCTGAGGGTCTTCTCACAGGCCTGTGACTGTGAAGGTAGAAGAGAGAGATGGTTGTGGTGTACAGGACCGTGGAGGCTCTGGACGGCGTTGCAGGTGGTTATTGTGAGAACGTGCATTCCTGGGGATCCCAAGGGATCTGAATCAGGGTGGAGACTCCACTAGTTCATGGAAGAGGACTAATTAGGGAAGGTAGGACTCTTTCAAATAATTTCTGTGGGTCAACCACATTTCAGTAATAGGGTTACAGGCTTTAGAGTGTATACGAAGTTAAGCAGTCGCTAGTTAAGCATAATGAGGAAAGCCTGCTTTCACAATCTTAGTCAACTCCCTTGAAGGGCTCGTAACACACGCAGGGTGGAAGTCCAGGCAGGAGCGGAGCTATATGTAGACAAGCATGTAGAAACCACAGATAAAGGCAACTGGCAGATAGGATGGTTTTGGTAAAAACAAATCATAGAATTGTTAATCAAAGTGATTATTCATAAAACATCAATTAGATGTTCTATTTCTTTTCCTGGGCTTGGCCTTGAATAGTCGATTTGGAATCTTAGAGTAAGAGGTTTGCTTCTGTAGAAACTATGGCATGAATTAACATCCTTCTGCATTTTTATGTCAAAGATGGTCTTGTAAACCATACTTCCAGAATCATGAAGTGTGTTACAAGCTATTTGTACAGTCTTAGGTGACTCATAACTTCATAAGCTGTAGTTGAGATCAAATTAGTTAGAACTTTTTTCTAAAACTATTTCAATGTAGACTGAAATTTGTTTGACTCTTGTTCTATTCATGCTATTGTATAGGAACGCTATGTGGTGTCTACATGTAGTTCCTCTAGATTGCTAAAAGGAAATACAACTAATAAAAGGTATAGAAAAAAGCAAAGTGCCAAAGTACATTCCTTATGCTTCATCAGACTCCTTTTGCATTAAGGATCCTTTAGGAGTAGTCTCAATATTATCTGAGAATCAGAAAATTATTTAAATAGTTAGTAACGTACATTTTATTAAAATCTAGTTAAGATTTTAAGTTCTAGATTTTTTTAAGTTTTATCTAGAAAAGCTTTATATAGATTTATTCTCACATAAACATGCATTAGAATTTGTACTATAGCTTTACCATGAACACCTGCCTGTCTCAGTAGCTGTGGCATCTTCCTTCAGCCCTGTTCTGTACTGCCTCTCACCTACTACTATTGTGTACTGTGAGTACTGGCGTGTCGCACAAATGTTGCATGAGGGTAGCAAATGAACGTGACGAAATGTGCCACCATATATAACATTGATTTTTTACTAAAACTGTTAACCACCCAAGAGCCAGGGAGAACACATCTCCAGAACATTAATATATATTTATCATTGTGCCATTTAATGCAGAACATAATGATTTCAGCTTATGTGCATGAGGATAAACTAATCCTTGGGTTTAAAGTCACATCATTGCCGTACTATATTTGGTATTGACGAAGCAGTTACATTGCCTGCCTCTTCAGCGTCAAGCGGGAGCAACTTGCTAGACTTAATGTATCTCAGTCATTTTTTGTTTAATAAATGTCGATTATTAAGCAGTTATCAAGATTGTAGTCTTTGAAGGACACCGTAAGAGTATGCCTTACTTTGACTTAGACTGGTAGACCCATATTTATGAAAACAAATTACTCAACGAGTTTGGTTTTTTTTCTCCCCCATACTGTTTTCATAGTAGACTCCTGTCTTCAAGCCTTTGTGTCAGAGGCAACAGAACAACAGATGATTTTTGTCATTTCTAGGAACGTGTTTTGCTAAATGTATTTATATCTAGAGGAAAAAGGATTAAATAGATGCAAATTCTTGAAGAGAAATTATGGAAAGTACTTAAAATTGAAGAGAGAAAATATAAAGACTACATAAAGATCTGAAGTTCTATTTGTTGCTGTTGGATGCTTGGTTATTTTGGTCAGTACCTCACTTGTCTCGCGTCAAAATGTTGCTCTTTCTGCTCCACAATGGATTTGGCTGCTGCTTTTAATAATCACTTCTGAGGGGGATTTATTAAGTTTTCTTCTGCTTTGGAATAAAAATTTATCTTTAATTTTGTCTATAAAAGTGTCCATATTGAAACATTTATGTTGAGAATTAAAAAAAAAAAATAATTGAACTATTTGAACAGGTGATAACTGTATTGATTAACTCCCCTTGTAAGGTGGTGTTAATGCTCTTATCTGTAATGGGAGCAGAGATACTGACCTGAAAGTGACAATAAATGTGCAGGAGTTTTGTATGCATTAGAAAGCGTTTTTATTAATCATATATTCATAGGAGTATTAACTTTCCACGGGTACTTGGTATTCTTTGTGTTTTTGCGGAAGTAGGTAATGCAGATTATGGTTGCCATGGTGTAGAAATGTATCAGTGCTGCTTTTCTTCGTTGCAGAAATGGGTCAGCTCTAACCCTTTTCTGTCAAAGTTGTGGAACAGATTGACTCTTGCAAATAACATGCATCACATTGTTCTGTTCCTATGTTTCTCAAATAATCAACCGGTTTCGGAGGAGAGAGGGCAAGAAAAAGGGCTTGATAGTCAAATTAACTGTCTCCAGATATACGCTATGAAGCTAATAAAAGTTTAAATGGGGATTCTGACTTGGCACAAGAGAGGCATGATGTAGATAAACAGCTTTTTCCAAGACGCCTTCCTCCTTTCCACTTAGTGCTTAGGCATTTGGTTGAATAAGTCTTACTTCTTTTCACAAAAGTGTTTCCTAGTTACTGTTAAGATTTTTTTTTTTAAACAAAAGAAGGGAATTTTTGCTGGGTTAATGAACTTTCTTAGGATGAAAATGCATTCACTTCAGAATAAAAAAAACCCCACAAGACTTGGCAGAAGCTTATTCTCTGGTGGGTGAGTGGGGGTTTTTTGGCGGGTTTGCCAGTGAGCGGTTTTTTGTTTGGTTGTGGTGGTGTGGTTGGTGGTTTTTGTTGTGTGGGGGTTTTTTTGTTTGGTTGTTTTTTTCCTTTGGAGGGGGTTGTGTTGTTTCTGGCTTTTTTGAGTTTGGTGGGAGCTTTTTTGCTGTGTGGAGGGAGGGCTTGCTGTCTGGAGGGTTTTTGTTGTTAAGGAATTATTACCAAATGAATGGCTAACAAACATAATGATCCCTGAAAGATGATTCCCCCCCCCCTTTCCTTTTCTTCAAAGGTATTAATACAAGTGGTTTCTGGAAGTAATGTAGTTCTCTGAAAGTATGTTTGTGAGTTAGTATAAGGCCCAGTATATTTAAAGACCTCATTGAAAGCTTAAGTGACTTGACTCTTTTGAATTGGTGAAATTATGCTAGAAAATTGAATTGAAACAGTTCAGGTACTTGTGTTGTTTTGGTGCATTGGAAGTACTGGAAGCGTTCAGCAGTGCGTCTGCTGTGATTCTCTGGTGGCACCTGCTGCTGCTTTGGCTTTCCATGTGTGATTTCATCTTGTTTGTGTCTTCCACGTTAGCATTAATTTTACTGTAAGAATATTAATGTAAAATACGCTTAGGCTTTCAGAGTTGTATATGAGAAATAACAGGAGGCCAGCCAGCCAGTTTTGCTTTTATCTGTTTCCTTCTGTATGCTCGTGTTCTGCACTTCCTTTCAGAAAACCACCCTGGATAAAACTAAGTTCATAAAGGACTGTAGGCGTTCTAATCTCTTGAGAGAATAATACAGTACAGGAAAAATATCAAACAGTACACAAAACAAGAATAGTCCCACAAAACAATGTGGGATTTATTCCCAATTCTACTTTTTTTGTTTTCCTATGATTTTAGTAATGTCACTTTTGTTTTTGTTGTAGTTCTGCTCTCCTTCAGTCCTTTAGACTGTTTCTGAAAAATGCTTGAGGGTTCAATAGTATTAATAAACCGGCCAAAGTGCTTCACAGAGGAGAGGACATCTGTGGTTTAGAGGTAAAATGTGAGCTCAGCAGGCCAGTTGAAAATTGAGCTAGAAAAAAACCCCTGAAAGACAGTAGGCTAATTGCAGAACTAGAAGCTAATTGCTCTTTGGGTCAGGGGTTAGTCTGAAGTCTCTACATAGGACTGCAAAAAAATAGTATTTACTGGTCCAGAATCCATTCCTGGTGCTTCTAGAATACGTTTGGATTGAAATAATAGTGAGAACATGGTGCACATGAGCTGAATGGTCAGTCAATCTCTTCATATAGAATGAAGCAAGAAAGCAGATTTTGAGAGGCTTGGTGGTGAGTTCTATGCACAATTCCCCACCTTGCATAAAGCTCACAATTATGCAAGCAGTTGGTTTTAAAAATGAGGCCTATAGTATTTTCTGTACAAATGTGTTTTAAAGACCTTCATAAAAACAGTTTGCTAAGTACGTGGAATTATTGCTCAACACTATATTGAGACTTAAAATTTAGACCTTATTTTATACTCAACAAACTGTTCGAAAACTCAGTTTTGGAACCCAAAGTGGTTTTGGTTAAACATGAAAAGTGAAGTTTTACTTTTTTTTATAACGAGTGTTAGTAGGCAATCAAATTATTTATGCTTTCTTGGGAAAGTACTCAAAGCCCTACAACAGTTTTACTTTGTGTGTGTCTATTGTATACATACATGATAAATGAAAACATCGGACCTCTGGAAACTTACGTCACTCTACCCATAGCAGCTGGTGCAATGCTTTTTATGTTGAGAGATACATGACAACTCCAAACTTAAAACCTGAAATGAGAAAGACCTTAGATTTTTTTGTTGTTGTTGTTTGTTTGAAAATTGATGTATTGAGTACAAATTTGATAGTGGAAGCCAGGGAAGTGTGGTGAGTCTGGGGGGGGGAAGCAACCTCTTATGCGTTACTATTGTCTTAAAAGAAAACTCATTGTCAAACTGAATCGGTCATAGCTGGTGTGTGTTTGCAGGGATTTATCTTGGCACTGTCCTCAACCAGTGCATGTGGTCAAGAGAATAAGGCAGAATGAGGAGATGTGAAGATCATCAATGCAGGCAGCAGAAGAACAATCACTAGGTCCTGAGTCTCAAGGTGAAGCCTGCATTACTTTCAGCAGTAAAAAGCTATTTGCAAGGATTTCTGGCTCTGGACAAGCCAGTTCAGTTTTCTGGTGTTGATTTGCTGTGAAACTACGCTGTGAAGCCATTAGAAATATTTAAAATATGGAACATACTGCTGTCAAAACCCATGGATATCACCAAACCATCCCATGAAATATGCACATTGCAAGCTTTCTTCCACAGTTGTACCAGCTGAAGGATATTTAAGTAGTTTGTATGTTATATGAATAATTTATCCTCCCTGTGCTAGAAAAAAAAGCTAAAGCATAGCAAAAAAAGTTAATCAAAAGCGACAGTGCAGCAATCAAAGTAGAAGTAACTTCTCGCACAGTTGTTGACAGCAGGAAGTCTTGATGAAATAGAGCAGACTGCTTTCTAAACTCCTCTTGAACAGTGTAAACTCTGTATTAGAGAGTCAAACAAGAAGGTTAGAAAATAGAAGAATAAGATTTATGTGGCAATATTTGTTAATGACTCTATGAAGTACAAAAAACATGAAGTGTAAAGCTATGACATTGACAGTTTCAGGGAGAAGAAAGTCATAACTCTCTAAAATCAATAATGCAACAGAATTTTTTTCGTTTATTAATGAGCACATCAAGCCAGATGGCATAAGTAATGACTACAAATATACATGTATTGGTCAGAGACATGCTAAATTGCAGACGTTCACCTTGAATGTTTTATTTGATTACGATTTCAAAAAGTGGAAAACTGGTGATGTTTAAAATTCAGTGTGCGCTTGAGATTTTTGACAAAAGAAATTGGCAAATGAAGCTAAAAGTACTTAGAGTAAAAATGTTGAGAATGTGTACTGTAGAACATAGTAATTTGTTGAATGTTTATACTTGGACAGGTGATTAATGCAAAGTAAAAACAAAACCCCAATGTCCCCCCAAACCCTAAATCCATTAATTTGTTTTAATTGTTGAATTCCTGCTTAGTGTCAAGTTGCGTTCTGAAATCTTCACTTTATGAAAGCTCAGCTAATGCAGAAAGCTAGTGAGGAGTCTGATTCGTGTAAGTATGCAAACCCCCTGCTCTACTCTGCTGCTCTTCAAGCAGAAATTTTGTACCTATAAATTTTATAAACTTTTAGTGTAGATAAATGTTAAGATTCAGCTTATACTTTCTGTAGCTACATGTGAATGACTGAAAATAAGTTTGAAAGCTCATTTTGACAGGTTAATCACTGTGCATTTGTAAGAAACTGACAAAAGAATTTTACTGGAAATACAGAGATTTGGTAACAATTTGATTCTGTACTTAGAATTGACTGGATTTGCTCCAATTTAAGTGCATATGGTCACTGGACCCAGAGCTTTTTGAAGTGGACTATTTGGCTTTAAAAAAAAAAAAAAAAAAAAAAAAAAAATTAAATTGTGCTATGTATTCTAGCAATGTACTTCTAAAGTGATGTTTAGGCTTTAACGTGCATAAGAATTATGTTCTAAAAAACTTCCTGAAAGGTGGAAATCACTCAGTGCTGTGGCAACTTCGGTGTTGTAATATTAGGTATGTATAGTTGAATACCACTTCTGGTATCTCTCGCATAAGAAAGTATACTTATTTACATGATGCGCACACACTTTCTGTCTCTTTTACCCCTTTCTCCTTAATAAGCAATTAAAATAAGTATATTTGTAGGTTAGATGGAGCAAATATCTTGGAGCAACGTGCTCTGGGTCGCAGGTCTGTATGCTACAGAAAGCATTTATTCTAGCCATTCAGGCAGCTTATCTAGAAGCTGCAGCCAGTCCGGAATCTGGAAAATAGCCAGGATTTTGTGATTTAGTCTGAGGTAGAATAGTAACTTCATTTTTTTTGTCCAGCACAGCTTTCAGTCAGAACTTCTGAGAAGTACAAGTTGCTTTCTGATCTAGAGATCTACAGCAAGGGCATGTTTGACCCTTGAGCAGTTGTTGTTCATAAACTATTAAGGGGGGGGGGGGGGGGGGGTGGGGGGGGGGCCAACAACAAAAAATCAAACAAAACCACACAAAAAACCAACCCAAAACAAACAAAAAAAACAAGCAGAGGAATTCATAAAAACTAGATTTTCTCTCCTGGAGCATTTTGAGATGCCAGCTAAACTTGCTTGTTAATTTCAAGATATAAGCTTGTTTTTCAAGTGCAATATTAAAAATAATATGGGCTGACTGGTGATTTCAAGTGTCTCATATTTGAAAGGCATCTTTTATACACCTTACTAAGTGTTATTTTTTTTAATTTACTTTTTTCCTCCACCCAGAAGGTGTCAGATACCACGACTGTACTTTAGCAACTGGTATCAGCATATTGAGCAGTTTAATTAGGACCATGTATATATATGTACTAGATGAATTTTTTTGATTACATGTATTGCTTTCCAGCTTTTTATGGCTTCTATGGGTCATTCTACTAGTAAATTATATTGCTTGGCCAATAAGGAGAGGGTCTTTAATGTGTTAGCAAGTTTTCTGACAACAGAAAGTTGCAAATGAGAAGGGTGTATTGATGGGAGAAATCATTAGAAAAATGACATGAGGACCTATCTACTTGTGGAATTTCCTATGCTCGTGCTTTTGCTTGCTCTACGAGGGTGGAAGAGTGTAGGGAACAGCGAAGATTTCAAAGTAAATGCTGTGCAAATGCTTGCCTGGTGAGCCACTTTACCCCTGTTTTGAGGACCGAGACCTTCAGATTGTGTGACCCTGTAGAGCTAAATGTAGACACACAAAATATGCAGGTATGTTGGATCTCTTAGCAGAATTATTTTATGTATGGGCAGTAGCTGCGCAGGTTTTACCTTTGGCTACCAATGTAAGTAGACCTTTAAACTAAGTTGAGCACAACTTGTCAGGAAACTACTAGGTCTGGATGGCCTGCCACATGGCTAAACCAGAAAAGCCCTCTGCTAGCTATTTCTACAGGGAGGTGGAGGAGTAGAAGTGTCTTGTAACTTTAGAGTACACATGTAGTAAGATTTTGCACCTGTAAGTAAATGCATGTTGTAAACACACACAAAAATCCCAGCTTGCTTGTGCAATAGCACATCTCAAATGATGGGGTTTTTTTTGTCTGAGTGCCGACAGAGGCTGCTAGGGGTGACAGGAACGGTACTCTGTGTGTTAACAAATAAAATTGTATCCCGATTCTAACAATGCTACACAGAGAAGTGAAACTCCTTTGCATTCAAATGGCTCTCCAGCACGCAGGAAAGTGAGTATGGCTGAAATGGGCAAACGAATGGTAGAAAAATCCACACAAGCAGTCTGCCTGTTCAGTGCCGCTCCGTGGGAAGGAATGAATAATAGTAGTATTTGGCATAATCAAGCAGGTTCCCAAATCATGTGCTGTTTAGGAAAGCAGACAAAACAAGAACTCTAGAAGAAAAATATATATCTAAACAAAACCACTAGTTGTGTGAGTTGGTACCAGGGGTTTTTTGACTTTAAAGTAGTCTGTGCTGGGTTTGTATGCCATTCAGTTTTTTAAAACTTGTTATTCCCTGACAGACATTCTCAAAGGAAAAGATAATCTGTTATTTCATCAGTTGTAGTGAGAAATCTAATTACATGAACCTGTAATTAAGTAGAAGAGAAAATACTTTTCATGGTAGAATAAAACAGGAAATAAAAAATGGTCTCTACTTTCCTTTGAGTTTGCTCTTTCTGACGTCAGTGGAATTGTCCTTGTCCACAGGGATCTACATCTTTTCATCTAGTACCTGCATGATAGATATGAAGTACCATGTGAAGAAATGTTAAAATAGGATGTTTAATATTTTTATTCTAGGCTCAGTGAAGTAGAGAGAGAAATGCCGTTACTAACAAGTACAAATCACAGCTAAGAGAATGCAATGTAGAAACCTATACATAATGTTTACGCATCCATTTTTCATCTTATGTTTTAAGCTTTGTAGGGGGAATAGATTCACAGAAATGTACAGGTAGGTAGTGTTATAAATCAAACGAACTAGGAAAGAACATTCTCAGAAATGCTCACAATTTCAGAATCTGCTTTGAGATGACTCTAAAGCAGTTGTCAGGACATCCATTACTCCTAGATTATACAGCTTCTACACATAAAAGCTCAAACCATGTTCTGCACAAAAGGCATTTAGGTATTAGTATAGTTGGACCACACAATCTCTTTTTTTGGGGGGTAGATAGTGAGACTTGTAAAGGTACAGCTTACCCCAGTATAGAAACACGTCCTCTTAAGTATGAAGCTGGCTATGTTGTACATAAATTAGTTTTATGCTAGTGTAGAGGTTTTCTCTAAGCCGGCTGAGACACAATACCTAATTTCACGTGAATATCTTCTAATAGCAAAGCAATATAGGTAATCTGGGCTTCCAGAAAGCTTGCCCAGATTATCTCCTTTCTTCTTGTTTGTCTCAACTTTCCTATCTCAGATAAAACCTCAGTAACTATTAATACAGCTGTTCGCTTTCAGGTAGGTAGTACAACTGTGCAACTGAGGTAATTTTCTTCTTCTGTTTAGCTTGTGATCTCAGTGGAGTATCAATATTCTTAGGTACTGGTACAGCATCTGGGGAAACTCTGGTCCTGGGTATAATAGCATGCGAGATTTCCATAACTAGTAGTAGTAATATGTGGGGTTGAGAGAGAAAAGAATAGCCATAGATGGAATTTGACTTTTAGAGATAATTGTTTATTATTGACATGCATTCAAAGAGGACAATTTAACTTCCCTTTGTAACACTAAGGTCTAATTCATGCAAACCCTCCAAATAAAAAAATTCAGCACACAGTGGAATACTGACTTTCTTAGCAAGACATTTTCTTTGAAGACTATTGATAGAGAAGAGACCAACCCACGTTTTCATCACTCCAAATACTACTTTGGGATAGAACTTCAGTTGTAGCTATATGTTATGTACATTATGTAGGAAAGAATAAAGTACTTTGGTAGGTTTAAATCCTCTAATTAAGAGCAATTGGGGTCAGTCTCTTTGAAAACGGAAGGGAAGTGCAGGACACTATATTCTGAGGTGGAATGTGCTCCACAGAGGTATGCTAAAACCATAACACAAAATGTATGTGTGTATATAGCTAGAATGCAAATCAGAATTTCCATATGCATCTTTAAACCTGTATGTCTCTTTAGAATCTGTTCCAGTCTGATAATTTTAAATTAGTTGCTTGACAATTTATAATTTCTATTAAAGGGTTCTCAGTGATTTCTCGTGGCTATGATTTACAAGGGTTTTGTTGGTGGTAGGTTTTTTGTTTGTTTGATTTTGAGGTGGTTTGTTTTTGGTAGGTTTTTTTGGTTTGTGTGGTTTTTTTTTTTTTGAAAACTAACATCTAAAAAAGTGAAGGCCCTTTCAGTGTTGTGAATTGCTATTATAGTCAGGTAATATCCTCTACTGAAAAGTACTAGAAATGTTAGTTTACCAAAGCAGTGGCCCCTATAATACTAGTATACAGGAAGATATGAAGCCTGAGGATTTAGGCATGCCATTCAGTAAGAACAATCCATGGTTTTTGGTGGCCAAGGTTACAAATTAGTAGTCTTTCTCAGTGAAATTGTTTTAGAAGTCAGTGGCCTTTCATATGCAAGGGAACTGTAATTTTTGTACCTGCTTTACGGAAGAGAAGACTTCTTATTTAGTGGAGATGTCATTGCGCCATCAGCTTTCACAGGCTGGTGGGGAAAGAAGAATGATTAGTAATCATAAACTTACTGTTGAAATGTGTATCTACTTACCAATAATTTCATTATAAAAGGGGCGTATCCTTTCTATCACGCTTGATCAGCTTATTTTAGTAAATAGGGTACCCCAATTGATCTCAAGAGACTTGATCCATATTCTTAGCTCTACTATGGAACTGCTGTCTGACCTTGAGCAAGTTACTGCACTTGTGTATGCGCCTCTTGCCCCATTTGTAATTTGTGATTTTTCTGTTAAGCAATATAGGGCAGAAATAGTTGCTTTTCATAGTATTTAGATTATGCATTTCACATAAGGGCCTCAGTATCAATGTCAGTATTTCAATCCTCTGGGCGCTACTGTTACACAAATAAGTAATAGACAATAATAATAATAATTGAATTTTAGATGGTAAAGCAGAAGGAATACCTGAGCTGTTAGTTTTTAGCAATGCATGACAATAGAGCCTTTATCTTGCTTTTGCGGTGTGTGCTGGTTTTGGCTGGAATAGAGTTCATTTTCTTCACAGTAGCTGCTATGGGGCTGTGTGTTGGATTTGTGCTGGAAACAGTGTTGATAATGCAGGGATGTTTTCGTTATTGCTGAGCAGGGCTGACACAGAGTCAAGGCCTTTTCTGTGAGCAGGCTGGGGGGGCACAAGGAGTTGGGAGGGGACAGAGCTGGGACAGCTGACCCCGGCTGACCCAAGGGATATTCCATACCATATGATGTCGTGCTCAGCATATAAAGCTGGAGTAAGAAGAAGGAAGGGGGGGGAACACAGGTTCAGAGTGATGGCGTTTGTCTTCCCAAGTAACCGTTACGCGTGATGGAGCCCTGCTTTTCTGGAGATGGCTGAACTCCTGCCTGCCCATGGGAAGGAGTGAATGAATTCCTTGTTTTGCTTTGCTTTGCTTGCGTGCACGGCTTTTGGTTTACCTATTAAACTGTCTCTATCTCAACCCACGAGTTTTCTCACTTTTACTCTTCTGATTCTCTCCCCCATCCCACCGGGGGGGAGTGAGCAAGAGGTTGCGTGGGGCTTAGTTGCCAGCTGGGGTTAAACCAGGCCACTGTGAATATTAGAAGTAGTTCTCTTCCACCTGTTTATCTGCAAACCTCGATTACAGGAAAAACAAAATCAGAAATTAATAGCTTTAATCTCTAAGGCTTTGGAACAAAGATACATTTATCAATGGGACACGTTATTCCATTGGTGCTTGTGCTGCATTTGTCCAATTAGATTTTGCTTATCTTTTGAAACAATATAAACTTTGCTTATCATAAATCACAGACTAGACAAGCTGAGCTGTAGTTAGAACTGCTTCTTTTTCTTAGCTTTATGAAACACAAACTCATTAAAAGAGATTAAAACTCAGAATATGTTCTCAGCATACACTGAATGTTTTCTTGCTATATGTGTCTTCAGTGGAGTACCTTGAAAACCTTTTGACTGACTTCTAGCAAGTGCTTGTTTTAAATACAAAATGTTTGGTTGGTAGGACTGATGCAATAGTAGTAGTGTGAAGTAGTTAACCATGGTATTTCCTTAGTAACAAATTTGAATAGACTTTACGCAGCTTACAAATTAATGTGACTTAATTCATCCTGATTAAGTTCCACCCCTGTTTTTCTGGGATCTAAGTGTTTGAGTGTTACTACAGGTAATGCTGTTTCCCAAATAGTAGAATAACACTGATTCAGGCACAGTTATAAAAATAGATTTAGTTCTACAGGTGTATAATAATGTAGAATTATACTGTAAAGTCTTCTTTAAACTCGGTCTGTCCTGTTTCCTGGTTATTCTGCTGCATATTCTATACTGCCTGCATCAAATTTTTCATGTGAAAATTCCTTAGGAAAAGCAGTCGGTGAGTGACAGAAAGTTCTTGTTTACTCTGAGGTGCTCTGATGTGTATTGTCTCTCTCTGCAGGATATCATTAGACACCTTCTGCATGAGCACAGCAAGACCGCGAAGTCTTTGGTCACTTTGTTGATGTTCTTGAGTGAGAGCAGAGGGAAATAACAAACGCAAACTAAATGCAGCATGGTAGTGAAGAGTCTAAGTCTGTGCTACCTGTCACTTAGGTGACAGAAAACTTCAGGTGAATTTAGTTAAAGCACAAAACCCATGCAACATGAAGGAAAGATTTTGTCATTCATGAGCAAGATGATGTTAATAGATGGCTGAGAATGCTGTATGATTTTTATCCAGCATGAATTTTAAAATGAAAAAAAAGGCAGAACAACAAATTTATTGTGACAAGAGAAATAGCTTCAAAAAACCCCCACATAACTAGCTCGTGTTGGTGAGTTGTTAGGGATGCAGGCAGTGAGTTTATCTGAAATGGCGGTTGTTTGCTGATGCAAGTAAAAGCGAGGCAATTGCGTCCTGCGTCACAGGCCTGAAACACTGAAAACTTCAATACAGTTTGGAAGTTAAGACCAATGCTCTGAGTAGCAGAGGTGAAGAAAGAAAAGAGATGAAGACGAGAGCTCAGAATGTGGTGTTTCGTGAACAGTAAGCAATTAATGAGCATGATGCGCTTTAAAGAAAAAAGCTACCTGAGAAAGTCATGACTATGTCAGAATAGCGCACCCAGGATGAGACATTGCCAACCATGACAAATGCAGGAGTTCAGCTCCACCAGCCATCCGAAGAAGGTGTCTAAAGAGAAATGACAATTCTTATATTATACCATCAACCTCCGATGGGAGAAGGCATCAGTTTATTACTGTAAAAGGATTAAATGGAGCTACAGATCTTTGTCATATGTATTATTTAATGGAGGTAATATATTTTTAGTTAGGGATAATAATGGGAAATTCCTGAAAGGTTCTCACTTGCTGAAAATCAGATGATCTGGATTTAAAAACATACTACTTTTTTCTTTTTTTTTTCCTGAAGGACAACAAAATTAGGTTTGACCAAAAGTTAGTAGTACACTAACATTATCAGTGTCTTAATTTATCTTTGTTTAAGAATATTTAAAGTGAATAACATGAGGAGAGGGAAAAACAAAATGAAAAGAGAAGTCTGTTCTACTAATAATCACACACTTCTGTAAACAAGGATCAGGAAAATTGATATTGTGGAAAGAGGATAAAACTGTAGCATAAATGCATGGTGGTGAATAACCATAAAAAGGACAAAGATTACTAGGGAATATATAGCAAACTACTGAGTAAATATCGTAGTGAGTTATTCTTTCAGTCTGAAGGCTTTTGCCTTGCACATGTTTTTGTATTTTCTTTCTCGTTTGCTCTTTTGCCTTCGTAGGTTAGGATCCCCCCCCCCCCCGGGATTTGTCAGATCCCAGTCTTGGTGTGTGCACATATCTTGGAAACTTTAGAGATTCTGTATGGCATTTGTTGTTTCATTTGGTATGATGAACCTTTAAGATTTCTTCAAGGGATGAATTTTCTCTAAATTTCCAGCAGAAGAATGACATATGGCCATAGTGTCACTTTTAGCCCATGTAATGTCAACTTTGAAAAAGCATCAACTGTTCATTTTTGCATGAATGTTTATTAATCTCTGAAAAACACCGCTGCTTAGGTGAAATCCAACAATAAGATTTTAATCACTTTTGCAAATTAGAATGGTTTGTCTTCTTTCTGTACGTACCTACTGCAAAACGCAGCTTACTCGAGTAAGCAAATCGGAACTTCTGGATTATTTCTATAAACGCTGGATCTCTTCCAAAGGTCCAATTTATTTAGTTTTAAGGCATGTTAGGAGGATCTCTTCTTACAGGAATGCCTTAGCATTCTCTAAAAGCTATTCTAAGAAAAGGGTTGTCACCCTGTCCGACCATCTATGATGCATGATAAAATCTTTCTGTGGCTAGTGTAAAAGGGAGAGGAAGCTTTGGGAGATTTTCCAGGCTAATAGCATCTTACCAATTCCAGGCGTTTTACCCCTACTCCATCTGAAAGCTGGAATCACTGTTGTCTTGTAGCAAGTTTGCATAAAGCTCACAAAATCTTAGTGATGTAGTTTCATGTAGAGATGATGCGTAGCAGAAAGGCAGAAGCGCGTTCATGTGCAGTTAACATTTAGCTGGTATTGATTTAGTTTCTTTTGAAAGGAGTGGAGGGCTGATCTGGCTGGGAGATATTTTCATTAGTGAGGTTGGCTTTGAACTATTGTCCAGCTGATGGCAATAATAATGAATAGTTATTGCAAGGTAAATCGATTAACCAAGACAATATTTGTAAGTATTTATAAACCTGAACACTAGGCAAGCAGCAGTTCATCCCTGGGTTATTAGAGTTTCACGAAGCATAAATTCTCAAGTTTAGCACAATAATGTATTTTGATTATAATCATGAGGCTGGTCTTGAAAAGGTCTCTGACCTTTCTTGAAAATATGTAGTGTATTCTTAGCCAAATAACTTTTTTTTTTCTTGCTCATAAGCAAAAATGCAGTTATTTTACCTTCTGCTGAGAACTCTTTTTGGAGTATATTGGCAGCACCTCGTGGAAGTTTGGAGAAACTTTACAAAAAATTAATCTTTAACTATGGAACTTTAACAATTCAGAAGCATGTAGACTTTCTGTGTTGACTACATACGCAGCTGATTAAGCAAATGTGTATGAGATTCCACTTGGCATCAATATCATAAAATACAGGCAAAATTTAATGATTAAGTATTATTTCAGATACAGATGCTTTACTAATTTTTAGTCTTAATTATATGATATTATATTCTTACTAATACCTACTGTCAGTCTAAGAGCACTGTTGGGCTTTTGCTGTCCTTTTTCTTCCAGTCATTTGGAACGAGAGTGAGGAGAGCAAGAGATTTTACTATACAAAAACCTGACCATTTTTCATATACTCTAAACTGACTGCTCTTGTTTTATCTGATTTATTTTTTTTGGTGAGAGGAGAGGTTGATTTCTCAAGTGAAAGGACAGCCATTCTGATTGAAATTACTTAGGCAGTAGCAGTGCTATTCTTTTGAGTCAGCAATTTTGTGAGCAGCCAGCACTTAACCTGATATCAAAAGAGTGTCATGCTTCTCCTGTTTTCAGATGCGCATTTCCTTATATATGCATTAGTGTACTTGCTTATGAGGCGTATCACGGCGGAGATCTTGCTGAAGCTTTATCTGAACCCTCATCCTCTCTCTCTGACGGATTGTACATAATCACTTTGGCTGGCATGAACAAGGAGAGGGGGTCACGTGGCGACAGTCTGTCTTAAATTTACTACAGGGGAAAAAGGAAAGGAACAGATGCTCCGCGCTGTCGTCTTTAATTCGCTAAGCTAGCCAACTTGGCATTAAGTTCCATGTACGGAGCTGGCAAAAAAATTCCCAATGTATTTCCAGTGCTGCGTGTTGTGATGTATTTTATCTGAACGGAGAGAGGCAAAAACTTCCAAGATATGTTCAGCATGTTGTAGCTACTGGGGCATAATCATGTGTAGTATTACATACATTCCTCCTTTCCGTACCTGCTGCCGTGTTCAGATGTGGGCTCTCGGTGCGCTGCAGCGCGGTGCCTGATGCTGGCTGAGTCTCACGGATTTGACCCCTTTGCATCTGCGCACGCGTGACTTTGGTCCGAAGGTGGGTCTGTGCCGTTGGCTACAGCTTGCGTGTGGCCACAGCTAAGCTGTCGTTGGGGTGGTTCCTGACGGTGTGACCGTCATGGGCTTCTCTGGTGGCTCTGCTCAGTTACTGTAAAGGGTGTTGGCAATCTGCACTGATAAGCTGTTTTACTTTCCTGGGTATCTCTTTATGTGGGATTTGGAGCTCCAGTGGAGAAATCTAAGTAGAATTTCTAGACCTATATTATTAATTGATTTGATAATTTTTCATCTTGATACCTTTGAAAGCAGAATGATATGAGCATTTGTCAGTGCTAAGAAACTTTGAAAACTAAAGGAACTTGCAACTGAGTTCGTGAAACTTCTATACTTTACACTAACTGAACACCACCATCTAGATGATAATGCCCAGATAATAAAGATTCGTTTAGAGATAAGCTTTTATTTAGACACTATAGAGCCAATTTCTTTAGTTTTATTAATGCTCTTGAGTCAGATTTCTAAATTTAAATAGGTTTTTCTAGGGTTTCTCACTAACAGTCAGCCTATCAACACTGAAATATGTGCAGATCTTTGGACTGATACTGTCATATAAGCAAAGTAATAGTGAGGGATTTTATTCTTCTCGTTTCAAACTGAAAGCAACATCATTAAAACCCTTTCTAATTGTTCAGAAACCTGTAAAGCTACAATTAGTAGTAAAAGACCTGTGTATCTGTTACGCACAATACTGTAAAGATTCATTTTGCTCCTCCATTATCTGTCAGCTCAAATTAACAGCCTGTTAGTTTATCTGTGATAAATGCACTACGTTTAATGCAATGGGACAGTCCCTTAATTTGAGCACCTAGCACGGTGTCAGCCTAAATCTCCTTCAGCTGATTTAATTAGCAAAGCTCCATGTTAATCAATTTGCAATTAAACTTTCAGACTTGTGCTAGGAAAAAAAGGATCCCTTCACAAAACAAAAAATTAGAACTAGGCCAGTGATAAAAGTAATTTACATGGGTTTTTTAGTAAATGTGTTAAGCAGCTGATGAATTATTCAACACTAGGTGTCTGTAACAGATTTACAGATTTTAATGAGCTTTCCTAATTTGACTTCCCATACTAAATTGTACTATTTCTTGCACATTTATTAATTGAAAAGGATTCATTAGCAAAATATATTCATCGATATATTCCATCTCTACAAATAATGGCACTATTTTTTCCGTATTCAATGATTTATTACCTCAGTGATATGGAAAAAGACTTTTTTTTTTTTTCCTATCGGCTAAAATTATTTAACTAGTTCATTTCTTTGTGAGGAGTAAAAATGGGATTATTTTGACTCCTATTTTCAAGGTTCTTGTCTGGATGTGTTTAGTGTTCAGGAATATGGCAGCCAGTTGTAGGTGCTTCCTCTTTGTTGCTGCTCTTCCAGCTTGAACATAGCAGGTTCTTCATATTGCTGCTTTGAATGATAAATTTATGAGGGGACGGTTAAGTCCGTTCCTGGGATGCTAATTCCCCAACGTAGGAGAAGTCCCATTTTCTCAAAACCTGCCTTGAGTTTCTCAGTGAGACCCTCTGGGCCCTTATTGTAACATCTAGGGACTAAAAGCGTGCGTTCACCGGGTGGGTTTATGTTCCTGAGCAACATTCAGCGATGTTGGTGCTTTACTCTGCCCCAGGCGAATTCCCCGGCAGCCTGGAAATGGTATTTGCTGGCTTATTGACTTTTTTCTCTTTATTCCAATCTTTGCAAATTCCTCCACAGGCATTTTTTTGTTGCTTTTGGGTGGTTTTTTTGCTACCTATTGAGTGATTTGAATCTCTTGGCTGAAGTGTGTAAAAGAAACTAATTATGTTGCTTTTCCAGAGATTCTTTTCTTTTTTCTCTTCAGGCATATGGTGTATAAGTCATATATGTCCACATATAGTTCAGATTAGAAAATGTCAATTTTAAAATGTACATTATTTGTAATGCAGGAAAGGTTAGTGTTGCTTTAATCTTAAAGTAAATCTGTACTTTTAAGCTTCTATCAGTTTCAATAGAACTAATTTGAGAAACTTGCTCCCACTACTACCTCTAAAAGAAGATAAACTGCAAAGTCCTTGTGTTGCATGTAATTGTACGTGTTCATGGAAGGATGAAATAACAAACTTATTTTAATAACACAGTGTAGCTTTTCCAAGTTCCACTTTGATGTTCCAGTTTAAGTGAACATCTGAAATAATCCAGCCCATATGTTATTGCATAAGTTTGTCTCAGAAAGTTAGTTAGATTTTGTAAACACTCCATGTGTTTGTAAATTATGAGAAAGGAGATAAGTAAAAGAAAATAACTCACAGGAAATAATATAAAGAGATGGGAACAGAACCCCATTTCCTCTGACTGTTCCATGTCCTCTATCTGGTATAGCCTGTCTTTTTTTAGCATGTGTTTCTCTAGCGTCAGGGCAGTCATCATTACTAGGCCGTGCTACATGGGAGATGTGAATTAAGGCAAACTTGTTGTGTGCAAAGAGTCCTGGTATTTGGAAAGAGCCCAACTAAGCGTGTGCTAACCTGGGATGGTCCAACAGATTAACCATATGCTTACTATTTTGCTGATTTGAAATTTAGTGTGAGTTGTTTAATTGGGGAATTGACCATAACTTTATAATCAAAATAAATCCAGTCTTGTTTAAAAACTGCATGTACACATGTAAAAAGAGATTTTTTTTATTTTCATAAAGGATGACTGTCTCTATTGATCTGAAATGTGAAGAAATAGGCTAAGTGTATACAGGTGTGAAAAAATAAGATAATTTATGTAGCTCGTACAGCTGTACTTGCTCAGGTTTCTTTGCTTTCATTGGATGTATACAAATCAAACTAGGAGCCTGCTTGTGAGTCAGTAGTGAGAATCAAAATCAAATGAAATACTACTCCTAGGATTTCCTGTCATCTCACATTTCACTGCATCACTCAGATAAGTGGAAGATTTCCTCACTTAGGGTTTATTTCTCTGGTTTGTGATTGTTCTAAATCCAGGGTTCCCTGTGTGATAAGCCATGTTTCCTCATGAATTTCCATGATCTTCCATAGGTTTGGATTTTTTAAAATTTTTCTTTTTCCTTTTGGCGGGGGAGTGGAAGGGGATCTCCTAGACATGTGAATATGCTGGTAATATTAAGCAGTCCCTTCAAAATAGCTTGTTCATGCAAATTCAGGGAAAAAGAACAGGAGCTCCACACTTTTCTGAATGAGGCTCTGGTTAGAAACTCCTTTCTAGCTTTTTACAGCCACCTGGGTGTTTCAGGGGTATCTTTCCTCCCCCCACCTCACCCTCTCTTCTTTCTGCCGATTGTGTCATATCTGTTTATCACAACCGAGGATTTGAATAATTTGCAAAATACTTAAGACTCTTCCTTTTTCCGGAACTTAGTGGTTTTATCCATTAGCATGAGTGGATGGGGAAGAGGAATAGTAGGCTAAGCAACAATTTTTATTAATTGAAGTACTGGAGGGGCAAAGTCTTAAAAATTCAATCCTGTATTCTTCCTGTATTGACTTTAATCATTATCTGAAGTTATTGGTCCTTCTTATAAATACCTTAAAGCTAGCAGGGCTGTTTAAAGTCTCGATCCCATTTGTATGGCAAAAGATTAGATGTCATTTTCATTGAACGCATAGCTTCAAGCTTTATTGTAAAAAACAATGATTTCTTGTCTTGTTTGGATCCTTTAATTTAAAAAAAAAAAAATCTCCTATAATATTCTCATCAATGTGGCTTGCTTCATTCTATTCCCAGTATCATGCCTGAAGTACAAGAAGTTTTGTTCATTAGAAGTACAGCCACTTCTGAAAGACTCCCAAACCAGTCCCGATTCTTGTCTGTGAAGAGATGTTATATATTCACAGAATTATTCATGTACTGTTTTGCTATGTGAAATGCACATCAACAGTCCCAGTGCTACATTTACAATGCTCAAACTGTAATGCTTTATTAGTCTGAGCATTTCTAGGGAGTGTGTCTGCCTGCCCATTCTAAAGGTCCTGGAAAGTTAGGACTTTCTATTTTCTTTTTGTGTTGTCCATCTTTTGCTATTTGTGTGGTTGTTTATTTAAACCGCATGGGTTTTGTTCCCAGTTTGCATGGTATCTTCAGTGTAAAGATTAGAATAATTAACTGTGACTAACAAATGACACAATTTTCTATATAAATTTTGAGACAAGTGATGATCAGTTTCAAAACAGCGTTTCATTTCAGAAAACTTTGTTCTTCAAAAATATTTGTACCTGTAGCCTCCAGGTGCACAGGTGTTTAGAAAGGGAAATGATATAAACTTTAGCAAGAGATTAAATATATCATCTTAAAGCAGAAAATGAACAAAACCTCCCAAATTGTTATGTAACAGGATAATCAAAACATGTCCGCCTTTCTTCAGCCAAATACACGCTACTTTTCTTTTCATTAAAACAATATACTCCAGACATCAAGAGCTCTGAGACTTTATTTTGTTAATACAAGTCCTTTTTCACTGAATAGTAGTACTCTTCAAGGCCACTTTCCTATGGTTTGATATGATTTTTTTTTTCTTTTTAGGCAACCTGAGCCTTTTTTCCAAAGCTCAGCATTTTATTTTATTTCTTTTTAAAGCTAATGAATGAGACACTCCTACACTAATGGAAAACCTCTTACTACATCTCAGTGCAGTCCTTCAAAAAGGAGATGGATGCTCGAGTACCGCTTTCATGTTTTCTTGAAAGTTATGGGGCAATCAACTTCACAAAAGTATGCTGAAGTTAATATTTAGGAGAAGATACACTTTTCCCATGGAATTAACTGCTTGGAAAGGATGAAATCCAAGTTGAATATAAAGTAATACCTACTTCAGCAGAACTTGAAGTTCTACTGGGTGTTCTGGAACTATAGTCAAAGACGGTCTCGGGCAATTTGAGATAAATACACGGGATCAAAGTGTTGAGTGAAAATAGCCCAGATGTCAGAGCCATTTCTGCTAAATGCAGATCCATTGTCCTGTTCAGAGGGCACCATTATTTCCTTTTCCTCCTTGAATTTACTCTCACTTTTCCATGCTTCATTCACTTGCACATCGTCAGACAAAAAATGAAAGCAAAATTCTGAAACCGAGACTCCCGGAAAAACTGCATTTTCCCAAGACTAAAACCACTAACTTCTGAGTAAACTTGGTCTTTTGCAGTTCACAGACATGGAAAAAGAAATTATGAAAAATAAATGCCTGGGAATCAGACTATAGCTACTTCTTGCATAATGAAAATGAATCCTGTTCAGTTCTGAGCACGGCGGTGGCCTGACTGTACAGGATTTGCATTGAGTGTGGAGAGGACACAGGGAACTTCCAGTCCTGACTTTGTTCTCTTCAGAATTCAGAGCACACGCTGAGGCATCTCTTATTTCTAATGCTCTTTAGATACTAACTATATAGGAGAAGCCTGTGGATTTGCTTCAAGTCATCACAGTTTGCTGGTTAAAATAATTTTTTTTTGCCTGCATTGTATATTACTGGGATGGGAAAATGATACAATTTAGTCACCAATGCGTTTTCCCATTTTTCCCCACAGTTCAGATTTCTCAGAGTCAGGTTTTCAGAAGAGCTCAGACAGAGCTATCTGTTCAGTACCGCTCAGTACCCAGCAGCTGCAGATACAGAGGAGGAAAGCTGTTGGATGCTGACAACTGAACGAGGCGGGGAAGTCCCAGGTATTGACTCTGAGACTCTTCTTGCGGTGGGTAGGAAGGTCTGCTTCCTCCTTACCAGGATCGCATGCTAAACTAAAAGCATTGACCGTATTCTGTTGTTTATTCCATTAATAAAAATGACAGTGGTTTTATTTTTTTTTCTCAGAATGGTTTGTTGCTTGCAAATCCTTGGCTGAAGTTCACTCTTAGCTTCTTTTCTGATCTCACAAAAAAAAAAAGCCTATCTCATAAAACCCCATCTAATAATATATATCATGCGTTGTTGAAGTTGCTAAAATTTTATTACAAAGTCATCGCTAAAACCAGAAGATGATGGCTGGAAGCACCGTAACTGACCTTTCGGTTATTTGTCTTTCATGTTCATAGTATGCAGAAGAAAGGGAAGTGGTGAACTAGGAGGTGCTGGTACCATCCCTTTTTCACTGAATCCATGACAACAGCCTGTGCTGTGACTCAGAGCGTTGTGCATACACTGGTTATTATTAGAGTAGTTTGATAGAATATGCTTCTATATGTAGTAAATGTTTTTATCTTAGCAATAATGTTTTTATCTTAAAATAATGACCAGAGCAAAGTCAGAATAAAATCCCATTTCTGCAAACTACTGTGCAAATACAAAGTAGTAGCGGCTTCATTTGTCTACTCCAAAGAGAAATAACAGAAAGAAGGACAAGAGGCATAGCAGCTAGCAAGATGGTAATACCGTGCCAAAAATCAATTCTGCTGCTTTCTTGGAGGAGGGGGGATAATTAACTTAAGTGATACAAGAAGGGAAAGAGTGTACCAGGGAAGGTAAGAGAGGTAGAAATGATGTTGGAAATCTAGGGATGTTTTAGGTATGCTTTTATACACGTGATTCTCTTCATGCAGAAGAAAGTCAGCACAGTTCTAATGATGAGGAAGTGTTTAAGAATTTTTTATAGGTCCAGGAAAACTTCGGCACTGCTGGAATATCTTTCCTGTATGAATTTTTTTATTTGTATTCATTTAATGAAAAAGCGATTAAAAGGCTGAACCCTGCTACTGGTGTTTAAACAAACAAAAAAAAGTGGCAAATTATGGTCATCTGTTTCTGTTGCTTGCCTTGATCTTAATTTTCTTCTCAGATGTTAGAACATGGAGAAGGGAACAGAGGAACCAGTTGTGGATTGAGGACATGCTCGAAGTATGAAGCTGTGTTGAGGCAGTAAGACTACCCTGGAAAAAGCAGTTAGCATGTGTGTTGACTGGGAAGAGTGCTGAGAGTAACGCAAGCGTCCTGATCATGTGTCTGTATCTGCTAGGTAGGACCAAACTTCAGCTACCAGCTGTGGTCACGTAGGTGAGCAAACACTTACCAGATGGAAAGGTTTGGCTATTACTGACCCTTGCTGTAATTTGGAACTGTTTCAATGAGATAGAAAACCATTTTACTCCCCCTGGTAACATCTCTGCCATTCTCTTCCTCACTTCTTAAAACTGTAGCTTTTGAGAACTAGTAGGATATATCCACAAAACAAGACCCAGTGTAGTGTAAAACAACAAAACCAGAAGGAAATAATCAAGAGAACCTGAGGGAAAATTAATGTACATTATTGCTACGTGATAAAAGTGCGCTGCGATTTCTAGGGAAACTTTGGAATCTATTGTTTGAGGGGCAGGGATGAAGACTAGGTTGCAGTGCTTTAGAAACCACGGTCCTTATATTTGCATGGTGGTGCATGCTGTTGTACGAGGTCTGTGTTCAGAGCTTATTTGGCTGTAGGGATCTAGGCAAACCTTTTGAAGTCTTGTGTATTGTGTTACTTGCCTTGCTTCTTCCCTCAGGGACTAGTAGCCTGCTGTCTTTTCCCTGGAGGGCAGGTGAGTTCGTGCTCTCATTGTAGAAATATTGGCTTTGATGGATCTTTGGGTGCCAGAGTCTAATATTCTGACCAGGTTCTTCTAGATGCTCCATGCGCAGAGGCCATACTGTTTAGTATCAAATTTGCTTATGTGGAGATATTTGATGTTACACAGGATTTTTGATTTGGCAGAATGATACAGCAATATACAGAAATCACAATACAAGTGTAAGTTACACTTAACAAAATGTAGCAATTGCAATACACAGGTTAATCACAATACCGATGTAATCTCTATTACCGGTCTCTGATGCGCTCACTGTCGCAATGCTGGTTGTCCTGTCACCGGGAAGGAATATATGGGTTGAAGCCAGCTCAAGCCCGTTGCTCTCTTTGAAATTCTTTTGTTAGTTGCTCAGGTTTTATACTCTGTGTTGGGCTGGGCCACATACTCGCTCCCCTCATGCTGGTCTGGCTAACTCAGGGAGGCACTCGCATGCTTTTAATGAACTCGGGGAGAAACATTTATACCACCAGTTATCCGCTCAACTGTCATATATTCAGTTGATCCACTCAACTGTTGATGGCTGTTTATCTAGACCAGAAGACCACCCTCTGGTCCCGTTTGTGCTATGATAGTCAGCTCTCTTTCCAACAGCTGTGGTCAGTCATACCCCGTATTATTCCCTGAGCTTCATGGGTCCATCGCCCTTGCCCATCTCCTCTGGGCCTTCTCTCGTTGTAGGGGTTTGTTGGCCAGTCACACTGAGTCAAGAACTATTTTCAACCTGCACTCTTACACCTTATTAATGAGAAGTAGTATGTATTTGTGTTTTCCTCTGCTTGTTTGGTTTAGCTACAGTCGTTTAATTAATGCTAATGATTGAAGAAGTTGATTCCATATTTTGCATGGCGTTTCTGTTGCTGTTCTCTAGCAGAAAAAGGAGATTCTGCTCTCGTTTATATGGCTGGCAATAGAGGTGAAGTCGAGCTCTGTTGGTAAAATTTGATTTGAAATTTCCCTAGACTGTAACTTCTCATTTAAATGAATTGAGCCATGAAAAACACAGCCCTTTGCTCCTCTAAATTACATTAATGTAACTGAAGAAAAGGAATTCATTTTCTCAAAAGGTTTTAAAACTTATCTTCCTTTGTACTTTATACACTTAATGTATTTTAATTATTCATTATTACTGTTTTAAATTCACTTACAATTTTCAAAATGACCTAGGTATTGTGTGATTACATTACTTTTCCATCTCTTTGAAGAAGGTTGTACTCAGATGATAATACAATTTTTCCAAACTGTTCAGGAAAAAAAGTTCCTTAAATATTGTAATGAAACGTAGATTGGAGTGTAAAGTTAAGGTTACAACACTGACACGGTATTCCATTTTTTCCACTTGTAAATGGCACTGGGAAGACATTAAAGGAGATGCCTGAAGTTGTTGTAGCTTTCATAGTGCACAGTGTTTTAGAGACATCTTTGTGCTGAGGGAAGTAGATCTGTTCCATCCAAGTGGCTTCTGCAGATGAAAAGACTTGATCTCCTGGAGTTTCATGTGTTTTGGAGGAGCGTTCTAGTAGTACCTAGAGACCAAGTACGTCAAGCGAGCCAACGCTTCTGTGCGCATTTTCCCATTCTTATTCCCTTGTACACTGTTGACTGACCTTACATGATATCAGAATGAATCAGATTTTTATTATCTGCACTTTCACGTGAATAGCTTGGAAATGTTAATGGAAACGTGTCGTGTTGGGGTAAAGGCGAGGTGCAAGTTACCATCACTGTTAAAGCAGTTGCTATAGAACAGCAAGTTGCCAAAGTAGTATACCAATAGAGATGCTTCTTTAGGCTTTGTTCCCTGTTTTTTTTTCTGTCTTTATTTTTAAACACACTTTTCACGAAGATTTGACCTTTTTTAATTATTCCTCTATTCCTCTAATTTTTTTCCTGTTTCATTTGGGGTCAGTTATGTTTGTATCGTCATAATCTCTTTTGGTAGCCAACCAAAAAAATGGAGTGTGATTAGTAAGAGAGAACAGTGCTGCACATTCCTGCCTGGAAGAAAGAATAACCTTCAGTGTTTTCAGGGTGCTCAGGACCTTTTCTGAGCTGCTTTTCTTCTGTGCTGCTTCTCCTCTATGTTTTTTTTCATATAGTTTAGTATCTATGGCAGAAATTAGCCAACTAAAAAAGTCTGCTGTTCATGCCTATTTCCACAGTAATTAGCTGTGTAGAAATCTGAATAACTTTGATGCCTTCATTTTGGTTTATGCAGTAGCTTTTCTTCTTCTCTCTGTAGTCTCCTTACTGTTTCATTACCTCTCAGTCTTTTCTCCAGTAAGAGTTGCTTTACTTCTCCGGGGACAGGTAGGTCATGCTACCACACAATACCGTGCTCTGTATTCCTGGCACCAGGGCTGTATCCTTTTGGCATACCCGGGTACCATGTGTTCTGTCTGCGGGGGCTCGTGGGAATGTCGTTACTGGTTTACAGACAGGTGCCTGAACAGGTGCCCAGCCCATAGGTCAAAAGGCTTGGACAGTCCCATTCCACTGCTATATAATCAAACTGCCGTTTCTTTTATAAGGTAACCGATAACAGGCATGTATATATTTGCATATTGATTCTTACAGGAACTATTATTATTGGGGAGGATACCCTGTCTGAATTTGAAAAGAACATTGAGGTGCCCTCCTACTTTCAATATTTTTATTCATGTCAATCAAACACAAACCATTTAAATCTGAAAATTTGCCAGAAACTGCAGACAAGAGTAATTATTAAGCGTGAGAGCATGAAAAAAAATCAAACCTCTCTCCCTCATTTTGTTCATTTGGCTCTAAAACATATGGACATTCATCATTCATGTAGATCAAAAAGCGCATTTAAAACCTAGGATTTGCGTACACTGGGCAGCTCAGTATTTCTGTTTTAGCTTTGTCACCATTTCTGGAGTGAAAATAAATCAAACCAGACTAATTTGAACTAAGAAGTGTCATGAAAAGCTGAAACAGAAATGCCGAAAATTTTACTTCAGTATTTTTGATCAAAGTGAAAAGCTTCATTCAGGTGAGATTAAGTTTTAATATGTATGGCTTCCTTGCTTTGATACCTTTGGGAAATGAGGTTTGGTTTTTTTCTCTTGTAAGTGCTATTCTCCTGTTAGCTCATTTAGCTACTCATCCAGAACTATTAATTCTGGGATAGTTGAGAGCAGCAGAGTGAATGAGATGTCTCATTTTATCTGTTGATGCTGGTATTACACTTCAGCTGTTGTTTTCTGGAGGAGACTGCAGTTGTTGTTTTAGTTTTAAATGAATCAGAGAAAAGCGTCCATCATCTATAGCAACTCTGCTGCTGCACATTGCTCCAAGGCCCCGCTTGAATTATTTTTTATATGAAAAGTGTTTAAAAAAAAAAAAAATAGCAAGAACTACTCCATAGGTCATATGTAAGGTTGATAGCTCATATATTGGAAGAAAGGCAATGCTGGTATGCTTGGACAAACATTATTCTTTCTATGTTTCTACTCTGAGATAAAACAGTAGTTATGAGCTCCTCAGATAAGAAATTTTAAGTGAAGATCTTATCTAGATGATAGATTATTGTAATAATCTTTTTTTTTACCACTTTTTTATGGTGGTGTGTATTGGAAGGAGTAACGATAAACAAAGTTCTATAGAAAAAGAACATGTACTTCAGGAAAGAAGTTTTTCCCTTACACAGTGCAATGAGGTGAGAATACCATGAAGAGAAAATGTCTGTGTCTTGAGTTACTTGGAAAACTTGCGTCTTTGATTTTATACCGAATGCGTTTTTTTTGTGGGGTTTATTTCCATTGTATTCCCTGCATTAAAATGAAGGAAGAATTCAAGACAAAGTGAACATGTGGAAGAGGGAAAGACTGTTGCGTCTGTGACTAATGGGCTTTATATAGAATCATAGAATTGTTTAGGTTGGAAGAGACCTTTAAGATCATTGAGTCCAACTGTTGACTTCTATATAACTATTAGCCACAGCTCTTGGGTTTTGTGTCAGCTCAAAGTAAGTATCAATCTAGGCTGATTAAAAAGCCTGGAAGTTCTCCTTGTACAGGTGTATAACTGATTGCACAAGGTTGGGAACAGTGGAGATTGTCCATCTCTGGGGGTATTCAAAAGGCGTTTAGATGAGGCCCTAAGGGATATGATTTAGTGGGGGACTTGGTAGTGATAGGTTAATGGTTGGACCCGATGATCTTGGAGGTCTCTTCCAACCAGAACAATTCTATGATTCTATGATTCTATTTGTTTCCTAGTGATTTACTGAGACCATTTTAGTAACCTTTTCTGTTTCCAGTATGGCATCCCAGTTCTGCAGAAGAGGCTTCTATCTGCAAAAGACACGTAAGCAGTTTCAGACCCATACCCAAGGAACTTTTCCTGAGTCTCTTCAGAAGATGAAATGCACAGTGCTGTGCACTCCTGTCACTTAGCTTTGAAAAGTATGAGCAAATATGCCTTCTGTTAAAGTTCACGCTTAGGCTATATACCTTCAGAGTGGGAGAAAATTGCTATAAAGCAAAAAACCTTTCATGAAGCATTTAAGCAAACTTAAAATGTCTACCAGTTTTCATGATATGTGAAAACATTTTGTGATATGCAAAAACAAATTCATTATGAGTCTGTTTACTTCCAGTGTTTTGCTTTTTTTATCCTGTTCTGTGGAAAAGTTTCTCAGAAGCAAGCTCAGAGATGTGAGGGTTCACCGAGAGTGGAAATAAAAATACAGCACTATGGAATATTTTCAAAGCTTCCATTTGAATCAGGAACATTGCTTTCTTGATTTATTTTCTTATCTTAGTTTTCTGTCTTGCGTATTTTCTGGAATGACTAAATGTTGAAGACGGCTATTTTTGAGACAAACTCTGTTTTGTAGTCATAAAACCAACACTTTTAAAGTTCCAAGATATTTATTGACTAAAATCTGTTAAAGGGACTTGCAATTCTTTTCCCCTCTAGTTGATCTGTTATTGTTTGATTTCTGCTGCAAATTCTTGGAAATGCTGATCAACAAGACGAACAGGACGGCAAGTAAAATATTTATTTCCAGAGGCATTACCTTCAAATTTCTGCATCAATGAGATACGCGTGCTTGCATAGGAAAATAGGCTTCAAACCCCCCAAACCACAAGACCCCCTCAAATTTGTCCTCTGGAATGGAGCGCGATGCCAGTGGCTCTGTTTCTACTCTCCTCCAGCGCGCTCTGGTATTGCCGTACTGCTCAATCTGTGTTACCGTATCTGTATTAACTCACTGGCTGTCCTTTAAGTGGCAATCCTAATCAAAGATGAGGTTGCATTTTTATAGCTTCTGAAAAGTAAAGATGTCTATTTTTGTGGAGATGATTTCTGTACTTATTTATAGACTCACTGTCCTTTATACTCTACCTTTTAGTTATAGAGTGGTCAAGTGTATCCGAGTATTTAACTTCTACTTATTTGTGTGTCAAAACTCTGGTACTTTACAACTCTGACCTACATTTTTGATACTGGGTCATGGATTGTTGCAGCAACTATGCAGCTCATGCCTATGTATGATCTATAAATAGTTGCAAGATATTGCCGGTTATGCCATTTTCTTGCACTGGAAAGAACGACATTTCCTATATATTGTTGTTGTTCGCTAACTTGAATGTAGAAGATCTTTATCTGACAGATAAAGAACGTCAAAGATCTCTTCTGTTTCTCCAGGTGAGAATTTGATGAGGTTTTTAATTTCCTGTATGTATATTAATGTCAACAGAAATTTCATAAATATTGTTATGAAGTTCTCAGATTACGATTAAAAAGTTAAATAACCAATTAAAACCAAAGGAACCTGGGAAGCTTTTTTTTTTTTTAATTTTTTAAAGATAATTCAGTGGGCGTTTTTTCTTTTTTTGCATATAAGAAGAGTAATGATATTTTCAATATGGTTCTGAAACTAAAAAAGATAGGACGGCATTATGTTTCTGTTTCATTTATTTAGTATAACCACAAATATTCTGACTTTAGTTATTTGTAAAATGTATCACAGCGTTTGAATTCCACTGTACTACTTTCTATTGCCTGTACTCCTAGATGGTGCTATTTTTAATTCCTTTTTAAAATAATATGAAAATATGCGACCATCATCATTGGCTGAAGGATGTTTGTATACGTGCATTCTCATACTACAAACCCAATATCTAGCTTTTAATTTAAAAAGCCTTAACAAGAGCTCTTCACGGGGCAGGGTTTTCATTATTCTCTCTCTCAGATGCCCATCAATGTGCAGGCCAATTCCTCTTTTGGCCAATAGACTTATTTTTATTAAGAGTAACTTCCAATTAATATTCAGAGTAGGCATGTCACTAGAAGTGAAAATGCTGTTGTCTGAAAGATGGTATTTTGCCCTACTGTTATTGAAGTTCCGTCGAGACCAACACGAGAAGACTAAGATGTGTCAGAGCAGTAATTGATTACATTAGTACTTCTGAAATCATATCATGTACAACCTGACATAAATCTGGCAGGACCAGATGCAGAGTTAGACCTTAAGTTACAGAAATTCAGAGATGTAGACATTAATCTAGATGTTGTTATGGTACGATCACTGAGCAGCTCACTATGGGTCTTTACTGAAGTGTGTCTCTTGCATGTCTAGAGATAGCACCCATATTCAGTTCACAGGATTTCACAGTAACCAGAGCTTTACAGTTTAATGCTTGCTTTTAAATGGATGCTCAGTTTAAAAACAAGGAAAACTTAAACAAAAAAATCCAATACTTGTGATACTTAGTAATATTTTCTTAAAAGCTATGCTGATGGGAGGCTGCAGCAGAATACTGTTGTGATAGCATTATCCACTTACATGATTAAAAGATCTACAAAAAAGGGGATCCATTACCTTAGACTGTCAAGTGCATTAAACTAGTAGCAGGAAAACATTCTTTAATGTACTTTCATTTTATTTTAAGTGTTACATATAGCAGGGGTTTTTTTTACATTTTTTTTTTAAACAAAATGCTGTGTGAAAGCCAGAATCATTTAATCATTACTAAAGTCACAAACTTGCCATATGTGCATTTTCTTTTTATTGCAAATTACATTGAGTATGAAAAGTATGTATTTATGTATGTAACTTCATTACATATGTTTTCATACATTTTTTCTTTGCTGCAGTTTGTATTTAAAGTGTTGGCAAATATGGTCTAATGCTGGTACTTGTGTATATGGGATGGTTCATGTACTTTTTAATACATGCAAGTCCACAGCAGCAAAATCTAGGGTTTTATGGCTTTTTGGGAATGCCATTACGAAACACAAGGATTTAATTCCATTCTATTCTTGAAGTTTTATCTGTGCCATTACTTCCATCTTTGCTCTTCTGTTGACCCATTGAACTTACTTGTATTAAAATGGGAAGAACATAATTTCACTTTTAACGTAGCCTACAGAGGCACCATTCACTTGTGTCTGTAACAGCTTTTATGGAGATTACTCAGAGCATAACCTTATTTCCTGGTAGTGTCAAATGTTTTCACTACTTTTGCATGGTACAAATAATAGCTTGATACCTCTATTGAAAATGGAAGGAAACAGATTTTGAGCCTGTTTGTTCTTCCATAGCATTGACTGGCCCCTAATGATGTTGTGTCACTGTTGATGGAACAGCACTCAGGTATGTAAAACAGGAGTCACAAGTTGTAACTGCTTAGAGTAATACTTTTCCTACAGGAATTTGGTCTCACAAGAGTTAAAGATTGTTTCACCTGCCTTTTTTTTTTTTTTTAAATGGAAATGTAAGTGTTAATTTTCCAAAGGTTATTCATTTTCATGAACTTATGATGGGTGAATGCATCTAACCTAAAGGGCTGTTGTCACAGGTAGAAAATAATCAGCCAGAAAGGTAATATAATTACTTAGATTTATAAGGAATTTAAATAAATGTCTGGACTGGACCATTCTCTGGGCTTATTACATAGTAATTTTACATTTTGAGAAGCAGTTTGCGTGATTTTCTCAGGCATTCTGATGTATCTTTAACCCATAGTGTTACAAGCGATGTAGTATGTTGTACACAGGGTGGCATGTGTTGAGAAGATCATCATAAGCGTAGCAAGGTTAAAGTCTGTTCGAGAGCCTGCTAAAGTCAGAAAAGTAACCCCATGAGCACTGAAACTCTGGCTGCTCTACTGTGTGACTGAAGTATCTTAATAGTTAACAAAGAACGTAGCTTAAACTCTTCTTGAATGTTAACAGGAAAACTATCAAAGCATTCTTGCTTTAGGCGACTATTTTTCTGTGTTTGCTTTATCCAGCATGTGTTCAAAAACATATTGCTGATTTCGGAAGAACCATTAAGAAATGAATAATGCCAACTAGTAAATGATGCAACTGGTTTTGTGCTGTGAAAATGGTTAACCCTCAAAGCAGACGTGGCTTTATACTGACTGCATTTGTGTAATGTAAATAATGAAATGCTAGCTAGTGGATGAAGTAGGTGCATTTGAAATAAAATGTTAAATACAGCAGGAAATATGTCTATTGTTGACATCCAAATTGCTGGAAGAACATGGACTTGTGCCTAATACACAGTACTTGGGTTTTTAACTGATGAAAAGGTGGGTGTTGTTATCTCTTAGGTGTTTTTATCTGGGAAAAATACAACATAATCCATTAAAAATGGAGGGGTAGCAAGGGCTTAAGTGCATGTTAGCAGTCCTTGTAAATGTGAAAACTATAGAGACTGGAGAAGCTCTAAAGTTTACAACCTTTATGGGTATTCATTGTGACGATATTTGGAAATGTTTGTTTAAAAACAAGAAAAAAACCTAATTTCTTAACAGGAGACAAAGAAAAGAGGAAGTTGATGAAAATTCTATTCCAAAGGTATTTACTATGTATCTGTTGCATTTCGGTATAATAGTAAAAGAAGTTTAACTCTGCTGAGGGCTTGGCTATGAAAGCAATGTCATTAAGACATTGAGAGCCATCTGCCATTTAACAAAAAATAGCAGAAACTTCTTGAGGAATCATCTGCATCATATTTTTAGAGAGAGTCTATTTTTCCGAGCGAGTGGGACAAGACTAGGAAACTAGAAACAAGCTTCCAGGCTGTAGGATCTATATGTGGAAATGTGTGTGTTTAGGTATATACAAGCTCTAGGGTAATCAAATGACTTAGGAGTGAAGTTCTCAATGCACTTTGCTTTCTAGCCATTTAGGTATTTTTTGAAATAATAAAAGCATCCTTTCTTCATTTATAATACAGTTGCAGTATTAGTCTGAATTCATACAACTCTTTAATTTGTCAAACCATGCTAGGTTTTTATTTGCTTAAAATGGATCATTGACTTTTAGGGTGTCAGGGTGTTCTGATCGACTTTGGTTGTTTCCTGGGTAGGAGACACCAACCAGCTTGAGTATAACCTTGGCACAGAGCTTGCGAGCGTGCTACGGCTCAGTAAAGTGCTTGATGAGCGTTCTAGGAAAGGATCAGGGTTTATAAATAGCTCCAGGTATAATTAGCACACCTTTGCTTCCCGAAGGGGAGGAAGTAGCAGCAGTGTGCAGTAGTGCCAGCGGTTGTGTGGTGTAAGGCTTGGTCTGTCAAGGTTGTCACTGGCCAAAGTGTCAAAGCAAAAATATTGGAATCATGTGGAAGTTGTCCTATATATTTTATCTTCTGAGGCTTGTGGGGAGTATTAGGTTGGATAGCTGTACTGAAACGTGCGGGAGGATGTAGGCTATTATGTCTAGGAAAAAAATATTTAGAGATATTTATGTACAGTCTTGCTTTAAAAAACATCCAAAGCGCCCCCCCCCCCCCCCCCCCAACACCACCACTTTTTGGGGGCTCTTAGTTTAGTTCCATGTTTTGGTTCAGTCCCTCTATTCTCTTTTGTTTCTTTATCTGTTTTGGACAAATAGTTTTGCTACTGAAAGGATTTTTGATTGTTCTTAATCTCGGTTCAGGTTGTCATGGTACAGAGCTTGGCTGAACAGTAGCAATGTTGTTAAAAGCTTTTCACAGGCCTTTCTCTTCCGCTTGCCTTTAGCGAGTCCTTTAAAACTTGAAAAATACAAATTCTCCACTCTGATCAAATCTGAAATGTCAAGTGCCTCTTCATAAATCACCCTTCTAAAAGACTAAAAAGGGGAGAGAAACTTGAAGAAATTAAAATCAGTAACTCCAGTTGTGTGTATCTGCAATTTGTTTCTCCACATACGTGTTAGAATTATTTGAGGATTTATGAGACTATTATAAAGAGTTGCAAATGCTCTGTGTAAAGAAGTCTGTCTCCCTCATAGTCACATTATTTCTTAATTGCTATTAAAGAAAATAAGGAATAGCATGCATCTGGAGAAAGGCTGGGTCCAGCACAAATGTCCAATTTGGAAATAGTTACAGCTGTGCTTACCTTGCTTGAAGGGTTTGAATAGTGAGGGTGATACTTGCCTGAACAGCGTGCTTTCCGTAGAGCCTCTTCCCGAGAGGCACGCTGAGCCAAAGCAGACCTCTGTCAAAGCTGCCTTAAAGTATTTGGTGGTGCTTTTATCTGGGGAGCAAAGTCAATTAAAACATACCTGAAATTTCTAACTTCTTAAAAGTCAGCGATCCATTTAAACAGGTGAAAAGGTAGTGCACTAGGACAATTTCTTTGAAGAATTAGGTAAATGCAATACTTTTACTGTAACTGTGTCATGAAGAAAGAAAAGATATTGTCGTTGTTTGAATAATACAGAATAAATTAGTATATTGATTTAAAACACAGTATGTGTATTATAGGTGATAACTGCAGGCAATCATATGAACATGGTTGGCTTATATTTGCAGTAAAGTCAGTCATTGACGGAAAAATCACTTTCAAATGACCAAGGACTGACATTTCTGCATATTTTTCCTTCTGCCAGGTGTTTCAGGAAGATTAATGTATCCTTTATTAACTAAATTGTCGTATTCGAGAAAGTGCCATATTTTTTTCCTCTCCAAATGAGGAAAAATGCCAAGGATTTTTTCAATTTTCTCTGCAAAATTGCTTTTTTCCTTTAGGTCAGGAAAGTGTCTGTTTCTGTACAGGTAAAAACCCCCCAATAAATTAGCAAGCAAAAACTTTACCCTCTTTTTTGTGTGGTTTTTTTTTTTTTTCCTCTTAAGTATCTAATTGTTTTCTCTGTCTATATTTTGTGTTTCGTATCTTGGCTCTGGGTTTTTTGGGTTTGTTTTCTACAAGTGAAAATCAAGTGTAGATCTCGTCAATAAATTCCATCAAAGCAAGTTGTGCAAGAAACTGATTTCCTACTGCAGTAGCAATACAATTTTAATAAAGTATCTTAAGCCTCTTTCACTTGCCTTTTGTGAAAGTATATCTGCTTTACTGAAGCAATGCATAGAATGAAATGAGTGCGGGAACCGCCAACGTAAGGCTCTGGGCAGTGAAATTTATGGAGGAGGGTACCTGTTCTGTGAGCGCTACTTCAAACTCTGCCTGTGCGTGGAAAAAACAGGGTGCATGGCAGTAGAAAATCCTTTCTTCAATTTGTCTGGTGAGATGCTGTGGTGAATTCTATAAAGTCGTATGAAAGCTAATAAAATCTTTATCTCCTCGAGAGTATTTACAGAATCACAGAGTGGCTGAGGTTGGAAGGCACCTCTGGTGATGTCCTTAGTCCAACCTCCTGCTCAAAGCAAGGCCAGCTGGAGCAGGTTGCTCAGGGCTGCTTTTGAGTATCTCCAAGGCTGAAGACTCCCCAAGCTCCCTGCCAACCTGATCTCTCTGTCAATTTAAAAGCTTTTACTTAGGTTCAGTTGGAATTTCCTGTATTTCAATCTGTACCTGTTGCCACTTGTCCTGTCACTGGATACCAATGAGAAAAGTGTGACTTGGTCTTCTTTACACCCTTCCATCAGGTGTTTGCACACATGGGTAAGATGAGCCTTCTCCAGGCTAGACAGTCCGAGCTCTCTCAGCTTCTCCTTCTATGTTAGATGCTCCAATCCAGTGGAGCCCTTCTCTGGATGTTCTCTCGTGTGTCCATGTCACTCCTATACTGAAGGGCCCAGAACTGGACCCAGCACTCCAGTTGTATCTCACCAGTGCTGAGTAGCATCGTCCTGCTGGCGATGTTCTTCCTAATGGAGCCCAGGATACTGTTAGCCATCTCTGCCTCAAGGGCACATTGCTGGCTTGTGGTCAACTTGGTGTCCATCAGGACTCCCAGGCCTTGTTCTGGAAAACTGCTTACCAGCTGGCTACTCTTCAACCTTCATGAAAGAAAGGAAGTCCTAAAATTTCCATGTTTCCTTTCCACATAACTATTTTTTCCCCTTGCTTTTGCTAATAATAATTTGAATATGCTATGAGATTATTAATCTAAAGTGCCGCTGTCAAAGGCTGAAGAGGCTACTTCTCCATTCAGACACACAGGCCTGGGTTCTTCAGCATGAATTGCTGTGCAGAACGGATGATATTTTCTTTTAGTTAACCTTAACTGCCAGTTCTGCAAATCAACTTCTTCTGTAAAACAGTACAAATGTAAAATTTTTCAGCGAGTCTTAGAAGAAGTCAGGAATTGTGAAAGGAAGTTGGAAGTTTTATTACATTATTTCCAATGTTACGCATGCTGTCTGAATTTCTGGATTCTTTTTATTTATAATAAATCTGTTTGATTCTTACATTGTATGAAATGTGTTTAGAGAACATTTCAAATGTTTTCTAAGATCTTTCTTCAAAATAATTAATTTTCATCTGTTTTCTTGTTACAACTGCCATATAGTTGCTGACCTATATTTTTCCTAGGGAGTGAAAAATGATTCCTGCAAAGGACTTGAAATACTGACTAAAATGGGATTTAGTATGATTAATAAGCATGTGCTGTATGCTGCACTCGGCAGAGGTGTACCTTTTAATACAGCATCTGATGACTGTCAGTTATGATTACCTTCTCAAGAGGGTCCTGTAGGACACCAAACTGGTAGCTGTGAATCCTGAAGCACTTACCTTCCTACTTTATAGGCCTGCCCCCAGCATGTGTGCTCTGCTAGGTCTTGTTGATTGTGTTTCCTATTTTCAGCGCTTTTTGTAGAGAATCAAAGATGATCCTATCCAAAGTTTGTTCTGGCATTTCTAACCACCTCTTTTTCTCAGTATCAACAGTATATGGTTATGCATCATTGAATTTAAGATTATATATTTTTAAAAATATATTATGATTATTATCCAGGTATCTCAATTACATTTGGATACTTTGTTGATAATTTATAGCGCTTTCCATAGAGAATGCAAGTATTAAGAAATGCACTTTAATTCTTAACTCAATATAAGGAAGGCATTCAATCAGATGCCAGTAAATCAGTTGTTTGAAAAAATAGCTAAGCATGTTTCGTAAGTCCTCGACCTCTTCTACACTTGCTGGGTTATGCTAGGTTATTTAGGTCATAACCTATTGCTACGTTATGCCTGTAGTGACACTGATAATGTGTCTTATGTATTGACATACTAGGAAATGTTAATTGCTAATTTTTAATTGCTATTTTAATTTTTAATCAGTGGAATAATTATACCCTCAATCTAGAGCTGATCATCGTTAAGTGAATATATATGTAGGAAATACAAAACAATAATGGATCTGAGCATCTGCTCAAGTGTCATCTTGCAGTCTTGTCTAAAATTCTGGCCAGAAGTCCCAGGTGCTTCTGAACTCTTATTAACGTGAGAAGGTAGGAATTGCCATCCTGGCACGATGCAGAGATGCATCTACTCCTGTATTCTCGGTGGTGGCTACTTCAGAGGAAGGAGTGTCTCCACAGATACGTAGAATAAAATAGTTGTAATCATCACTATTACCTTGAATTCAGATGTTCTAATCCATTTATTTATCTGTTTTCTTGTTGTACACTGAAGTTTTAGGAACATCATAAAATGTGAGAGAAAGAATATGATGAAAATAGAAGCTTGCAGAGTTCTGAGTAAAAGATCACTTTTTCACTCTGTAAAGCATTATACACTTTTTTTTCTTAAAGCACGTTGAACCAGTCTAAAAGAATGTTTTTTCTCTAGCTTTCATCTTGAAGGCAGGTGAAATATGTAGAATAAGCACTCATTTACGTATTGTAACTATTGTAAATGAATGAGTCAAAGATGATCTTGCTGACGTGTAGTGGTGGAATAAATGGGAGGTGGAAGAGGGGAATCAAGAGGAATCTTAATTTTGTTCTAAATCTAGAAGGATTATGTCTTTCAGAGAACCTCTTTCTGCCCCTCTCCATGCCCTGTCAGAAGAAGGAGGGGGGGGGGGGGGGAAAGATGGCTATATTGGGAGTTCAAAAGCATATATTCTAGCCTTAACCATGACTTGCTTAATTGAAGCTGGCATGTTGCCTTGCCTACTAGGCAACGTGAAGGGCTTCAGCAAGCTCTGCCCAGTTCCTCTTACTGCTTTAACTGGTTGTGGGGGACGTGGCTTCAGTTTACAGCCACTGTCTGTAACTTGTATTGAACTTCGATAAACCAAACTAGAAAAACTCACATTATCTACTGTATTATATTTAGTCTGCTTCAGAGAGACCTTATGTGTGCACAGGTGGAAACAAATTGCAAACCAGTTCTTAGTGAATATTTGTTAAACTCTTCCCAGCTTCTCCGGGTATATTTGGCAGGGGTTTGGTAGAAGGGGCTCTGCAGGAGTGCCCTGCATGGGAGGAGGCCAAAGTCCTGTGTGCTGCTTTTGCTGGTTCCAGTTATCTCCAAGACTGATGTAAACGCCCCATTGCGTGCCAACGCTGCAGCCTATTAGGGGAGTACGTGGTGTCCCTGTTGAGGCATATCTAAGAAAGGGGCAGGAGGATGCTGTTGAAGATGTCGAGGAGATGGTCTTAGAAGTTCACTGTTCAAGATGTGCTGTTGTAAAGATGACTGGAAATGTGCTCTTGGAAGGAGGTGTTCAGTGCCAAAGTGGGGCACTTCTGAAGGGGCTATAGCCATGCATCACCCACACTAGGGCAGGGACACCCCAAAGGGATGGCAGCCTGTGGGCCACACATGCCAGAGCAGGGACACCCCTGAGGGACTGCAGCCCATGGAGGACTGATGCTGGAGCACCAAGAAGCAAAGAGCAGTAGGGAAAAACTGCTATGCCCTGCCCCCAGTCTCCTCGGATGCCTGGGATGGCCCAAGCGTTACCTGTCATGCACATAAGGAAAGCTGAGATGAGGTGTGGGGGAAAGATGGTATTTGGTGTAGGATGAGTGTGGGGAAGAGGAAGGAAGAGTATTTACTGAAGTAGTTGATGTTTGGGGTTTTTTTTCCTGCTTCCCTTTTTTCCTCAATACCCAAATCAATGATCAGAAGTTGGTGTTGATGCTCAATAAATTAAATTAAGTAAAAATTTCCCAAGTTGACAGTTTTGTCCATGATGGCCCCTAGCAAAAGAAACAGGAACTCTCCGATTCTGTTACTTCAGAAGTGGAGTTCCCAGATTCTCTGCTCAACACGCAGATATTCCTGACTTAAACTTAGATATAAGAAAGAAAATTATTGATACTATGGTACCTTTGAGAGCTGTGGAAATGAAAAGACAACTTCAAGGTCGAGCTTTCAGTTCAATTTCTGATTCAATTTATTTATTTAACCTGAAGAAAACTCATGAGATGTAAAACATTTGACTTCTAATGTGATTCTTGAAAGAGGTGCTACATTTATACTTGTACAAAAACATTCAATATAAAGGGCAGCTGTCAAAAAACTATTCTATAATGAAACCAGGTTTAAAAGGAAAATCCTGAGTTCAAATCCAAGCTCCCAGTCCAGTTAAATGATAAATGACAAATGCCTTTGAAATCAGTGGTTTTTTGAGTCAAGTCACCTTTCTGGAAGTTCTTAATTTCCATGATGAAACACAAATGTGCGAAGTGATGCTGAAAAGTACAAAAACCCCCCTGTATGTAATTGAATTTTTTCCATTCAATGTATGTAATATTTTTGCATTGTGCGTGCATTTTTATTCTTGCATTATGGTAAGTGTCCTTTCAATAATGGTGGATCAATGAAAACACGGGATTTTTTTGCAAACTTTTTTTATTGCAAGGGAGGCTGTTTGCAGGAATTTGTCCTTCATTTCAGAATTGCAAACAGAACAGGTGAAAGAAGTATTTGTAGCTAATAGGGAAGTCAGTCAGATTCAGGTCTCCCAAAATATTTATTTTTGGAAGTAAAATTGTATTGACTATATTCAGTCTAGATGCTTGTTTGGTGTTTACCACATCTTTTAAGGCAACTGTTAAGAAACAGATTTCACTTAAATAGGTAACATCAGTTGAAAATCTGGTCCATTGCTTGTTTCCGCCCTTCCTGGAGATTCCATAAACAAGGCAATGTTTTACAGATTGTGATTTCAGGGAAGGAGTGAGTCATCAGGGCTTGTGAGAGCACTTTCTTGTGCGTGAGGAGGTTCATATAGGTCTGAAAAGACAAATTGGTGCCTAGAAATGATTGTTTAACGTAAGCAAATACTGAATGGTTGCTTGCCTGAAACTGTGTCAATATGGTAGCTTCTCTCTCTATTTTTTTAAACTGTAAATATATGTAAAGGAATAATAGGGTTATAGAAAAACCATTAGCAGTGCCTGATCTTCTCTGGTAGAAGACAGGGAACTAAATTTTCTGATATCTGCAGGTACACAGCTAAAATGTTTCTGCTTTGACTTGGTTCTACTTTAAAGACTATGAAATACTTCCTGAAATACTGGAGTGATTTTTCTTCTTCTCTAAATGCAGAGTGAGTGTTTAAAAGCCAGGTCTTATATTCCTGTCAGCATAATATGAACTGAGAATACTCATGAGGTGAGTAGCAGGGTAGTAACTGAAACCATCAAAACTTCATAAAAACTGATTTAGTAAAAATGCAAAAAAGCTCTGAGGGATTCAATGATGTACCTAAAAATCAATGCAGAAACAAGAAAAGTATTTAAGACAGTTGGATGGGAAGTATGTGATAGCGATGATGACGCTTCAAAAATACTTAAAAATCCTTTGACATAAATCAACATGTACATGCAGTTATTTGTGTGGTTTTATGTATAAGTCTACACATACATATGTATATTATATGTGTTCCCTGGTAGGGAAAAAAATAGGAATTACATGAAACATCAGTGCTTTGAAAGAGGCTGTGTGAAATATGCATTGAATGTTCAGAAAATGTACTAGCTAATGAATGGGTGAGCCAGTTCAGAATAAAAATAAGAAAACTTGAATTTTCTTTATATATATCTTTATAGGCAAAACTCGGTCACCTACTATTTATGGAACATTTGGAAACACTACTTGTGTTCACTTCCCGATATTGTTTGGGGCCAATTCTTTGCCTTGTGAAGAATAACTATCTTCATTTTTTTTTTTTTTTTTTTTGTGCCATGTTGAAGTTTGGTCCATTGAAATTATTATTCAAGGTTTTGAGTGATTACTCATTTAAACAGAGTTTGATCTTTAAACCCTTCAAAAGTTTGCCTAGTGTAGTGGTTTTGTTATTAAATTTCAAAGAGAGCTTAAAGGTGGGATCGCGGCATTCGAAGGGAACACTGGCGTGACGGTAGGGTCACACTGGGGCTTGAGGGCTGGAGGCAGGTCTGTTCTAGGGACTCCAGGGAGGTCATGGGATTTTATAGCATACAACAATTTTCTGAGATTCTGTGGCAGAAAAAAAGCTTATTAATTTTTTTATGTACTTGATACTCAATAAATTTGAGTGTCGTCATTTTATATTTTTGGTGGTTTTTTTTTTTAATTGGGAAAACATTTCCTACTTTCAGAATATATGTATCACTTTTACATTTTATCAGAAATAGCGTGTCCTAGCAAAAATATAACTGTCATAAATACCAGTACCTGAACATTTATCAGTCTTAGTAGCCATATGAAATTCAGTGAAGGTAAGGCACAGCTATAGATACTAGGTGAAGTTTGGTGGTGGTAAACTCGGTCAGCGCTTGATATCAGCAAGCTTTAGCATCCACCGTGTGGAAGAAAAGTGATTCCAATGAGAATTACACAGTATTTATAATATTACAACTAACATTTATGTCATGCTGACCTCTGTTAACAGTGGTAACAGTGTTCAAAGTGTTCTAGAGACATAGATGAGAGTCCCTGTTGTAAAGCACATGCCTTTATGCAACCTTATCAGGTAGTGGCCGAGTGTCAGGGCAGCCTTTCTAAAGGCTTATTTAAGAAAAATGAAAAGTCTTTTTGTTAACATTTCTAATTGATGATTTCTGACGAATTTTATCTTTCTTTGTTTCTGTACTAAACTGGATAAGGGCTATTAAGTAGTGGTGAAAGATGCTGTTCCTTTACGTGGCAGTGGTGAGAGCAGACGTCCACAAGACAAGTGGAACTTTTGAGGGGGGAAGAGGCAGACATGCAATTTGGTATTTAGTGAACACATTATGGGCTTTTCAGAATTGAAGACCATCAATGACAGAACGATTCTTGCTCGTACTTTACAGTCAAGCCTGAGTCCACAAACTTTTTTCTAAAGTAGGATTTCAAAGTTTAGTAAAGCAATTATTTATTAGCGTATGTATTTCTCCCATGCCATTCTGCAGAACACCCTCCCTAGAGGTTGGCAATAGGTGGTCGTGTTGAATTCAGAATGTCAGTGTACTCTAAAAAAGGAGGATTAATGAGATGGACTGAGTACTTCAAACAAGACTTTTCTGTGAAAAGCTAGAATATACATAAGTAGAGTATCCTGTTGATTTGACTAACAGAAAAACTGCAAGTGTTTTATGCATATCCAAATGTTATATTCATAAGTGAGAGTCAACATAGGTGAACTTCAGTAGTTCTGAAAATGTTTTTATTATTGAACTTGAGAGTGTCTCTGCTTCAGTGTGTTCTTGAATTGTCCAAAGAGACTTCAATTTTTACGGGCCAAGTGCTGTGTGAGTCAGTTTTCTTTGGGCTTTTTTTTTAAGCCAGATTCCTTAATAATGTGTACAATAGGTCCAGGTCAGTTTTATAGCTCCTAACTTTACAGCTATTTTCAGAAAAAGTGTTGCTGTTGAACTTAGGTTCAGCCCCTTAACCTCCTCTTACTGTTGCAGAAATCTGGAAGGATGGTTGTATAAGAAAAAGTTACGGTTCATATACATCTAATATTGATACTACTCATGCCAAGAAGAGAGATGGAGGAACAGGCTGTGATAATTTAGTGATGATGAAATACTACTGAGGTGTCTTTGGTTCTTAAATTTATGTAAAAGGATAGTGGAAGGTGTTACAAGACTGGTTCTTATGTATTGAGGCTTAGCATGATTACTTAATTTTTTTTTTTTAAAGTAGCTAGCAATTTTAGCTGTCAGAGCAAATATGTGCTGGTTTACATAGCTTTGTAGATTAAACTTCCCTGTGGTGATTTGGTGGCCTTGATGATCGTATTTACAAAAAGTAGATGTCAGCCTTGTATATGGTCTAGTCCTGATTATCTCATACATCAGTTTAATTCTTGTGCACCTTCACTAACTTCGTAGTCACATATTTCATTACAGCATAGAGCAGAATCAGGACAGGCTTTTTCCTTTACAGCTCGCTATAAGAATGCAATATCAATATTCTGTCATTTCCAGTGGCACGTCAGTTCTTCTGTAGTTGAATGTAGCTCCTGAATAACTACCATTCTGGCTACTTACTGAGGTTAAAAAAGAAAAATAAATTGCCTGATCAACTCATGCCTGATTAAAAATGGAGCAAATACTTACTGACCTTGCAAGTTCGTTCTCAGGTTTCTCAAAGACAGCTGTTTCCCCTCACTGTTTAATTGAGAGAAACCAGGAATATAAGTGACATCACAGGGGTATTATAAGCATCGAATTGATTTTAGAGTGATAAATGTTATGAAAATAAATTATTAGTGTCTGGGGGAGAATTTTTAAAAACATTTTCAATAGGTGAAATGGGAGAAATACGATAGTGGGAGGGGGAAATTAATACAGTTTCAGTTAGAATTCATTAAAGGAAACTTTATATGTCTGTTCTGTATAATTTCTGGACCAATTGAATTTGGAAGCTAACAAAAATATGTTTATTTGTTCTAACGGTTCTAGCGCAGTCCCTGAAGGTTGGGAGGCTTGGGGCAGAGTGTAGTGCTGGATGTCAAACCTGGTACACTTCGTCTGATTCTCTTTGAGGTTTGTCATATCACTGATATGAGGAATAGAAAAGGTAGGTAGTATTTGAAAGAAATTGATAAAATCTTGTGTTTGTAAAGGCAGCTTCTTACTGTGGCATCTGGCAAGGCTTTGAAAAGATTGACAAGTTTAGGTCGCTTCATCTAATTCTAATGAACTTCTTGAGCTAATTAATCAAACCTCAATCAAAACTCAAAGGTGGGTTTTGTTTGGTTTGGTGGGGTTTCTTTTTTCAGTCTAATGTTTCTCTGTTTTAGATTTTCTGTCCTTTCTTCTGTGTGTGAATTCCTGCCATATGAATTTTAGTGTCTCGTTACAGGTTGGAGGGTGTGCAAGGAAAGCCTGACAGCACACAGCAGAGCGCCCTTGAACAGAGTTTGCCGTAACACTGCCAGTAGTCTCCTTAGGTATTTGAATAAACGAGGGTTTCCTCTGCCTCTTGCTGAAACTGTATTAAAGAATGTTTTGAAATAATGTTACATGTGGTACAAAAGTATTAACACAAGAATGGGTTAAAGTTTACCTATTGTCCTCATTGCCCTAAGAAAATGTCGTGCATGAAGGCTGACACCCAAGTCTCTACTTAAGTCATTTTGCCCACAGAATTCCCTGAGACCAACTATCAAAGATGTGAAAATATCAAGAACTTGTTGGGTGATGTGCCTTACAGTTGCAGAGAGGAATTCCCTAAACATGAGGAATCCCCCAGCTATCTAGAGACCTACCATTTCCAACAATGCGCTCCCTGAAGGCAAGGCCAGGATATGCTTGAAAGGCTCTGAAAGAGTTCTCTGCACTTATTTATAAGGGGGGTATTTGTATTCCACTTAAAAAATATTCTTTAATTAGGAGACTTTGCAATAAATTGGAACTTTTTGGAGGGAGATGAAACACTTTTCCTTTTAACTAGGTGTTAAACCGGTTATTCTGCTCCTCCTTCTGCCTTCTTTTAGATTACTTTCTTTTATTTGATTACCTGACAGATGCTGTTCGTCTTTCCAGTTAATAAGTACTATGTGTATTCAGTATGGAGTAGAAAATAAAGATTAGATTGGAAGATAGATGGTACTTTAAATAAATGCTTCTAGGTCAATACTGAGATGGAGATGGTTTTTGTTACAGGTTACAGATCTGTAACAGAGTAATTGTCAAATGAGCTCTCTCCTTAGTTCAGAGTTTAAGTATGCCTTAGAAATCTGCTGTATTTCAGTAAAATTTGTGTTTTCCTTGATCAGTGTAAGTGCTGAATATAACTGTCATTTTAGTGGTGCTTGCCATTGTCTTTGTTAGATCTTGCTTCATTTTTATTTGGAAACAAACAGGTTATGCCATTGTTTTTAGAGAGTGAAATAATACTGCCTACATTTCTTCCTGCTGCCAATCTACAGTTTTCTAAGTTCAAAAAAAAAAAAAAAGATTGGTACAGATTTATATTTCATACCTTTGTCCCCACCAGAATTGCCCCACCATATAGATTCATAATTTGCATAGTATCATATTAGTCTCCTTGATTATGTTTGATATTTCTCTGAAGGCATGATTCATTGCCATGGAAATGACAACACAGTCTGTTTTCAAGCTAATTGCTGTATAGAACATAAAAATAAGTTCCTTGAAGTTTAAATTGCTCGTACAGTTCATATCGGATGTCGATCTATTTTTGCCCAGTGTACCTGGAATACTGATTATAACAGTAATAAAAATGGTCTGCTCATACCTTAGGAGATGACCTGCTTGAGTACCAGGAACCTGCAGGCTGAGAACATCTGGAGTAGGTTTATGTACAAAATACTAGACAACCAGGGTCTGGATCATTAAATAACAGATTACAGCATCAAAAATTAGCCTTTGAGCCTTTCAGTATAGAGGTAATGATGATAAATTCCTAGCTCCTGGGTAGAGTGCATTTGTATTTTGGGTTCAGCTGCTGGAACCCTGAGGACAACTCATTTTCTCTATACGTTCCTTGGTGGCATTATGTACCTTACTGAGTGGGCTGTGGACAGCAGAGCATGTGTGTGAACTGAGTACCACAAAAAGAAAGTGCAGAAAACCTGCTTAGCATAATATTAGATCATCTGTCATTCTTTAAATGTATTTTTGGGATTGACAGCAGCATTGCAGTCTGGGGATTACAAAAGTAAAATGGACCATGTTTGCTAAGAAGAGCCAGACATTGCATTGTTTTTTAAATGAGGGTTCATTTTTCTGTTTCTTCCATGGTGTTTACGTCGGGGATTTGCCTGGGTACTCACAGTTCTGCTCCACTGGTGTGTGAAGAGAGTAGCTGCAAAAAAGGCCCCTAGGCCTTAGAATTCCGCTTTCTGTATGTATCGTCCTTCCGTGTACTTTAAATACGATGCTTTCCCTACCACTTGGCAGTTTCCAACTTTCAGAGAAAGCATTTGAAAAGAGGAGGATAGAAAAGCACCGTGGGTGGACTTACTTGGCACCGGCTGCTTTACTGCATTTGGACTGCTGTGGAGGTCCTGTGAGTTCAATTCTGTAGGAAAAAAAAATATATATATATTGTAAGTTTAACATGAGATTATAGGACCAGGGATAGGCTCTGTCTTGCACTGGCTATCTACATACAACAGTGCAAAGAAAGCTTGCTCTTTGAGTTTGTTTCATTAGACAAAAGCAATTTCTATGAAGGATATTCTATGTTCAGATTTCACCGTTAAAGCCATCAGATCCAGATGCTGCTTTTTTCCACTCAGTTTTGTCTGTTTAATGTAAATATTTGTCATGCTGTTCTAATTAAAAACCTACACTCCATAAGGTAAATAGACAGCTTTGCCAAAGATAGCTTAAGCCTAAGTTGTAAACAGGCTTTACAGGGCAAAGCTTAAATTTGTAGAGAAGGATATTGCAGTTATCAGGGAGAAGTTCAGTTAACTAGACAACTAGATTGGTTTTTGCTAGGGACAATTTAAAACATAGCTCCCCGCCTCCCCCCGCCAAAAAGAACTACTGTACCAGTACTGTTTTCTCCTTTTCTTTTCTTTCTTTCCTCTGAACTGTGTTTGCTGAAGAGCCTTGGCTTCACAGGTTATTTCAGACTATGCGTTAGAAAATGATGAATTAGACATCAGTTTTTGAACACCTCGGGTCCAGTGATTGTAATTTCTTCAGTTTGGCTACATTAAAAATAGTAGCATAAAAATACTTAAACTAGGCTATATGAACTTAATACTGGACTTGAAAAACTCGCTCTAGTGTGAATGGTAATGGATGAGAATTTAATATATCCTTGGAAACTGGCAGTAGGGAACTATTCAAAGATCTCTCGGGGAAGTACATAAGCTTTCTGAATACAGCACTAAAGCAAAGATTATAAGACTTGGAAAAAATATGCATGAAGCTAAAATAGAAATTAACTCCTTACAGCTGTCCTCCTCTTAAAGACCAGACCCTCTCCTGCACCCCTTCTCTAGTTCTTGGATGTGTAATACTAGCCAAAAGTACCCTGAAAGTGTTAAGGTATGAAAATTTGATAACAGCGAATCCCTTTTGTACAATCTTTATTTAAAAATGCTAGTATATCGCTGGGAGCGGAGTGCTTATGACAGACAGTGTCAGCCCTTCCTTCCCCCCCAAAATCTATATGCTGTATAAATTATGTTGGAGGAGCAATCTTAGGAAAACACATGTGAGGGACTCATTCAGAATCTTTTACAGAAGGTGAAGGTTACTGTTTTATGGCCAATTCTGAACTATACCAAAATCCAGATTGCAAATTTTATGACAGACTCAGCTTCAAATATTGCTGTTCTGTAGCTGTTAATGAATGAAACAGAACAATTTGCTTTCTAATTTGTAGATCTGAGTATAGAGTAGTGCCTTTTGAGCCCAGACGCTTTATTTCCTGATGTAGGAGAGAACTGTATTTCACTGGGAAGCTTAGCAGAAGCTGGAGGTGTCCCACAATTGAAATCCAGCCATAAAGGATACTGTTTTGCATTTGGTTCATTCTCAGAATCCCCTTCTCTGTCAGGGGTAAATGAATGTCTGGAACATCTTCAGTATGGAGCTCTTCAGTGCCTCCAAAAGTTGGGAATAAAATAATAATTTAAAAAAAAGTTGAAGAGAAGACGGACAGAAAAATAATTTTTATCAAATTAAATTTTCTTTTAAATTTGTTATCAGTATTTGATTGTTTTGCAAAGGTTTGTCATAGCAATGATGGGTAATAAGAAATCTTTGCCAGTGACTCCATAAAAGCAGCATGTACCAAGAAGTCAGCTGCAGTAGAGGAAGAATTCTTGCTTCAGACTCATCGGCATAGACAGACGTTAGGCTGCAAACACAAAATAATTGGCTGCTCCCAGTCCACCTGTCCTTTCTCCTGCTTAGGCTTCTATAGCTAGGCAGCAAAGGTGAACTCATTTGAAAAGAACCTAAAGAATGACTTATCTTCAACAAAGAACTTTGTGTCCGATGAAGTACGTGACTGCAGAGGAGCAGACGTGCTGCGTGCCAAACGCATTGCCTTCGACAGAACTGCGCTGTCTTATGCTCGTGGATAGTCTGCCTTGGGGCTGACGTAAAACGCTAGCGCAACATGCCAAAACTGTCGTCTCCTAGCGGCATGCCTAGGGAGGGTCCTGAGGAGGAATTAGTATTACTACTACGCTTGTTTCTCAAAGCAATGTTAGCAGAGCCTCGCATACCAACGCTGACTGCCATTTCAACAAATGTGTTTTTAGGGAGCTAAGACTTCTTTCTCCTTTCCCCCAAAGTATTGCGCAGGATCTGTTGTGAGTTGGCTGTTGATTTCATAAAACTTTTTTCCCAGTCTTACTTGCCTAAAGAGAGAAAGGTAATTGAGCCCAATTATTTATCAACCAAAAAGTGACATTCATTTTTCTTACCCTGAAGGTACATTGGACCCTTGGCGTTACTACATGCGATGAATGTGTCAAAACAAAGGAAATGATCTCTAGAGCCAGAAGGGAATCCTTTCTAGGGTTAGGGCTTTTTACAACTAATAAGCTGCATTAAACATCTGATATTTTTAAACATAAACTTTTGAATACGGGTTAAAAGTGGTGAGGTAGAATGAATAATTATTTTTGATTCAGTTGCCAGATGACAACAACATTCAAATAAATTATATTTCATTTTTCCTCCCCTTCTCCAATGCTATGACATGCTTGGAGTGTTCTCTGTATTATACAGGCTGTGGATTTGTACTACCGTTGGAGTTTAATATATAAAATATGAAGCTAATTAGTTACTCCGAAAGGTGAGAAGGTGAAGTACCCATCAATCCCATTTATTTACAGCTGGTTTACTTTGTGTAAAATAGGCTAACATGTTGAGAATGCTTTTCTTTTTTTCTTTTTGAAAGACTCATTCGCATGAGGGATAGGATTGTTGTACTTCTGCCATGATGAATACTTCATTCTCTATAAGGTGTGAACTGCTGTGTCACCTCTAAGTGCTTTAAAACCGGGTTGCTTTACATTGTTGTCAGAGATAAAAGCTAAAGTAGTTGAAAATATGAACCAAACTCTTGCTCACTGACTGGGCTGTTGAATATGGGGGATGTAGTCCTTCCTCCTTTGATTCTGTAGATTCGTTGCTACTTTTTCCTTCCAGCAAGAGCCACTTTGTAAATCAGATCAGATTAAAACAATTTTGAAATTACTAAAACTGTGCCATTTAGTATTGTGCTCTTGCTCATATTTTTCCAGCTTGAGTTAAAAATCTAGGTACCTTCAGAAGATGATCTACTGAGTAGATAGCTCAATAATAGTAGTAGCTCTAATAATAGTGAGAATGGCTTCAGTAACTATCAGACTACTTCAGATATTAAGAGTTAGAAATTAATAGTTGTCCCTTCAAGAAAGGACATTGCGGTTTAGGCTAACACGCATTAGGTTAATAGGCTGTGTAAGGAAAGCAAGTGAAAAGCTGTCATATTTTGGATTCATGAAGTCAAACCTGTGTAGCTGATAGAGGAAGGCACATTTCTGATGACTATTTCACGTCACAACATGCTGTGAAGAAAAAAAGTGAATTAATATTAAAATTGCTACTGTTTTCTCCCCTTCATAAAATTCATCACAAAAGAAGCATAAACATAGGAATTACGAAGCTTTATTTATAATCTTAACAAAAGTTAGTAAGATAAACAGCAATCACAGGGTTGTATATTGCCTATGAAATTCTTGGTGAGTTTGCTACTCAGTTTATATCATAAACACTAAATGTTATGCTACCAAACATTTGGATCTGTTTCCCTGACGTAGATTTCAAAAGGTCCTGTCCTTTCAAGTCTACAAGATGTGTATATATGGTTCAATTTCTCTGATTTTGTTACTGGAGAGTTTGCTACTGGAAAAATACAGGGGTTTATACATAGCATAATTTCTGTAGAACTCCATTAAATATTTAGAATCCTATTGCTCTTAATGTGCTGGGGTTTTTCTTATGAGAATGGAAGCTCTTGATTCATATAAAAAAGTTTTCGTTACAATGATTGCCACAAAATATTTATTACGAGGGTGTGGTGCCCAACCAACTTTGACTTTAAAGCTTTACTTTCAGTATTAATTAAGAACCAGTTTTAATATGAAGTGAACGCAAATTTTTGACACGTAAGTAGAAAGATCATTATATAGCATCATTATATATATTATATAATGCAGCTTCCAGTGAGGTCAATGTCGACCACTCTGTTGATGTAATAGTGAAGTCGGCCTCTTTGCTGTCATTAATGTGCTGCTACTCCCTTTCCTATTTTCACGTTTGCGTAGTCTTTGAAAACCTGACGTGTAGATAAGGATGTACTATATGCAAATAAAAATATTCTCTGTCCAGAGAACGGTTCTGCTGGTCCGCGATGGTCTGCCGCCTCTTCTTGCTGCTGTTGTGCTTCGGTTATTTGATCTTAATAACAGTCTCGGTAATTGAACTGCACGCCGTAAATAAGCTCTTGCAGACAAGCACGATGATTGCTTCCTGAAAAATATGGATATCGGCCAAGACTTGCAACAAGAACAGGGAACAAAAAATACAGGTGAAAGACACGTTGGGCTTAGAGCAAGCCTGTAAGAATTGGATTCGTCAAGTTTTGATCTTAATAATGCTTTTGAGTTCACGCCTCCTAACTCTGGCGTTTTTGTGCATATATGAGGACACAGTTGTGCTGCTTGTAGCATAAATGGATGTGTGAAGCGTGGGAGTTTGAAGTGTGACTGTCTGAAGTCTTTTATCAAAATATCACTTTTGATTTCTGAGCTACATAGGAATGCGTAATTTTGTATGTGCAGGCATGTTTTATAAATTCTCCCACCTGGGAGTGTGTAAATAGGTCATCAAGGCTCTACATGACCTCTGCTTCTCCGAAGTTACTGAAATAAGTACAAGATCGTTCCCATGATAACGAATAATACATATAACGAGAAAAACATGTTTTTGTAAGATTTCAAGTGTTGTTTTCGATTTGGTCCCCAAGAAAAAGAAATGTAGAGGAAAATACCTTGTATTTTGGCTCGGTGCATTTTGAGGTATAAATATGTACGTACAAAAGGCGCTTTTTTCCCCTCAATGTAAAATTCCTTTCTTGGTTTCATGTAAGAAAGTGCACCAGGTGGAAGGAGCAATTGGTCTGAAAATACAGCTGTTACTTTCTGTAGTTTTGTTTTTTTCAGAATAGTGAACGATTTGCTGGGGGAGGGAGCAAACGATGATAGAATTGTCAGAAAGTCAATACCCCGGATTTTGTAGTCAGCACAAATCATAAAATGGATATGTTAAATACAACTTTCACCCTATAAGCAACTAATCCTTTCTCACATCTAATAATACCGTAATTCAGTGTAATTAAAATCCTTCATACATATTTGCTTTAGTTAAACATCTGGGGATAAATACTACATCACTCTACTGTATCACTCTGCAAAAGAGTGGACTTGTCCTTGATAAGTGATCTTGTATTGTAATTCCCCTTGAGAAAACCAGTCTACAGTTCAGGTACAAGCTAAATCAATAAACCCTTTAAATTGCTATTGGGTTATATAGGTTATACTCATTTTCTAACCTTCTTGGAATGTGTAGTGGTAAATAGAAGTGTCTCCTTTACAGCCTCTTGAAAGACTGACTACTGTTCACTTTGATTGTGGGTGTTTGTAACTAATCTCTGCTAAAGCTTGGATTGTTTCTCACAGCCAGACTGCTCTTCAGCGATACTTCCCAGAGCAGCAGGAAAGGTTTTTCAGACCAAGTACTTATCCTGGGAGGTGGGATCTTCCTCAAGACTTTGCATTATTTGAGGTCCAGCAACAGCAAAAAAGCTCAGTTGTTTTAAGTTCTCAGCATTTCCAGAAAAGCGATTAACGTTTTTAGCTCCCTCAAGACTAAGCCGTTATCAGAGAGAAGTTAAGTATAGGTTCAAACTACCCGCTGTAAGTTATTTAAGTTACTTAATGGACGAGAAATATTTAAGTGCAGTTTGGCCTTCACCTTTTCTCTTAATGTGGGTAAATCCTTGCGTAATTTTACTGCACAGGAGTACAGTTTTCAGAGAGATGAGAATACATGCAGACTGGCTGTCTTAGATACTTCCATTATCTTTATTTTTCTTGGGTAAGGAATTGGGATTATTTTTAAGTTGCACCTAGAGTTGTTCAAATTTTAATTTAATTCCTGAACAGTTTTTAAATGGAACTCTTTACTTTTTTATTATATTAATTTTATATGTGAAAACAAGTAATCATCTGAATGAAATGATGAAACCTGATACTTTGGACATTTAGGAAAATTTAAATTCTGCAGTAATATTTGTAGACTGGAAGTTGGGCAGCGTACGTGTATTAGTATGGTGCTAACCTGGGAAATCTCTCCAGCAGGAGATGTATGAATTTGCATGGTCACAGCATTGCTGTAGTAGTGCTACAGCCTGCTCTTTCCAATTTTGCTGTGGTTGGTTTTGAGATCACTTGAGTGTGGATCACAAAAGACAATACAAAACTTAGGAAAATGTGTGAAAACCATGCTAAGAAAAATTACAAATATAGACAATTTCATGAAGTTATGTCTGGCTCAGTTCTGATCTAGTAAAAATGGGCTGAATGCAGAGTGAAGGAAGCTCCTCTTTTTCAGGAGAGAAATGGTACCCAATATATTGAACCATCCTCCTCGGTTTGCATATGTGGAGAAATTCAGGCATGTTCCTGCACCGTTCTTGGAAAGAAACTTTTGGTCTCAAAAAAGCCCTTTTGATCTGTGTAATGTTTTCTTCCATTGAATCTGTGATGGAGATGTCATTCAAAGCAGATGTGGAATGAGAGGAAGAAACAAATGTATGGGCACTGCTGTTCTATGTTAATTACATATTCTCTGAGCAGGTTCAGTTCACGTAGTTCTTGATGCAGCTGAAGAAGTGCTTGTATCACCGGGAACCTGATAAAAATAAAAACTTTGGAGGGAAGTTCCATTTTGTTCCATCTAGGAGACGTAGCAGGTGCTAGCTGCTGATGGAGGCATATGCTGAGGGAAGGGTTAGTGTCTGAGAAAAGGCAAGTCTGTAGGAAGTGAGATGGGCATTTGTGTTCAGCATTTGCTTTTTATATCTGATTGTTAACATAGCTGCATTTCAGCAATCCAGAAGGATTTTCTCAACAGCGATCACAAATTTGCATGAAACTTGATAAGAACATTGTTCTTTAGCACTTGATTTGCATTCTGTATGTGGTAAATTTAGCTGTTTCTTCCTTTCCCATGTAATTCTCATTATGATGTATTCAGAAAATAAGTGTTTTCAATGAATTAAAAAGATTGTAGTGGGGAGGGATAGAAACATTGATATTTGCACTTGATAATGCTTTCTATTATAAATTACACTGTGACCTTTGAAAAACCTCTCAGATATCTGTAATTCCCACAGAGTCTCTATAAAGCAAAGGGAAAAGTTGTAAAGTTAGTGACATTTTTTCACTGTTCCAAGTCATCTAAAGATGAAGCTGCTATGGAATCACTGTCTAATTGAAAGTATGGCATACACCTGTAGTTGGTCTTCTAGGTTTTCCTTCCTCATGTCACACAAGCATCGTGATGTTGTCTTGATCAAGAGTTGAGTAACTGAGTGTATTGAGCCACGGCAAACAGGGTGATGAGCCTTGGTGTGGTCTGTGGATCAACAGCAGCAGAATAATACCTGAAACTGCTGGAAGGTATACGCACCGTATCATCGAGGGCTGGTTTGATTGTAGGCTTGTATGGACACCTGGTTATAAAACCAACCAGTAGCAGAGACTGGGAGGAGGCAATGTGAAAAGGAGAGGGGGAACCATCATGCGTTGGTGTCCGTCTGCCACCTGGTGCACAACACCGGGAGCCTTTGAGAAGGTGCGGTGTTTCCCCGGGCGCGGTGGTGCCAGCTCATTGGAGTGGCCATTGGGGTGCACCTCAGGCAAACGTGGGGGGTGTAGGTGGGGCTGTGAGCCTGAAGCTTGTCCCAACGCAGTCGGTCCCTTGCTTGGTCCAGTTAGTAAATTGAGATTAGCAGTGTCTCATTACCTGGTGTTCCTTTTCCTCTCGTGGCGTTCTTTTCTGTTCACTAAAGATGTCTACTCCAATGAAAAAAAATGACCCAGTCGTGTTCTGGATTATTCAGATACTAAAATGATAGATATCATGTTTTTCCTTTTGTTTTCCAACAAAAAGGAAAGATGTGTTTATGAAGTGCTTTAGGCACTGGACAAGTAAACACAGTGAGAACACTGATGGGAAGAAAGGAGCAGATTGCCTGGATGTTTTGTCATAGACCTTAAGTGTTTTCTGAAATAGAAATGTTAAGTGAAAACTACCAAAGACTTCATTAAGAATTGATCCAAATCTCACCAAAGTCCTACACATTAATAAGGTACGTTTCAGAATGGATGGATGACATGGTGATTAATAGTGTAATTCCTACTAACCTAAAATTTCTATTATAAACATAAAATTTTATATCCAAGTTGTGAAAATACAAATTTGTCTTAGAAGAAAATATATAAATAAAGCTAATGTGAAAAAGTAAAGCATGCCTGTGTTACGGATCTATGCTATCGTGTTGTCCATTGGAGTCTATCTATTCACACGTTATTCTGTTTTTTCAGATACATTACTGATGAATCGTCAAGCTATAAATATCACAGGCAGTTTTAATTAGACAATTACATTTTATTAAGCTTAATTGTATGAAGACTAACTTCCTACAGGCTTTATAAAGAGAAAAATCAATATGGTTTTAGGTGTTGGTCCAATGGGAACAGCAGCGGTTACTTAACTTACTATGTGTCACTTTTTTTTTAAACTTGCATTTCTAGTACATTTTTGAGGGAAACAGAAGCATATCACTGGATAAAGAGGTGTTGAAATAATATACATAGCTCTGTATATCATCTGTTGAAAGGAGAGCCCCAAAGTAAATAGATAATGTGATATATTGCAACATTTTCTGCATACAGCTATTTCTGGATAACTTTCTGTGGCTGAATTTGAGAGGACTATCTCTCTTTTATACAAATTTGCAGTACTTTGGCCAGGGTTAGAGAAATAATTTTGCTTTTATTTCCCTTTCATTTTGCATTTCTTGTTCTTTAAAATCTACCTAACTTCTTGTTTTGTTTTCAGCGTTTCTCTCTAATATTTCGGAAGATAACATCTTTTTGAAATTGCCAGTTCTCTTGCTTCCCAGGTACTTGTGTCTATTCCTCATAATTTGTATTCAGTAGTTGTTTTACATTTTGTTATTCCAAATTTCCCTGAAGTAAATTATGCTGAAAGGAGTATTTTGTTGTTAGAGAGTCAGACACACAGCAGTGGACCTCAGGTTCTTTATTTAGCCCTCTTCACTGCTCACCCAGGACTTGCCGTTGCTTTTGAGCTCTTCAGATATTTCTGACTCTCATTTAGATTTCAGTTTGCTCTTCAGAACTTCATATTTATTTTCTGCTGCTTCTATATCTTCTTTTCCACTCGATGGCTTTTGTCCCGTTTCTGTCTTTCTACAATCCACATTCTCTCCTGTGGGACCATACCTTGATCCTTAGCAGATACAGCTGTATTTTTCTCTTCAATACATCTGTATAATTCAAGAAAATGCTTAATATAGTAGCAACAAAATCAAATTCAATTGTTCTCCTTAGGTTAGGGGCCTCCAGTTAAGTACAGTTTATAAGAACATGGATTTTTTTTTTCCAGAACAGTACTTACACATAATTAGATTTTATGAGTATTTTAAGCGAGTGTTTGAAGTTTAGCGAGGACAAAGTTCAAGATGTGGAGAATAATTCTTATAAGTTATATAATCAAAGTGAAAAAGACATTCTGAATGTGTCAGTGGAACAGCATCATTGTGTTGTGCCAACGCAAACAAAAAAGTAACAAAGAATTATTTCAATTATTTTTGAATATATTAAAGATGCTAAAGAAATGAGTTGCAGCGTGCATAGTCCTGTGTTTTGTACAAGCACAGGATAATAGTATCTTGAGATAATCTGTTTTCACAGTGGAGTGAGCCAAGTTAAAAGTGTTTTGATACCATAAAGACAAATTCAATGGTAAATGATTCAAAGTTGTCCTTTCTGGCAGAAAATGAGCTAGACAATTTTTTTCTGTCTATTCTGCTTGTTCTAACACCGCTATGAAGGGGTGAAGAGCAGGCGCAAGGACGGACCTGCGAGCAGAATTGCTGAGCGGGTGGCTTATGCATTGTAAGGAGCTTGGGTTTCACTTTTCTTATTTCGTGCCAGATTGAGTAAAACAAGTATCTGGAAATCCTTCTACCAGGTAGAACAGGATATTCCTGTCTTTTTCAGACAGGCATGTGCTTGCTCTGCTACCACTCTAAGCTAGTCAGAAGGCAATTTAACATAGTGCCGACTTCCAGGTAATATGATGCTTTTGAGGGGAATTTTCCAACAATGTGTTGATAATATCTCTGCTAGTTTTATCTTTTATTTTATCCTGTTAATTTAGTAGCATCAATTATGCGACAAGTTCACCTTATGCTCTTGATGCTTTTTCATTTTTTTTTTTTAATTCTTTCTTTTTACAGTAGTGGGACATCCACAATGTAGCACACTTTCTACCCTATCATTTGGGAATCATATAATCAATATGCAATTAATTAATATCTTGTGGTAATAATAGTTTGGTTTAGTGAGATATTGACATATTGGATTAATATTTTAGAGTAAGATGTCCCTATTGATTTGAAAATTGAATAAAAACTAAGAAATATTCACCCTCAAAGCAAAAGATATGCAGACCTACCATTCTCTGATTATAATTGAATATACTCAGTCATTCCAGGTCAGCCAGGTTCAGTAGCAGATAGGACTCCGGTACTGGTGATATTCCTTAATCTCAGATGTCAAAGTTCATAAACAACAACAAAAAAAAATCTACGTATTAAAATAGCCATATGACCTGCCCACAAAACACAATAAGAAAATAAGTCATTTACATTTGATGCCTTTCCAACCATGAGGTTGTCCTTACTCTTTATGTGCCTGGCATATTTTAATTCATAGCACCGTGAAGGAGAAAAAGGAGACAGGAGAGTAAAATTGGATGCGGCAGATTTGTTGGCAAGAGTTTCCATGATTCAGCGGAAAAAAAAAGTGGAAAACGGGAAAATACAGGCTGAAAGTTAGGAAACTTTTTTTTTAATATTCTGATTTTGGTAGACTGTGGAAATAACTCCCAGAGGTGGTGGCAGAAGTTCCAAGGCTTTGAGCCATTGTGAAACAGAAAGGGCTGAAACACCATAAGCTGTACAACAGAGGACAGTAATGTCTCAGCAGGAGAAGACGATAGGATAAACTTTTTCTTCTTGAATTTCTAAATTTCTCTAAGAATGTCTGGAACAATTTTAATCAAATTGAGGGTTTTTTCATTTCTTCAGTTGAGACATATTGGTATTTATTTTTTGTAATGATCTAGGTTGAATCACATTAGCACCAGCTCATGTGAAAGAAGAGAGGAAGAATTATACTGAATGGACTGTTTTATTCATTTTTGAGCAGAACTGATGTAGATGTTAGGATGCGACAGCAATTTTAAATATTTGGAAACTGGAAAAATAATTTGGAAATTGGGAACATTTGGAAAAAAAATTGGGAAATTTGTTGCTACAAGACAAACCTAATATAATCGTATTTTGTAATGGTAAGAGTTTAAATAGCAAGGAAATGTCTTTCTTCCAAATTTTAACATATATATATATATATATCTTTCTGCTGCTAGTTACCCAATTATTTTGTTAATACCTGCTATCTCAAACATGTGAGACAGATGGACTAGAAATGGAGGTGTAGATACATCGTCTCTAAATTCTTAAGCAGAATAAGAATTCTGAAAATCTTGTAACTAAAGTTGCGTTCAAAGGTGATGCCTTTCTAACAAGTCCCTGGGCTTTGGCAGCGGAGGCTGCTCGACGTGAGCGAGCCCGTGCTGGCAGCCCTGGTGTGAGTCTGTGTCGCTGTCACTACTCCTCTGTCGGTACGACACCTACGTGTGCTGGTTTGCTGTGGCGATCTGGGTATTTGTGCAATTACTACCATACCAGCAGAATGCAGTTGTTACATTTAGCAGCTTTGTTCTGTCTCCAGTCTGTCACAGAGAACGTTACCCTGATGATGCTCATCGCTAGGCTTCCTCTGCAGTCAGTGGGAGGGACGGATCTTGCTGGAGAGTGATTCAGTCCCTAGTCACTGTGCTCCTCTCCGTGAAATATCACCACATAAAGGGGATTAGCCCGTGTCAGGCTGGAGTTAACTTTTGTGAATAAGCTGTGTAAATGGGACGCTCTTGGTGTTGAAGGAGTGCAGAGGCAGCCGGTCTGGGCTGCCGTGCTTGGGAAGCTTTGTAGCATTCACTTCAGTGAAGGGACTATAGATTCCCTTAGCAGACATCACAACTATTTTCTTATTACAGTTTACATTATCAATACAACTTCCAGGCCCTCCCAGGTTTCCGTAAGTGCAGGAGAACACTAATTTTCACACTGCTCATTGCTTTGGCTTTTCTCCCTGCCCTAATAAATACTCATAAGATCAGCACTTAACTTGCATTGTCCATAAACCAGGTACATGCTTGGTCACCAGACCATAGATTCAACACCTCCTTTTTCTTTTCTTGATGTCTCTGAGCAATTCAGCAGAGTCAGGATTTAATTTCTAGTAACACAGAAGATTCTTACGTGCTTGTGGTGCTGGGTAGCAACTGGTGAAGAATTTAGGATCTTGGTAGTAAATGAAGGGTTAGTCAAGTACCTGAGTCCCCTAGCTACTTGTATCACCTTTATCCTGACTTCTTAAGGTGCTAATTTGAAAAATGATTTACTCGTATATTAAGAAAAAAAAAAAATCATGGTATGGTTTAGTAATGCAATAAATCTAACTTAGTAGTAGATTGTTGAGAAGTGCCACATGCACAAGGTGGGTAGCTTATCATTAGGGCAAGTCACATTTATTTTTAAAAATAGAGTAGGGGAAGTTAATTTAACTAGCTAACCTTATACCGTGTTGTCTGCTCTTCCACAGCCAGTAGAAATGTTGAATGGACTCTCACAAATCTAGATCGTACTGCCAGCTGATCTCACTATGCGCGTTCTTAGCGTGATTATAGGATTCCAGCTTGAATTTAAAAAGAATACTCCTGTAGCACGTCTCTGCCTAGAAATGCATTAGCCCTAGGTTTATACATCTCATTTGTGTGTATGTTCATATATGTATACATTGTGTGTGCATGGTTATGTATATAGAATCAAATGATCTGGGACTAATTTCTTGTTGCCTCTGGGTTAATAAAATAAAAGTTTTACAAGTTCCATTTCTAAAACTTGGTTATAGCTGATCGGTGAACTTTACTAAACTAAGTTATTAAACAGTGCAATAGACTTTCAGAGCATACTCATTGACAGTTTTGTCAGGTAAAGTAGAAATATTTCAGTTTTATATTAACTGAGATAACAGCTTAGAGAGAGTGAAATTTCCTATAGATGTCATGATGTTGGTAGGCTGTTCTTTTATTGAACAGCAGCATTAAATGTAAAATTCCAGAACAACTAAGAGATTAAATTATACAGCTAGCTGAGACAGAAATGTTAACCTGACTGTATTGTCAGAGATGCTGGAAAAAAGCCTTGCTGGTTATCTGAGGAGACCAGTGTAACAGTACAATATTTTAAGGGTAATAACATTGAGGTCATAGTCAAAAGTTTTAGATATGCAGTAGAAGCTCAGACCAAAGGCAGTATTATGGACATAAATGATGAACTATATCAGAACTGAAAAGGGTAATGTCAGCTATCAGAAAAACAAGTCTGTATTTGAATAGTTGTAGAGAGTTTAGTAACTTCCTTTTCAGAAGATGTCTGTTCCATATTGCAACTGTATAAATCCAGTAAGGATTCACTGCTGTCGGTGAAGTGCCTACTGAACGACAGCTGGAAGAAGCGAAAAGGCTCACCCACACCTGTCTGTATGTTTGGGAGGAGAAGTTACTTTTCTGTGGCGTCAATCACAGGGTTTTGTATGGCCCTTCCTCATGACGTGAACTCGTTGCTTTTGTGGCCTCTGCACTTTGCAGTGGATGAAGACATGTTGGTGTTTGTTTTTCCTTTGGGTCATTATTTTCAGTATCACGTTATACACGATGATTCAACTTGCTGTGTCGTTTCCTGGGGCCAGGTATCTACGCCAGCTGCAAGTTTTCAGAAATCCTTTACTCACTGATGGGAACTGAGTTGCATCTTTTTCCTCATGAGTCATTGATGCTACACAGCCGAGACTGCCAAAAAGATGCTAGATTGTTTTGGTTTATTTACGATGAGTGCATTAAAAAGTGAGAGGAAATAGGTGCGAAGGGCCTGATTCTCTAGCTGCTAGCTGCGTAGAAACCAAATAAAATGCACCAGCACTGCCACCACTTTGTGGGCTATTAAAGTTAGAATAGGTCAGGCACTTAAGTCTACTTAAGCAGTCATAACCTGCTGTAGTCGTATAAGTACAGGCAATGTGATTTTTATTTGAACTGTTAATAAATCAAGCCTGAACCACAGGATCATACATTATTTTCAGTAGGTGGGGGTGAAATATTCTAACCAAATATTTTGCACAAATTATGAAGATCAGATAAATAAAAATTTTCTTCGGCTTGTCCTAAATCCTCAAGTTTTTGTGTTCCTATCCCCCCCCCCCCCCCCCCATCTGAAACACAGTGTTTAGATAATGCCCAAATACAAAATGCAACGTAAATGCCATTTAAGTATGGAGAACGATTGTACCTGACCAAGGCTGGATTTCAGCAAGAGCTCATCTGCTGATCAACTTAATGCTTATATGATTTTTTTCCAAATGTCATTGTTAATTTGACTGAAATCAGATAAAAGTAGGTTAGGTACTGTTACAGTATATTATATGTATACACACTCTAATTATATATAGTTCATATTGCCTATTTTATTTAGATAACTTGATCATTCTCTTTGATCATTAATAACTGACTTCCCTCCCACTGAATTTCTAGGTAAAAAATGCTCATATTTAGAGAGAGAGAAAGCAGCATTGCAGTGCTCTGTTATCATTGTCAATGAATTCTGTCTCATTTGCCTCTTTGACAATTTAAAAGATTCTTATCTTCAACTTCCAGATATATTGATTTAGAATTCTGACGAATCTTTTTCTCACTTGAATATAGACCATATTCATATGTACACATCTGCCACCAAGAATATCTTCAGAAGATTGCTTTAGAAACACCTGGGCAATCATGCACTTTGCAAATGTACTTTGTAAGCAGTATTTATTGTTCATGATGCATGAAAAGGAACACAATCTACTCTTTTCTTAACTATTGCTGCTCTAAAAAAAATAGCCAAACCCATGAGGCTGTGCCCTTCTCATCATCTCACCTAATTTTCTTAGAATTTACAGTAGGATGCCCTAAGATATTAATTGCAATTATAGCATGAAAGTTAAAAAAAAGAGTGGCTTGAGGAATATAACTGAGAACAGATTTGCTGAAAGAGACATATATCTAAGTTTGTCTTAAGCTGCAGACTGTATTTCAATTTTAGCTTTTGTTTTAAGGGTTGTTTTTTTTTCAGGCAGGGACATTTACGTACCATAAATAATTGAAATTTTTATAAAAGTTTTATTTCAAAGATAGGCTTTGTAAACCTAGTGGGAAAACAAGATCAATTTTACTTTGTCCTGACATAGTACGTATTATTCAGTGAGAAATAAACTTAATCCTTATTTTGAAGACTAAAATCTTAACTTCTGATATTTAAGGAAATAACAGTCAGAGGTGGAGTGATCTCTGGGGTGCACGTCTTTCTAGTTGCTAGGCATTTGTCTCTGCATACTGAAAATTAGAATCTGTTGAAATGTTTACTATAATCTGTTCAATCATGTCAGTAAGAATAATAGAAGAGTCAAAACAGCTGACTAAGCTTAAAACTATAAGTGACTATCATTCTCTGAAAACAAATGATATTGGAATTTACACTGACACTACATCAATAGGCTGATGGGAAAAGCGAAACAACTTGCGATTGGAGCACTACAGATGACCTTAACCTGCAGAGTATTGCCAAATTGTTCTGTTTCATAATGAACATTTTTAAAAGCACATTCATATGCTAAAATGATAAATATTCATTTTAATCCCAGGTGGATATGCCGATAACGACACTTCATTTTGCAGAATGGTGTAACTGGTAAATTTGGAGAACAGATATAGTCTGTGTATAATTACTCAGGAGTTTTCTAAGAATGGGTTTAATTTATGTTGGCCACATAATTATACTGCAAAGCAAGTAGAGAAACCTGACAGTTTTTGAGGATCAGAAGATTTCAGAAAGTCACTGGGATTGCATGGTGTTTGTGCAAGAGTCAACTTCTTCCAGAATTGTACTGTAGCGTAAAAGTGGCATCCAAGTGCAGCATAAGTAAATTGTTCAGTTTAAAGTTTATTTTCCTGGCTGCAAGAATCCACTCTCCCTCTATGCCCACATAATTTCTCACTGAGTTTAACATTTCACTGTTTTCCTACTAAAATTCCTTCTGTTACTTTCTCCCACATGGTGAGGGATGATGCCATCCTTCCTAAAGAGCCCCATGTTTCATGCAGGTGCCTAGATATATAGATTAGGTGTTCTTTCAATATAAATCTTCTCTGAATTCAGAGGAGTTATGCTGATTAACTCTTGTTGCTATCTCGTCCAATTGCTTTACATCTTGCAGTTTTTTCTTAATTAGATAAATAATCATCTTGTTAATCAAATTTGATGAGTATGCTGATATTCATCAGAACAGAATTCTGTATTTGTGACTATATATATTGTGATTTATGTGTTTTCAAATATAAAAGAAATGTTTTTATGTCAAGGTGGAAATATTTTCTTTTAATCTAACATTAGCTTCAGAAAAAAACACTCTGCTTTTCGTATCATAGCACGGCTGCAGAGTATGGGCATGCTGATGTGGAAAAGTGAATTCGCTTCATCTAGAATGGCCTGCCTATCCATACTTACAATTATATTGCATATTATGTGTGTGAAACCTTCCAAAGAGTGCTTGGGGGACGTGGGAGACTAAAATTTGGTTATTTGAAAGTCAAGAAGGGAAGAATAGGAAAACCAATTGACCATAGATCTTTCCTTAAACCCAGTCCTGAGAATCTTGTTAATGTTAAAGAAGTGTAAAAGTGAAGGTATATTCAGTTTTGTGGAAGAATATAGGAATTCTTGAATAATCTAAGTGAGTCATGATTAGACCACTGTATTTACAAATTTACCTTTTTTCACTTGAATTGCACGTCGTTGATCTACATGACACAAGTTCACAATGTAGAAAATGAGGTCATCAAAATAGATGGGCAAATCCGAGGGTTTGTGGGCTGTCACACAGGTGCAGAGTGGAATTTTCCTGTCTTCAAATCCATGGGCACTGATCTTGGACACAGTGCTAAGGGTCAAAGCTTGATATCAGAGATAATATTGTCCAGAATTTAAAAACTTTGAGGATGTCTTGTATCTTCACTCTTCTTTCCTTTTTTGAAATTCTCTTCTGACAGGGCTGAGTTTAGTTTGGTTTGTGACTCACTGGAGTAAGTTGTTGGCTTTTTGTCCTCTTCTCCCTGCCCAGTGTGTCATAATGTGAAGGAAAATACAAGTGCATGCACAGTTTATATTAAATATAATTTTAAAGTTTGGGAAATGTTCTAGTTTATGCAAATTGGTATGTATCAGGATTTACAAGAAACTAGAGTGAAACTTGTGTCGACTGAATACACATGGGGCAGAACAATTGGCTGCTTGGGACAGGTGGCCTTTAAATGCTCAAGCTAAACTGGAGTTAGGGGTGGTGGTGTTACTTTAAAGTGATCGTTAAGACAGCGTTACCACTTGCAGGTAACTTTTTTTAAATGCAGGGGTTTAAACAAAAGCACAACATTTCAATGGCCAAAGAGACCAAGCCCTAACGCACTTTTTGTGATGCTTAAAAAGGAATGGAAGTGATGACCATATTGAAATTACCTGATTACTTTAGCAGGAGGAAATTCCTCCTTGACCTCTGTTCATCTGCAAATTAAAATGGGGGTATTCTCTGAAGCCTGTCAGGCTGATTACACATAATGTTGTTACTGCTGAGGTGCGCCAGCTCTTTTACAGTGATGTATACCTTGTTTAAAATCGCCCGTAGCTGGAGTGGTAACAAAAAAACCTGTAGGTGTTTCCATATAAAACTTAATGCAGGAGATTTTATTTACATTGCATGTAACAAATAGAATGCTAATATTTATCAGGTATTCTAGCCCTAGTTGAATTTAACTCATATAGGTTCTTTCATTCAATTTGACAGAAAAATTTGAACCAAACCCTCCATGTAAATAATGCTAAATTCTGGAAGGTTCATAATCTTGGCATATGGATTTTCCTGTAAACCCATGATGAGTTTGACTCCATGACCTCTATTTGAGATAATTTATTTCTGGTAACATTAGTTATCCATATCAAGGATGACCAGATTACTTCTGAGAGTTGTTTAGCTACTAGTTACTAGTAGGTAAGCATAGCTGAGTCCTGGCATTATCTCCTTATGCTGACTTCACCCCATGTCTTCTTACAGTCGTTCTCAGGTACTTGTTCAGCCTGGAGAAGAGAAGGCTCCAGGGACACCTTATTCCAGCCTTTCAAGACTTAAAGGGGGCTTAGAAGAAAGATGGGGAAGAACTTTTTAGCAGGGCCTGCTGTGATAGGACAAGGGGGAATGGTTTTAAACTAAAACAGGGGAGATTCAGACTAGACTTAAAGAAGTTTTTCACAATGAGGTGGTGAAGCACTGGCACAGGTTGCCCAGAGAGGTGGGAGATGCCCCATCCCTGGAAACATTCAAGGTCAGGCTGGACAGGGCTCTGGGCAACCTGATGTAGTTGAGGATGTCCCTGCTCATTGCAGGGGGTTGGACTAGATGGCCTTGAAAGGTCCCTTCCAACCCAAACTATTCTATGATTCTATTTTGTGTTCTCCCACTAGATCTGCAGTTTTTCCTTTCCTCTGGTGGATGAACATAATTGAAATGGTCTGAAACCACAGTTTCTTGAAATAAAGTTCATCCACATATTGAAAGAAAAAGCAAAACTTATCAAGAGAATAAAATACTTCACTGACAGCTGAGCTTTTTATCTACCAGCTACAGAACACATTAGAAAGATTGTAGTTTTTATTTTACCATCCTGGGAAAACGTAATAATTTTTTTTTCAGGGCGGGGGGGGGAAATCCCTCTCTTTTCCGTTTCAACTTCACTCTATAAAGAGAGAACTTCTGCTGTAAAATTAAACAGCTGACCTAGCAATAGTGTTGAAGATCTTCACTGAAAGTGTTGGGTGCTACGTTGCAGACCAAAACATCTCAGTCCTTATTTTGCAGCAGCAAGCAGAAATTGGAGATGTTTTGTGTGTCATTAGAGATGCAAACTCAAAGAACTCTACGCTTTTTAATTTGCAACATTCTATCAAAACCGTATCTAATTATTGCTGAAACTTCAATATAATGTTAAGATTCTTTGCCTAAAGTCTTGTGTTGATGAAAGAGACATTTTATTCACTTTCATTTCTTCTAGGTATCCAAAGTAACATTTAATATAGAATAATTTTCTTTTTTCATAAATCTATCATATTTTCTGAGCTGTCTATTGCTAAAATAGGACCGATATTAGATAGCATTTTTAATTTGCTTTACTGAGTTTCTGTGCTAAAGTGTGTATTCAGAATCCATTACAGGAGCATTAAGACTCATGTTTAACTTCAAGGTCTTGGATCTGATATTAAAATAGTACTGATGTGTTGCAGAGTTGAGGTTCTTTTTTCCCCCTTCTTAGAACCAGAGGTACAGCAAGGGGGAAAAAAATAAAATAAAATAAAGTTGTTGAAGGAATGGATGTTTCAATTCACAGATCAGTCTTCCTCAAAATGACAATTTTAAATGAAAAAGTATGTTGTTTTAGAATTAACTATAATGTTTGCTTTTTTTCCTGAAATGGAGTATGAAAGTTGGATCTGTATTTCATTCAACCTAAACCAATATGCATTGGATTTTTTTCACTGTGAATTTTATAAAAACTTTAAAATGTGTAGTTACATTCCAAGTAAAAATTACCGTTTTGAAAAGGATAGAATATTTTGACTTATCCATTAATTAATAACGAGGTTTGATTCTTCTTAGTATATTTGTCAGTTCTAGTTTGTACTGTAAGGAGGTTTAAGGGAGGAGAAGTTATGGAATGAAATAAATTTTACAAAGTTAAAATAGATCTGAATCATCCTTCCCTCAAATTACTGGATGTCACAAAACTTCATGCTTTCAAAGGTTTGCTTGGTTTCTTGCATGGAATATCTTTTAAAACAAGAAAAACCTCATGCTACATACCATCACTCATGTTAAATACATCCCTTCTGTCTCCTGGTCGTCACAGACAATACACCATTTGCTGTGTTTCAGTCTGATAATTCGCATACTCAGAAGCAGCACATCGTTTTGACGTACAAAACATCTATTCATCTACATTAGGAGAAATCAAGTTATATAGGTGAACAGGGAGACACACTCCAATTTAGAATGTGTAAAGAGTGTTGGAATTAATTCAATTTGGATAAACTAAGACGTCTTTCAAATGCGTTGAGTAATGTTTTGAGAAGATCTCATGTTTTTATTTTCTGTGTTAGACAGGGCTATGAAGAACTGGAAAGACAGCTGAAAGAAGTCTTTAAGGAAAGGAGCAATATCCTTCGTCAACTGTCGAAGACTTCTAAAGAACTTGAGGGAATTAAAATAAACCTCCAGGTTCGGTTCTGTCTTGATTTCTATAGGATTACTTACCTTGACTTTTTTTATATTGGTATCTATTTATTACAAAAAATGTGTTTGTTTTTTTTAGAATATGTGAATAATTATTATTTTGTTGATCTCGTACTTAACATAAACCCGATGTTTTTATGGAAAATGTAATCCTAATGGGTTGGGCCCTTTGTCCACTTCCTCAGAAAAATAAAAATATGAAAATAGAGCATAATAGAACAGAAAAGGAAGGAAGGGGAGGAAAAAGAATAAGCTGTCTTAGTGGAGTTACCACATTTGTCCTGGCAGCTCCTATAAAAGGAGTTCCTTTGGTGTTGCAGCTTTGCTGATGAGTTACATACACTCTCAGCCTAGTTTAGCTGCCTGCCTTCCCTCCCCGACACGCCGTCTACACGGGCTGCCTGGATTTACTGCAGGGCATTACTTTACGAGTTGAGCTGGCAAATTGCGCTAGACGAGCGTGTGGCTAGAGCCGAGACACCTCTGGATTTAACCTGGGAGGTTTTGGGGTGTCATGGGTAGACTGAAAGGGCAATAGTCTGATTTACTCTGGAGTCAAATCTGCTCCTCAGAGTGAAAATTAGATTAAATATCCTGCTCTGCATCTGAGATCCGGAAATCACCAGATGTTCACCTAAGAGCGTGCCTGTCTTTTCCAGATATAGTCTGTTGGTCTGGTGAAAACAGTCAGATTCATTATCAGTTGAGATTTGTCTCTGTATGTCATGCCGTTTTAAAAGACAGTATTTTCCTGACATTGCATTTTTATCGTCATATTGATGTAAACTAGATGGGAAAAATATAAGGAGTAGAATCCCTATATCTGTTCACAGGAGAATGCTGGTACTGTGTCTCGGTACTGTGCTATGTTATATTATTATATTGTCTTATATTTCAGACTTCTCTGGTTCTAATTAATGTGAACTGAGGCCCATTGAACCTTTTCTCTTTTTTTAAGTGCTTTAGGACTCTCTATTATTGTAGGTGTATTTTTCTTTTTGGAGAAATGTGCTTCTCCTTGTAACAGAGTTATTTGAGAATGGCGTTTCTTGCGCAGCACAGTTGAAGGTAGTACTCAGCAAAGTTATGCTACAAGATATTTTAGACTCAACACTGCAGAGATGCAGACATAGGCAAAGAGCTGTAGTATTACCTTCTGTATATACACACTTATCTTTGTCATACGATCCTAATGCTTTTAGTCATTTGTTTGTTTCTAAATCTACTTATTTTATTTGATCAGTTCTCATTTAATATTTGAAAAACGGCTGTGTACAGTTGGCTGTGCTGAGTTATGATAAAAGAAAAGTCAGGCTATTCCTCCATTTCTCACAAGTGGTAATATCTGTAATTCACCAGGAGCATTTTATGAAAGAGGACCAAATTAATCATTTCACAGATGAATAATATTAAAGATGTCTTTGGTAATAGAGTTCTTCCTTTGCTATCAGTCTTTGAAAAATGATGAAGCATCAGCCAAAAGTGATGTGCAGAAACTTCTGGAACTGGGCCAAAAGCAAAGGTAAGACCCCACCTCCTCCCTTCTCTTTCCGTTTCCAGACTGAAAACTGTCAGACTAGGAAATTCCATCTTTCCTTTTAGTTTAAACACTACTGTATTCCAGAATCTGCTGATTCTAACAGTAAAATAAGGGCAAGGAGTGCTATTTTGGGAAGTTTTTGAAACAAATGACCTATTAGCTGATGCTGGACATATGTTAGGAAAAGATATTAAAATGCTGTAGTGAGATATCTGCTAAAATGCTATAGTGAGATACCTGCTAAAGAAAATGATTTTGAATGACTTGGGAAGGTTTAGTCATGAAATTTTCTCTTAAGAAGAATAAAATAATGTTTTAGAACATTACTAGCGGATGGTAAGGCCCAGTTAATTAAATTATTAAAATATCTCAATCTCTGAATTTGGAGATGATGATATGTATTTATTCAGGCCTCTTAATTAAATATTCATGCATGTAGACACTCAAAAGCACTAGTCATTGTGCAAATGTAGGAATATTTGCACTGAGTGTCTGTGAGGGAGGCAGCTAGGAGGAGAGAGGAGTATTCACTTCAAATTATTCATTGAGCACTTAAGAAATAATGAGTTTCCATGGCTGGGGAATGCCAGTTCCCAGCCTAGTCCTTAGTCTCAAGTCCCCTAGTGCTTCCTCGCAAGTAACTCTCATCATTCTACTCTACATTCTTGGAATTCAGACCAGCAAGTAACAGCATCAATACAGTTTTAATAACAAGAAAATGTAACTAGTATAGGGATCACTTTTGCTGAAACAATATTATATAATGAATGCTTCTATACTTCATCTTTGTCCTTAGGAAAAAAATTATTTAAAAACTTTATTAAGTTCATGCTGCTTTTATTGTTAGAAATCCAATACTTAAATCCTATGGCCATCTTATTGCTGATATTGTATTTATTAGAAGTACATGTGAAATTGTATTGCTACAGAGAAGGCTTGTGATAAAATGACCTTCAGTTCTTCAATACACAACAAATAAGATCCATAATACAATATTCATAGAAGTTCTCATTTTTACTTTGACAGAGAAGAATCAGATACATAAGTGTCTTTCAGGTATTCCGGATAAATCTATTGCATGATGAAAGCAAGACTTCAGCTAATGTCCTATTTAAACACTTACATGTTACGTGGCTTGGGTGCAACTGAAGGTACACGTCTCAGCGTCATAGCTGCCCTTGTCACAGACTCCATCCTTCGTACATGAGTGTGTTTTTGTAGTGGTTTGGTGGTTGTGCAGCTTTTATGAAATAGATCAATTGATTAAAAGTGTTAATGGACTATTTAGTAAATATATCTTAGTTGCTGATGGGAAAATTGAGTCTGCTAAGGGAAAACTTTACTACATGCTACAAGTATTCTTCCTAATCTCCTCCTCAAATCGCCCTTTAAAGTCTCTCAAGGTCCACCCAAAAGTACAAGTTGACTTTTGCTTCTAAGGGATTCAGCTATTGAGTTATACTGCACGACAGCGTTTCCCAGAGATAGACCCTGGATGGGTGCAATATGCTGCTGAGCAGCCCTCCCCCTCCTTCAGAAAATAAGACTTTTACAGTATACTCCAAGAAAATGCCTTGGAGCTACTGCAGGTACTTGACAGCTGTTTACAGGCTTACTGGATTTCACTTCCAGAGAGGTGTAGAAGTTCGGTGTAAGAAAGAGGTGTCAAAAATGTGCCAGGGAATCTCCTTCATAGAATTTCGCTAAGGAACAGTCACAGTTTATTTGCCAAGAACCTCGGGTGAAGTAAAGAACAAGAGAACATACTGTTATGCTTAAATCTATTTGAACGAAAATTCGAAATGTATCCCAATATTAATCTTATGATCTACTTTCTTTGGACAAATGTGAGCTGCGTTTGGTCTGTGAGCGCTACGTTGATTATATTCTGCAATGATGGATGATACAGTAAAGTTTAGAGTGCTAGAATCTCAGCTTGTGCAAGTAGATGTAGTTCTGCTGACTTCTAATTAGATTTTTTTTTTAAATCCCTTTTATGTGAATTCTTCAGTACTTCCCTAGTTGCAAGTAAAACTTGGTCACTTACTATGATGCCGCACCATCAGCACGTTGAAATGATCGCATCTGTCTATTCGATAAGGGAGTTGTATTGTGCTGATGGCACACTCGTTTCATGCTGCTCAATCACTATTTCAATTAAATCTGTTCTGTACTAGTGTTGCCCAAATTGCTAAAAGTAGTAGAGTTACCAGCTAACAAGAAAGATGATCCAGCAGCTCAAAAGTTGTGTTCTTGTATGAACTAGATGGTTTCCATTCCAGTTTAGTTTTCACTGGGCTAAATTATTATCTGTGTGTAAACCCAGTTTTGTGTTGGTCTTCTGTGGAGGTTTATCCATGCAAGCAAGAGCCCTGAAAAAGCTCTGCAGTTGAAACGTGTCCCTCTTCTACTTTGCCACAGCTCCAAAGTGTGTCATATGCTGTGGGTAGAAAGATGTGGCCAGCAGAGGATCTCAGCTGGCTGCAATTCAGAGAAATTCTTACTGCATCTGTAATGCAAAGGTGTTTTTGATTCAAATAAAACCCAATCCAAGCAATTATCCTCTTACTTTTTTCTTGTATGCCAGAATCTTCTACTGAATTTTGTGTTGCTTGTCTCTAGAAAGAGCCAGGTAAAGGTTGAGTTTTATCAGAACATTAATTTATTTACTTATTTTAAAATAGGTGTGAACTAGTTCTTACTGATAATAGTGTGGTTCCATTTCAGTGCATTTTCAGTAGCCCGCTTGCCTTGCTTTTTTGGTGCCAATCCTTTTTGCTAGAAATTATACGCTGGCAGATGTTTTGCACAGCAGGCTACTCAGTAGATGTAAAAGGTGGCCGGTTTCCATCCTAGCTAATTTTTGTCTTGTGTTGGCACTATAGTTCATGGGGTCGTTATGATTTTATTAGCAAGATACGTATACACAATACATCTGTCTGTTACTCTGAATAATTAAAGATGCCTTTTCTTGAATGTGAAGAATTATTTCTTAATGGACACTTGTGATGAAGTTTGTGTTCTGTTTTCAACAAACTAGGGAAGAAATGAAATCTCTCCAGGAGGCCTTTCAAAAGCAACTTAATGAGGCAGCTGAGAAAGCAGAAAAGCAGCAGGCTACTGTGAGTGATTCCCTGTCCCTCTTTCATTATTTTTGTTTGTTTCTTCTGTCTTTTTAAAATCCTTCTGCCTTGAGAATTTGTCATTATCTCAAATAACTTTGCATGTAAAAGACTTGTAGAGTACTAACATACTAAATCCAGGCTTCAGAAGAAAGGAGCTGAAAAAGGTTTGTATGTTCCAAAGCACCGAGATCTGTCTTCACTAATTTCTGTGGGATTTAGGTGTGTGTATACACTTTGGGAGATTTGAGCCTGGAGACTTGGGCCTAACTCTTTCCCTGATGAAGGAATCTTTATGGACCCTCACGTCTCATCTGTACCAATGTATGATGTCATGCATCCATTGACTTTTTTGGAATCACTACCAATTTTCAGCAACAAAATAGAATCATAGTAGTGTGTCTGATTTTGACCATAGTAGATCTAATTATCACCACAGGAAGGTATTAGGTCCCATTAACATTTCATGCTTTAATGAAATACTGTTTCTGGGTAAATTGTACAAGTGATTGGACTTTTATATAGCATTGTAATGCTGTGGGGCATAAATAGCCACATTTTGCTATTGCAGGGAAAAAAAAAGTAGACTCATGTTTTCTGTTTAATTCTAAGATGTAAAAAGGAAATTTTTCCTACGTTGGTTAGTAGTATTCCTATAACACGAACACCACTGAGCGTAAGTTGACTAGGTAATCTCCAGAGGTCCCTTCAAACCTGTAGTGTTCTGTGATTCTAACTGTGGACTTGAAAACAAGCTGCTAGAAGGGTTTATAGATCTGGTTTTAGTTTTATTGGATAATTACTGGTTTATTTAGAATATTTTACTGTCTTCCAGGCTCACAAAACAAGGGTTCCTCCAAGACAGAGGTTTAAAAATAATTCCTAAATTTAGTAAATATTTACAAATACCTTCTTTTGTATGAATGTGATTCGTATGTGGCTTTATGCCCTTGGTGAACGCGGTACAAGTTTATGCCCTTGTTGAACGAGATGTGAGAGTGCATGTTTTACATGCTACCTTCTAATTAGAAACAATGTAGATTTTGAACTGAAGTATTCCTTTTGCAGGTTTCTTTCAATTAACATGTGTTTTGAAAACACTTTTTTCCCCTTTGTGGCTCAGAAGTCTGAAGGGTAAAGATACTGTTTTACCAATTCTTGTGTCCCCCACAACATACACTTACTGGATTTTTTGGTACTTGTAATTTTGTCTAGAGAACAAAAATCATCTTTTGTTCTTGAGGGGAGAGAAGTAATAAACTGAATGCTGTATTGGACTTAAAAAGAATAACGTATTTTAGGGGTCTTTCTCAATACCCAGGGCAGCATATATCCAGGAAAAAAAAAATCTGCACTTGTTTTAAGATGGTTTTGTACTGAGGCAAGATATATAGTCCTGAAATAAGAAAATGAGAACCTAGCTGCCTCTGCTAAGTACTCAGAACATGCTGGTCAAAAGTTGTCTTTTTTCAGGTGCATGGACACATTCCCGCTAGCTTTATCAGCACAATGAATTCTAGTCCTACAAAGTAAAGGTGGAAAACATATTGTGTTGTTTAATCTCTGTATTAGATTTTGATATTCAAGACTAATTCAGCTGTGGGTTAAATAAATCTCAGATGTAGTGAATGGATTATTGGCTCTGTTGTTCTTTGTGATACCGTGCTTTTTTTAACTTGGGCAGCGGTGCTTGTGTAAATTAAGTCCACGCTGTAGCACTGGGGAAGACCACAAGGTTTGTTGTACACAACTGAAGCAAAACCTACTGTTAACTGTAGGCAAAAATATTACCTAGTGCGGAAACCAGGAAAACCCCATCTGAGTTTATAAAGGGACTTGGCTTGGAGTGTTGTCAGCTGGTTAGAGAAACTGAATTCTTGAGCTGTATTCTAAAACTTGCCAATAATAGAATATTAAATTTGCCACTGATTTTAAGGAAAGCAGAACTGTGTCCTTGGTTTGTGACATTTATTTCTTTATGCCTCAGGGTACAATGCACATAATGAAACTCACCAATACAGTGAGACTGAATGAATATTCAAAAAGTGCTTCAGGATCCTCAGAAGAAAGCTGCAATAGAAATGGAAATAAATGTTATTACTGTCACACAGGGTTACTTTACACCTGGTTTCTCCATGTGTTTCATGTATTCCTGAAAGCAATATGAATGCTATGAAAGGTGGTCTAGGTACTTTGAGGCAAGCCTAGCTAGAGGATGGGAGCTTGAATTTAATTCTAATTTAATGAATTGTGAGTCTTGTTTCTAATCCAATTTAAGCACATTTTATACTACAGGATTTGGTGAAGTAAATCTTGATTTTCATCAGAGTAAATAAGAATAGAATTACATTTCTCAAAGCCACATGAATAAAACACTGGAGAGGGGTTGGAAATACGTATTTCTTTTCTGTGCTTGCCAAGGAGGCGTAGTACAATGCTTACTGTATGTTAATTGGCTGTATATATTATTCAAGAGGGAACACCTGCCTGAAGGTGTTCTTTATTAGGTAAATGCAAAACAAAGTAAGAATTTACAAGAATTAAGTCAAATTACATGAAAAATAACCTGGAGAGTATTCAAGGACTCTGACCAAACCAAAAGAACAAAGGAGACGGCACAACAATTACACTTTGCATCCAAGTCTGGTGCAATGTACGGCAAGACTCTTCACTCTCAGCTGCACAAACGATTCATCAGAAATAATGTTATCGATGTTACTGTGCATGCTTATCCCTTTTTTTTTGCCCTTTAAGACTGGAGAAGCCAAGAATGGTCAGTTGGCAGCTAAAAAGTTGCCCTGCTGAGGATCTGCTGAAGTGTTGGAGGGTACAGTCTCTGGGAGGAGAGCAGCCAGTGGAGCTGCTGCGAGGTAGTAGCAACTTTCTGCAGATAGAAGCAGCAACTCGGGCTTGAGGAAACAAAAAGGAGGTGTAAAGACATTCCTGTCCTTCACAGTAGTGGTCACACTGAGGACTGACCTGGGGGCCCCTAGCAGGAGGGAGCACTCCCTTTCTGGGTTCTTGGTCTTCTGCATCTGTAGCACTAACATATGAAGAACAGCTGCAGTCTGTCTTGGGGCAGGTCTCTTCTAGAAAATATATGACCTCAGATAAATTGATGCCTCTTGTTTCAGCTGCTCTATTTGGGATACTAAAATGTGCAGAGGAATACTAGTTATGATAAGGATGGTTTAAATTTTAGAGTAGTCCTATGTTGCAAAGTTCAAGGTCAAATACAGTCATCCAGAAAGCCTTGGGTTGTGAGAGAGCTTCTCTACAGACCATCTCACATTAGAACTATGGATTATTTGTACATCAAAAAGCATTTCTTAAATAGATAAAGCTTGTTAGTCAGAAGCACCATACTGGGTTTCGTTATGCAACATGTATATAAAATTTGTAAGACAATTCCAAATAACCTGTTGTCCTCTTTAACAATTGATAAAGGTTGACAGACCATTTTGTTCTGCATTTAATATCAAATAGTTAAGCAACGTATAATAGGTTGTTACGCAGTGAAACAATTTATTAATAATGTCAAGCTATATCTCTAAATGGGAAGAGGAACCACTTCTTCCAGAAACACAATTAGGGACTGTGGACTAATTTTCACTTTAGTGAACAAAAAGGTGGAGGGCAAATGACATATGTAACTTGAAACTGGTTTTTTTTTCCCCAGTGAATTTGAATACATAGGGTAAGTAGTGATTCTATATCTCTGCAGTAGGTTAACAGGCTCTTAGAGCTTTTTGGAGAAGGGCTCTTCACTTGACTGTACTTCATGGTAACTGTATCTGAAGAAACAGTTACTTTTTTAGGAAGTGACCTTGAGATTTCCAAAGTTGTTTTCCATTAACTGCAATTAAAGTTTATAAAAAGAGCTGGATAGCTCTGGATGAGGGAGAAAATAAAGAATGAAACAGGGAAATACTCAAAAATAGTTTGGCTAGGTAGAGTAAGCTTAGTCTGCCTTTTACGTTTTGTTCCTGTTGGTATTTTATATCCTGCTAACAATTTTTAGAAAGACGTGGTGTTGGAATTGTTTGACAGTACAATTATAATACTGTCTGTTAAAGTAAAGGAGAAAATATGTCTGCGTAAATTCCTTTTTCCCAGTTGCTCAGTGTTCACGATGAAAAATGAGAATTAAGTAACACGTTATGCATGACTTGTAAAGATAAACAGTAAACAATATGGTTATTTTGAAATCAGTAGGGTTTCTCTTAGTAATAAAAGACTAACAGAATATAGGGAATTTAATTCAGAGATATCCACCACCAAACAAGAATCTTAAGAACCTTCACAAACTCACGCCTGGAATATTTTTAATAAAAAGATCAGATGTTCATTTTGCTTCAAAAATATTTATTTTGTTTAGTAACAGCCCTTACGACAGGTCCTAAAGTCCTGAATGTGTCTTTGACAAAAATCTGTTTTACTAATTAAAATACAACTTTCAGCTTAAAAGCTACATTCATCTAAGAAATCCTAGTAGGTAAAAATATATTTAGCTTTCCTTTTAAAAGTATTTAGCACTTTGTAGAATACTTTTTCCCAAAGGAAAGGATATTTCCTATGGTTTTGGTAATAGCCTAACCAGTTCTCTCTGACTTTTGGAGTCAATTCCTACACTATAACTTGAAAATTAGAGCATGAAAATGAATATTGATTACGTTAGGGTTTCCAGATATTGCCAAAATAGTTAGGTGTTAATGAATGTATTCCAATCCCATCTTAATTGCTCGTGTCTTAGTCCTCAGCAAGATACAAGAAGTCTGGAGGTGAGCAAATAAGCATACAGCTGAGCTTTGGCTGCGTGGTAATGATGTTGTGTTGGTATTCTTCCATCCTTCGTCTGTAGTGAATAACTAACTATTGTCTGACTCATAGGATTGGATCACTGCCATCTGCTAAAGCATTCTGTATTTCAATGGGGGAAAATTTAATTTGAACATTTCAAGGTCACAAACTGCTGTGAGTAAAGGCCACTGGATGGAAGCTGTTGCCTTTAATAAATGTAATGAGCTCTGAAACACACAAAGCTCCGAGTACCTTGGATGTCTGTCTCCAGGAGACAGAAGCAGTGTCCTTGCTTAGTATTGCAAAGTTCAGCCTTAGAACACCAATATATTTTCATTACGTATTTTCATAATTACAGCTAGATAGTAATTAAAGGCAGCCAACATTTGGAAAGAGGTGAATGTCAACCGAGAACAAAGAGTGGGTAGAAAGGAGGAAAAGACGTAGAAAGTTTCTAAGTTTCAGTTTTTCAGTTTCTATGCCTTTTAATTTAGAGCTGGGTATAAATGTCCCTCCTTGTTTATTATGCTATCAGGATTTGGTGACTGAAAGTAGAATTTTTACATCTCTTCTGGAAAATAGTATTATGCCTTGTCCTTGGGACTGACTAAAAGCACCATGCAAATAGTCTGATACAGACTGATCTGCCTTAAAGCATGAAATTATAGACATAGATACACTTAAATGGATACATAGGGTTATCTCTATATTAGCTCCAGTAGCCAAGCTGTATAAACCCCTCTGACATAGCTCTCTATGGCTATATACTTTATGACTAAGTGGCTCTTCAGCTATTAGGGATGTAGTAGAAGAGCTTTAAAAATGCTGTTATAATATGAAAGCAAAAATGAATGACTTTTTAATTAGTACTGGCATTATTTTTAAAAAAGAAAGGGATTTTTAATTTTTAAATTATTCAGGTAAGCTAAAACAGTAAGTTTGCACTATGTAAGATGTCCATATCACTGGTATCAGATGCATGTGTATGTGAATAGTAATTAAAAAAAAGAATTGCTGGTTTAACTAACATAGATTGCTAGTTAAATGAACAATACTGTGGTATCTTAGATATCTCTCCACCAGAAGATCCAAGCTGATATTTACAGGCTATGTATAGAGAGCACATAGACATAATTTCAGTGTCATATCTCTTTAATTATTTCATATGTATTCAGGTTTAGAAGTGAAGCGCCTTGAAGGAATATTAATATTCTCTTGAGAGTTAGGATTAAGGAAAGAAACACTATTTAATGGAGGTCAGTATTTAATGGTAGCTGGCAAATCTTTTGAAAAGATAAAAAACCAACCCCCTCCCGTGAACAGTTATTTTCTTATTTTTCAATTAATCCTACTCTCATATTTTGATTGTGATCTTTATTGTTGTGGAAAATCTTCATATTTATTATACAATATATATGGACTAAATTTCACTATTTGTGGATGTGATTGCCAGGCAAGTGCTGAATATATTCATCTTTGGTTAAAACATCACCCTCAGCGGTAGCTGGGTGAGTAATTAGTATTTCCACAATGAAACCACTTAGACAAAATTTTGGAAGAGTTTGCAAAAGCAGTTCGGTTTATGCATGTCAGTTGGCACTAGTCTCGTGGACCCCCTACCTACTTTTCTCTCTTAAGTGATGATAGTGTTCTGACTTCTCTTTTGGTACAGATGAGAGTGATGTCAAGTCCGGTGATGGGTTTTAAATTACTGGCATCTGTCTGCTTGAGTGTGGACATGCTTCTAAGAACAGCTGTCAGATCACGCAGATTCACTGTCATTTCTTATCTGCATGACATCCAAACCGTTAATCTCTAGGGCAATGTCTCTATAATCTAAATCTATTTTCTTACAGAGGTTTTGTTTTTCTTAGCAAGTCTGCTGCAATGTCAGATAACCTGTAGTTTCCCATGAACTTAGGTAGACTTTTGTATCAATGGGGGAGAGAACGCGGCATGGGGCATTGGGTATATAGGGATGAAGATTTGGCTAATTTTGAAGGAAGAGCATCCTCCTTCAAAGTGAAAGGAATGTGTTCATTTAATCCTAGTTGTTATAATTACATCTTCCTTTCTCCCGTTATGTTCCACAAGCCAGGAGGAAAGCTCACTCCTGAAAGAAACTTAGACTGATTTGTAAAAATGATCTTTTAAACTGTTTGATTAAATTCAATCTTAAAACTAGGATGGGAATTTGTTCTTTCCAAGGCAAGTCATTGAATTAAAGAGGAGCTAAAGACCAGATTTGAATGCATTCACATATAGTACACTTTATTGCACAGGTGAGTCTGATCAGAATCCAAGGGGTTTATCTCATTAGGACCAGTACTGTAGCATTCAAATCAAATAACTGTGGTAGAAACCTGCTATGATAGATGTTCTGTTCTTAGAAGGTTAAAAAATTTTTAAATCATAAAACCAGTTAGTATTGTTTTAAAAATCCTTAGTTCTCTGAAGATCATCTTGGACTTCATTGCAAAAAATAAACACTATATCTACTGGTGCAAAAGTAAAGTAAGCCTATTTATGTACAGCAATTTTCTTCTCTTGATTATAAGTTTTCCAGTAAATACCATGTTAAACGTTTGTAGATTTAGCAAATACCTGTGGCCTGTACCAATTAGGTATATAAGTAGAACTTTTTGTTGTTTTGTTTTGGATTTTTTTGGTTTGCCGCGCCCCCCTCCCCCCCCCCCCCAAGCTGTGAGTAGAGTAAAAAAATAATTAATGGTTAAACTGGTACATTTCAACAGCTCACACTCAACGTTTCTTTAAACTTGTAGATTAACTTTTTAAAGACTGAAATGGAAAGGAAGAGCAAAATGATCCGTGACCTCCAAAACGAGGTAAGAGGAACGTTTGATTGTCATCTCCATTCAGAGTTTATACTGAAAGAGGTTATGGTTTGGCTTCATGGTTGAAACACATGTTGTTGTAGTAGAAAGATAAAGCTCCAGTGAAATACTCTAAGCACAAAAGCAAAGAGAAATGACGGTGTGCATTTAGGAATCGTATTTTATGGAATGCGACTGTTGGCTCCTTGCTACTGGTGTACAGGTCCATAGTACACCTCTGTAACTTCTGCTGTGCTTAGGAGTTGTGCTTTTTCAGAAATGAATACTTAATTAGGTTCTATAGATTATTGATGCACAGTGAAACTTTATCCAGTGTTATTACCTGCTTTAAAAAAGGTATTTCTAACAAAGGGAAATACAATTTCAGAATTGAGATTCTTAATAAAATTTAAAAACCCCACATTCCTAAAATGTTTTCTTAAGCTTTATATGTCATGAATATTAATCCCCAATTGATCCCAAAATCCCCAAAAAACCCGTAAAACTTGTTTTATTTAATTTTTGTCAGTATTAAATTGAATTTATTTTGAAATTTGATCTTGGAATAGAAACTTAAAACATTTGAGCAGTGTCATATTTTTCTCCTCCTTATCTTTTTCTCCCCAAACAATTTGTCCAAATCAGGATATAGTTTGCCTTTCCATTGCTTCATTTTGCAAAGAACATTGAACTTGAAAATATTTTATTCAGATGATCTCTTGTTCTTTCACCAACCAGGCTGCTTGTCTTTATCTGTTCTGTTCAATTCTTATGTTTCGCTCTTCTAAGCTATTCTGGGTTTGATGTGTATGAAAACTTGATCTCCTTCAAGCACGCATTTAAACAGTGATCTCTGTCTTTGGTCTATGAGAGTGTATATATGCGGTCAATCTGAAAAAAGTGCGTATTACTTTTTAACTGGCAAAGGAAATAATTGTCTATTTCAGTTGCTCATGTTATTTAAGCCACATTCTCAGTTGTCTTCACCTCCAGTCACAACCACCTTGGTTTCTTTTCCTGCCTGTGATCGTTGGATGTTTTGCAATTGAGCTTGTTAATTCTAATAAATCATATCAGTCCAATTCTATTGACCAGCCGTAAAAGATCCTGTCTCTTTTTGCACACAAATACATACTTCATTAGTCAGCATTCAAACCGTCTGACTGCTAATGATTTTCTTAGGTAGGTCAGTAGACTTCAGTAATATTTAGTGTATTTATAGCACATTTTAGAAAATCTGCTTTGAAAGGAATCTTTCTTTTTGGCACCAAAAGTATTTGTTTCTCAATGTAAAGATGGAGTGATTCAGCAACATTTTATTTCCTGATACCTTCCTGTCTGAAGTTGTAAGAGCTGACTGGGTAAACCGGGTGTACCAATGTTGCAAGTTTTGCAGGCCTGTTATAGGGCCGACATCTAATTTGTATACCTACAATTTTTTATTTCCAATTGTGTGTCGGTCTGCAGAGTGACTAAATATCTCCACCACTACCTGAAATGAATGGACAATTAAGCATTCTCAACATTGCTTCAATTTAAAACATAGATACGTTGATTTGGATACCCACAGTTGTACCAGTTCAGACGTATTTTACATCTGTGTTTCTCTCTTCTTCTTAGGGGAAAAAAAAAAAAAAGGTAGTCAGGTGAAATTCTGGGGTACCTGAGATCAGTGCAGGTACATCACAAATAAATTCAGGCCAGTGACAAACCCCAGGAGTTACCGTGATGGCAGTCTGGTTGTGGCACAGGAGTGTGACTCCTCCCATCTTTTGAATTAGAAGAACATAAGAATTGCTCCGTGGTCCATCAGTCTCAGTATCTTGTCTGTGACAACGGCAATAGCAAGCGCTATTAGGGCAGAGCGCGTGAGCCTGCCTTGCTTCCCGCAGCATCTGCAGTCGCTGGGTTTGGGATGTTAAAAGACGTATCTCTGCCTATTCCCTGTGGCGTATGTTTGTGAACTTGCTGTCCTTTCATTTATCTAAATCCTTTTTTGATATCAGATACCTCCACAACTTCTTACACTGTCAAATTCCCTCTTACTTTACTGTTTATGTTTAACTTGAATTTTTTTTTATGTCCTTTCCTCTTTTCCCTTGAGCAAGTATTCAAAAGACGTTTAGACGAGGCCCTAAGGGATACAATTTAGTGGGGGACTTGGTAATGCTAGGTTAATGGTTGGACCCGATGATCTTGGAGGTCTCTTCCAACCAGAACAATTCTATGATTCTGAGTTTTTCTACATTGAGTTGTTGCTTGTGTAGCCTTCTTAGCTTTACAGAGTCATTCAAGGTTTTGGGGGCCTCTAGTAGAGCATTTTTGAACAGCTCCTAGGCAGTTTGTGTGTTTTTTGGTCATTTGACTGCTCTTTTCAGAATCTGTTATTATTAGCCTTATTTTTACATCATACTCTTTCATGAGACTGAATGTCTGCATGCTGGATTTATGTGGTTTGCTGTCCTGCCACGGTAGTACCCCTTATTGCACTTTTAGCAGTTGCAAACAGTCTGCCATTAGTTCCCTTTCAGCTCACCCCAAGGAAACCCTTGAAAATAAACCAAAGTAATGTCTTTTCTTGGGGGCTGCAGGGCTGGCTGCAGTCATTTACTGTGTAGCGTCTTTCGGTCACATTGCAAATGTCTGGCACTAAATGAAGTTTGAGTCTGGTTGGGATCTCTACACTATGTGAAGAATGAAAAAGGTTATAATTTCTCTTTAATATCTTAGCAAATTCTTGGACAATAAACACACACACAGGGGAAAAGTATATATGTAAACCGACTGGCTGACATTTATAAGATCATAAATATTTAAGGTGTACTTTTCATACCTATCTCTACTATCCTGCTACACCTGGTTGTGTCTTTGAGTTTTTAGGGAAGTATTTTGATTACAAAACAGCAGAGAAGATGGATCGAGGTTTTGTGAGTCACTGAGCGAACAGTTTCTCTTTTGTGTGAGTGTTACTTGGGGCATCTGTGATTGGGGCTTCTCAAAAAGCAAAAATAAATAGCATGTTGAAAAGTGGCAATTAACCTTAGAGGTACAGCAATGATTAAATTAGAGATAATGGTTTAGATGAGAAGGAGAACACACCAGGCAAATAAAATAAATTTTCAGTTTCCTGAAGCCTTCAGTGACGCGTTTTCTACTCTAGCTTTCCTGCTTCTCCTTCTTCCTCCATATGTCTGAATTACATAAAATTTAACTATCATTCACCTGGAATTATTCAAAAAGATCAGTCTGATTTGTGTTACTCATCTCTTTTAGGTCATAAAATTAAAAAGGGAAAAAAAGGTTTTACTGAAGAGAAGAAAAAAGCTACATTCTTCTCTAGGGAAATAGTGAATTAATGTCTTAATGATCTAAATGGAACTACAGAACCTTCCAGTGCTTTCTACAAATGTTTCAAATTTGGTGTGGGAATAAAAGGATTAAATCTTGCAGGAGGAGTATAATAACAAAGACATGACTAAGGGAAAGAGACTTAATATCATATGAAGCAAAGAGGAAATGAGGTGTAGAAAAAACGCAATAAAGATTTGGTCTTCTGTGTTTTCATAATTGCATGAGAATTGTCTGCCTCTCCCCCTGCACCCAACCCACCCCCCAAAGCTCCCCCCTCAAGACACAAGGGTTTTGCACACCTATATATTTAAGAGCAGCAAAGATATGTAGCTAAAAAAAAAAGGGGGGGAAGAAAAAGTTTGATGTAAGTACTGACAGTGCTTTCATTCAGGTGGTGGATCTGCCATCCTTTTATTGCTACCCTATCCGAACACATTCGCATAGAGAAATACTGGAAAAGTCTCTTGTTTCTCATTTAATGAAATTACCTGAAATATTTCCAGTTTTTATGTTGTCATCTTGCAAGATGTTCCAAGAGGTGTAGGAAAAGATTGTGGGCACTGTCTATTTTGCACTTATTTTAGGAGGAAGCACAGAATAGTACTTGCAATTAAAGCAGCGATGTGGTCCTAGCGTGCCCTGGAAATCAGAAGCTCCATCATTCTGTTCTTGGCTCAGTCAACTGAACTTGCCTTCAGAGAAATTTGATTTGAGAGCATTGCTTAGTCCTGCTGTGCATCAGCTCCTGTGTGGAAAAGGAACCAATAGCTATACCTACCTAGTGGCTTTCTATTAAACTTCTGTACTGTGTTTGCCAGTTCCCTAAAAGTAAGTCTGCTAATACCAGTTTTTCTAGAATTTCAGTAATTGTTTTTCGGAGTCTCAATAAGGACTTCACATTTTGACAAAGATTTGGCTGAATTTAAATGGTATGATTTGGGGGAAACATTATGTTCTCTAAGTCCTGCCTCCAATCACTGAATGTACAGTGTGGTTTTAAAAATCTTGTTTGTGAGATTAGATATGCTATATATTTAAATAATTGATAGCATTTTATATGTATTTTCAAAAAAGTGCCATCTGCATACAGATACATAGAGACAGATAATGAAAATGGAATTCCTGTCGTAGCTACTTTTGTCCTTTCAGATACCACATTCACCCTCCGTTTGTATTGGCAAATTGTGAATTTTGCCATCTCAGACTCTTCCATGACTGTAAAAATAATTCCCTATTTAGTTCTGTTCTTTCAGCGCATGCCCTGCTGCCATTCAGCTTTGCAATTCGGAGGCAGGAATAGACAACAACAGCCTTCCGACTGAATGGAGCAGCTGTGATGTAGCGTATGAGGAGAGGACATTGTACAGAAAGGCAATTTCCAGGCTATTCAAGGCTTTGAAAAAAACAGTTAACAACAAAAATCGTCCCTAGTGTGGAGAAAAAAAGGTGCCAAATACAGCGCATAGGGATTATGTCTCTAAAAACCCTGGCTTTTTTAGAGGTCTCTAAGTGCTTCCTGCAATACCAGAAAAAATCTGTCAGACTTCCAGCTGTACCATCGTGTGGATTGTGTTAATGTAGTCTAATAAAGGATTGATGTGTAAACAGGTAAGCTCTTATTTTGAGAAGTTTCTATTATTGACAAAGAAACCAAGAGATTTGGAAATTCAGAATCACTGATGGAGCCAAGAAACTTGGCAAAAATGTAGACTAAACCAGAATATGTATAAAGTACTTTGAAAATGTTCAGTTTTGGAGATGGCCTGTTACAGAGTGAGCAGCTCACTTCTACCATGTCAGTCATATATCGTTTGTGGGAAATGATGCCAAAACTGCTCTAACAACGAAGCTAAAGCAGGATGCTGTGTTAACCCTTGTTTATATTAGAAAAATCATGGGTCTTAACAATTGCTATTTGGCATTCAGAACCAATCGTTTTGGATGCAACTCTGAATACGCATATACATGATGGATTCATTTCTTAACTGAATGTCTTTTCTACATTGATAGGTGTTGTGCATTTTGTTAGTTTTTCCATTCATTTCCCACTTGTACACCTATAAAAGCTATCTTCAGTTAAACATAAGTGTCCTAGCTGATGTAGACTCATAGAACAGTTTGGGTTGGAAGGGACCTTTCAAGGCCATCTAGTCCAACCCCCCTGCAATGAGCAGGGACATCCTCAACTAGATCAGGTTGCCCAGAGCCCCGTCCAGCCTGACCTTGAATGTACACTTATATGTGATTTGCTTGAGGTAAACGAGTCAGGAGTTTTCTCTAAAAGTTAATAAATGGTGTATGTTCTCTACTGAAAGGCAGTGAAATATTATTCAGCTTTGTCACATGGATGCTATAGTTGCCTCACATTAGACTTAGAAGGGTGTACAAAAAAAAGTTTGCTCTTATTTAAGCCATTTAATTACATTTGATTAGGTAAGAAATGACTGTCTAGCTTGTCATATTATCTTTGGGCAAAGTGTTTTACAATATCTCTCTATATACCTACATTAAAGTATGTTAATATCTTCACAGATTCTATTTACAACAATCCCATGTATTTATAAAGTTGATCCAGTGGTTTGTATCAGGCAATACATTTCTTTGCTGTTTAGGCTGTGGCAGAACTTTGAAAAACATGAATTACAGAAACGATGTGTAATAGTACAGGCAATGCAGAGTAAACCAGGAGTGGAAAATGAATTTGACTGTAGCTCTCAGTAATATGTGTTCTTTTTGCTAAGAAGCATAGTTTTAAATAACTACCTTGTAAACAATACTTTTACTCTATTCATGTATAGATTGTGGCTATAGCTTTAGTGTCGAGTAAATCATCCTAAAACAGAATTTTCTCCAATCTCTCTGTGCTTAGCTGCACTAATAAAAGGTAAAGTCACAGCAGTTTAAAGTCTCACCTGATCTATTGGGAATTTCATGCCCTGCAGGGTGAATTCAATTGAATTGCATTGAATTATGATGGGGGAAAAAACCCAAAAAACCAACAGCAAACCTGCCTTAGTGAAGCAGAAATGAAATTTTAAGGCTTTGAGACTGTATGCTGATACTGTGCTATAAAGGAGGACGTTGTGCTTATTCACTCTCCATACTCTGCAGCTAAAACTAACTTCTGTCCTGTGATTTTTTTCTAAGTATAAAAGCCTGTCCCCCTGAGAAGAAATTTTGGGTAAAGCCCTGTTCCCTCTTTGGGTACTACACTGGTTCTACAGTTCAGAAAACATCCACAAGCATCAGAGGCAGGGGCACTGCCAGGGAACGGTGAATGGGCGGCAAGAGTACAGGAGCAGCTTCAGATAGCGTTCTGCTAAAGGGCTTTGAATCCAGTAGTGTTTCTTGGTTGATTACACCTTCTTTTGAAGTAAAAAAAGCCCTATTTTAAAAAAAAAATAATTTGCTTAAAATTGCTCTCTGAGTTTTTTTTATGAATGTTGTAGGGAACAGATGGAAATGCAGTTTAGTCAGTTGAAAATGGCTCTTAGAGGACAGTATATGAGATCATACAGAAAACGAGTCCTGCTGCATCAAGGTTGTCAGTGAGATAGATTTATAATGACACAGTGGCAACTGCAGTGAATGGTAGAATAAGCTTTTGATTTTAAAAGTTTTGTTTTCCTGACCTTGTAGACCCAAGAGCATAGGACACGTTTCTCGGTTGCTGTTGAATGCTAATCAGAATGAGAGCATCAATTAAGGGAATGTAATGGATCTGCTGTGTCTGGACCCCTCTCTCCCAGGGACCACCGTATTTCTGGATTTTTCATTCATTCTTTAAGTCTAGATCCAGGGTTTAAAGAAGCTGATTCACAGCCATGAACTACTAGGAAGTGAAGGAGACGTTCAAATCCGAATGTTTAGGTAAAATGTATCCTTAATGAGAAGATTAAAAATGACATGTATACCTATTAGGACTCTCTTTTAATTCTGTACTTAGCCACAACATTTAGAAAACTCTCTGCTTGGATTTTGCCCAATATTCTTTGCCTGCCATCTTTTCAATTAACTGCAATGTTGAAAACCATAGCAGTGTTCTTTTGTAATCTTGCTGAAGTCATTCTGATGTCTTTACTCAGTTTTCCCATGCTGCCCAGGGCACTTTATTACATTCTTATTTCTGACATCATCCTTCATTTAGTCCAAAATTCAAAAATGAGTCTGAATTCTTTATTTTCCTTACTCATCTAGTCTCAAATCTGTGTAACAGGCTTTTTATCCCTGAAGCTTAGTCTTTTTCGGTGGTCATTTGTAGCAAAATATCATCCGTGGAGAAAAGAAAGCGTAATTTTCAATCTGTGCCTTCATTTCCTTGCATAGGAAATTGCTATGGGTAATTAGTGCTCCCGGACACTGATGCTGCATAATGTGGTAGTGTCTAAGGTAGACTTCTATAAACATTTCAAAGATCAGATTTAATAGGCCTTTGGGATAAAGGGGATAAAGAGTTCTCTGATCCATTTTGTCTTATTTCTATGCGAGTATGACCAGTATGTTTGAAACTAAGGGTTAAGAACAGAAAGTTCCTAGTAGTTCCTTCACTACATCTTATTTCAAAAAGGCAGCAAAACATGAAGTATAAGAGATTATCTTGAATAGTAAAGCTTAAAAAGGCTGTATTCGTCCTTTGCACATACAACTCTCAATGACATCTGTTGCAGCTTCACCAGGCAACAGGGGCAGCATGAAACCTAATTAAAATCTTTCATCTTTGAACTTGTACAGAGAGTTTTGTGAATCTTAGTGTTACCCAAATCAGTGTTTTCCAGCATTACAGATCTCAAGGGCAAGGTGGCTCAGACCCAAGCTCCAGAGAACTTTAAGCATAGATGAAATTTGATAACTAATGTAAAACTTTCCTTGAAGCTAGTGTAAATTTTGGAAAACAGAAAAGCGCTGCTCTGGTTTATTCAGACAAGTTATGCAGACAAGTGGAAAAGTTTGCTTTTAGTACTAAGATGTTAGTACTAAGATGTTAAAATTACCTAGTGGGAAGACCACTTAAAAGGAAGTAACGATGGTATATGTGGTTAAAAGAAGGATATAAATCAGTAGTTCAAAATCTTGGGTAAACACTATTGATTTTTATCCTGAGATTAAATAATAAAGAGTATTTAATAATCAAATTTCCATGGTTCATAAAGAAAGAGAAAGTGAGAGCTGTTGATTTCATCATTACAAATAATGCTGTCAATTACTGATGTTTGTCACTTAGGATCGAAAAAGAGGGATCACCCTTGAGGAGCTCTGAGTCATCCAAATTCAGTATCAGAGTATTCTTTGCCTCTGAAAACGCCACACAGTACTTAGTAGCATCAGAATTTATAAAGGTATATGTGACATGAAAATACGCTTGGCTTATTAATTTAAAAAGTTGCTTGATGAAGTTATGTTGCACCTGGAATGCTCCCGTTCTGGGCTGAGAGCTCTCCAGAGACTATGAAGCTCAGACTACTAGATTAGTTGGCAGCGACGTGGCTCTCATAGTTATACTAGATTTCCATGAAAGTCAATAAGAATTTAGAGAAAAAAGACTGGCGAACCCCAAATTGATCATGTTGTGGTACACCATAGGAAACTTCCTTTGATTTCCAGGGAGAAGGCTTGGAGTGTTTGCATTTTCTTTAGGATGATGCTGTTGAATACAGATGTTTATTTGCTAAGTTCAATGGGAGCAGAAAGTGATTTTTTGAAAATATTTTTTGCTATTCAGAGGTTTAAATTAAACTAGGCTGCTGCTGTTTTGTACTTTTTAATTTTAATCAAGAAGAGATGTAGCTGGAAAATGTCAGCTTTATATGGTGAAGTATTTTTCAACTGAGGGTTGATAGCCTGTGACTTTATAAAGATTATAGTCTTCTCCTGAGACTCATTATCCTCTAGTTGTAATTTGATCTAACTAAATACAATATTTGGAATGATAATTCCAATCATGTATGGATATTCAAAGAGGATAAGATAACAATAACAAAATACTTAATTGAAATTCATGTTAGAATTATTCCAGAAAAAGGCCTCACATAAAATTCCTAAGTTGTCGCTCATGTTATTACCTGAGCTAAGGTGTCTGTACGAGCTGCTCAGCTGCAACGTGACTGCACCATGTTGTTCTAAAAGAAGTAGAAGCACATGAAACTGTTTTTTCTTAATAGCAAAAAGAATTGATTCTCACCTACTTTACATCTATTTCAGCCTGAAACCCTGCCATATTTTCAAATGCGGACATCTTTATCCCTGAAAAAAAAAAATCAGTGTGCTTAGGAGGGATCTTCAATGTTTGTTGAACTCGTATAGTTATGTATCGCTTTTCCTAATGAATATCCCAGCCTTGCTAGGGAATTGCTTGCCTTAAAAATGTGAAAACATTGATTGTGCAGTGCAGTGGGAACAAAACACTCTCAAATTTGCCTAGCCTCTTCCTATGAAATCACTGCAGCAATTCACTGTATCTTGCTCTAGTGATAGGGAATAGTTCACCCTCAGTGTCCAGTCAACCTCATGCTGAGCCTTAAATGTAGAAATTGTGCTATTCTGGGCCAAATTTGCCAATTTTCTGTTATTCAGAAACATTTGAAACCACTTCGTTCTGGAGTCATTTTTTTTCCACGCTACTCCCTTTTTGAATGCTGTTCAGCCATATTTGGGGCTGCAGATGTTATTGGAGAAGGAAATATCAAATCGATCAATCGACTTGTCACTAATTTTAGGCATAATAACTCGAGTGAGTTGCAGTGATTTTATTTAGTTGTTAAGTACCGTATTGATCTTAAGAAAAGCTGGTTTTATAGCTATGCTCTAATTTAAAAATACAGTTTTCATTAGATGGCCTCAAAGTGGCTTTGCCATATGTGTACCAATAATTTTGCCCATTTGTCAAGTTTACCTATAAAAGCCTTCCCATGTAATGAATCTTCAGTTCTTCAGAATTTCTTTTCACATTTTTTACAACTGAACGTGTTTAAAACAACCACCACAATAATGCTTGAATTACTCCCTTTTTTTAAACAATCTGTCTTGTAAACAATTTAAAATGTACAGAGTTTAACAAGCGTGGCAATGTTTCTTAAGTTGAATTATAAGGGTTTAATCAAGCAGGTGCTGCTTGATTAAGTATTCTGGAAGGTGTGGTCTTATCTCAATTTTCTTTTGTGACTAAGGGTTTCCAAGTAGTATTTATCGAATAGCTACATGAACTCAGGAAAAGTCTGCGTGGATTAAAAAAAAAAAAGTAAAAATGTCAGATTCGTGTGGTTCATCCATAAGCTGTACTGTCCTTTAATGTATTGTGATTACTTTCTTTCAAATGTAAAATAGTTATTCTTTTTGAGACTATAAATTTAATCCTGTGTGTCAGATACCCAGTTCCTGGTTGTGTCCATCTGTGTTTGTCCATGTATTTGTATGTATTTGTGTGTACACTTAAATTAAAAACATTCTTTACATATAGATTTGGATACATGTTTAGGTATGTACAAGAATATAACACAATCTTAAAAAATAGCTTAAAGGTACCAAAATGCCAGCAGCTGATTCTCTGAAGACTGTCATGGCTCAGTTTCTCTGGATGTGCCAAGGAAACTTTTCTCTTTCTAGTATTGATTTGCTGATCTTATTTCTAGTATCAGAACTTCAGACCTTTCCATGTCACTCAAATTACTCTGTGGCAGGTTTTTTGGTCATTATGTAAGATTATTTTCAGTTGATTTCAGTGGAGTTTTGCTCATTTACTGAAGAAGGAGATAATTTGATTTAAATTTGAAGTACTTCAGGATAGCAGTGAGCTAGAAAATCCACATTTTCAAAATTAGACTCAGCAATTGTCTCAAGTAATAATTTATGGAAATGCAACCCTTTAGTCTTTCTTAAAATGGTATCAGCCTGCCATCCTTAATTTTGACAACGGATGACTGGTATTCTGCAAGAACAAGTACCTTTCAACGTGAAGGACTTTATGCCAGGTCCCGTATTGAGAAGCAGGTTACCGGCTCAGAGATCTACCTGCACGGTAAAACAAGGTTTCAGTGGAAGAACATGGGATGTGCTGTGCAACGGTGGGCATGGGACGCTTCAGCTGTGTGGCTTTGGGTGCTCTGCCGCCGGGAGGCATGAAAAGGGATTTGGGGAGCTTTTCCTATATAGAAAAATCCCCAGATACAATAAAAAGCCAAAAATTGAAGCATCTTTGTAAGAAATAGAATAGCCATTAACAACTTCCTTCTGTTTGGAAATGTGTTCTTTTTGGCTGTTTATTTGTGTTTTAAAGGCCGTATTTCGTAATGAGGAAGGTGGTAGAAAAAATTGTGATGAAAACAAGGCTGGTTTATTGTTGGAGTGAATGCAGGTGGTAGGATTATCTTTTGTTAATCTCCAGTTTATGAATTTCTGATAAGAAACTGCTTTCTGTTTAAAATTATGTACACAGAGAGCAAAAAATACTGAATATTAGAGGTAGTGAGAGAGTTGTGTAAAACAAAATTCCCAGGAGACCGGTGATGATGCCTCCCTTGATGGCTAGCTGTGGCTTCAGCTTCGCCTAGATGGACGACTAGGAGTAGCTGGATGGTCGGTCAGCCCCTCTGCTTGTGCTCGGCCGTATCGCTTCAGTAGACACAGAGGCCACATGAACCCAATTAAGTTTCTGAGGTAATCCCTATGTACTGTCTGTATTAAATCAAATGCTTGCTATGCTGTAAATTTCTCATTTTTTCTGCTCTATAGAGTCTGTAGGCAGATTAAATTTCATGGAGTTTTTCTTCTCCCTGAATTCCCAATAGCATAATTTGTGCTTTTTTTTAAAAAAAAAAAAAAAAAAAAAAAAAAATCTTTTTTTGCTGTGCATTTGTGCGTTACAACCGCGAGCTTTAGTGCATTTGGTTTGGCCGATGCTAGGCGCTCAGCGTTGAAACTGTAGATTTTATGGTGATGAACTTTAACCCTTAGGAGAAAAGAAGCGGAGATCTGGAACCTGAGAGTCAGGATCTCCTCCTTCATTTGCCAAAAAATGGGCCTAACTAGATCAAGGAAATATTAGCACCCAGGTGTGAAATTCATATCCTGTAGCTCTTCAATGGGTGCTGATTAGTTTGGGGTAAAAGGTGTAACCTGCTGTTTACCAACGCTTCCTTCCTGTAGTGATGTCCGTCTGTCTTCTTGAATCAGGATGGGGGTTCGCTAAGATGCCTGATGGGACAGCAATTAATTCTTATTACGAAATCGATTTTTTGGCTCTTTTTTTCAATGCTGTCACCTTGTTTTAGTTTCACAAGAAGATACCATTTGGCATGGAAATTCATTGTGAAGAGCACATTATTTTTAGCAGAAATGTAAATAAAATGACGTAGCAAAGAACCGGTCAACCCCAGAACTGCTGAGACAGGTATAAGGATGCAGCAATTCAATACTCTTTATGAACTACTTCTGTAAAGTCCTCCTACCTATACAGTATGCCTCCTTGGTATACACTACAGAATCTGAATTTTTTTTTTTTTGAAGCTTCACGCTGCTCCTTTAAGCATCATTTTAACAGCACACAAGAATGGGCTTACTGAATTGACTCATACGATTATAGTTAATTGCATCCTTTTCTGGCTCAGAGGGTGACTGGTTTTCTGTGGCTGCAAAAAGCTAAAAAATAAAATTTCTTGAACTTTCTATTGTTGCAACAAGCAAAAGCAGGTCTAGTTTGGTTGCTACAATATGGACAGCTAAATAAGACCAGTATTATGCAATTGCATTTCACCAAAACGCTTGCTTAGGTGGAAAACACATTGTAAACATTTTTCTCTTGATGCAGATTCCCAGTGACTGCAGCCAACTCTTGTTTCTATCATTTGGGTAAAGCCCCAACTTATTGACATTTGAAAGAAGCAAGTGTGTATGTGCAGTTTATAGTAATCTTACTTGCACTGCATTGCTTACTACAACTTACATCCTCTGCACGCAGCGAGTACTGTGTAGGAAACAATCAGCTGGGTAGTGCTTTGGGTACTACAGATTGCACGGTTGCTGTGTGTTCTTTCAAATTGTTGTAAAATAATACCCAATACGGTGGTTTACGCCCAATGAATGATGTAGAAATTTCTCGGTAATTTTTAGTTAATTATTTTTAATCATTAAATGTCCCACATTTTTTCCGTCAGAAAATGTTTGATTTTCCTTTAGTTGTTCTGGTCTTTCTAATATAACTAGAGTAGTCCTGCAAGTGTTAAAAGGAAGGAAATTAAAACCTAACTTTGCCCTAACCTTTGGGGTTTTTCTTCTATTCTTGTTAGTGATGCTTTAGAGTATATTACTAGATCTAATACAGATTTCTCTTAAAGTCTGATTACATATACCTTAAATATAGCCCAAGTGCTATTACTTGTTCCATTCAATTAAGGTTGACTTTAAAATAGTGTTCTATAGTTTTCACTCTGTAACTCTCCTACTTGCAAAGGTGAGTGGAGGAGCCAGACAGGACACTCGGCACTGAAATGTGAACACTGTTCGCCTTTGCAAGCTTGTAAGCAGAACTGTATATTCATGGAGAGCATTCAAGACCATTTGCTTAAAAGAAAGAGAATATTGCTGTTTGGTAGGTGGTTCAGAGTGAGAAATGTGTCTTTTATAGGGGCTGAAGTCTTTTTGTTTAGTAGAAATCTTAAGGAAAGTTTTTTAAGCACACGAATGCATTCATTTTGTGATGCCTAAAGTAAAAGTTTAGCTTCTCCTATCTTTTTTTCCTTTTTTTTTCTTTAAAAAAAAAAATCTCAGGAACTGGGCTTTGTACTGATAATTTTAACAAACCACTAATTAAATCACAGCTGTATAACTCATCTACTTTCAGGCCTCAGCAGAGGCGATTCAGTGATTCATCTCAAAGCCCCAACAGAAGTTTGTGAAGTATTTGGACAATTAGACCAATTCAGTTTCACCTGTCGAGCTTTGCGTCAGGGTCCCTAAAGTACGCAAGTGTGCACTGATTCTCTTGTCCTGTTAAGCCCTGGTCTCAGCGCCGCCTCGGGGACGGAGGCCTCTGCTGCAGCGCGGGCGATGACAGCTCGGGTGGCTGGTCTTCCTCAGTAGCCCCTCATCAGGATTCTGGTTGTTCTGTGCCTTATTTTCCCCCTTTCCTTACTTGCCAAATACCTTATTTCTCTGGTGAATCAGTTATTCCAAAGAACAATCAGTAGGACCGCTTCTCCTTAAACAAACAAAATGAGATGATATCAGTTGTGTTAAATATAAGAAGTATAATTGGGAATAGGACCACATACCTGCCTGGCTTGGCAGATTTAAAGTGTACATCATGATTATGTCGTGTCTTGGTTGTTAGTATTTCAAAGTATAGTTACTCATATTTGCCAGAAATATGAGTCTACGAATCTATGAATTTAAATCCTGAACTTGTGGGAATTTGGAATGACACAGCTTTATCATCCACGTGGAATTTGGATTTTGAGAAACAATTATGGATTCCAAGACACGCAGCCGTTGAGCAGTAAGTTCATTAAAAGATTGCTTCTCTAAAAATCCAGCTGCATTCAGATAAATTGAAATATATTTTGCAGATAAAAACATACCACTTTTAAATAGTACGCCTAGTCAGCTGTAGCTTTAAGAAGCATTCATGAGCAGTCCACCTTCTATGACCTAGAGCCAGATCTCTGAGATATTTCTGAAAAGTATATGAGCACAAAAGTTATTAAATTTGCTGGGTAGATGCATTACTTAGATTGCCTGCCTATGACTGACAGACCAATATTCTATTTGATATCATCGGATTGGGTAAATTACATTTTTACATCCTTTCTTTTCCAAGACAAGTATTAATGTGAAACCTGCTGACTGTCAAATTTGCTCTCTTGTCCAAACCTATTAACATTTAGTTTCAACTAAAATAAAAAGGAAAAATCTAATAGGTATTGAAATAGAAAGTGGGGTTGAATAATAAAAAAGAAAATTAAAAATGAATCCTGCACAGATTTTTGTGGGTGCTCTCTTAGGAATAAGTGTCCCGAATGTTTATGTATTTTGTGCAAAGTGAAAAAAAATTTATAGAGGGGATTAAAATTTCTATAGTTTTCCTTCCATGACCCTAAAATACCAAAAATTCCAGGATTGGAGCACCCCTTGGAAAAGATGGTTATGTAGATACTGGATCTGCACTCATTAAGAAAGAAGCCAAGCTTAGATCTTCCACAGTCTCAGTGAGACACTACGCGACAGCTCTGATTTTGGACTAGAGAGCGGAGAGAGAGAGAGAGAAGATGGACAAGCATTTATGTATTTAAAATATTTACCTGTGTGGTTACAGCTTTTTGTGTGTGACTTGTTATAACTTGGATTTTATACAATGTTGGAAAACAGAAGCCCCACTAAGACCTGTTGTCTGACGCTTGCTTGGCATTAAATCAGTGCAATTCAGTTAAGTAATTTCAGTTAAGCTACCTGACTTTACAGCAGCTGACTGTTTGGATCCATATTGAAGAAAATATGGATCTCTTGCACTATTTTTGTGCTTATTGTTTTTTCTCGACTCGTACTAGCTTGTTTCGCTGTTTTCATGTCACTCCAGAATCCGTGCTTAACGAGCACATAGTTGACACGCTTGGCCTTTTGCTTTCTGTGTAAGCCTGTTGCTCCTGTGGGAACAATAGACACTTCTGGTTTGTTCTCCATCCTTTTCCTCTCCCTGCCTTTGTAGGGGAGGTATCATTCATGTCTTTTACTTCTGTGTCTCTATATGGGGTTTCTTAATGTATTGTAGGGATAAATAATGTGTATTTGTCATTTATTTTGCTTTGCCGCATTTTCTGGTGCTTTATTCAGACGGCAGACCCCTTTAGGATTGTGAAGGCTTTGATGTTGGGGCAACGCTACATGTTCTCCATGGTTATAGCTGCATTTGCCAGCTCCCGGAGTGGAAATCGCAGGCTGTCATAAATTTCATGCAGCTACATATGAAAATTTCAGTGTGTGTTAATTCAAGGCTCTAGAGAGGAATGATGGACCGGGTGCATAGTCATCTTAAATCACCAGGCAAAGTAATTACTTCTCCTCCCTTCCTTTTGGTCTTACGGGCTTGCTTTGTTCTGTACATAGCTTTGTCATCACTTACCATGTCGGCGTGTGCGTGGTGTGGTTACTCAGCACTGCTGGCTGGTGTCTGGGGGCAGGGGGGGTTTCATCTCATGGCCGACATTGCACATCCAAAGGACAGAATATCTGGCTGAGTCTCTTCTGGTTCTCCTGGTTCTCTTCTGGTTTTCCTGCTCTCTCTTAGGATAGATTCATCTTCCTTTTTACTTCAGGATGTACAACATTTTAGTCCCAACTAGATGAGGTTTTTAAAGCATTTGTGATAGTTCTCCAGATGCATAAGCTTTCTTTAATTTTTCTAATCCGTCAACATGTAGTTTTTTCCTATCTTAGTCCTGAATCCAGAAGGAATAAGTGCAACTAGGCATTAATTCTGATGTAATTCTGTGCATCAGTTACCACATCCAGCAAAATATTTTGCGTCGTGATAATGACAAGCAGGAATATAAACATTCCTTATGCACATTCATAGTCCTCTGAATATTTTAGTGGCTTTGATGTTGAGATGGGAGAAGTGAAGAGCTATCTATTTCTTACTCCACAATTTTTTTTGATTCTATTTTTAGCGTGAAAGATCCTGCGAAGGTTTAGTTCAATCAATATCAAAATAATTGCTATTATGATTAATATGCCTATACTCTATCCAGCAAAATAACAACGATCATAAATCTAGAAAATGGCAAGTCTCTGTTTCTCATAAAGCGTATTTCCAGTCTTAAAAGTATCTTCCCGGTGTACATAGAGCAGCTGAATATCTTTTGTAAATATCATTTATCAAACTATGGAGTTAAAGTTTTGAGTGATAACATATTGACAGTTCATACTGATTTTTCTGCTATGATTAAAGTAAGGAAAAATGGACTTAGCGAAAGTTTCCATCTGCAAACCACTCTCCTGCGCTTAAAAGACAGCGCAGTCTCTAGTCCGGAAGGTAAGAGCATAGCATCATTTTTCTGGCTGTATTGTTTACCAAGTATGCTTTGTCTGCTAAATATTTTAAACTCTGATGCCATTCAAGGACAGATGTAAAATCACGCAGTTCCTTTCAAACTTCTCCAGAGAAGATTTTAAATACTTTGCTCACACAGCTTTCGAAGTCAGGCCTCAAAAGCAAGGTCTTTTCAGTCGGTACCTGACGCAGGAGGAGTAACTCCTTAGTCCTACTTTACAGACACTGGCTGTTGTCAGGAGGTGAGCACTCGGTGAATCCTACAGTTTCCATTGACGTGCATGTTCTGTCCTCTGTTGTTAGGTCTTGCCCTGCTTTCCAGATGGCTTTCACTTGGATATCTGAAGCAAGGGGAAAAAAAAACAGTAGTCTCAGGGGAAAATCTAGACTCCTTTTCATGGCCACCATGAGCAGCTGCATAGATGGGCCACCATGGGTAGATAAAGTCTCTGGGAACGTTCGGCAGTCCGTTGCACTAAGTGGTGGCTCCCATCAGGTATATGTGAGTTTTCCATTGTTGAAATTACAGCTTGGCCACAATGTGCGATTTATATGACCTGTACAACGTAACCATGCAATTGCAAGATAGCAGATTCAGCTTCAGATTATTCATGGCTGTGTTTGCTTTCTATTTAAAAACGTGTTTTATCTTGACACGTTTTGACTGCACAGATCTTTACATCTGTCAGCTGATTAACACATGGTCTGTGAGGTTAAAGTAGGCAAAGCTTTTCCCATCTAGCCTCTCCTTCTGTGGGTGTATGGAGTTGAACGCATACAGTTTATCATTGATAACACAAGCTTGTTCTTTCTTCTAAGTTGTCGTCGTCTTTATTAGACCATTTGCAGTGTAACTACACACATTACTATTTACAAAATGCAATGTGTACGTTTACACTTGACATGGCACCAAGGTAAAGCTAGTGTAGTAGACCGGCTGAAACGTATTTTTATTTGGGAAATTTCCCTAAAAATTTAAAGTTTTTGGTCTTACCAAGACTCGTCAAAGATGATCAAAGGACAGTTAAAATAGGTCAGAATGAAATATATTCTGTCACTTCTCCTCTGCTTTGGGAAGGTGAAAGTATGGCAAATAAAGGCAAGATGCTGGTTTAGGGATGTTAATTCAACATACTAAGCATTGCAAAGTAGCTGGACTCATGGCTGAGGTTCTGACATAGAATGCTGATAGTAACTTGAACTGAGTGGATTATGACCTAATTTATGAAAATAGGTTTAGTGGAAGTTTTAGTATCAAGCAGTCTGGAACTTGTTTTGTTGCAGAAACAATATGGAACAAAATGTGAGGTTAATCAAGAATTATAGAATATTTTTTTGACATTTAAATACAGTAAATGGCCCCAGTACTTTGAGGCAAATTAGTTCTTGCAGCTGGCATATCAATGCAGCTGTTCAGAGAACATTATCAATAATAGATGACATTTTGAATGTGCACAAAAGCAGGATGCCAGGAGATAACAGTAAAGACTAACAGTCTGGTTACAGAGGAAGAGACTTCTTTTGAACACTGCCTTACGTTTCAATGTATATTGAAAGATATAGCAAAGTACTAGTAATGCATTTTTCTGAAAAAGGAAGCACGTGCGTTTCTTTTGTAGGCACAGTTCATGTTTGCCAAATTTTGGAGGTATGTCTTTGCCAAATGTTATACTGGGCAGAGATTCAGAGTGGAAAAGAACACGTGCTTTGATACTTTAAATACTTGGGGCTTTGTCCTTTTTAATATAATTCAGAATTGCAGTCTGTAATTTCGCAGCTACATAATACAACCTCTGTCGTTTAATTACATACTGTCTGAGGTAAATGATCAACAAATTCACTTTGACCTTTGCTGAACATCAATACTGGATTGAGTCATCAACATGAAAAAAAGGTGATAGTTTATCTACAAGCAAATGTGTTTTGTGGGAATAATTTCAAAGAACTTTGCATTATCACATAAAGTACTTCTAAAAATGGCTGTTGTATTAGTGTTGTCCTAAAAAAATGTTTATTTTGTAATATTGAATAGTTACCATTTTAGGGCATGACCCCAAGTCTCACTGAAACCCTCCCTTGACTTTGAGATAGTCACTCAAGTCCGTATTCGTGGCAGTGTTAATGAAAAGGAGATATTTGTGTCAGACGTGAATTGATTAGCAGATGACCAGGCAGATCACCTTCTGTTCCAGGTGTTCTTAGAGGAAGGATTCCCTTGTCCTCTTGGTTAATTAGGCTCTCTTATAAGTACTAAGAAATGTTGTCTTCAGCTTTTTTTATGATGGTCTTTAACTTCTTCTGTTTTTCACTGAAATATTATTTATTGATTTTAATTTTTTTCTGAAATATTTAGTTAATTTATAGGTATGTTATTTACTCTCAGAAACTGACAAAGTTTAAGCTGTACTCAGAGCCTTTTTTATTTTTTTATAAGAACCCTGAGGAGCCCAATACGAAGTATCTGTATCTTATGTTGCTGCGCTGAGCTTAAATAGGGGGAAAAATACTTTTCAATAGCATGGGAAAAATAGCTCAGTTTAAATTAGGATATACTCCTTTCCTCCTCCCTTCCCAAGAGGAGGCGTCCTGGCAAAAAAGGTAAGTTCACTATCACGGGTAGGGCAGTGATTCCTGAAGAAATAGTGTTAATGGCTCAGAAAATGTCAGTCGGGTCCTCTGAGTTAGATCCTGCTCCTGACTTCTCTTCATCTTGCTGAATGACTTTTAGGAAATAATTAAAGATTAATGATGATTGGATTAGAGCTCTGTGCCAGTAGACTAAGAATGCCCCTCATGGCCTATGCAGACTGTCCTGTGCCTATGTTTGCACTGAGTGAGCTATTTACTGATTTACTGCACGCTGCTTATAGACGACACAATCTCTGTGCTAATGCAACCGGGCCGCTTCAAGGCTGAAGATACCTCATCCTGCCAGCTTCAAACATAGGCAGAGCTTGCGTTGCCTGCACCTGGTGTAGTAGGACAGTGGGTGGTGTTTAGGTTACGCTCCTGACTTTTTGAAGATACATGGATGTGGCTTACGGTTTTGCTACGTGTATGCTGGCGGTGGTAAATTGCTACCATGGTTTGCTTATCAAGATACAAGGGAATGTGAGCTCATTTCTACTTCACCTCTTCCAAAGATGGAGCCAGCATTGCATTGCCTTCTGATACGAACTCTACCCCTACAGAAGTCTCGCCTTTCCAACGTTGTAGCACTGGTGATAGTGCCTGCATAGAATCTGTGAATTAAAAATAATATTTTAGAAAGTGCTGAAATATCCTAACATGAAAATTATTATACTTCTGGAAGCCTCTTTGTATTCTATAAGTGGGGAAAGACCATACCAGGACAGAGGCAAGAAGGAGGTATTATCTAGTACCTGTTATGTGGGTACTTATCTCAGTATATTGAATGAGCACAGCATGGTGGAAATATGTTTAATAAGTGAATCAATCCAGTAAAACTACCTCAGGGATACCTATTTCCTGATTGAAAGATACTGTAGTAGCTTCTTCAAAACAGCTGATGTATATTTCAGATGTCTGTAGATTGTACTTGCAAAACTTCTTTTGAAAATTAAATATATTGGCCAAAAAGTTCTGTAACAACAAATACTCAGTGCACTGCTACTGAGAGAATTCAGGAGCCAGAGCCTATTAATATTAAAGCGAACCTGAGTGATACGACTCCACAGAGAGCAGCATAAATGTATTCCTTAGCCGTCTCCTGCCCTTCTCCTTTCATAACTATGCCATTTATGTTTTAAGACAGATGTTGACAATTCTGGGATGCAAATGGGCAAGGATTTAAAATATGCTTAATGCAGCATTTCATCCCCTGCTGCTGGTACAGCAGAAAAAGCGAAGCTGTAGAGCAGAGTGTAACCAGTATGACCCTTCGCTCTTCTACTGATAGAGGAGCTTGGGTTTTTGAAAGTCAGAAATGTGTTTTATATTTAGATGATTATTTACATGTTTGGTCACATTCAGCATGCTCTTTTCATTTCTGTCACCTTGCCTTAATAGAGTTCTCAGTGGGCTTGGTTTTTTGGTGTTTTTTTTCCAGCCTAAGCTGCAGCTTGCAGCAGCACCAGCTGCTTTTCACCATTCTGTTCACAAATGTCGAAGAAATGAAAAGAAGGAGCTTCAGGCTAACATCGACCTAACTAGGTGTTCTGCTTTGTTGATCCCACAAACCATCCCCAGGGCACTCAGCTGCCTCTGCCAAAAGGGAAGGATCAAAGAATTGTCAGGTTTCTTCTCCAGATAATCCTGCGTGGCATAGGCAATTACCCTTCACTTCAGAATCCCATTTTACGGAATTTATATCTGTATTTAATATGCGGCTATGTTTTTAATTAGAATATCTGACACAGAATTAAAATGGCGTTTGCTTTCCCATAACAAAGTCCTGTTGAAATGACAGAAAGGTGTAATGGAAAATTAAAACAGTCCAATAATTATTTTGGTGTATCATCTTCCATCATGAGCTATCTTTACTCAGGGATAAGGAAAATAAATGGCCCTGACCCCTTGCAATCCAAAAGCAAAAAACACCCTGGAAAAAAAGAATACTTGGTTCAGGACACTGATTCATTGCTGTAACATAAAAATCCACTGTTTCTGAGTGCTGAGAGATTGATGTATTTTTTTCCTCACTGAACTCTTGAAGATTGTGTGTACCAACATTTGATATTGCATCCTAACCGTATGAACAATAATAGTCTTTCAGGAACTTGCTTTATTTTTTCTAAAAACAATTTTTTATCTGTGGGTACATATTTGCAAACTCTGGCAGAATGTTAATATTCAGATGCATGTTTTAGCAAGTGTGAAGGTTGTCAAATTTCAGTTATTTCCGATAAAAAGAAAAGCTTTGGATTAAGGAAGAGTGACGAGTATTAGAGAAGTATCAGTGTACTATAATCTTCCTTGTACAGTGCAGATCTGTCTCCAGTGCTCTCTTTTTTTTAAAATTATTACTTTATTTACATGTGGAAATGGAATGAAGCTGTGTCAGGGAAGTTCAGGTTGGACATTAGGAAAAGGTTCTTCCCTGAGCGGGTGGTCGGTCACAGGAACAGGCTCCCCAAGGAAGTGGCGACGGCACCAAGCCCGTCAGAGTTCGAGGAGCATCTGGACGATGCTCTTAGTCGTACGGTTTAGCGTTAAGTAGTCCTGCGAGGAGCAGGGAGTTGGATTCAGTGATCTGTATGGGTCCATTCAAACTCGAGACATGCGGTGATTCTATGATTTCATTTTGTTTTATTGGTACATGGAGGTGATAGCAGGGAGAGACAAGCTGCTGACAGGTCATGGTGAAGCCTCTAAACTCCACGTGGCAAAGAGAAGGAGCGAGGATAGCTCCCAAATGACTGCTCGCCATGAATGGATTGCCGCGTTCTGAGTAGGCATCATTTGCCAAGTGATTCTAATTGTGAGGACCAGACAGGACATAAATCTCACCTTAGTCGAGAGCTGTAGAGCAAAACCTATTGTGACTTGGAGACACGCAATTCAAAATACAGGCTGAAAGAGACGAAAAACAAACCCCACATCCTTAAATGTAGTGCAAATAGTTTAAATGTAGCAGTCGTTACTAAAGTTAGTGTCTCTAACTTGATAAGAATTTTTAAGGAGCTTTTCAGCGATTTTTTTTATCTAAAGAGCTAGTCCCAGAGACTCCCAGGTAGCTGGTGACTGAGTAACTGCATTATGAATTTCTCTTTAATTCAGAGCACAAGGATTTCTAATAACAATCGTGAATGATCGAGCCCTAAAGTGACTTGATTCCTTAGATCCGATAGCACATTTTTAATATAAAAGGCTGCTACGGAAGATCAGCATCTTAACTCATTCTGTAAAAACGTTAAAGTTTTAAAGCACAGCAGCAGTTCCCTAATCCTGCTCAGAATGCTAATGGTTTGTCAGTGACTAACATGGGAGGACATCTTAAACCCAACTGCCTTTGCAGAGCACTTAAACACTTCATCTTGGGTAGGGGAGAATAGTCTCGCACTAGTCTGATATTCCTGTGCTTACCTGTCTTCGGAGTGAAGTCTCAGACACAAGATGACCTACAGACCATGGATGACGTGGGTTTGGTCTGCGACTGGTTATCTGGGCGATCGAGTGATATAAATACTAATCCTCATGGCAACTAGACTGTGAATTAAACCTTCCTATTAAGTCATTCAACATTAACATTAAACATTTTCAATGCAAGCTATCCATGATTTATGCTTTAGAGACACAAATCCCACTTAAGCCATTAATTTTTGTAGAGATGAGCTTTTATGGAGAAGCCAGTGTTTAGACTTTCTGTGTGGAAACATTAAAAAGTTAAAATATATGAAAAGATTCTGAGAAAAGAGCATGTGCATGAGGAAGGCTAGATCGAAGATGAGTTACTCTGTATTTGCGTAACAATATTGTTTTGCAGCAGATTAAATGCGTTTTTTAGCTATTGAAAACTTCTGACTGCCTGTAAGCTGCTGTTTCCCTGTGAGTGGTAGGCAGGCTCACGTTGACACCCCGGTCTGTTCCACAGTTACGATGGAATCAAATCTCAACATGTGCTGCAATTTGTTTTCTGTATTATACTTCCAAGTTTTTTTGCATGATCAGGTTGGGAATGTGACTAAAAATTTACGGTGTATAATGGACCCAATCCAACATGCTATAATGTGTTAGCTTGTTATGGCTTTAAATATATATATGTATATTTATCTTCTCAAGTTTATATTTAGCGAAAGAGAGAGAGATTGAAAAAAATACCCAACCCCAAATACTCAAAATGTATACTTTTCTTTTTATTGTTGTTGTTACTATTCTAGATCTCCTTACTCTGGTTCATTGAACATTGTGCTGTCATTGTTACAGCAACCGTTTCATGACGTAGCGATGGCTAAGAGACGTCTTCAGCCGGGCTCGTGCAGCTTCCCTAGCGCAAAATGTACAAAACTTCCTTAACGGAGAGATCTGGAGGCGATGCACAGCAACAGTAGAGGCCACCCACAGCAAACTTCATGTAAGGCAGGACCTGAGGAGCAGTGGTGCATATGGAAGCAGTTGCCTGAAGTTATCGGTGTTGCCATCTGGCAAATGTTAGATAGCTGATAAAGTACAGACAGAAGATAGTGGCGTTGCATTTCAGTCTTACACAGTGGGATTATATGGGGCACAACTGCAGGACATACTGTGCCTCAGGCATAGGAAGAGAAGACTGAGAGGGGACTTCACCAACGCTTATCAATATCTCAAGGGCGGGTGTCAAGAGGACGGGGCCAGGCTCTTTCCAGTGGTGCCCAGCGACAGGACAAGGGGCAACGGGCACAAACTGGAACACGGGAAGTTCTGCCTGAACATGAGGAAAAACTTCTTCACTGTGAGGTGCCAGAGCCCTGGCACAGGCTGCCCAGGGAGGGTGTGGAGTCTCCTTCCCTGGAGAGATTCAAACCCGCCTGGATGTGGCCCTGTGCAGCCTGCGCTGGGTGACCCTGCTCTGGCAGGGGGGTTGGACGAGATGATCTCCAGAGGTCCCTTCCAACCCCCACCGTTCTGTGATAAGGAATTGCTTATTTGGTAGAGCAGAGACTTTCATATAAAGTTAGTCTTTCACTATGCATAATTGTCATATATGCGCAAAGATGAAGGCATACAAACAAATTCTGTTTTTCTCAGGAGGGAGCTCTATGTGCCTGGGTGTATCTCCTGACTCTGCCCCTCCTTTTGTCCGTGTGGTTCCCTGGAGCACGAGTTATTCCAGGTTAATGTTTGGAAGAAATTGTGGAGACAGCACTTCTCAACTAAACAGCAAAAGTCTGTGCTCAGTTCACTAGAAGACGGTGACGTTGCTTCCCCTGCATGCCTGGGGATTCATGGAAATAGTGTGCGTCTAAATAGTTGTACCTGTGTCCTGTGGCACCCAACACGAAACTCCTGCTAAAGGCTCAAACAGATGATTTTTGTGTGTTGCATATCAACTCCTTCAGCTCAGGCGGACTACCTGAAATTCAGGAGAAAACACAGCAGCCTCTAGTACTAAAAGGGACAGATAGCAGAGGAAAAGAAATGTGTACTGTTTGTGTGAGGAAGCTTGCTCTTACGTGCCTTTATCTGTAATGTAAGAGTGTAAGATAGGGGGACAGGTTACAGAAAAAAACCCAAACCAACAAAACAGGACGTTAAAAGTCCAAATATGTCTAAGCTTGCAGCAGCAGCGATGTTTGCCGGGGTTACCCAGTTTGGCTGTCAGCTCCTGGGTGTTGCGTGTGCCTCCTACATACAGCGCAGGCAGAGGTGTCGGAGGGAGTTTCTGGGCACAGAGAGGCTGAAGCCTGGCCGTGGTGAAAGTGGGCTTTTTCCAGGAATTCGGGGCTAGAAGGACAGTGGTGCTTTCTGAGTTTAGATCTAGAGAGAACTGAAAAATATGCACTTCATATACGCATCATCAGTACTAGAACACACTGATGGGGCAGAGTCCTTCAGCTGTTTGGCACACTTGGTCGCTGAAAATCTGTGGGGAAAAGAGTCTCGAGCATCGTCAAGAATATCAAGGCAAACTCCTCCTCTCACAAAAAGTCATGATGTCTTCACTGACCGTAAAGGAAAGGTAGAACTGCAGTTCTTAAGTTCTTATCTGAAAAACCTCACACAGTAGAGTGCAGGAAACTCAATTTATCTGTCTCGGAAAGATGAAGGGCTAAGCCAACCCTGCTGGGATTAAAGCAGTCGCACGGTTTCATGCTGTATAGAACTTTTTTCATCATCATGAAATACAAAGCTAATATCCAAAGCAAAATGGGTGCCAATACATTGTGATATCAGATAAGTCCAGATATTTGATTTTGGTCTGTTACTGTCTTCTGATTTCCCTCCTAAGGGTGCAGTGAACTGCTTTGGTTTAACAGGAGATGGAAAACAGTTCGTCTTGGCAATTGGCCCTGACACTCCTGCTGAGCAGAAGCCAGGGTTTTTTGTTGTTCCTGAGTTTGTGGGGTTTTTTGTTGTTTTTGTGGGTTTTTTTTTTTTAATAGGATGCCCATAAGAGAGAAATGTTTCAATGATGAGCAGGGGCTCAGCATGGTTTGATTTGCTCTATTCATCAAGGGGAGGCAGAGCCGAATTTATCTTGTATACAACAAACAACTGCTGTCAGACCTCAGATAAAATGTCTGAATTGAAGTTGATTGCTGGGAATAATTTTCTGAGAGAGAAAGTGATTTTCTTTCCTTGAACATACTTTGTGTCCTCATGCCTTCAAAGGCTAGCAGGCAAACTAAACTTGTTTTGTGCTGATGATGTCTACGTTGTATAGTTTGCTCATCCTGGGTTGAGATCTTGATGCTGTTTCAAGGAGGCAATATTGGTGTTTCAAATTATGAAACACAAACATAAGAATATTAAAACACTCATCTCTGCGGCCAGAGGTCAAGACAACCTGACTTCAAGAAATGACATCTGGAAATCTGTGCCTTTTACATCAGTGGCATAATTTTACCCTTCTGTAAATAGAATATGTGATACATCAGGTAAATGTTAATCCCTGTAACTTCATATTTACAATTTACAAACTGGACCCAGGGGTATCTTGTGACATTTAACAATGCCTATAAACTGCGGCTCTTGCCTCACGAGGTGTTTGTTGTATATGCTGAATGAGAAGGGGGTATTATGAATAATATAATATGTAGCTATATAATTAATGATTTTAATAAAATGAGTTTGCAGAAAAGGAAGAAAGTAAAACTGCAACTGTAAAAGTGCTTCTATTGAGCTTTTAAGTGTCTAGTTTGTGCTTTTCTTTTTAAGTCTTTGTCCAAGTTTTCTAATAGGGAGATGGGAATTAAAAAAAAAAAAAACAGAAAACAAAAAAACAACAAAAAAATAAACCCCTCAAAAAACCCAAAACCTAAAAAAAATCCTGTCACACCTTTCAGCCATTGTGCATTGATATTGTAGAGCGAAGGAGATAGGAGAGGGAAGGACATCTGAATTTTATTGAGATAAAAGTTAGTAAAATTCTCTAATAATATGAAAAGAAAGGACTGTTGGCATCACGGTTATTGTTTTCTAAGAATGCTAAGGTAGTCATGTTGCTGTTTTTCTTCCCTCTCTCGCCCTTCTCTGGAGAGCTGGTGTGCTCAGTCCGTCACGGTAGGGATTGCTGCTTTTGTAGTAGCGTGCAGGTGCGTCTCTTCAGATGTTTGGTGATTATTTTGGCTGGCTACCGGCCTTTGATTCAGGAGAATGAATGACAGAAGTGAAGGGATTATTTTCAAAAGTTAGGAATAGAAAGGAACATATCCCCCTCTAGCCAGCGAGCAAGGGGTTTTCCCTGCAGGTTCCAAAGGCACGCTGGCAAAGCAGCTGTCACGCTACAGCTGCTTCTGTGTGCTTTTATATCGGTGGGAGATCTTCAGGCAGCCTAAATATAGGGTTACTGTCAATATTCATATAGTGAATTCAGCTTCCGTTAAGCCTGGTCTCACATACTGAAAATAAAATCAGAACTCAAACAAAACGTGTGGATGTTATGTCAGTATAAGAGGAAAGGAAAAAAAAAAGTGCCCAGGGACTGACTGACAAATCTATTTAGGAATGAGGCAGAAAGCTTTTTATTTTCAGTATGGAAGCTCTGTGAAGAACCTGTTAACAAATCTGACAAGTTGTCATTGAGAGCCTTCACTTTTTTGGAGGGCACTGGTAGACGCTGTACTCGTGTGTGGTGCTATTTCTTGGGTGTAGGTACCAGGACAGTAAGAACCGACTGCATGGGAAGCGACAACAGGATTCCTCCACGTGTGGCAACCACTGACGGCAATTTTCTGCACCTGAATTTAGGGATGCACTGAAACTACTGGTGCAAATGAGTTAAAAGATTTAGTGAATTAAGAATTAGATACTACAGTAACTTGGCTTAATGATATGATTACTCCAGTTAACAGTTTGTGCTCTAAGCTTTCCAAGATGTTCAAAGACATTAAAATACCTATTTAGTTTGAATAGAATGGTATCCTTTCTCTAAATCTAAAAGACCGTGTCTAAATAAAATCATTATTCTGTATAATTTTAAAAGAGGCCATTAAAGACGTTTACAGATACTTAATTCATTCCTTAAATTTTTGTTGTTTTTTAAACTTGAAATGTCCAAGACCTTTTCCATTCAAGTATTTCATAACAAATGAAATGTTTGGCAAAAAAACCCCAACTGTGTAAAATTCTAGTTAAACTTATTTGTTGTGGTTCTTTGAAGGATGTTTAATAGGAAACTAAGAAGCATCATCTTGAATCCTTATCTAAGACTTAGAAGTCAGAACTTCTGTCCTGACTCAACAAGCATTTGTAACCTAAAAATCTCATTGATTAATTGATCTGATTCTGAATAGCCCCTTTCTAGCAAACTTACAGAATATGTCCCTGATCAGACTCTTCATTTGGAAACATTTAATTCAGAATCCTGATCAAATCAGGCTCTGTTATACTTCACATGTTCTTACTGGTATAATTCACATTCTGCTATAGAAAATTACCACTATTAATCAGGATGCAAAGGTATATTTGACAGTGATGTGTTATTTGCTAAGTAACGTAAACACTCAAATTGTAAGCAAGAAGTTGTCATCTACCACTGACAAGCTCCTACTTATTAAGCTCTTGATAATTGTAACCTTTAATGCTTGCTCTCATTTCTAAAAACATTAAGTGCAGATTAAATCATGACTGTTTTGCCTACATTCTGGTAACCCTGCTTTTTTCATTGCTAGTAGACCGGATAATGAGACAGTTGCTAAATCCTGTTAGACCTAGCTAAATCTCCAAAACAGAGTCCACCTCCTAACTTAAAATATTTTTATCAAGTTTTGGGTTTGAATTATATTCTTTTGCCAGGCTACTTTGGCACAAAACGTGGAAATTGCGACGACCATCTACCACAAGGTGTGTCCTTTCGAGGTGGTAGGCATTCGGTTCTTCACGTTCTGGGTTACTGCGGGGCCTTCTCAAAACGGCACGGGTAGAAGTTACTTGCCAACTGTTAATGTATTAATAGAAGTATTTCTTATAATAGCTTATGCTCGGCAAATGGAAGATAAATGAGTAAAAATGTAACGATTACAACTCATTCTTACTTTGGTTCTGGAATATGGGTAGGGTCCGTTACCTAAGCCAACCATCGCCAGGCCGTAGGGGGGCTGGAGGCTAACGAAGCTAGTCAAAACAAAGTGACAACTTGACTTCCTGCGTTAATTAAGTGCAATTCCCTAATGAAGCGGTAACTTTGGCACATCTGTTTGGCCATCACGCCAAGAGGTGATGCTGATCTTTTATGTGAAACCAGTCACATCTGCTGTGTGATCACAGTGCATCGCTCTTTAGACGCACCCCTGGTGAGCAATAGATGTGCTGGGTGTGCTTCATCTCTTTGGCTTCTAGTTGGTTTATCTTTGTTCATCTTCTGTCTGCTACTCAGTTCCCTTTGTGCAGAGCCAGTTGTCTTGTTCTGTACTTCTACAGCGGGTCAGTACAATAAGCTGCTGCTCTGTGATGAGCTACAACATAATTTTCAAATAAAGAACAAAAAGTAATGGACTGTGAGACTTAGGAGAAGAACATTTGTTCTCCCTCCCCACACCCAGCCCTTTGTAAATCACATTTTGTGAGGCGGAATCTGAGTTGTCTCTCTCAGAGTAACATCCCAATTACTTTTTGTTGCGTTACAGAGCTGTGGATGCCCGTGTCAAACAGCTGGAAAAGATTTATTGTTTCTGCAGCGGCGTGGACTGGTGCACGGTAGATAGCAACAGTGAAACATGTGAAATGATGTCGTATCTTCTCCTTATTTTGGAATTATATAAAGGAGGTTTCAAATGGAATTTTAGTTTCTTTGCATTTGCTTTAGTAAGAAAGGTTTTTTCAAGAAAAACTCTTGAGCTGCTAATTTTGGCAGTAAAGCTTCCAGTGTTTCAGTGGGGTGTAGCCCTAAGTTTGAACTGATATCCTGGCTGGAATCACCCTTTTTTCTCTAATGCCAGCTGGTTCTTGTGCACAGCGTTCAGGAAAGCTGTTGCTATTCAGTAATAAATGCACACTCCTGGAATGCGATGGGCTAGGTTTCTGTCGGTATGTTTACAGTTCATTGGCACGGGAGAAGTTGGTTTAATGTTGTTTTTCCTTTCTTTTTAGTGTAAGCATGTTATGTCCAGCACTTGAAGATCTGCTTATCAAATACTTCTGTTTCCAAACAGTTTTGAGAGATGTCCACACTGCAGAGAAATCTTTATGCTTGACTGCTGATTATGGGATAATACGAGTGAGGAGTGCAGAAAGAATTACCAGACTATTGAAAATTCATTTTATCGAGGTTTATTATTTTCCCTGAAAATGAGAAGAAATACATTTAACACTCCTATATGAAAAAGCGTATTGAGTTGGCAAAATCCTATCAGTAGCTAACCTTCTGAAGTTTTTGATTACTTGCAGTTTTAAATTTAAATTAGCAAAAAGACCCCATGAATTTGATCATCAAGTTTGAGCGATGCGATCTTGGCGCTATTACTCAGTTGTTACAATGATTTACTGAAAATGATAGTGAGCTATGCGGTTGACACCAGGTAAGGATTAGAGGGTTTTTTAGTTCCTTTTTTACCTCAGCATATCCAATCTAAATTGCTTTCAGTTGCTGGAGTGTTTTGGAAGGTTTCTAGGTGCAATCCTGTTCCTGTGAAAGCAGGTCTTCATGCAAAGTCATAGCCTTTTAGAATTCTGTAAGAGAGGATATTGTGCCGTGATGCATCTATCTTGTCATCTTATCTGTGTCTTTGCTGGTGACTTGAAGGTGTTATCCATGTATAGAATAAAACTAGTATGATCAAATATTGAAAGGGTCCCTTAATATTTCAGTAACTCACAGTAATAAAACTCTCTATTTTTTTTCCCCCCTTCTCTTAGAACAAAAGCCTCAAAAACAAGCTCCTGTCAGGAAACAAGCTTTGTGGTATTCATGCTGAAGAGGTGAGTAAGGTTCCTCTCTATTCTAAATCTAGCATACCCAAAAGAAGCTTACGTCAGTCTTTTCTACTGAGGTTCCGGTATAGGTTATATATTACGCGGGTATGGTGAGTGTTCCTAAAGTGCTCTCATCTCAGCTTATTTCTGTGACTTCACTAAAAGCAGCTCAAGTGTATTAAAAAGCAAGCTGCAAACTCAAGTTTTAGACAAAGAAAACAACGTTTGGGCATACTTATGAGAAGTATATATAGCTCTGTAGATGTATATTATACATCTATAATATATGTAAAACTGCTTTCCTTTCCCTGATCTCCATGCCTAGAATGAGACAGGAATAGCTGAATGCCTTTTTAAAAATAATTTAGAGACAGGAAAGATTTATTATTATTGTTTCCTAGAATGTTTCATTACTTCAAGGAAAAAAAGGGTCACTTAAAATACAGGGAAAGAAATCTCCCCTCTGCTGAAGAGCGAGCTGGCAAAGATAGTTGGCGATACAAAAGCCCGATGTTTTTGCAAATACGTAAATGTACAAGTAGCTGCATTCATGCGAGCAGTCCCTTCAGCTATTTAACTTTTCATGAAAGAGGATGTTACTATATATGTATCTGACTCATTTACGTGTCTTTAGTCATGTCTTTTTGCACATATAACTTCTGCGAAAGTCATTGCACCGTGCCAGAATGAAACAGAAGCGTAACACTTTTCTTGACTAAAATTTTCCTAATTATGGTTGAACGTGTTTTCTTCATTAAAGACTCTGCTTTTTAACTTAGAGTTCAAAACTTGTGAGGTCAAAGTAGTGATTTCTAGTTATATTAGCTATTTAGCCTAACTGAAGATCTGCAACCACTGTTTCTGAGACTCCTCAATGGTAGGAAATAACAGGGGTTTGGATTTGGATTTTTTTTTCCCCACTGCACTATTTTTGCTAGCTTGACAAAAATCCATGTTATCTTCGTTTATCACCATTGTTGCTTTCAAACATGCCACAATATATGAATACAAATACATTTTCTTCCCTTGTTTACTGCTAAAAAATTGGCAATGTGTGCAACATAGCTTTCTGTTTTCCCCTCTTTTTCAAGTTTGTTTTTCCTAGCTGCGTAACGTCTTGAATGTTTGGTGATTAACTTGAAGATCTTTTCCCTGATTATGTCTCCTTTAATATTTGCAACATAAATGTCTTTAAGGGTGAAGCCTAAGATTAAATTAAATTTAGTGTAGTGTGACAAGGCTTGCTGTCAGAGAATTTCGGAAGACTAAACGTAAGCTAGCTAACTCTCAAGGCAGCAGATTGTGAGTGTATTTTAAACCTTAAGAATCTCAGACTTTATGAATCATCCTGGCGAATTTGTGGCTTTTAAGTGGGTTAGTGCCATTAGAACAAGCAAAGATGCTACAGGAGCATCCTTTTTGTGTTGTCGTTTTGCCAGTTAGGTGGTGTCAGCCAGAGAAATGCGGTGTATTTTCTGCTCTTTAATTAAGTACCGTGCTCACCAAGCGTAACAACTGTGTGAAATCAGTATCCTTTTAATTATTAGATCAAATACCCTTCACGGATAGAATTGCCAGGAAGCTCCCGCTTCGTTCTGCGCTCTCAGGCTGCACGCAAACAGTTTTGTGAGCCCTGTGATTCCTCGTTGTCCAGTCGCGTCGATGGGAGCATGCCTGTGATCCCATACAATTTCTATGGCTGGCTTTTCTCCTCTGGGAATTCAGAGCCCTGGAGAGAGGAGGGCAGGGTGGTGCAAACCTCGGGCTTCCCAGGAAACAGAAAGGGACAAGTGCCAGGGAAATATTCCCAGATGCTGTGGTTTAGAGATCGTTATCAGCCTGTGTCTAATGATGATCTTACCTGGCTGACTGCACTAAAACTTTTTGTATGTCCTCTCCGTAGAAGCGCAGAAAACCCACAAAACAACCAAATTTTATCACAAAGAATCCCAGGTCATATATGTGCTTTTGAGTCACTTATATTACGCGCTGAATATGTTTAGCTCCGTAACTCTCTATGTCATAACAGGTTTGTGATTTAGCAAATGAGCGATACCTTAATTGTAACTCTTAGGTTCCTCTATAGCCATTTTGGATACCTTGTGTGTCACAGAGACCGTGTACTTTCTTAAGCACAACTCCTAGAACAATGGAAGTTGGTGAAGGTTTTCTCATCGGTCTTTAGTTGCTGTGGAATGTGTTCCATAGCTCTATCGGCTGCATTGCACAGGTCAGAGGCCAGGGCTACTGAGTGCAGGCGATTGGCACGTTCTGCTGTGTAGACGAAATAACAGCAGATATAGTTACAGAAGAAAAGTGAACTGAACTGACCTTGGCTATTTTTTTTTTTATTTTATGGACTACAATCACCAATTTGGCCTTACTTCTTAAATATTTAAAGCAAGTTCTAAAATTTTATCTTTAGATTCATTCATCCTTCCCAAAAGTCTGTCACTGAATGTGACTGCACCAATTGGAAAGACATCAAATCTTTCTAAAAGCTCCAGTTTACGAAAGATACGGTACCATCCGTCGTACGTTATGTTTATGGATATGCTGTTTCAGTAAATGAGGAATAGACTTCCAATCCATTCCAAAGACTTCTAAACATTTGGTGTTAACTAATGCAAGAAAACTTATTGAATATCAGTTGAGACTCTGGATTTTATTAAATAGAAATTATTATTTTGACAGAATTCTTAGATAAAGGGTGAAATAGTTTGGCAGAATGAAAAAAAAATTTCATTATATTTTGTTTCAATAAATAAAAGAATGTATAGACCATTACTTAAAACTATCTTAAGGATAAATTTAACAATATTTAAAACAAATATCATCCTAAGCTGATATAACTCAGTATAACTATGCCTATTTTAGAGGACGTGGTCAGAAACTGAGAACCTAGTTCATTTGGGTACTGTCTGGAACTCCCTGGTCATTACAAAGAAGAACCTATGCAACACTATGGAAACTTTTTCCCTAAAGATTCTTTACTTTGAAGGTGATGCCTTCAGTTATACTTCGTGGAAAGTATTAATAACATCTCATGTCTGAAATGTGCAAGCCAAAGGGTTATTCACAATAGTACTAACTCATGTATGTTGTTTAGGTGAGTGCCATTTTACATTTTCCTAGATACTTTTGCCTGGTTTAGACGTGCTACCCTGGAAAACAAACGGACTTTGATTTTGATTGGTTTTATGCATTTTAAAGCTGATGTAGTTTCTGCAGTTGCCAGAACCTGCTACCTTTTTTTTCCTGATCTTAAAAGTAAATATTTAAAATTAAAACCTGATTTTATTATCCTTACTTTCAGTCAAAAAAGATCCAAGCCCAGCTGAAAGAGCTTCGTTATGGGAAAAAGGATTTGATTTTTAAGGTAAGTTTTATTTCGCTATAGTTAGCTAAAGTATTAGAGTTAATATAGCATTGAAGTAATGTAGGAGTATGATAGCTGCCTTCATTACTGCAGTTCTAAGGAATCATTTCCTTCTCACCATACCAAAAAGAGCTCAAAACACCAAGGACAGACATAATACCATAATGCAATTTCAGAAATATCATCTATTTTGGGTTTTGTTTTGGTGGTTTGTTTTTTTTTTTTGAAAACCACTATAACAGGGGCAGTGCTTTTTATTAAATTGCTTTCTGGGGCAGGGAAGAGAAGATTCAAAGCCTAAAAAGTTGTCTGGTGTCTTTGTTTTTAAGTAGACAAAAGCAGTGGAAAGTATTTAGTTTACGAATATTTGTATTTACATGCTCACATAAAGCAATGTTCACGTTTCCTGCTATATGCTGAAACATCTTTACCACAACTGAAGCTTCTAGAAAAAAATGTATATACAATCCAAATGAATAGCGAGTCTAGCTAGTGTATTAAAAAAAAAACAGGGAAAAAAAAAAAAAAGACTGAACATACAGCCATTTTGCTGAAGGGCATCAAGTCCTTGTTAACGCAGGGAGAAGTTAATCCCTGTTAAAGAAGAAGGAGAGAGATTCAGGCCACCTGACTAGAGGCTGCTAATTGAGTAGTGCTGCTATTCCCGGCATAAAGGATGAAGATAAGTAGTCATCTTCAAAGTGACTAGAGCTAGAATTACTTACAAAGTGATTCATCTCAATATGAGGTCCAAATTGCCTTCTGGAAGCATTTAACTCTCTACTGTCTCTCTATTGTGTGCCTAGTACTGTAAAAATGGAATAACATAAGCCATTTAAAATATACAGTGTAATTTGTGTGGGTTGGTTTCCCCCCCCCCCCCTTTTTTTTTTATGCACAGGTTGATTCCAAGGTTTTTCAGGAACATTGATTTCTGGTCATCATAAGACCCAAACCGGGAGAATAGATTTAGAGATAAAACCTAGGCATATTATACATCTAGGCAGTTAAATTTTAATACTAGCTAGCATTAACAAAAATAACACATTTTTTTCTTCAAATTCAGTTTAGCTGTAATTGAGAGTTTGAACAGAGGAAAAGATTATAGCTTCTAAGCTTGCCTGGGTGTGAAAGCTAGTTTTCTTTGGCTGAGGCAGAAGGATTGTTCAGTACTACTATCTGCTTGGTATCTTCATTATGCTAATAGGCAGCGGTCCCCAAAACGGGTCTGAATTATGCTCGGTTGTGTAGTAGTGCTTAGCAAGGGGCCGCTCCTACCCAAAGCTGCCCACCTGAAAATGGCTGCAGAAGCAGAGAAGGGAAACACGAGCCCGTAGAAGGGAACAAATGGGAAAGGCTGGCTGGCGAGTCGCTGGCATAGTAAAGGGAAATCCACCTTCCCCGCATCCCAGCTCAGTAACCTGTGACAGTTCAGTGGTTAAGGTATAGACGTAAAGATGGGGGGTTTGTGGTGGAGGGGAGGGAGTTTACTTGGGTTATAACAGAGGCAACGCAACTAGTGTGAATGTGAACAGAAGTGGGTCTCGTCTGACCAGATAGGGATGTCTGCACTGTAGGCTCCATTTCTAATCCTTGGAGAGTCTGGGAAATACATCTCCTAAAGACTACGTCTGCATTTGGCCATATGAATTATGCCTTGAACTCCTTGACCCACACTGAATAGACATAGCTCTTGATGATGAAGGAATACTAGGGCCACCAGCTCAGATGTAGGTCCCAAGTTACATGGGGTGAGTTCTGCTCTGAATGCACTTACTTGCAAAGTAGTGAAAATGTTACTTACCTTTTAGGGAAATTATGAACTAATGTAATTAAAAACACTTGGAGAATTTTAGATGGACGATGTTAATGAATTGTGAAACGGATTCTAACGTCCCACGTACTGGGAACTACACGTGCAAATACTTGAACCCTCTTGACCATGTGCAGTTCTGTATGTGATTGCCCGATTTGCTAATTTGATATATATCCTTTATGTGTAGTCAGAAATATTTCTGTCAGGTTTATTTGTCGGTCTTTTTCCTGACTAAAGGAAATTTGATTTGTGAAGAAAACGGAACAGCAAACTTATGCTGTCGTCCTAAATAATCATACGAGATGTGGTTCAGTGTGCTGTTTCGTGTGTGTTTCGGGTCTGAAGGTAGACATAGTGAATAGAGTAGAAGCTGTTTGGTATAGGGCAGAAAGCTTTTTAAACATCTGTCTGATCAGAGGCTGCTAGGTTTGGGCAAGAGCAGGTGGTGTTTCATTCTAGTTGCTTTGGTCCTAGAAACTAAACAGATTTCATGTTATCATTGCTGTTGGGGCTGTTTTGTCAAGCTCTGATTCTTTCTGATAAAAGATCAAAGCGGCGGATGGATAGTCTTCCGCCAGCACAGAGCGTGAGTGGCGTGTGTGATAATCTCCTGGCTGCGAGTTACTGTCACGTTCCAGGACTTCTTTCCCCCTTCCGCCGTGTTCCCACCCCATTAAACCTTGTTTTCTGTGTGCTTTACTGAGCGCTTTAGGGAATTCTGTTCTCTGTATAGCTCTGAACCTTGCAAGCTTCTCGTAGCAGCTCACCAGAAAGATGTAAACTTCGTATCAGATTTCTAAAGGCCTGAGGGAATGCTTCTGTCTGTGCCCATTAAACTATTGCTTTCTGTGGTGGCATTAATGATGAAGATATATGTGAAGTAAGTCGGGGGGGTTGTTTGTTTTTTGTTTTGCATAATCAACATCGAGAAACTAGTTCTTAAATTCTGGTAACTTATTATAGTCAACTCTGTACTGACTAGAGCTCTGGGATTAAATAGGAGAGGAAGATGAAGGGCAGGGGAAGCTTTCTCCTTTAATACTCCAGTGAATTGGTAAATTATATCTACTTTTAACATTGTGTGACAGTAACTTAACAAGTGGTAGTAAATATAAGTTCATCGTATTTGGCATGTATTTACTCTTCTTATGTTCTCAAAGTGTTTTGTAATCTAGCTGATTAATTATGTGGCATGTGTGTATGTATATTTATGTTTTTCTCTCTCTATATGTGACATAACGCCATACGACAGATAAGCAGTGAAAGTCAGGGGAATTAAGTGATGCCCTCAAGGCTATAGAGGTTGTCGGTATCTCTGCTGAGATTAGAATTTGAGCTCCTGTCTCTTTGTCAGAGTTCAGTCCCTTATGCCATGCAGCGTCGTATCCTTGAAGAGCTGACAAAAGTTGAAATTTGCTTTGTATTATAATGAGAAAAATAAGAAATTTTCACTCAAGCATCTCAATTTTATTTAAGCTACCTTTGTAAGTAGGTACTTAACTAGTTCTGAATGAGTCCACTCTTAATTACAATAATTTAATTATGGGCCTAAAACCCTGATTCAGTGAAGTACTCTTAAATTTAAATGCTTTGCTAAATCGAGGTCTACATTTGTTTCAGGCATTCATAACCACTTGTTTTCAAATTACTCCTCCTTCATTAACTGTCTGCCCATCATTTGGCTTTACTGTCCTGGAAGTCACATGTTTTACTAAATTAGAAAAGAATTAAAAATAATTTGGTTGTTTGTTCATGAAACGCAAACATATGTGTGTGTCTGGTAGGAATATGAGGTGAAGAAAAATTCAGCAATAACTTTCAGTTTAGACAAGTATCTTGTATTTTTGAAATCGTCATTCTTTTAAACGTACAAGGTGAGAATGGTTCACTGTTATGGATTGAGTATATCTTTGTTTACTTTTTTGTGATGAATTTCTAAGGATTCTGCCTCAGAGTTTCAGAAGTATGAATTTCATCTACTGCTTAATCTGTTGTCCCTTTTGTCATTTAAATTCGGAGTCCTAAAAAAAAAAACCAAACAAAAAAAAGTTCAAATGTGAGCAACAGCTAACTAAGCCTAGCCTGCCAATGGACTTAATCATTGTTCCATAGTACAATTTAAATTTAAAGAAGCACGTAAATAGCATCTGCCTTACAACAAATCAGGTAGTCGCTAATAAGTATTCCGTACGTCGTCTTACCGTGAGCAGGATGGTTCATAATTCTGCGCCTTCCTCTGAAGAGCAAACCGCGTTTGCTCCGGTGGGGTACGCGGCTGTGGCCGGCTCCTGAAGCGTCGCTGACAAGGTGGGTACGTGTGCGGACGAACTGCTTGTCTGTGGCCCTGGGGGGCCTTAAACCTCTCCACGTGTTTAGAGCCACCAGGTGCCCAGGCAGTAGCATCAAACTAGAGGATGCCTGAGAAGACAAACGCAGGGCTGGGAGGTGAGGGGCATCAGGACGCAGCAAAGATGGAGGTGCTCAAATAGAAGGGAAGGCAGAAAGCAGGCGGGGAGGGTAGTGGGGGTGACTGGGCGAGAGGAACGAGGAGAACCTTGCTCCCAACGCTTGCCAACCTCTGCTGCTGCTCACAGTGGTCTAGCTTGTTTCCGTGGCGGTACTCATGAACCCACGCATTTCTGTGAAGTGCAGTATCACAAATTAAGAGCAAGATTGACATTTGCCTTCGGTTCTCTTTTATGCTCCAAAATAGTATTTCAGGTACTGGGCGCTCAATGCCTCTGAAGGACTAAGCAGTATCGTATCAACTTCTCAAATTTAGGCTTGTCTTATAACTGCTTACACAGACTTATATAAGAAAGAGAAGGCAAGCTTAAAAATAATGTTGGTTTTTTTTCAAGGACTTGTTTCAAGTAAGTATTTCTGTCTGGGAAACACCTGAATTGCCTTTATATGTAAGGGGCAATGGACGTGTACTTAAACGTCTGACATTTACAGTCAAAACCATTTTCCAAATTCTTTGAAAAACGTAGTGCTACACCAATCAATTCATTATTTGGATGTGTGAAAATCATTTTAAACCGTGCATTCGATATTGTAAATAGAGTTAAAGAAAAGCAAAATTACATGAAATTGTTTTCACATCATAGTGACTAGATGTGGTAAATATTTATACCATTCCTTCCTCTAAAGTAAAATTGATGCCACCATATGTGTTTTCCTACTTATTAGCAGTAGTTAATTATATGCCACCGTAAACCTATTTCCTGGAGTTGCAAAGTATTTATTTCTGTGACGCAGACTATGAGATTCTGCATTCCCGACAGATAAAGAGGTGAAATGATTAAAGAAAAACAAACAAACAAAAAACCCCCCAAAAACCACTGAAGACCTGACTTTGCAGGGAACTTGTGTTAAACGTTACCATATAAATGACCTTGTCTGGGCTTGAAATAACTGATTACATAATTTTAAATCTTTGATCACCTTTTACAGAAGCGCTTTGTGTGCTTGCACGGGTATGAAGATGCAACAGTTTCAGGTTTTCCAATACAATTCTGCGGACTATTTATATACAGTTGACGGTCAGGCTTGACCCAAATCCGGCCATTTCATAAATGTACATTCCCTTCACGCATGATTTGCACCTGCTTGTATGAAAATTGTTATCAACTGCAGAATTCAGCTGGCCTGGCATGTTTGAAAAATAAGTCCATTTAACACACTCTAAAGGATTCTTCATTATGTTCAAAGTACCATAAAACACCTTCTTTCCTTGCAGAAAGCTCTCCAAAAAAGCAACGTTGTTTCCCTTAAACTTTATTTATATGTTGATTTATTCAGGACCAAAGGAACGCTCTTATCTTTGTTGTTGCTCTTACATTGCCCTGTAACGCTACATGTAACTTCTGTAGCTCAGCGTTAAAGGCGATGATAAGAGCAAAGTGAGGACAGTTTCCCAGGGGCCTGTCATATCAGCGTCCCTGCGAGAATACTGCAGCTCCTCTCGCTTTCAGGCAGGGTCTCGAGCCTGTAGTGTGTTTATTCATCCAGAGTCTTTCCTCGGTGTCTGGATCTTCTGCGACCTCCCTTGGGAAATTTAGCGATGCTGCTTAGGAAAAACAAAACAGCAAAAAAAAGCTATTATAAAACATCGGTTATAAACATAAATGTAGTGCAAAATATTAGAGATTTTTTTGTTTCCAGAGATCGTAAACCAGTGACTTTACTAGGGATAAGAAGTTCTATAAGCTACAGGCTGGCTTCAGCATGTTGCATAACAACCGAATAGAGTCGGGAAGAGGAGCCTCACTGGTTATTACACATTTAATGTATAGCGGTTTTAAGCATATTATTTTGAGAGAATAACCGTCAAAGACTTCAGATAGGAAAATGTTCTCTAAAAAGTTTCCCTGGACTGTGTCAGCAATGACACAATGAATGAGGAGAAAGTAGCAGACTGAACCTCCTTTTAGCTATGTTTTTATTTATTTTATGATATTTCCTATTTGATAAATTTAATCTCATTGGTCTACTGTGGCTTGTATATCATTCTTCGATGATTTTATTAGCAAAAAAGAGGTTATTTTTCTTTGGATTGAGTTTATTTTTTCTAAAAGCCCTTGTTTTTCTTCCAAAGGATGAGGACGAAAAGAGAAGTGCCTACAATACAAGCAGACTCTGATAGGCCATGAAATGAAAAGTCTGAAAATATTCTTACGGACTTTTCCTTTTAAATACGTAAATAAGAAGAGTTACTTTATATTTACAGAGGTCAAAAATTCTTATACATGTGTGGCAATCCCATCAGCACTGGGTCAGTTCTGGCAAAAGCTGTTTTCTTAGGAGGCTATGGAAAATAGAAAGGATGTTCCATATTCTCTGACTCCAAAGCAGGTTCAATTATATACATGTTATTCTTTCGCAATGCTTACCTAATTCTATTTTTAGAAACCTGCAGCAGTTCAAGCTCTATGTATTTCTGCTGCTTTCATCTATTCTAGTCTATTAGCCATAGTAGCAGAAAATGTTTTCTTATATGCTTTGAATCTTCCTCAGTAAATTGAAGCCAATTAGTTACCATGCTCCCATAGACTTGGAAAGTAGATTTTTTTTTTTTTTTTTTTTTTTAAATCTTTCCTTTAAAGCAATCTTTTGCATATTTTGAGGTTGTTATCCTGTGTCTCTCACAGTGGTGTTCTTTTTTAAGATTAACATATGTAGAACTTTTTTTCCAGTCTTGCTTCCCAGTACGTGTTTGCATACCATTAATGCTTCATGTTAGTCACGTCTGAACTTGTTTTCTTTGGTCTGTGTGGATTTGCAGTGCCCTAAAGTGGACACTCAAGTCCAGCTGGACATTTCACTCATGCTGAGCAGAGCAAAAGGATGTTTGTAGTCTCTACCCACAGTGTTCTTTGACTTTTCTACAAAAATGTGACCTATTCAGTGGTGTTATCATCTTGAGTCATTCATCCCTACTGTTCTATATTCTCTATTTGTTCGATTGATAATTCCTGTCTGTATTTAGTGTCTTATACTTGTCTTTAGTGAATGTCATCCTATTTTTTCCAGTTTGTCAGGATAAATTTAGATAAGTCCCATCTTCTATGACACATAGAGTTCTGGTTTGATATCACCAGAATATTTAATGAGTATATGTTTAGTTCACTGTTGGGTTCATGAATGATATATATACCAAATAAAACTCTGTCCCCTAGAGAGGTAGTCTGACTATTCTTTTCAGTACTTTTCCAAAAATGAATGTTGTTGTAATGGATCTGTAAGTCATGACCTCTTCAATTTCTGTCTTTCTGAAGATGGGTATCACACGTATTCTTTTCCAGTCTTCAGGTTCTTCATCCACTCTGTTGAGTCTGTAGGAACTTGGAGCCTAATACCGCTTCCTAAAGTGACAAAAGTGACGATGCACAAACATGACTAACAGAAAACAATCAAGTGAAAACTCTTATCAATCTGTAATTGGACAGAGTCGTATTAGAGAGAAAAATGATGTTTTGTCTAAAACAATTTGTCTAAAAATTTAGGACTACACCTAAAAAAAGAGGTACTGTGTACCATAGCATTTAAATTTGGCTGAAAAGAGGTGGAGGTGGTGGTGGAAATAAATCACGTATCAACCCACCAAAAAAACCTTAAAATCATTTGGAGAAGAAAGGCTTAAGTAATACTTTACGTCAAAGATATCACATGGAATTTGCCCCAGACCTTGAGAGATGACCTCAGTAGTATTATTTTGAGTAATTATTTCAAGCTATTATTTGTTCTCTTGTAGAAAATGTCTTTGAGTATAGGAGACAACATCACGGCTGCAAGTATTGCAAAATGCTTTTCTTCATCTTTAGCTCAGGAATTATCATCTTTGTGCTAATATTACTAAACATTTGTGATTAATAGGTCCAATGATTTGGTGGTTGTACATGCAGATCAGGTTGTCTACAAACCCAGAACTTGGAGTGGTTTGCATTTCGTGCTCTGGTTCCATTTGTATACGTTGGTTTGTGCAAAGCCAGATAGCAAGATTGATGACATTTTTCTTTCAAAGCATTTGCAATACGAGGTAATTACAAAATCAGTAAAGTTATATGTTTAATAGCTTAATCAGTAATTAATGCTCTTTCACAGAAGTTGCTGTATCTGCTGATGTGTGACAGCCAGGAGCACATTGCTAGGGAGAGCCGAATTTTCATGTTGCAGTGTGATAACGTGCAGCCATTACTTTGATGACTTGCTTGAAAATAAGTGTTTTCTTCAACGAGTGTCCCTGTTTGTCAAAAGTCATCAGGATGTCAGGAAGAAAATTGTAGGTATATTCCTCAAAGCAATTGCATTGATCGCTGAGGGAATGGAAGTAGAGTGTAGATTTTATTCATGTTAGAAGTTGTTGTTACATGAAGATTATTCTATTTATCTGTGGATTTCTGGAATGCAATCATTTTACAGCATTCAATTTTTGCTGTTTTGAGACTAGTAGGATTGAATATGAACTTTGCGCCAGGTTTTTTTTGCTGATGAGTCTGGCAAGTCGCATCCTGAGGTGGATGATTGATGGGGTAGGCTGTGCAGGGTTTTATGGGTTAGTCATGAGTGAGAGTTGATGTTTTCTTTGAGTCCTAAGGTAAGAGATTGTGAGGTCTTCCTTGAGGTATTTCTGCTCTGTAGTATAATGTGTGTTGGACTTAGTCTTCATGGTTTAGGATCTCTATAGCTCTTGCTGCATGTAGTAGTTCAGTCTTAGAAACTGCTAGATTTTTTTTTCTTTCCAAGTGTGAAGGCTTATGATGCTTTCTTTTTGGTTTTATAATGCTTTTGTTGATTTTTTTTTTTCTTGGTCAAGTCAATATGTTTGTACACTTTGAGATATGTAGTTGGATGTTGCCTACTGTGGGATGTATAATTTTGGTTTTCAGGTTATCAATTATTTGTGATTAGATCTGGCTACTTATTGGATGTAGAAAAATGCTTTAAGACAGGATATTATTGAGTTGATTTTCTCAGTAGAAGCCGAGGCCCCTGGGAGAGACAGGAAATTGAAATTTGCTTAGTTGATATTTGTAAAATATATTAGGGCTGTTGCATAAATGTCTGTGGTTGACGTTTGGGTGATAAGAGATGGCATGATTACTTTTCAGACAGCTATCTTGTTGAGATAATATAGGATAAGGGACCATTTTCTCATCTTCTGTTACATGGTCTTTTATCACTGTATGGTAAGTGAGTACTTGTTGTTTTCATGAAGCACAATTTTTTTTTTTTTTTTAATTTGATTTCTTCTGTAGTAGGCAAGATTATTCCCGTCCCCTGGAATGCTGCTAGAGTGTGTTTTCACAACATTGACAAAAGTGTGTAGAAAGTCTTATCTAGATGATGTGTGTTTTGCTTAGGAAGTAGGTGTCACTGTTTACCTCGGCATCTTTTTGCTGGTGCATATTTTTCCTTCCAAATGCCATATTTTAGCATTTTGTATATTGTTGCGATGATGTTAGAATCATTAGTAACGTGTTAATGTTAGCACATTATGTTAGCATCACAGGAGGGGCCTGAAGATCTAGACAGAATTGGCTGCTGAAAAAGACTCACAAGCTATTTGCAGACATGGGAATTTTTTTTAATATAAAGAGATAAGTGACATACAAGAAGGTGGAGGGGTGTCGTCGTATATATTTCCCAGTAAGGACATTGGATTATGTATTGGCATGATTCATTAATATCCTTATTGAAACAAACCTCCTTCTACTATTCTATTTTTTTTAATGGTTTCATGCAGTTTTGGCAATCACAGATTTGCGAAATGTGAGTATTGTTTAGTAATTTAGGTCTATTAGTTTATTGTCAGTACTTCTTTTACAACACACTTTTGAGCATGGAAAATTGTTGTCACTTTTTTAAAGAACTGAAAAATCCAATTTTCAAAGTTTCTATACGGCCCTGAGGATGCGGCCTTAAGGATACGGACTTGAATTAGACAGTAACGCGGTCTTAAATAGCTGGTTTGAGTTACTGCGCGAGACAAAGCTGGTCAATAGCCAGCGTGAGACAAGGTGACTTAAATCCAGCAGCAGCAGCTCCACGTTTAGGTGGCAGCGTGCAGCGATTCAATCAACTGGTCCAGCCTCCTGCTAAAAGGAGGAGAGGTTTGCTATTGATATCAAATTGAAATTGATTGGGGCTTTGATTGACGTTTTCCAAATGGTTTAATTACAATAATGACTTTGAGTATGCCCAGGAGGGTTGAAAACTTTAAAAACCTGTAATGTAAACTTTAAAAGCTTGTCACGTAAAGCATTGAAAAATTTCAAACTGCCCAAAGATCAGAGAAAAAATAGGACTGAGGGAAAGATGTGTAAGAACCTGAAAGATGAGTCAAAGCCTCGTCTTGTGTAAACATGGAGAAGGAAAAAGAGGGAATATTTGTTCCATGTGTGTTACATGTCAAAAGAGGGCAGGATGTTGGATGAGTAACGCTGATACCAGAAGCGCTTTGAGAGCCACTGTTTTGGCACAATCATTTTTCTTCAACATTTAAGTTTCTGCAGTGGTAGGTGCTGTCGAAATTGCCAAGAAAAATGTCTTTTTCTGAAATATTAGAACGGAACATTTTTTATGCTGAGGAGATTGGGGCACAGTGTGCTGTCAGCCTCCGTGCACTAAGGGAGGGAACGGTCAGGCACAAACATGACAAATCGTGAAAACGAGGAGCAGGCGCCAGCCACGGCGCCCGCGCACGTTGGCTTTCCCTGGAACCGGAGAGGCCAGGGGAGCAGCCAAGGTGGTGCCTTGGACACCAGGTCCTTGGTGGCACCTGGCACACGTCGAAATCCAGAACCGGCCGCTCTCCTGGCCCCAGGGCTCCTCGATGAACCATGCTGTGGGGCGAGCGCTTGGGAGATCACCTGGCTGCAGGCAGTCGGCATCTGGAGCGCATTGACGTGCACATCCTAAATTGGGTGTGCTTCCCAGCAGAGGCGGCTTTGAACACCTCGGCGTTTGTTCCAAATCAGACAGAAATAATGATTTGAGAGGATGGTTCTGCATCACTTAAGTCTCCCCCTTGCTTGATTCTGTTTTCTGGGATATTTTTGACAGCAAATTCAGAGCCATCTATCTGATGATCTGCAGCGTGAAATTCCCCAAATACATACAATAAATTTAATTTGCATTTTGGGAGGGTTTTTGAGATTTCTGTATTACGCATTGTTGGCTGATTTGGAGCCACTTTGCAATGATGAATACGCTGCTGTTAATGAATGCTGTGTTGGATGTTTCAGGTTTCACTTTATTCATCAGCTGAATATGAGGTAGTTTTCGAAATTGAAAGTTTTAAGATAGTTATCTCTTGACAAACACTTTGAAGTTAAGTCATATTGCCAGAACAGATAGTTCTGTTTGCTTTGCTTTGTATTTTCCTGGGTGAATTATGGTCTTGACTGTAATGGTCAAATCTTAGAAAGAAGCCCCCAAACCAAAAAGTTGAAGCTTGGGGCAAGATGTGAATGAATCATCCCTTAAGAAAAGAGAAAGTAAATGTTTCCAGCGCACTACTGACGGAGGTGTAGAGCATTCTGATATGCCTAACATGAATTTTAAAATGCTTACCCCCCTCAGTCATTGTTCTCTTACTGCTAAAATAAGCATACAGTTGTTTAAAGAAGACTGACTTAGAAAAGGAAGAGCAGCAGGTTGTTGTGACCATGCAGATCGGTGATCCATCGGAAGTAACAACTGGTGCTAAAACCTGAGGTGCTCTGGCCTGATCCGAAGGGAGGAAAATCTCCTACAGGAGATGATAAGGCAGACCAGGCAAGAAGGTGGGCGATGTGGCTCTTCTCTTCGTGCCTGTCGTATGAGCGTGTTTCTGCAGAGAAACAGTTACTTTCCCTTAGTTAGAGGTGGAGTACTTTACTAACACCCTAGCGAACTGCTGTTTTGCTGTCGTCGTAATGAGTTTTATGTGAGGGAAAAGTGGATCTTATTTCCTTTTTCAACGTACATCCAGAATAGTGACAAATGAGAGATAAAAGTATTGTGGCAGTAATGAGCGTTAAGAAAATGTACAAGCTGTGAGACTTTGCAGAAATGATGTTTTTAACTGCCTTTTTTTCTTGTAAGTGCTTGAAATATAATTCAGATGTTACTGTACGTCTGGTTTTTGCTGCACATCTGATTAAATGGAATAGCTGCCAAAAACTGTTATTCTCAGTTACACTTAACACCTTGTGCTACAGTAAACAGTACAATTTAGAAGCACAAGTCTCTGTTTTTAAGAGACAAATAATGCTTACAGAATAAGCACAGTAGAATACTGTTTACCAGATAATTTATTCAAATTTCCGGTTAAGTGGTTTCCAATTAAAAAGTTGTCCTAGTTAGAAAATATCAATTTTAAAATAAAAGGTTGTACAGTAAATATTTTATCTTTTTTCTTAAACATTTATTTAAGGCCTATGCAGGAAAAAATGCAGTTCCAGAATATCCAATCTATTTAATGTGTGATTAAACATCACTTAGTCAATCATGTTTTCTAATTAAGCAGAATGTGTGATAATTTTTTCCTCGATAAACAGCAATCCTTGTTATGAAGTACAATAAGTCTTTGTAATAACCAAATAAAATCCCAATTTATCATGTCTTGAAGTGAAGCAAACCCCGTCATGACTATGCTTATCTCTGCACGTGTGAGTAATCCTTCTAATGTGAAGCCATAACCTAGCCTTTTCTGGCAAAAAAACCCTTTGAAATTTTGTATAAGGAAAAGAAAGGGAATGGAGTAATTTTTTTCCTGACTGTTTTAAGCAGTTGCAAGTTCAAAAAAAAAAGGGGGGGGGGGGGGGGGGGGGGCAAAAAACACCAGCCACCCCTCCCCCAAAAAAACACCAAAAAACCCAACTACAACAACAGTAAAAGCCACCACCATTTATCTTGTATTCCACGTTGACATGCTGCATAAAGTTTCTGGGAAAGAAATGCTAAAAAGCCTTTTAAAAAACCTTTTTTTTGGCTGCGCTGGCAAGCGTGCGGTGTTTGTAATAGCTGTACAGCCCTGCAGCCCCGTCTCCCGCCTGGCCTGGAACTTGACCCGTAATTAGTCTGGGGGTGGAATTCGTCTCCCGCTACTACCGTGGAATAGATCTGGGATGAAGCAAGGGGGAGATGTTAAGGTGGGCACCGCTCCCTCTGACCCACGCAGCACGCGCAGCGTTTCGTCGTACTAAGGGATCCTGTTTCTGGGGCTTCTCAGAAGGAAATAGGATTAATTTTTTTTTCTAATGAGTCATTGTGCTATTGGATTCGTGAAGTCGTGCACGGAAATAGGATCACGGCCTGGTTCTGCTGACCTGGACCTTCAGGCAAAGGCGAGTAACTCGCCTCACGGGTGAGAAGCTTTAGGTCGTGTCCGACTCCTGAGCAGAAATGGGAGGAGGAGATGTCTGTGGAAAAGCCTGTGCACGAGCTGGGTTGGGGAAGAAAGTTTAGATCTGCTGTTTCAGGGTAAAATACCAACAAGAAGACTTAAAGGAGCTGTATTTGGAGCTTGTTTGTAAAGTACCACGTTGTTATCAACACCACATAATCCAACGGTAATTTATTCATTGTGTTTACTTGGGTATGTTTGTCCCAAGAAAGATCACTGAAAGGATTAATTTTTTTAGAACAAACAAATGTTATGACTTCTCCAAAGGTACGCAAAAGACCACTAGTGAATGGTTTTTTCCTTCTAATGTGACTAAGGAAGAGTGACAAGCGTAAAGCTTCCAGCCACTGTGTTTCAGATTACAAAACGTCTCTCTTGCCCCCCTGTTTTGTTGCTTTTGTGTGACTTTGAGGAACATGAACATCTCAACTACCTACACTATATTGATACGATATTTATAAATTCTTGAATATTCAAAGTCATCATCCCACAGGCATGTAGGCATCGCCTTCTCTTTTTATTTATATGCAGAAATTCTCTCTGCTCTAAATTACTCGTTATAAAATAATTTTCTCTGCTTGAAATCAGATTAGTCTTTTCTTTTTGCTTTTTATGTTTATGCCTGGAAGAATTTAAATATGGGCATTTTGTGTAATGTAATTCACAATGAGTAACGGTAAGTACATTCGTTTAAGTGAGTTAGAAAAGTGTACTTCACTGACAGTAATTGCTTAGTGCAGTCTTTCAGAGAATGAAAAAATGATTTATCTCACTGTTTCCTCTGTAAGACCTGATTCTACAAGAATGCCTGAGAGAAACTTAGTATTTTTAAGTTTTTCCAGGCTATGCTTTTTAAAGGCACTTTATTCCTTATCAGAACTAGGCTTGTGTGGTCCTACTGGTACTTTGTCCTTTTTCTTTATTCAGTATCCAAGCCACATTAATTGAATTAGACTCCCTAAAAAACTTCTAAACTAAAACAACAGTGAAACTATTGCAATATGAATTCAGCCTCGGTAGAAAAAATTTTCAGAAAAAAAAATGATTATTCTGCAGTTTTGGGATAAATATCGCGACTTTCAAGTAAGTGGTTCATCAAAAATGCATTTTTAATGCCGGGATTTTATTCTCACTTGATGTCAGTTGGATTGATATCACTGGCCTATTGGCTCAGTAATCTGTGAAATAAAATAAATATACATGAAAGTTACAGAAAAAGTTAGTCCATCAAAATATGACAATATTACAAAAAGTAAGGCTTGACAAGTGATGCATTCAGAAAGACTCTGTGAGTACGTGTGAGCCTGTCCTTTGGAAGAACACCTTTCCACCATAAACTGAAAATGTTTTACTTGATCTGAGCGGTGTTATGACAATATGTTAGATTAATTAATTCTTTCTAACGGCCGGCAGCAATTAAAGAAATTAAACACTTTTCCTCCAACTTGATTTTTGGTACGGCTGCGGTTTCATTGAGTACGATGTGTTATAGCACCAGACGTTCCCCCGCAAGGAAAGACGCAGCAGCCACCTGTAACCACCGTTACCTGCTCCTACCGACCACCCAGGCGTTCGGCTGCCTGCGTAACGCATGTGTTGAAGAAAACCAGACATCCTGACATTCCTAACTTGAGCTCTGGTATTCCACCGGTTTAAACCGTACCACAGATGGTGCTGAATGGAGAGGTTGCCTGCTTGTCTGGCCCACGCCGTGTGGCAATCCATCATCTCCCGTGTGATTCTGGTCCTTTAGCAGTGCACGCCGTCGGAGATGCCGTCCTGGCCTCTCTGTGATCACGTAAACGTTATCTTGTATAATTTCCTTTTTAATGGCAATTTGAATTATTTAGTTATGTATACTGTTTTTCAAATCTTGGTTCTCATTAATTGGAAATGTATTAATTTGTATAACTGTACTGTAAAAATATTTTAATAAGTAGCAATAATTAAAATGTTAATGATGTGAGAAATGACTTGGTCTAGTTCTAGTATCTAACGAGAACTGTCTCTGTGCCAGACAGAGCCAAGCTTCATGTTCAGTCTTTCAAGCATTGACCGGGACTGTGTTTATTGTGAGTCACATTATGTACTATATTTAGTAACAAATGCAAATGTTACTGAACTCCAGAAGAATTCTGATATGTTAGTAAGTTTTTTCTCTAAAAAGCCAGTGATAAGCCGAGTTAAATTTTGCAAATTCTAATGAAATCGAAGGATTCTTTCCGTGTTGGTTGCTCTGTTGCCAGACCGAGGAACCCCACCAGTGGGCTGACCTGCATGTGGTGTGTGCCGTAGTGACTGGTATCGGGTGTAGGAAAGGTGATGCAGTGGAAACTGGGGGCTGCATTCACAAGAGACTTCCCCGCGTCTGAGCAAGCACTTGACTTCTGCTTTAAAGCAAGATTGCCTAATCATACATGGTTTTGACTAATGAAACACTGGCTGCTCTGATAAATCTGCAGATAGATGCCTAATCGTCTTTTAAAATGCGACTGAGTAGTTCTTTACACAAGCAGGGAAGTGAAAATGCCAGGCTTTTGTCGTGTTACCAGCTTATGCCTGATGCTAATAGTCGTTTTATGCCTAATGCTAATAAACATCACTTTGAGGTAGCTGCTGCGGACCACAGGCTCGCCTAAGCTAATACACATCCGCTATGATATGTGCTGGAATTACTGTCATTGCCCCACACAGAGACCAAGTTAACCATGTTTTGTGGGGTTTACGCTAAGCAGCATTTATGTTGTGTGGCTATACATTAAGCTAGGCTACAGACAGCAGAGTGCATGTGATCTTGAAAAGTCTGGCAAGAAAGTAATAGCTGGCTGGGGATGAACTCCAGAAAGCTGGTGGGCATGGGATGGTGCTGAGGGAAAGGGTGCTTGCAAATGTTTGGTCAAAATTAAAATGTACTGCTACTGAAATGAGAAATGAGAACTCGACCCCATTATTCTGTATGCACAAAAGGTGCATTACCTAATCAGAATTTTGGAGAGAAAGGGTAACTGGTTAGTCCGGTGCCTTTCTCTGTGCTTCACTTCACACGCAGGGAAAACTACTAGTGGGCAGTTTTTGCGAATACAGCAGTAAAAGAAAACTGTGCCTTATTCCTTTTGGTTGCATAGTAATGTGCTATTAACGACTGGGCAGAGAACTGCAGGAGTCTGGGAGCTCCTGCTTCCCTGAAACGCAAAGTTTTTGCAGTGAATGCATTTCCCTAAAGCGAGCAGTCTGTTTGAGTGTATCTAGCTCCTAGGAAAGAGAAGTTCATTGTCTTTATTTACTGAGGATTCAAAAGCATCTCCTGAACCCCTGCACTCAATACGTTGCATACGTGTTGTAAAAGGGTAGATCTCCTCCTGACAGACCGCGCAGGAAAATAATGTTACATCCTATAAAAAGCCGACAGTCCTTCCGCGCGGGGCCAGGCTGCTTGCCTGACCCTGCCGTCACACGCAAATCTCCCCAAACGCTTTCTCACCACGTAGCTGCCTAACGACGTGTTCTTGGGAATTTTCCTTTCGTATCTCCCAGAAAGGAGGTGGAACACCAAATCTGGAGTTAACCCCTTGTTTTACCAGCAAATAGTAGCATTTCATAAGGTGTCTACGTGCATGAACGTTTGGGTGTGTTCTGATTTCTCTGTTTATGCCAAGTTATGTCAATGTTAGCATCTCAATGTTTCAAACTACAAAACGGTGTTTCCAATTACAAACAGAAGTCGGATAAATGAACAAAATAATAAAAACTGTTTGGATACTTTGAATTTTCCAAAAGGATACTATGGCATCATTCTAAATACTTTATAGTATGGAATTACTTTTGCTGCTGACATTGAAATTAAAGAGTAAACTTGCATTCACATAAGTGGAGCAGATTTGAGACCAGTTCCCACATATAAATACACTTTTTCTCAGGGAAAAAAAAAAAATCCCTTGAGGCCTGGTCTTTTTGCAAGCAATTCTGACCCAATTCATATATATTACTTGTAAAATTTATATCCTTTCCTCACTCACAGGCACTGCATGAAAAATTATGGGAAAAAAAATGCATTGTAGATTGCATCAGCTTTTTCTTCTTTATTCCCACAGGCACAACAGCTAACAGATCTGGAGCAAAAACTAGCGGTTGCAAAAGATGAATTGGAGAAGGCAGCCCTTGACAAAGTAAGAAGTGTAACGTAACATAAGCATGTTTATCTCTATCAGCTGTCAATGTCTCAGTGTAATTTGACGAAACCAAATGAAAGTCTTGCAAAGATTTAGATGCATCCTTAATTGCACGTACCTGGGTGTAATGCTGCTGAAGTTAGTGGAACTAATTATGATGCATGAAGTTCAGTAGAGCTGCAAAGTTATTTAAGAGGAGGGCAATCAAATTAGAAAGAACCATCTCAAAAACCCACAGAAAGCCAAATGCTGCAATTCTTTACGTGTGAAAGTACACTAATGAGGACGTGCCTGTAACCGACAGGATTTTTGTCTGAGGTTTAGTCGCAGTTCCAAGAAGGACATGGTATAGAAATGTGTCAGTCTCTTGTCAGGGTGGGACTGATGTGACAGAGCTAACTCTTCCGTGGCAGAGGTGCCCACTCAGGATGGGGAAGCTGTGGGGAATGCCAGGAATGGGACAAAGCAGGACACGGTGACTCCTGTCAGCTGTGCAACAGGGGAACTTTCCTCTAGATTTGGCGTAGCTGGGAAGAAAATATCATGCAATAGGGAAGCAGTTTATCAGAAAGGAAAAAACTTCAATATGCTATCAAAGACTACTTCTTTGGTTTGGTTTTCTAGTATTTTCAGGTTCCATGAGACATTAAAAAAAAAAAAAGTATGCCCTTTGCACTAAAGCATTTTTATTTAATCTTCAATATTGCAATCCCTGAAATTCTCCTCTTGACTGAGGATTTGCATCCAGCATTGCAAAATGTCATCTACATAAGCAATGCTCACAATAGTATTATCCAAACCTGCGTTTGCATCTGGTGATACATTGTTTCTTGTTAGTACACTGAGCTGAACTGCTCCGCACCGTGTATTAATTTAAAAATTGAGCATGTTCCTCCTTTGTATGTATAACACTCAGATGTGGTCTCTCACTAGTGCCAATATACTGTCTGTGGCAATGGCAAGAGAGCAATGCTCACGGTAAATACCTTCTAAATGCAATTATTCATTATAATGCAGACAGTTGTGAAGGGGAAAGCAAAGAACATTTGCCATCAGGAACTTTTAATGAGAATGCTATTAAGGGATTTGGTCTGCAAATTTAAAGAGGATTTGCAGCACACCCAACTGACTTCTTTGACCCTCTGTTTCTTTCCTGTTAAATATTATAGAATTTTAATTTAGGGCTCAGTTGTGGTTCTGTGGGCTTACCAGAAGCCTGATGTCATCTTGCAAATTATCATTGAGAGAATCTTTGGATGGCGTCATTGCTTACGTGCTGTGAAAGCGCAGTGGAAGTGGCAAGCAGGAGTTTAAAAGGCAGCGCAAATGAAGGAAAAAGGCAAAGTTCATGCCAGTGAGAATTGTGAGACAGCTTTATGCGTCTAGAAATACCCGTGTTCGACTAGTTCTAACTGCAAAGTAACAAGACCGTTTAAGTTGCAGCTACCTTTTTCCCCTTGTTAAGAGCTTTTCTGTATGAACTATGAACTTAAAAGAATTAGAGGTGGCCAATAGTCCATCCGTGTCTTCAGCGAAGACTTGGCCTTAACCGTTTTGACGATGTTAGCGCACACAGTTTCAGCTAAAGGAATGGAAGCGACGTGTAAAGCAATGCACGTTTTTGGAACGTGAGCTGTATTTGAAATGAATAATGGAGTGATCAGATCTCAGACCGTGCCTATAAATAGGCGTTAAATTGTATTTTTCTTTTGGGAGGGTATCATACTTTTCTATTAAGTATTAGTTTGTGCTGACAGTGGACTTGGTGTCTCTCGTAAGTCCCATTTACACTACAGCACTTTTCTAGTTACCACGATCGACCCTTGGAAGACTGACAATTTTTGCATCACCACAGCCCAAATTATTCTATGTGGCATCCAACCACATGACAAAAGTGTAAGCGGATCGGGGAAATCTGAAGACACGCATCATACATTGGCAGTATTTTAACCAGCAAGCAGCCTGTTTTGACTGCAATCGCATCTATGCGAGGTTATTGAGAACTTTGTCAAACGACATCCTTGGTTCCAACAGTGTTTCCTCAAGTTGTACTCTCGTCCTGCCCGTTTATAGATCTCCTATCAGCAAACTCAAAATTGAATTTTGCTACCCACAGGATGAAAACAAAATATTCTACTTTTACTTTTGGAATGGCAAAATGGCTGGCCGTAGGCAAGGCAGAACAAGCGCTGGATGGCAGGGGCGGGAGATGAGAGGACAAGAAATTATCCAGAGGGATTTCTGGATGGGAGGAGTGTGGTTTGAGATCAGTGTGATTTGCAGGGAGCACTCGGGTCATATAGTGCTATAATAACTGAGTCTGTATCTTCAAGCAAAATTAGACAGTCTGCTACCTCTGCTGGTTTGGTGTCTGAGCTTGTTTTGACTATGTCAAATGGTGATATACGTTCTCTGTGCAGTCACTTCTTGAAAAGGTAGGGGAAAAGACATATTACGTGAAAATAAGTATGCTAAGATCTTCCGTTGTCAGTTAGAAATTAAAAGATCCCTGAGTCAGATGGATAAAGTAATCCTTTACCTTTTACAGTGCCATTAGGTCAGAGACATATTGGTCTGACTCAAGGTTCATACATTTTAATACGTAGTTATTCATACAAAGTGCTGTCCTCTGATAACCCAGCATTGCTCTTCACTGCACACATCTGAAGGGGAAGACATTCCATTTTGTCTGTTTGCAAACAAACCAAACTCCACTCCATCTCCTATTTCTTTGATTTTCTTTATTGTGCTGCTCATCAATAGTCTTTTTGTGGTTGTCTTTCATCCTACCATTGAAATGTACCTTACTAACTGGTTTTGTTTATTTTTAAAGAAACACTCAGATTTTCCCAATTATGAGATATGTTCCCTGGTTCCAGTTCAGGGAAAGTTTATCTGATGCAAAACATGGAATGTTTGTTGGGTTCTAAAAAACACTTGTTCGGCAAGTAAACTAAAATAAGGTGTTTTATGCCGAATGCCATTGCTTGGGATTCATATAAGTGTGAAATATTTCTATATTGTGTATGTATTATGTCACATACATAGTGTGTAGTGTGTAATATGTTGCATATACGTATATTTTCCATCAACTTTTGCCATGGTATACCTCACAATCTTTGATTTATGTATCTTCAGAGAAATCTCTGAAGGTCGAAATATGCCAGTGTAGCCTGTATTTATAGGCACATTCTTAATACAAATAATAAGAGCAAGATTTTTTTTTTTAAGGCCAAATGCTGCCTAACTCAACCTGAAATGAGCATCAGAAAGTCACCTCAATATCCAACATTTGACTCTAAGCGACTTGCTGTGATGGAGCAAAGATTTAAAACGAGATTTCCTCAGTGCCGTAGTGATCTCACTGTTCTTACTGTCTCCACTTATTTCAATGTCAGACTACTGTTTCCATTAATACGTCTATCTGTATTTCTGTGAGAGAAACAGCAGTGTTCTGAGTTGCAAGCACTTCACCACTTAAAAGTTTTCGTTTGGCTTGATGGACGCTAATGGAGCTGGACAATCACATTCTTAACAGATGAAAAGACCTATGGTTTATTTACTGTACACTGCAACAGCATCATGTGCTCATGAGGGAAGTTGTCTTGGTTGGATTAAAATCGATCTTTATAACTTATGGAAAAATACCAATTATTCTGAACGTTATAAACAAAAGTCCATGCAAGGTATGCGTCTTTGCAATACTTGTGAACATCTCCTTCTCTCTAGCTGTTATACGTAAAAGTCTGGACACTGTATGATATTTGGTAGATTGTATTTTTGTTTCTTTTCAGGTAAAATAATATTTAGTAATTATTTAGCAATAATCAATGTGGATAAAACTGCATGGAGGAAAGGGAAGAGAGCAGTGACTTTCTAGACAGTTTGGTGTGTAATGCACAGTAACCTAATTGTGTTAAAAAACTGCTTTAAACAGCCTTAATTTCTTCCATTAATAAGAAAAAGCAGCAGCTGCAGAGAGAGAAAGCAAGCAATTCTGTTCATAGTAACCCATCTTAGAGAACTGATGATTTCTTATTTTCCCCAGGAGTCACAGCTGAAAGCTCTGAAGGAGACCGTGCAGCTTTGCCTGTCTTCTGTTCTGCACAATCAGCCTCCCGCTACCAATCTAATCCCTTCAAAACCAACTGAGAAGCTGACATCCCCGGTTACAAAGGGCTCAAAAGTTCCATTTCAAGTGACAAGCACCAAGGTATGGTTTCTCTCTCTTTTTTTTTTTTTAAACATCATTGAAAGTTTGTCCTGTAAGAGCATCAAACTGGAACTAAGGAGGATTTTAAATTCATTGAAAGATTAGGATGAATTTTGAGGATAATTCTAAGCCTGTTTCTGATGTCAATAAACTTTTTTTTAAAGTTGGGAAGCAGCTACTTTTTTTGCTGAGGAACAAAATTCTGTCTATCACTTGCTAAATGGACCATGTCTGCATAACAAATCTACAAGGAAGATGGATTTGCATCTAAAATAAGTGAGGATGCTAATTCATAGGATTATGTACCTGTCAGGCACTGATAGTGAGTTGGTGGTGATATAGCACTAAACAGTAAGACAGTTGTTGCTTATCATGGGTTTTTTAGTGAAAAAGTCTGAGAGAAAAACATAAAATAGTCTGGGACACCCAAATCAAATCTGCCAAGAGAGATCTATGGAACTGGTAATAGGCCATAGGGAATGTTCCAGTCATGCAAGATGGGAAGAGCAGTTTAGGAGAAAGCATGAGAAGAAAATCTGATGAAAATTGTTTTGATTTGGTAGATTCAAGCATTTTAATACAGTCAAGATTTACAGTAATTAACAACTGTCTTGAAAATTTTCATCTCCAGGGTTGCATTTTGCTCATGTATTCAACTGATTCAATAGAAGAAAAGTGTTCTCAATTAAAAAGGAAGTTTTACTGAAGGACACTTTAATGTCCCCCTTAAATTCCGAAGCTCTTTCCTGAAATATAAATAGGAATTGCTAACTCATAGCCAATTCGTAATTTTTTTACAGCGGCTTTTGATACTCACTGTTAGTACAGAGGCCGAAGCCAAAAATTAGTAATCCTTCTGTGTGTAATTAAAATTGAAATATAATTTCAGAAAGCAGGATATAATTATATAACTGGATCTCGCATTGCTACTCTTAAAATAATGATTGTTGGTTCCTTAGTAGCTGTTTTATAGCAAGAAACCTTCATTCCCCAAAATTATTACCTCTGGAAACAAAGCAGCACATTAACTAATAGCAGCACATGGGGATATGAGTGCTTATTTAGATTAAGATCACTGATTCTGTGTTCTGCAGGAGAGTGGACTCTTGTAGGTCATGCAGACTGAGCTTCACCCTGGGATCCCAGGAGCACGTTTTTTCCTAATTCACGTGGCTGTAGAATTGTCTGTCTTGTTCTTACTGTCCTCCTCTTCAGGTTGGAAGTGTTCGCGCCTCTGTCATGAAGGCATATGCGTACTGAAACATAGGGCTCAACAAGCCACTGTGCCTGTGTTTTAACAGTGGTCTTGGGTCAGGGCCTTTGAAGCGTTTGAGGTCTCCTTGGTTTTACAGGTATTTCTGTAGGGAATACAATGTAGAGACTCACCTGCTCTGGGTGACCCTCCTCTAGCAGGGGAGCTGGACGAGATCATCTCCAGAGGTCCCTTCCAACCCCCACCATCCTGTGATTCTATGAATTAGATTGTTGATATTTGACTGAAACAAAGAATACTCTTCCTTCTTTTTTCCATGATCATATAGATTTTGTGTTTAATGTTCCTGTTTGTAAAACGTATCAGTATTTCCATGCTCCAGCCTTTTGAAAACCAGCATTTAGTCCTCTGTATCCAAAAGTGCTTGAATAAGTCATACTGCCTCTTTAACAGACATTGCTCACGTTTCTCTGCACTTGGCATATGCCATGAAAATGCCTGAGAAAATAATGGTCTGCAATCCTGTTCTTCCACACGTTGACACCTCATTATTATAAATCTGTGCATTATCTGTGATTATAAACCCACTGAATTCTGCTACTGTGAAATAGGTTGTCAAAGAATCATAGTCAGTCCAGAATTATACCCTCTACACTTGAGCTGTGCTGTAGAAGACTTTTTTTATAATGACGTCCATTTTTATGTATCTTTTCCTTGGCTTTTTCTTCCTCTTACAAACAAACTAACTACAGATGTATAGCTTGCTTTTTTTTAATTAGATTTGCATAAAAATTTTGATATAGCAGTCTAGGATTTTTTAGGTGAATGTAAATGTGTGTGATTACTTAGATACGTTTTTGTATGTAAAAATGGGAACTTCAGATGAGCATCACTTACGCGTCCTGTCATGTCTGATATGCAGCAGTTTCACCTTCAAGAAAGAAACGATGATTTGTCTGGTAAATGTCTTATTTCAAAGATATTCTCAACCAGCCTAAAAATTGCTTTCTAAAAATGTCAAACTTATTTTCAACTGATTGAAGGGTAAATCATACAGCGTATGATATCTGTATCACTTGGGGACAATCATCCCTGGGATTGGGATGCTTTTAAACAAACAAAAAAAAAGGTGCAAGTAAGTAGGTTGTATATTTGTGTTCATAATTGGTAACCATAATACCTGAGTGCTCGTTAGAGATGATACTTAACACAAGAACGTAGTGTAGAAAGGATCAGTAAGAAAGCAAATTGCCAAATTTCTTATGAAGGTTCCTTTTAAAAATTGGTTTCCTAGTGAGGTATTTTGATCTTTCTAGAGCCTGTGATATAAAGAAACATAAATCAGGTTTAAAAAATGAGTGCAAATCAGTGTATAAAAGTGTCTGAATCAGTGCAAAAAAGCTGTTGTTCTGAATAGCTCCGTAATTTGGAAGAGTGGGTAATAATGGGAAATTCTTACATTTAAATCATACAAAAAGTTCCCTTACGGTGATGAAAAGCAGTATCAACCTGAGGTGCGTTTTGTGACGTGTCTTCAATGAGTTAATATTTACAATGTACACGAATGTCAAGTACAGAATCTACCATTTGAATTGACACTTAATATTTCAGACCAAACCCATTTTACCTGTCATGTACCTGTCGTAACACTGATATCGGTGGTGAAAGCGTTGACTATTACAAATGGATTTAGGATCCTAGAATAGTTTGGGTTGGAAGGGACCTTTAAAGGTCATCTAGTCCAACCCCCCTGCAATGAGCAGGGACATCTTCAGCTACGTCTGGTTGATTTAAGGCTCTGCGCATATGAGTTCAATGACACTAACTCAAACCCAAGCATTTTATGACCAGAAGGCTGGTCATAAATCCTGAACTATGAGGCCTTTAACTTTCTAGATTGTTGACAATTATTTTTATTATGTAGTTTCTTTTGCGCTGTAATGTCACAGCAACGACCATTCTGTATTCTGCCGGTGGAAAATGCTTCCAAACTAGTTTAGAGTTGTCAGATCTGGCTTGTGTTGCAGCAGTTTCCTTGCCTCATTCCCGTTACAGAGGTCATGAGGAAAGAGAAAAATGAAGAGAAAGGAGGAGGACTGACAATCCACTTTGCTTTTTAGTCTCCAGATGAGTGCCTACGGACCTGGGTACTTAGTATTGTTAATGGATGGACACTGTAACGTTACTAGGCTACCTGCTGTGGGAAATGCGGGTTGGCATAGTCTGTGAATCAGAGCACCGGTACCGACATCCTATTGAGGCATTTTCTGCACTTACTGTACCTTGGCATAACAAACAACTCTGAATTTATATGGAGTTAGTAGATGGAAAGCATTCTTACTCCATTTTTTAAATTCCTCTTTCTGAAAAAAGTTAACATTATACCTTAAAAAATTAAAAATAGTAATACCTATCATTCAAATATCTTTGGCTGTGCGGTGTAAAGATACCCGTGCTCCAAATGCAACAAAATGAGCTTTAGTAACACTGTGGAAAATTAATGGCAAACCAAAATCAGAAGTGAAACAGAAGAAAAGTCTGTTTCCAGTAGCGAGGTTGAGTACAGAAATGATGGGGAATACAGCGGCACAGATACTGGAATGGCAGTGACTAGTTTGCTCTATAGTGTTTTTGCCTAGTGCAAAACGTTGTTTCATGTATTCCCCAAATGAAGTCCTTCACTATAAATGCCCTGTGGTTTTTGTGGTTTTTGTGAACTGCACTATTTTAAGAGTGGAAGTACACGCGAATTTCAGACTGTGAAGAATAACGCCCCCTCCCATATTGTATGTAGCGTAGGTGGAAGGACCACCTGTGAATGCCCCTTCAGTGTCCTAGTCTTGATGGAGGAAATACAGGCTGAATCAGAATGAGAACTATCCTTCTGTAGAACTGTGTAGTACAGACTGAAAGGGAACTGCCACTCCGTTTTTAAAAGATTTAAAGATCTCACAAGAAAATGCATCACACTTGTAAAAACTACTGCAAGGAGCCGTTCCCTCTGCCTCACATATATTGTGAATATTGAGGACTCCAGCATACATTGATCGAGGTAAAAATTCAGAAAAGTTAAAGTACTGTGGGCCATCCTCCTTTTATCTGGAAATAAGTACTTCATCCATTCCCCATCAAGGTAAGCTTGGGGAACTTTATATCTTTATTAAGCCTAAGAAAGTGTTCTTGTTGGAGCAAGAACGAGGAGAACTTGTGAGACTGTTCAAAAAAGGTACAAGTCTGGAAAGTTGGTCAAGAACAAGGTAGACTCTGAAAAGCATTTTGAAATGGTCATATAGGAAATTAAGAGGCTGAGGTGAGTTTTCTGTGTTGGTACAGAAATAATGTATTTAGGTTAACTTTAAGCTCACAGTTATTCTGAGCGCATAGATACTGAGCATCTACTACAGACACAGAGCAAGGCTGCTGAAAAAACAAGATGATCGTAGTGTCAAGAGTCTTAGCTTCTTCACTAATTTAATCAAGGGTTTTGAAGTTTTTTTAAAAATGTATTTATAAAGGATCTATGATTTATCTAGGAAGCCAGAATATTTCTTAGGCTCTAGACCTTATCCATTTCATTCTACAAAAGTAGAAATGATTGATATAAATATTCATATAAAATAATAATACAATAGCTATTTATTTGTACTATATATTAGTTATACAATTATCATATTACTGATAATACTGTAGGATATTACAATTATATACTTGACTAGAAATTTGAAAAACGTTATAGTTATATGTGTACATTTCTTGAAAATATCCATACAAATTTTGAATGAATGAAGAAATGTTTGGAACATGTAGGTTGGACCCAACCTATGTTTATGAACACTGAACAAAGTGGGGTTTTTAATTTGTCTTTTAAGAGTGTTTTTGTAGATCCTAGAAAACTAACAGAATAGCTTCAGATTCATGAAAAATTAACCAGCTGAATGTACCAATATATCATCTCAAGTCTCTCCCTTTGTAGGTCAAGAAAGAAACCTAAATCAGAACAAATTACTTAAGGAAATAATTTCTGTTTTCTGCAATCAGAGCTATTACTATTCATATAATTTATCTTAATATTCCAGTGTAAATGAAGGTTCTGACCCTTTGAACAAAGCAATTGCAAATTCTTTGCTCAAGAACCTGTGGAACAACACAAATATAAGTATGGACTTATTTTTTTTGTCCTTGTAGGAAAGATTAGGATGCTGAAAGCTTTCCTAATGCGTCTGATTATTTTTACTCGGAGTGACCTCTGTATAACATGCTGAAAAGAGAACTTGAAAGTTGTTTCTCTTTAGGGATTACGTTTCCAACTGAAATTTATGGCATTGATTCAGGAAGCACCTCAAATCTTGTATGTAATAACCCTGCTCCAGAGACTGAAAGATAGGCAAATGGACTTCTGAAAAATAAAAGATGCTAGGCTGAATGTAAAAAGGTGGTAGTGAAAAGAGTCAGATATCTGAAATTCACAATAAATATATGCTTTTTGGTAACATAGTCTCTGTTTTGTGGATTTGGATTCATAGAATCATTTAGGTTGGAAAAGACCTTTAAGATCATCAAGTTCAACCGTTAACCCAGCACTGTCAAGTCCACCACTAAACCATGTCCCTAAGCTCCCCATCTACGCGTCTTTTAAATACCTCCAGGGATGGTGCCTCAACCGCTTCCCTGGCCAGCCTGTTCCAGGGCCTGACAACCCTTTCCATGAAGAAATGTTTCCTAATATCCAATCTAAACCTCCCCTGGCGCAATTTGAGGCCATTTCCTCTCGCCCTATCGCCTGGCTCTTGGGAGAAGAGACCGACTCCCACCTCGCTCCAACCTCCTTTCAGGTAGTTGTAGAGAGTGAGAAGGTCTCCCCTCAGCCTCCTTTTCTCCAGGCTAAACAACCCCAGGTCCCTCAGCTGCTCCTCAGAGGACTTGTGCTCTAGACCCTTCCCCAGCTTCGTTCCTTCTCTGGACACACTCCAGCACCTCAATGTCTTTCTTGTAGTGAGGGGCCCAAAACTGAACCCAGCACTCGAGGTGCAGCCTCACCAGGGCCGAGTACAGGGGGACGATCACTTCCCAAGTCCTGCTGGCCACACTGTTTCTGATACAGGCCAGGATGCCGTTGGCCTTCTTGGCCACCTGGGCACACTGCTGGCTCATATTCAGCCGCCTGTCAACCACCATCCCCAGGTCCTTTTCTGCCGGGCAGCTTTCCAGCCACTCCTTCCCAAGCCTGTAGTGTTGCATTTGGAAAACCAAAGCTTTAAAATGTAAAATATTTGTGACTTCTTTTCCAGTTTTCCATTGGTTTTTTGCTCCATACTACTTTGCTGTTGCCTGAATAAATCTCTGCATCTGTCTGGTATTTCAGACCATGAGGGCAGAGAAAGGGTCTAGTAGTCAGATTTTTTTCTTCTATTTCCCTGCTTTCTTTCTTTCTCCTGTTCTTCATTGCTAAATACTCCTCATCATTTCTCCTAAATTACTACTTTTCAGCATTATTCTTTCATTCTGTCTAGCTAGGTATTCCCTATTCCTTCCTTAAACTTAGAGTAATAAATCTCATTAGGTTATTTCTTTTCCTACAAGATGAGCGTTCAGATCTGAGAGAGCACTGGGTTCAGCGTTGTCTGAAGCAGCTTTATTAAAGGGTCTGTTTCAAAAAGATCATAAAATACAAGGTTAGACCTGAAACAATGATGAGTTTTAAACAAAAATTAAACCTGTTTTGTTTGCTTTGATGGTAAATGAAAATTTTATGCAATTGTTAAAAAACACATAGAGAAAACTTTTCATTTACTAGAACTCCAGGATAATACAAACCAATCAGATATAGCATGGCGTGCTTGGATTTATTTGGAAATTAATTGCGTGCTCACAATTGAGGAAGAAAAAATAGCATGTATCCTCATCGCTTTATCAGAGGAAACAGAGGTTGACCCTAAGGGCAAAAAAATATAATATCTATGGTCAGCTATAACAAAACAGCAAGAGCACTGAGGGCAGTGAGCAGATTTGTGTTCCATTAAGGCCTTGGGAAGTCGGCCTCTGTGGTACCTCAGTGCTGCTCTGCTGCTGTTGCCTCTGACTTTGCTTCTGCCGGAGTTAATGAGACGTCACTGACACCTGCAGTTTCAGTGACCTGTAGATCATTGCATTCAGCATGGGGATCGGAAAACCGTAATTAAAGAAAGAAAAAGGCAATTACTAAATGCAGAGTCAGCCACATTTTGTAATGCGCAGTAATGGCATACAATCGTATAACCCTTTCCTAACGCATAAACGTTATGAGAATAAAATAGCATTGAAAAATGACACTATCCATTGTTTTAGAATTTTATTTCAAAGAGAGTGAGGAATACGTGGCTCCTTCTAAGGTGCTTACCATAGAAATCTCAGGTACTATGAGTATCTGTAAGGCTAATGTAGTAAGAAATTTGTTTTTAAAAAGAGGAAAGGTAATTTAATTGCAGAAGCATGACTAGCATGACCTATTTCTTCATGTAAGTCTCCCCTGTTCTGCTTTTTATAGTTCTCTTTGGGCTTATAGACTTTTATTCTCATTATGATCAACTAGATGCCAACCATAGTCTTGTATTATTGTTAATGATGATTGATAAGAGTATGGCAACTCTTCCTCATGTCTTTTATTTCCAGAATTTGCCTCAGATTGAGTGTGGTTTTGCTGTTGCCTCAGAAAGCTTCCACGGAACTTTTTCTACAGCCCTTTTTCTTCAGTGACTAATTTTTAATAAAATTTTATTACATGCTGGAAAACATTTAACACCGGAGATCATTAAATTGAAAGCTGAAGCTCTTTGCTTTTATTACTTACTTTAAAGAAGTCTTCATTATTAGCACATTATCTTGATAGTAAATTAGTTTTAGAGTTTTTTTTTCAACTAAGTACAATCAAGGGAAATTGGAAAAAAAGCATCTGGCATGTCTTATTTAGTCTGTAACCCAGAAACAATATCATTGTCCTTCAAGTTTTAGTGACACACTCTTCATAATTATCTTCATTTCATTAACTATTTGACCTCCTTCCTCTCTGTTACGGAGTATAAGTAGCTGGACTGGCCCATTACCCCAGGGTTCAGCTCTGAAATTAGCAATGGGCTAATGGGCTGAAGAGGTAACTGGTAACCATTTATTACTGCACTTTTTGGGGCTGTTAACTGCAGGTCAGTTTGCCTGTGCATGAAAAAGACTCCAAAGTCTCACTCCAAATATCCTCTTTTTTAATTAATGTCTTTACTTGTCAGATGTTTCTGTAAAGTCTCCCACAATCTAGTGCATAGTATGTCTCAAAAATACTGTGTGTTACTGCTTGACAGTGGTTGAAAAGGGGTATGAGTATATCAAATTTAAATTTCTTAAGGGATGTTTTAAATAACATCGAAACCCCAGATTGTTAGATACGGCTAATGGTCTCGCGTGGACCTGGGGATTAGCACGGACAGCTTACCTCCATCTTCTCAAATTCTGCTTCAGTCTGAAACCAGCCTCCCGAGCTAGAGCACCCTCAGGCTCGCTGTGACGTTCAGCAGCTTTCTGGACAAGTCTACTTGTCTTTTTCTTCATCAAAAGGGAGAAAGAGAAGATCCCCTTAATTACTTTTCAGGTGTTGTTATTTCAGAAATATCTTTCCTCACCTACTCATATCTCATAGCAAGTGATGTTTTTTTTAATGTTTCTGTCTCTCTTTCCCCCTGCCGGTGACAGTGAAGATCACTGGGGAAATGCGCAGTATTTCTAATTTTAGTTAAAGTCGCGTTCGCAGAAAGAGAGTAACACATTGTTTTATCTTGCAACTTTCCTAGCTGATATGTTTTAACAGAACTTGTAACAAACACATGTGTATGAGAGCAATAAAAACAAAACTGAATTTGTTAATATCTTTCTTTATCAATGATCTGGACGAGAGGATCAAGTGCACCCTCCGTAAGTTTGCAGACGACACCAAGTTGGGTGGGAGTGTTGGTCTGCTTGAGGGTAGGGAGGCCCTACAGAGGGATCTGGACAGGCTGGATCGATGGGCCGAGGCCAATTGTATGAGGTTCAACAAGGCCAAGTGTTGGGTCCTGCACTTGGGTCACAACAACCCCAGGCAGCGCTACAGGCTTGGGGGGGAGTGGCTGGAAAGCTGCCCGGCAGAAAAGGACCTGGGGGTGTTGCTTAATGGCCACCTGAATACGAGCCAGTAGTGTGCCCAGGTGGCCAGGAAGGCCACCAGCATCCTGGCCTGTATCAGAAATAGTATGGCCGGCAGGACTCGGGAAGTGATAGTCCCCCTGTACTCGGCCCTGGTGAGGCCGCACCTCGAGTACTGTGTTCAGTTTTGGGCCCCTCACTCCAAGAAAGACCTTGAGGTGCTGGAGCATGTCCAGAGAAGGGCAACGAAGCTGGGGAAGGGTCTAGAGCACAAGTGCTGTGAGGAGTGGCTGAGGGAACTGGGGTTGTTTAGCCTGGAGAAAAGGAGGCTGAGGGGAGACCTTCTCGCTCTCTACAACTACCTGAGAGGAGGTTGGAGCCAGGTGGGGGTTGGTCTCTTCTCCCAAGTGCCAGGCGAGAGGAAATGGCCTCAGGTTGTGCCAGGGGAGGTTTAGATTGGATATTAGGAAACATTTCTTCATGGAAAGGGTTGTCAGGCCCTGGAACAGGCTGCCCAGGGAAGTGGTTGGGGCACCATCCCTGGAGGTATTCAAAAGACGTGTAGATGTGGTGCTTAGGGACATGGTTTAGTGGGAGTTGGTAGTGCTAGGTTACCAGTTGGACTTAATGGTCTTAAAGGTCTTTTCCAACCTAAATGATTCAGTGATTCGATGTGCCTTTGCAGTAAGTAATATTAGTAAGCCTATTTTAAGATTTGTTTGTATTAGAACTTTTTTCTACTCATGTTACATGTAAAAGAAGACACAAAATATGCAGAGGATCTAATTAATCATTTTAAGTGGTTGACAAACTTGAATGGAATTGTGAAAGTACTCCCAAGGGAATTTTGCTGCCCACGGATATCTTAAAGTTTTATTTGAAAATTAATGCATGTGTCCTGTATACAATATGTATTATTAATCTACTGTTACAAAGTTTCACTTGATATGTGTATATGGAGCCAAGTGGGAAACATTAGAGATAGTTAAGTGTTCTTTTTCTTTGATTTGAGCAAGGACATGATTTGGAAAATATTCACAAAGAAAATATTGATTGACTCTGGGCATTTTGGCCATTAATAGGAATTTTCTAGCAATTTGATTAAAAACATTGCATTGAATCATAAAGTGCAAGAAGGCATTTGAGTTCAGTTTAGTCTTGAGCAATTTAAAAATCACCTAATGGCCTACGCCCGAAGTCTCATCGTCTTCCAGAATTGTTAAGCTCCCCCTTATTCTACATTTCTTATTTTATGTTTAAATAATAATAAATAAATGTAAAATAAAAAATAATAAATAAAATGTTATTTTATTATCAATGAGAAAGTAACATATGTGCTCTCATATAATGGAAAAGCAGACATTCATTTAAAACAAAAAACTTTTAGTAACAAGCCTATATTTGTTCAAATCGTTAAAAGTTAAATGGATGGTGCTTAAATTGAATGTTTGCAGCAGTGAAAAATGGAGTCATATAATACATGACTATTGAATCTTTTTTATTACTAAATATTTTGAGGTAGTTTACGGGTTATTTATGGAACCTTATTTTCTCATATTCTTTGAAAAATAATAGTCCTCATCTCTGTTGATGGAACTGTAGTCATGATGGTAATCATATTGTCAGATTTTTTTTTATAAGAACAACTGTCTTTATAAGAAAGGACTTAAAGAAACAGACAACTGGAAGCAAACAGAGTTTATTTTGGAAAAGCTTCCTCTACCAGGGTTCCTACCTTTTCTTAAATCAATAGCAAAGCCTCTTTCTAAGGCATGATTGGGGAAAAAGGTCAAAGTCTCAAAAGGAAAAGCATTTCTCCAAGTGACCTCATTTATGAAACTCAGCTTGTGGTTCAGAGGCGTTCCAGCTTCACCGAGCTGGTCCTCCTGGGGCCTGTAACTCTTCTGGGGTTGGGCATCCTTGGCTTTGTCTTCCTGAAAATACAGATGTTCATGGCTGCGACTGTAACTTCAGTAGCTGCGTTGTTCATCTGGGAAGGCTGTAATTGCCTATAAAGCATATTCTGACGGTGTGTATTATTGCTGCTCTGAAGTGTAAGTAGTGTTATACAGTGTTCATTATCCCACAGCTAATTGCTTTTTCCTTTGTGATGGCTGTGGAAAATCAAGACTGTTATTGAAGGGATGCGTTTATTTGGTTGTTTCAGTTTCTTAAGTATTGTAACATCAAAAAAAAAAACCCACCTTAAGATGCTTAAGTATCTTAATAGTTTTATAAAAGAAAGTTGTGGTATTTTCTCCTCTGCAGTGAAGGACAGCCTGTTTTACAGCTTTAGAAATGGTGGAAAATGAAGAGAAGTAGAAAGTGTATTTATACAGCAAGTAGGAGGAGTATTTGTACAGGTAGTTGTACCCTTGAGTACCTACCCATCTCTCTAGCCATCCTTGAACTTTGCATACTACAGAATATTAGGTATTCGAACTTGCCTGCTCTAGAAGAAAAAATGATGGTAAAATTTAGCTGTTATTAAGGGAATGTGAAATTATAGGTTTAGATGTAATGTACTATAGGTAATTGACTTGTATAAACATATTAACAAGTTTTTTCTCTAATAATACTCACTATATGTATGATGATCCAACAAAAACTTCTGGTTTTCGAACCTAATTAATTCTATTTCCTTTTCTTGTTTTAGCTACAGACACATTTACAATACACATCTAGAGTTACTGCTAAACAAATGGCTATTAGAAGAAATTTGAAGTGAAATGATCCATATCAAGTGAGCTAATTGCATTCTGGCATTAGACATAAGTGTTCACGAGTAACTAGGCGGCTCAAAAAATAGACTTCTGCTGTCTACCCCCAGTCTCTCATACCATGTTGCAGTAATATTTTGGCATCAGTGAAAGCTGCATTACACTACGAATTTATTATATTGTCATACACACTAAGGACAGACGAAACTCTTGTGGACATCTAGTCTCAGCTGGCATAATGTTTGCCACAAAGGTTTTCTATAAAAATTTTGTTGTATGCTTTGAAAATTTTATTTTACTGGTTTACCACTTGTATAAAAACTCCTTAATAATGCTTTCATCCATGTCCTCAGTGCCAGAAATTCGGCAAAAATGAGTTATGAACACATAGCTCAGACCTTCTTTCCTGTCTTGCCTGTTGTGATCCAGTCTAACTGAAGTCCAGATTCTGCCTGTTCCTACGTGTGGACATTCGTTAGAAGAAAAAAGCTAGGTAACTCTTCCTCTCCCTCCGTAATCCGTAGTTCAGCTAGGCAGAATTGTAACCACCCCTGATTCTCTATTACCCTTAAGCGTATTTTGGTTTTTAGATATTAGCTAAAAGAGCTGAACAGACGAAATCTAGACCAGAACAGTAGATGTCATTACATACTAATTTAGCATCTGACGTATTGTATCACCGTTGCTGAGTGCTCCGAGAAGCTTTCTGCTGCTCTCAGGCAGATGCCACCTGAGGCTCTCGGGCTTTGCTGTCCACCTCATTATTATTTATTATTGAAATTGAACTAATGTGAGTTAAGCTCTTTCCAAACACACGGAATGATGCATTTTGTACTTTTAAGAGCCTGCATGAAAATGTCTTTCCCTGTCAAGCCAATATATCATGGCTGACTCCGGTGCAGCCCTGGCAAATTACATACTGGCACGTAATCCAGGCAGCAGCCCAAAATGATGAGGAAAAAGGGCACAGATAAGCACACGATGTACTATTAAGTCAAAAGTTACTAAGAAAAAATGTGATTAAAGAAATGAAGTGGAAACAAATTCATGCATTAGTGAACAGCATGTCCAACAGCTGCCTGTTTCCCTTGTAAATCCTGCCTGTTCTCTACTGTGAAGATTGCCACTATCTTGATGAAATTTGGATTTAGACTAGCTTTCATTATTCTGTATTATTTGCTATAGGAATCATTAGGCATAGGATCAAGAATTATGGAAAACTTTGAAAGGTAGAGATGTCAAAACTTAAGCTCTTCTAATTATAATCCTATTTTTTTTAATTTTCTTTTTTAATTTCAGATTTTGTAATGACAACTACCTGCTTAATATTTCACGAATCACTTTATGCAAAGGGTCCTAGGAGTACTAGATCATTATGTGTATTTTGTAGAACGGCTTTAAAAACACTTTGTATTTATGGGAATACAAATATACATCTCAGGTATTTATAGTTTGTCGGAGAACACACTTACCCTCCAGGACAGAAGTGCTATAAGCTACAGATGATGACATTCATCGTGGCTGAATTTATGTACAAGTACTACTGTGCTGTTTGTTTAGGCGTCGTACTAACATGACCGTGTAACAGTCGGTTTGGAAATACGTGATGGCATTCTAGCAGGAATGCATTTTCTGCAGTTTTAGTACCCTTCAAATATTGAGTAAAGGGGACTGAAATGTATAATTCTTGGTACGCTGGCATAACTGTAGAGAGTAGCAAGGGCTTTACAATTTTTATTTTTCTCTTCATAAATTTATGTTCCCGTTACAGTAATAAAGTCCAAACAATAACCCCAGCCGTCTTTAGTTTAGCTGTCCTGAGCATCCAGGGCAGTCCAGCTTCAGCTGGTCGAGGAGACCACAGGAACAGCTGAAGCAGCACGGAGAACTAGAACAGAGATGGAGGTTTGTGGTATCAGCAGACCTGTGAGGGACATACGGCCCCGTTTGCCAGGAGCAGATGATGAACTATGCTTGTAAGTACAATTAATAGCTTACAGGCAATAAAGGGATATTAATCCTTTTTAGATAGGAAAGCTTCCTTATATTTTAATTAAACAGTGCAATAAAAACTCGATGCATTTCTAAAATGCACATTCTTTGATAGAAGCACACATGTATCAAGCAGACCTGGGAGAGATACTGCCCCTGGCATTGCCAACATTGTTGTTAGTGCTTCTACTTTCTTTAAAGAACTCAAATAAAAATACAGCTACGAAGCACATCTACCACCTCTACACCACCCCCTGCAAGTAATTTCTCTAAACCTCTGTGGAGTACTTAAGACTTTTGCTAATACCTTTAGTTCCTTAACTCTGTTTTACTATGAGGTTACTTTAAGTGCATGAAGTATGGGCTCCTTTAATTATTTGAACTTTTTCTTTATCACCTCTCCTGTATTGTAGCTCCTGATATGAAGTCCAGAAGTATTTATCCTATTTCTTTCCTGTTTATTCTTGAAAATATAGGATTTCTACTTAAATTTCTTGTCACAAATTCTGCCATGAAGGAACATCTGTAATTGAAATATCAACCATTAGGTTAAGCTGAAATTATTTGAGCTTTGAACAGGCTGCTGATTCTCTATGTTTGTATTGCAAGGTCATATTCTGTGCAAAGTAAAGATTGTCTATTCATCGAGTTACCCAGATCTGTCACCAGTCAAGTACAATTAGAGTGAAAATACCAATGGTTATATGTGTGTTTATACAGAGAAAAGTTTATTACTATATGCATTTATCTATAGTGATTTTATATTATTTTCTCTTTTCTGATCAAATATTCTGCCTTTCTATAACCACTGAAAGTTCACAGTCTGGTCCTCTGTGCTTGTATACAAGGGGTTCTTCCGTGCCTACACATTAAGCAGCATCAGTGATTCACGCACGGCACAAAGAAAATCTGTCCCACTGCCAACAACAACCTTGTCATGAGTTTTTGTTCATAGCTTATCTGGCAGAAAAAGTTAATAAGAGGAAAATTTTTTTGTTGTTGTTACTAATACTCATATTGGGAAACTGTTTTAATCAATGAACGTTAGAGATGCCTCATCTCTGGGTCAGAATTCCATTAGCTGCTCGTTGAATCCAACACAGAAGAGCAACAATATGTATTTGCAGATGGGATTGTGATTGCTCTTACAGGCAATTGCTCAAATATATTCAGTTACCTGAAGAAAATCTACATTCGTATTTAGCAGATAGTCTAGTCGCAACAAAAGAAGTGATTAAACAGATGAACGGATTGTATTTCATCTGACACATCTCCAAATCTAAATTTTGCTTAATCCTGGTTTGCTGTGAAAAGCCTGTGCTGAATGAAAAACGGATGGGTGATTCAGGGAATTAAAAAAACAAACAAACAACCAAAACCAAACCAAAACAAAAAAACTAAACCCCAAAAAATCCCAACAAAAAAAGTCCCAAACAAACACGTAGAAGTGTGGCAAAAAGTGAAATAATCTTGATAATTTAACACTGGGAGAGAAACCTTTTAGCTTTAAGGATGCCATTGAATTCAGATGGCTAAGAATTGCGCATAATTCAGAAGAAAGCTTATATGAAAGCTTGGGTTTATTATTTGTAACCTATTTTGCACATGAAACGATCAGTGTGGGGCTATGGAATACCTCTTCACTGAAGAAACCTGAGTAGGATGAGGAGTAAATCCTTCATGATGGTGAGGCAGCGCACTTGTAGTAGCCGACAACTCGGCCCGAATGGTCACTGATCCAGCGCGGGTGTAGTGTCTGTAGAGAGAAGAGACCTGTTCTGTCTCTCCAAAAATAAGAAAACCTTTTGGATTAAATCCAGTTTCACAACACAGGATTCTGATGTTTTGCACCACATCCATATACATCTATAAATACTCTCCCTACTAAAAGAAGCATAACCAAAATCCACCATACCTATTCTTAAACTTTGAGAATGCTTCTCTTCGCTCACAAGTTTTCCCGTGGAGGAAGGGTATACGTGACTATTACATGTTTTTAGAAGTCCAAGTCTTGACCTTGTGCTCATTATTTACTGAGGAAACCTGTTAAAAATTGATTACAGCCCTCAAGGTTTTTTTTCTTGTTGAGAACACAATTTGCGATGTTCCTTTGCCATGTACTCCACAGCCCTTTGAACGTAAGGGATTCCTCGAATGATTTACACTAAGAACAGAAATAGCCTGACAGCATTTGGAAGCACCTTATACGCAACCAAAACTACAGATGTGTTTTATCCACATTGGAAGTTCTACCTTTCTGACATTTTATTCCTTTATTTTAAAAATTCAGCGAGATTACCAGTTGGTTTAGAATAGCTACAATTGATTGGGTCTTATATTGTGGTTTGGGATAATTTTCTGATTTTAGACTCATTCTGAAGATGCATTAGAACTGCACAGTCCTTGAGCATAGTCCTTTCTGATAGCACATCTTATGGAAACACAGTCCAGCTGCTCAGCTGATCTGTATCAACATCTGTGCTGATTCATATCAGTATTCCTCTGTTTAGGTGACTGGTTATTTCTTTATTAATGTTAAGGCTCCGAGTCGGAATACCACGTGATTCTTCCAGCTCTCAAGTAATTGTGCAGGTTCAGGTCTCACTGGGAACAGAGCGGAGAAACTATTACATTTCTGACGCCGGTCAGCTGAAAGTGTGGGTACAGAAGCAGCAGCACAAGACTTGTCTGTACTTAAGATGACTTTGTTGTTTCCCTTTGAAAGGAGACACTTGGTGTCTTTAGTAGCATGTCACACTCCTCTGTTTTCCACGGTTTAGCCAATTTTTTCCCTTGTTTATTCATTTTAAATTGTTGTGCTATTGAATGAATACCAAAGGCACGCAGGATGATACAGTAACTATAGAGAACCTTACAAATTAATTATTTACATATTGGCATCGTCTGCTATCCCGTAAATGACAGACACCAGCGTACAGAGAAGTAGTCTGAGCCGGAGTACTTCTAGCTCAGTCCGTGGGCTAGAACTTGAGCTCAGTCATGCAAATGGTGACCTTGAAGGAACAACCTGCCTTCCTCTCAATTTCTAGTGGTGAACGTAATATAGTTTGGACCATCATGAAGTTTAGCACAGCTGTAGTTCCAAATTATGAGAAATTTGAAAAAAAAAATATATGCGATTTGGTTATTCCATGGTTCATCTTCCTTTGTGTTTCTGTCACCATGTGGCAGAGCACTGGCCTAGAGAACAGCAAAGACCGAAAGAAGAGGTTCATGTCTAACTCCCGCTGCAAATCAAGGGGGAGAAAAAAGTGAAAAAAACATCATCTCACATGCACGATTGTAAGATTAGACTAGCCTCAGTAGAGTTGCATGAAATTGTTCCAATGTGAATTTAGAGCCAAAAATAGCAGAAGCACATCAGCTAGCTTTTGTTTGAAGTAACCTACAAAACAAAGTTACCGACTTGCAGAAAAATTCTGTTGAAAGGCAATAAAGTGGTTACATAAGTGCCAAAAGCAATTAAACGTGGTGAAGGCGCCCTGTCATCCTCAAACAGTAACATGGTGCCTAGATATTTACAGTATATTCAGTGTGCTATATCCCACATGCTGGTCTGAGATCTCCAAGCACAGCCAGCAAGCCTAAATCTCCTATTAGGGAGACATTAAAAAACTCAGCTTATCTCCAGATACATCATTTAGAGATTAAAATGTAAATATTATTTATTGAAGAAGTTTTGGTGGTTGTTTTTTTTCCCCTCTAAGCGCTAGGAGCTCTAGAGGAATGGGGACTACTGATGTGGTAGGTATCTTAGCACGTAATACAAATGAAAGTCCAGACCCACCCTGCTATGCAGTGTAGTACTTGGACAAATGATGTACAACCCATGCTCTGCAGTTGGGTGTTTTTAATTTTTTAACTTTTAATATAGCGTGTTTTTAAAGCTTTGATATTCCTGTGCAGAATATAAACTGCCGTTTACTTGCCATGCTGATTTAGATCTGTTCCCATCTTTATATTTTAAATGCACATGACGTCTCAGGAAGCCTAAAATGTATTCACTCACTTCACGTGTTGAGGGCCTAAAAGAATGCTTGGTTTTGTTTGGGTATGGAATTATTTCTGTATTTTACCACAATATTCTTAATTTTGATGGACTGCTGTTTCACGTAATGTCCCTGTGTGGGGTAAGCCGTGTAAAATGCAGCATGGGCAACTGAATGAAACAAAGTTCTATTCCTGTTATTTCCACTAATTAAGTGATCCTGCAGTTTGCCATGCGACACTCTTGTTTTCTCATCTATGAAATAAGGGGCACAGTCTACTGCAAAACGCGGTAGGAGAGCTATTCTGAGCATGCAGTTTGTTGTCAGGTCCGCACTTTTTCAGTGTTCCAAATAAGTTTCAATTTATGATGTGACAAGCAAGAATTAAAAATAGGGAGACAAGATGGAGACCACCTCGTGTGAATAACTCTATCTGCTGTTGTTAGTGACATGCAGATACATTACCAAAATATACTATATTTGCTCTTTTTTACTTATCATTTGTCTCTAATGCCTCTTTTTTCTTTTTTTTTTTTTTTTTTGTAATATTACACTGGTTGCCTTTTTCCTTATATGCTTTCTGACATCATGTCCTTAATTTCTGGGTTTGGGGAGGGGTGGTTTGGGTTTTTGGGGTGGAGGTTTTGTTTGGTTTTTGAATGAGCAGCACTATCGAGGTGATGAATTTTCGGCTGCCCTAAGGCTCTGATTTGCATAGGTCAGTCAGATAGTGCTCTGTATCTCTGTCTCTGTAATCCTTCAGCTACTCTGACTGCTAAATGGCTTCTGAATCTGGGTTGGTCTTTGCAGGTGAGAGTACAAGGAGGTAGAAAATATAATATCCAGAAACGGAGTGAGGTTCCGGTGGTACTGAGAGGCGCCGTAGGGGATTCTGCAGTCTCAAGTTACGTACTCAGGACTTTCGTCTTCAAGGTGCACTGGGGAAGAATATTTTTAAATCTGTTGTTTGTACTTAGAAAGATCTCCTGGAAATAAAGTTCATGTAACGTGTTGCCAGACGGTCATAGAAGACCCTGAAAGTCATGCTGAAGTTTACTCTCTCTTTCTTGGATTTCAAAAACGTACTCAGAAATAAGATTTGAAGGACACTTGTGTTAGTGTAAGGCAGCAAAACATGATAGAGCTAATACTGCCTTTTAAAAATTTATTAGAAAAATATTGATATCTAAGTGCTTTGTGCCAGGTCTGTAGCATAGATAATATTCCACAGAACTGAGCCTTTGAATAATTACAGGATATGAAAAGTAGATATAGCTTTTACTATGTCCAAACCCAGTTACTTCTCAAGTTGCCCCCAATTCTTTTGCTTGACTTAGAAAAACAACAAATTAAAACTCTATAATTGAAACACAAATGATTAATGATATGGATGCCAGAAGTCTATTACTAAGTCCTTTAACAGCACAATAATTCAAGAAAGTCTTGATGTGCTACATGACAAATCCAGTCATATTTCTAGGCCAGCTACATAGAGCCTTCAGTAATAAATGTAATTCTTTCCTTGGCCATTTTAGAGGTTATTCTACTTTTCCTTTTATCTAGGTAATACACGTTTAGGTGTATTGGGTGCAATAAAGTGCCTTGAAAGCAGTTTAGCAATGATATTTTTATGCTCTTAAATATATCCAATGACATATACATGCCTATATGATATAAATAAAGGTTTTAGGATCCACTTCTCTTGAGATATTTATGCAAAGGCTGTCTGTGGACCGTAACGACACGCTAACAGATGAATTACAAAAATGTCTGCAGCGTAACTTTATGGTAACCCAGTGACCTAACTGTAGTGCCGTGAGATCTGAACTCGGGGCTGAAGTCCTGTAGTACTACACAAACCTCTTCTTTAAAATCTTCAACAGAATAGGAAATTAATCCAAGGGAAATCTCAGAACAGAAAGGTCATAGAAAAAGGCTGCATTTGGGGATTAAAAAAGAGGCAAGGGATGTCTTATAGGAATCCCACCTTTTTTTTTTTTTTAATAAGGCACTGAGCCTGCTCAGCCTCCACTGAAATTGCTGTGGTGGTGCCGAGGAGTTTGCGGGACCAAACCCCGAACGTGTTATCGGCAGCTTTCCCACAGCAGTCACCTGTCCTCAAAATACATAATACGTATGCAGCTCACACCTCACTACATCATTAGAGGCAGCACTAGCCTTCGGAAAATGTTTGTATCGTTAGCCCAGTTGACTTCAAAGCAAGTAAATTGTATAGCAATAGAGCATTACTCTCACCTATAAAAGTCAGGATTAACAAAAGCTACGCCTACAGATGGAGTAGAAGAGATCTAACAGGACTTGTTGAATTTCCTAACTGGATTAGATGAAATGTAATTTAGTTTTTGTTCTTTAAGGCACAAACTTTCATATATTGGGATACACTCACAAAACAGGAGATGTTTTTAAAAAGAGATTTTTTTCTCCTCTTTACATATCAGCCAAGCGATTAAAGTGAGACAGAAGCTGTAGACAGCTGTGGGAACACCTACCCGGTTACAAACAAAATCCCAACAGATAATCACATAAAGCAAATACTGTACCAATTCCACTGGCTTCTCTTATGGAATGCGGTCTCACTTGCTGATGATAATACTGAAACCTTGTATTGCTTTTTACTGACAAGATGTAATTTCCATTTCCATGGGCTCATTTTACAGATTCTTACATATATACAAATTTTAGCCTGGTATTTACGTTAGCATACTTTGTTTGCTATATGAGTAGCAAGTTTGAATATTTTTAGCAAAGGCAGACCTGTTTGGTTTTGGCAGAATGTAAGCCAAGTGTCCTTTAAATTCACTTTGCAATTACGTCCTCTACTAAAATAGACCGAGTAAACAATACACTCAATTACTACAGGTAATAAATGAGAAATGATGTAGACTCATGATGCTAAATATGTTGCATTTTTCATTTGATTAGCATAAAATTACTGGGCACAGGTGCTTTTGTAATTGGGACTCATTTGGAAAGTGTTAGTGTTCGGTGACCCTCAAAGTCGAATAGCTGGTTTTTGTGGTGGTGTTGCGATGCAGTGCCATTTTGAGTAATGTCGGAATGCCATCTGTCCTCATATTTCAATAGCTTACATTACAGAAGACTTCCGTATGTATTTAGCTGCAGATCTCAAGTTCTGTTATCTGCAGAAAATTAAAAATGTCTTTTTTTATTAAGAATCTTTCTTGTAACTGCACAAGTTCTCGTGACCCAAAAGCGTGTGCAGTAGCAGACTTGCCCTGTACACAGCACGTGCTTGAATATCCTCCATAGTAAACTACTAATAAATTTCAGACTTATCCAGGTTAGTTGTCTTATCGCTGGAATCAAGCTGCACTTTAAATGAGTTTGTTTGGTTGTTTGGTTTGGTTTTAAGTCATAAAGAGGCACACTGAAAAAAACGCAAGCTAGAAAAATCTGGCAGCCAGAATGATCTTATCGAGCAACTTTAGCTTGTCAGAATGTGCCCACACTGAAATTTTGCGGGGTGGTTATTAGGTCTTATATAGGTCTAATGGGAGTGATTGAAGATTTCTATGGCTGTAAGAGCCCTAAGGAAATGCTGTCTGATTTGTTCTCAACTTCGGGCTGTTCTCTGGCTGGTTGTGATTTTCTCCACCCTCTTAATATGAAAGAGAAGTCAAATTAGTCTCAGCTAAGCTGTTTAGGACCAACAATGTTTTGAGGGGAGGTGGTATATGGAGGTATTCACAGCTTTAGAGATAGTAACAGATGTAAACTGCAATACACTATTTTATTGAAGGATAAAATACCTTTATTGTTTTAACTTTCTTTCTAATTTTTTTCATACAAAGGATTCTAGTAATAGAAAAGTGAAGCGTAAAACAAGAGAACATTGCTACAGTGAACTGGTAAAGACTAAAAAAGTTGTGGGTAATCAAATAGCTTTTAATGCTCCGCGCTCAGATTATTGCACGTTTATACAAACTCAAAAGTATTGGTGTCAATCCTATTGTTCCACCCACTCAAAGAGGGGAGTAGAACTGTCATTCTTTTTTCTGCTTTATTTCTATTTAGAGCACTGGATAGCCTGGGTGTTATAAACATTTACTTTGGAAACTACTGCATAGGCTATTCAAGACATGTACAACTTTAGAACGGAACAAGTGCTTCACAGTGAATAGTTTATTTGATTAATTTTTCTGTTTTTTCCTGTAAGCCATCATGAGCCATCTACAAGTAGTTTTTTTCTTGCTACTATTATTATTGTTAGGAAATATTCTAAGACATAAGGGCCATTCAATTCTTGTTAAAAATAAAAAACCACCACCAGGAAGCTGCTTCCTTACTGTCCTTTGTGCGAGTGAACGTCTGCTCTGTTAACTACAGAGTGTTTGGGAATACAAAATGGGTACTGTCAAAAAAAACCCCAAACCCAACAGAAAAGAGTAACTCATGCTCTAGAGAACTTGCAGTGACCTTCAAATCTAAATGTCGGCAAGTGCAATAACAGTTTGTTCAGCATTAACTGTGTCTTCTGGAAGAAAACATAGGAAAGTACATACAAAAAAGAACAAACTCATCACTTTTTCTAACTCTCATGAAGTTCATAGAGTCATACAATAGTTTGGGTTGGAAGGGACTTTTAAAGGCCATCTAGTGCAACCCCCCTGCAATGAGCAGGGACATCCTCAACTAGATCAGGTTGCCCAGAGCCCCGTCCAGCCTGACCTGGAATGTTTCCAGGGATGGGGCATCTCCCACCTCTCTGGGCAACCTGTGCCAGGGCTTCACCACCTCATTGTGAAAAACATCTTCCTTATGTCTTGTCTAAATCTCCCCTCCTTTAGTTTAAAACCATTACCCCTTGTCCTGTCACAGCAGGCCCTGCTAAAAAATTTTTTCCCATCATTCTTACAGGCCCCCTTTAAGTATTGAAAGGCCACAATAAGGTCTCCCCAGAGCCTTCTCTTCTCCAGGCTGAACAACCCCAGCTCTCTCAGCCTGTCCTCACGGGAGAAGTGCTCCAGCCCCTGATCATCCTCATGGCCTCCCCTGGACCCGCTCCAGCAGGTCCATGTCCTTCTTGTGCTGGGGGCCCCAGAGCTGGACGCAGTGCTCCAGGTGGGGTCTCAAAGTTGTCACCTTGTGGGGTTTATAAAATGATCAGATTGTTTTTTTCTTAGATACTGGAAACATACCTTTTAATATCATAGTTTATTGAGTTTTCTTGTCGTTTAGGAAAAATAAGAACCAGGACATTAGCATGACCTGATTAAAAAATGAATTTTGTAGTTTGACTGGTGATATTTAATCTTAATCTTGCACTATCTCTTTCTTCTCTCACATACACACAGGTGCAGTTGTATATGAAGTAATACATTACTTATATCAAGATTAGATATCATGCTATATATTAGAAATTATAAATTATATAAAATTATATATGCACACATGTGGGGGATGTGTGCACTAAGCACTACTTAGAACTACTTAGATTCTTTTATGGTGGTCATTATTGATTAAAATATAATTTAGCCTGTAAATGTTTAGCCTCACTAGATTCCAAAATTGTGTGATATATGGGGTTCTCGTTAGTGTTTAATTTTCCTGAACAGCCTACCTAACAGCTGACTGCAATAATTTCAGTTTTTCATTGTCTCATATGTTTCATACATACGCATGTCTGCTTTGCGACAAGGAGATGCTGATGTTTTGTCCTCAGCTTAATGCATATTATTATTTATGGGTTTCACAAGGTCAGTACAAGGGAAAGTATTTCTAAGTTTTGGGTTCAGTTAATTTAGGTAATTTTAGCTCCCTCTCCTATATAATCGTACCAGAATTTTATTTTGTTTGCTCTTGGTTAATGTTCTCAAAGCATATGACTTAGATATCCTCTATCTTGTTTGCAGTTAAATATAAGTAAATACGTCATTTTGACTCTGTTGAAAACTGAGGTACAATGAATCATCACAGACCTGCTCGTATTGATCCTGAGAAAACTGATTGCATACGTTTTCATGAGGGTTTTTCCCCCCTCAACTGCATGGAAATATAAATAAGAAACTGCGGTTGTTACAAGGAAGTGAGGCAACTGAAAATATTGGTTTAAGGTTCTACTAGAAAACACGTATTTAAATTATCTGAAATTGGCGATGCTTTCAAAATAAGCTGTATTAGAAAAAAACAGCTGAATTCAGAGCACAATGATAAACAGATGCGGCTTCTTTTTTTGTGCATAGCTAGGTACTTTGGGAACTGCTTTAAATTGGCGTCCATTGCCAATTTAGATGCCCTAGAACAGCTCTCAGCTATTTCTGTAGAAGGGCACTGCTATCCCACAAGTCCTGCCTCCTTCACCGCCCTTCGCAGCTGTCTTGGAGGCATTTGGGTATCAACTTAACACTAGATGCCTGAGCATAGTTAGTGGAGTTCCACCCCATACTGTAAATGCAAATACATTTTGTATTTTACCAGAGGAAGGTGACCTATTATTATTTTCATCTTCTGTTTCTGCGCTTCTTTCTTATCGTTAAGCACATTTGTGAGTTTGCTACACATCGTAGTAGCTCTGATCTCGGAGAGTAGACTGTCATCCTCCAGCTCTCCCAGAGTTCAGGGAGCACTGTGCTGGCTCTCATGTAGAAAGGAGGTTCAATTAGAGATGAGTTCCACTGGTCTGAGGTGGTTAGTAACTAGCAGATTGACTTTAACTGGAAGAATTATGTATTAAGAAATGCTCCAAACAGTGCTTGAAAACTGCGAGATATCATCCCTAGCTCTTGACAAATGACACTCTTTGAATTATTTTTTTTTTCTTTTAGAGCAGTTAAACAGAACACTTAAACATTTTAAAACAATAATGTACATATTATGTCCAACATAATATACTACTGGGAGACGGCTGCATGTGTGAGGGAAAATTCAGCCCTCGTAGTAATGTTATGAAAAAGATGATTCAGGAAATGAACGTGTAAATATGTCATCTATCATCCCAAATGATCTATTGGAAAGAACAAGTCCTTTCCCTCTGATGGATGTTCAGCCATTTGAGGTTATTGTGAATCTTCATCTCGGAGAAATTCCATTACAATCAACACAAATGCATGTTAACATGTGAAGAAAAAATGTGGTCTTTTGGTATCCGTGTTAAAGATGTCCTAACAACTTTCACTTCTTGTGGGAGTGAGGTTGTCCTATGATTCTGTGATTGTTGTGCTCAATGTCCAGTGTTGGCGTAATGTATACCAGTAAGCAGCTATTTTCCACCTTAAGGATATTTGAATATAGTGCAAATAAAAAGTAATATAATCAAGGGCAATTCTCTTTACTTAAGAAACAGCATGTAGAAGTTGAAAGATCTGGTACGTTGTAGGATTTGCAGTCCTTTGAGAAGAATTGCCCTGTATAAATGTAGCTCTGTAGATGTGCATTAAATGGAAATAAAAACTGAGCTATGTCTCTCCCACATATTGTTGAGTAATATTGACTATGCAATAGAGAGAAGCTGGTTGCCTTTACTGTAAACACAGACAAATATATGTATATACATCTACAATGACCATCACTGTCATAGAAATAGATAGGGCAATTACTGTTATTAGAATTGGACTTCTTGTTTATTTCTGCTTGTGAGTTAAACTGTGGAAGATTTTAAAGTCAGGATATAAAGAGATGTGATACAATGATTTCCTTTATACTATACATAGACATTAATACATATTTATCTGTGATTTCTGTTGTGGAAAGATATAATAGATACTTAATTACTTTAAAATGCCTGAAATTTGTAGGGCTAGGAGGGCGAGTCAAAGGTCTATCATACAATCCAAAACGCCGCTGTGAACTTCTGTAATTGCAAATGGTGCTACTCAAAAAACAGGGGAGAAGGCAAAGGTGATAGCATTGGCACCTTTTTCTTGATGGAAATAAATACACAAGGTGTTACGTGGCAGTTGGCCTGTGTGCGCGTGCGATATACCGACAAAGTCCCTGGTTTCCAGGAGCAGTCAGACAGAACTGGATTTGGAAAGGAGATATTTCTGGCTCTTGCACTACGCACCTTGCCCAGAAAAGCTCTGACAACTTCATCCGCCTGCTACATACAAAACCGCTCTAGTTTTTCACAGTAAGTGCTACAAATCCTTGAGCAATTTTGGATTTCCTAGACAGGACAATAAGCCATTTCCCTCCCAAAGGAATAAGACGTCTCCCAGAAGAATACAAACTGTTTGAGTGCGCTGAGGAGGAGGGATGACTCAGGCCTCGGTTGTTTCCTATTTGTAGCCCCTTTGCCGACCATCTGTTTCGTCACCTCGCTGGAGGCGGGTGAATAGAAGCAACCCCAGCCCAGGGAGGGTCTCTGAGATTGGCCTCACTCAACGTGCCAGATGGATGTCACCAAGGGCAGCCAGGCGCAGCAGGCACGCCGAAGACAGGCTAGCAAGTCTGTGCTGTAGGTAGTTTTGGAATGTTCGTAGATTGGGCCAGTGAAGCCTTCAGCAGCAAAAATTGTGTTTCTGGGCAAACTCCAATGATTTCGGCATTTAAAGTTTATCGAAACAGGCTATGAATATGCATGCTGAGGCATTGCCCATCTCTGGAGAAAAATCATCGTGGCGCTCTCAGAACTGGGTGGGGTTTTTTTGGTCCTTAGGTATCATGAACTTGCACTCTGCCAGAAATTGCTTCATTTGTTGGCTTATGTTCAAAATGCCATGCAATCTTCATGTTAGATTGGTATGAGTATCCTTAAATATTTTGTTTTTAACGTGGAAATTGAATGTCACTAGAAACCCTTAGTGTAGAGAAGAGTCATCTGTGAGAGTCTAAGTAATAGGAAATAAAGGTGTTGATGGAACCCAGGTTTGTGTTGGCAGGTCATCTGGCGAGCAGTCCTGTCGGTAGTGCTCTGGCATCTCACATGAACAAACGCCGAGTAGAGAGAGTAAGAGTTGCGCAGTCATGCCAAAAAGCCATGTGGGAAGAAGAAAGCTCTGATAAGGCTATTTCTAATATAGGAAAGAATTGAACTACATATCAAAGTCAAAAGATGTTATGAAAGAGGGAATTCAGTTGACCTAACTTTGCAGTTTTATTTAGCAGTTGAGGATATTATAACAATGCATGCTTTGAGAAGGAAATTTGTATGATGTTAGTAATGAAAAACATATAAAGCATAACTGAAGGACATTTCAAAAGTATGAAGCAGAACTGGGCCCTCGTCATTTATTCCAGTGCAGACTTTGGAAGAGAACTCAAAGAAATGATGAGTTTGGCTTGCTTCTCTGTCGTAAGTATTCTGCAAGTTTTGCTGCAAGCACAACACACACCAAGGGCGTCTAGTTTCACCTGCAAGCATATACATTAAATGCATTGTCAACAATTTTGCTGATTTCAAGTATCTGAAATGCAAAGCTTGGTTTTTAGTCAAGCTTGTAAGGTCTCACCAGGAAGATGCTGTAATTTCTGAATTATTTCAAAGAAAAAAAGATAAAAGAGTTGACGATCCTTGAAAAAACGTTCGCATGCAAAATCCTGTATTGAAAAGCTTCGAGGAGGGTTCAGAAAGCTTTAAGCAAATTGGGAAGGAGTTCAGAAACTGTTTCCAAACCGTTTCACTCTGGAATACTTGATGGCATTTTTATTAGGTAAGCTGTCAGTCTAGTAAATAGGCTTCATTCAGACAAATAATAGCATATTCATTTTTTATTAGGAGAGATTATTTTTAATAACAAAGGATCTTGTTTGCAAAGTCTACCTCAAAGACTCCCACGTCATCAGCAAGCAGATAAGCCTTCAAAAATATCAATTTATATTTTGATTTTTTTTTTTTTTTCATGTAAGAAGTCAGTCTTAGTCTCAAAATGTTACGGATTAAAAGCACCTATGTAAGATGCAAGAGTGCCCTGTGGTGGTGCGGCCGTAAGGACAGAACTCAGATCTGCAGGACCCAGCCAGGGCCTGGCAAGACACCTTCTTGCCCCTCTGTTCTGCTGTCCTCCTTTGGCTGCTGCGTGGAGTGTGGTGGTGTGTTAAACTAGAACTCAAGACGTGCAGATCGCTGTCAGCTTAGGGTAACAATACGAAAAATAATTGGAGATGATGGTTATGCAATAGCTGAAGTGATGCCGCGGTCGGCAATTAAAAACCAGACAGGGAATGGAGCAGACCCGTCGCTGCTCCCTAGCTTGGCCGGTGTCCGAGCAGTGCAGCTGTGGCAAGGGATTTTTAAAGGCTGTTACAGCATCAGATCCTACTGGTTAAGGCAATCATATGAAAATCGAAATACCTAGAAAAATCTTATATTTTGTTTTGGGAGAGATAAAAGAGGAAGACTTCTAGGAGATAATATTGCACTTGACTATTTTGAATATTAAAGAGGATGAGAATTGGAAATTTTCCTATTTTCCACTTTCCCAGAGGTAGGAAATGCCGTAAACATTTGAAAACGTGACACTGGGAAAGTGCTTTCTTGACGACAGCCTCACCTAAATATCCCAAACTTCCCCTTGTTCTGTAGAAATGAGTACGACATGCTGAGAAATCAGGTATATATGATGCTTGTATAATTTGCAAAGGTACAATCTTGAGCAGGAATCACATTCTGAAACGAGAGGCACTATGCACAGGTATTTATTCTCCTGAGTTAATAAGGCTTCAAGCTGGCTGGTTTTCCTGGCATCCCGTGTGGATTTACGGGTTCAGGTAGTCAAGAAATCGGGTGAACGTGTGTACTATCATTCACTGTACATTTGCCTCTCTCATTCAACGGGAAGAAATTTAAGTTTGCAGAACTATAATAATTCTTTCTAGTCCAAACAGGCAAATCACTCAATACACGTCTGAAATGGTATTCATTATTTAACAAAACAATTATTTATATTGAAATTTTTTAATCTGTTCACCTCCTCATCACTTTTCCTAGTCGTCAATTGCTCTATAAAACTAACAATTCCTCACTGGAGAGCTGTTAAACAGAGACTATATTGCAAATAGCAACCAGCTGGGTTTGTTTTCTCCTGTCCTCCATCATTTTTGAAAACTTTATACGCGTTAGTAATTCAGTGCAGTATAAGTGACACAGGGAAAGGATGGTCCAAGCTTTCAACACTGGTGTCTGAAGTTCTAACGTTTCTTTGCGGAGAAATTAGCTTGATTTGTTCCCTGTCCCCATTCCCCGAGGAGTTTCAAGATGTCTTGCAGACAATTTGACGGAAGCCAAATCCCTAAGGATAGTTACAAACTCTTCGTGGTCTGAAACACAAAACAAAAAGAGAGGCACATCAATGCTATTTTTTAAATTTGATTATTTTTTGGGAATATATTGTATCAGATTAAGAATAAGTCATTACATGTTGATTTGGGTTTTGGGAGGGTATTTTGGTTTGGGGTTTTTTCATTTTTTAATTTTTTTTAGCAAAGGTATATTTTGGAAACACTTAAGTCTTACGTAGTTTACGTTCCTTCTGTGAATTTCAGTGGGCTTTGAATTAGACACTGGAGGATGAATGCTTTTTAAACAAATAATTCTGCAGAAGTAAGAATAACAAGGTGATAGTCGTAATGATCATCTCATGACTGTCAACAAATTATGGTGCATCCAGCTGTTTTAATTACTTTATGTCTCAGTAGAGTATGCGGTTGTGATGTACAAGCAATGATACATGTATCAGGACATCCAGTTAATTTGGCAATACATTTGCCAGATTTTATGGATCGTTTCTTTTTGAAATAATTCCTTGTGATGTTAAGCCACGGTCTAGTAATTAAGGCCGCAAAATTGTGAAGCTATAAAGGTAAATTAAAAAATACTGAGGTACAAATATAGTGCAAGCTCTATATTAAAAAAGCAGCACATATTCTTCCTGTTCATGTCCCTTTGAATCTTGAAAGTTGGAGGAAATAGGGAAAACCAGCCCTAAACCGGCCAATATTTCAGTGGAAGGAAATTCACTGCTTATATAAAGTGATAGCCTGGATTGTAGAGTAACTGCCCCATATAGCAGCCCCTTTCGAGGGTAAGGAGGTGAGCGAAAGGCCTGCAATGGAACGCGTTGGCCAGCTCGCAAGGACCTGCCGTCCCAGCAGGGAGAGACTGCAGAGGGCTGGAGCAAGCTAAAGCAGCTCATAAACGGCTTCAGCTCAGCGCCTAGGTCTTTCCCGCAATCCCCAAGAGTCAGAGGAATGAGAGTTCTGAAAATGCTTTTTCGTCCTCCCTTACCCACCCCCCCCCCAAAATGTTTGCACAAAAGAAAATGTAATTTCACGTGGACTTCATGACGATCTTGCTTAGTAACATACAGAACAGTATAGCACCAAGTCACTTTGGCATGGTCAGTTTTCTGATAGAAAGTCTTGATTACTTATATGGAAGTAATCCTTTACAAGGGAGTGCTTTAATGAGAATGTATATTAAAACATTCTCCTTATAAAATTTGCTGAAAACGCAGTGTATGAAGTAGTTAACAGTTTGCAGTATCTGACCTCTTGGGTTTTTGTCATTATCCTGATTTTTCAAACACGACTTATTTGAAATTTTATCTATATTAACTGTTTCTTTTATTTTCTTTTTTTATTTCCCATGTCCAGCAAAATGCCTCGGCAGAGAAAGAGAATCTTCACGTGGCCTCGAGAAAGGAAGAAAATCAGAGCATCCAGGAGTGCGATTCCCGAGATGTAAGCTTAGCTCACCTGGAAATCAGGGTCTGTTCTAGATTGTAGGAAAACATTAATGCCTTGGGCAATTACCGATGCAACTGACTTTTCCTACTCAAGCCGGTACATATATTTTATAAGCTAGCTATATTCTTCATTAAAGTGCTGAGGAGCAAATGCTCTTCGCTGTCCATCTATGCAGGTATTCTCTCTGGGTTTCTTTTAAAAACTACTTAACAGAACTTGTAGAGCTGTTGCAGGAAGAGCAGCGGTGGAAAAGACGTGATTTGATGTTTAACCGTTTCAAGAACTGGCTTGTTCCTGATTGAAGAGTTGCTGCATTACAGCAAGATGCAGAACCTTGTTTACATATTGTTTCCACTAATAATCAGGCGCAGCTGTCACAGATGCTTCATTTGATAAAACAGAACCTTCGGGGAGATGTGAGGGGTGACAGCGTAATAGTTGAAAGTGTGTAATCTCACCCACTGCCAGTCTAGGAAAGGCGCAAGCTGTGTTTTTCTTATGACGCGTCTGACAGAAAGCTAAATCTGCTGCTTTTACTGAGGCAAAACTCTGCTCAGACAGCGCGGTGGGAGCTGTGAGCGGAAATCCCAAATGCACGTGTTATGGCTGCAATTACAGCGATACAAATAAACCAGGAAAAAACAGAAAGAACGAGAGAGACGCAATTTGTTGCGAGCATGTATTGTCTGCTCAATATTCCAAAAAGGATAGTGCTACCTTGACTAATTTGCAGGTGAAATAAGGACGAGAGCAGGAAAAAGAGTGTCGCAGCGGCTCTTGAATGAACTACTCAACACGTTACCTCCCTCCGAGTGTGACAGACTCCTGTGGGGGTAACTGGGCAGCTTGCTGGTAGCGATCGTAGCGTTGTGTAGCAGTGTGCGGAAAAGTTTGGAAAACAAATCTTAGATAATTCAGTATCCAACAAATTGTAAAAACCTTATACATATTACCCGTTTATTACAAATATGTTACAAGTTTATTCAATCCAAGTGACTTCCCCTCTGCTGCATCCTCTAGAGGGGGGCAGAGACAAGGAGAAATTGTGTATCTGGGAGAAGAGTGCGTAATTTGCTCCTGCACCTTTCGTAATGTCTAAAGACGAAGGAAATTTCATTTCTTACCAATAAAAATCGAAGGAGGAGAAGAAAGAATAAGATGTAAAATTCTGAAGTTGGAGTGAACTCCGTTTAGACTATGACTGGAGGCTGGTTACCACCTGGGAAAGTTATGGAAAGTTTGATGGAATATAGGTTACTTAAGGTAGAGGCTGAATTTATTTAGGCTGAGTATTTGTAGTTCAAGCAACTTTTTTTTTACAGATGTGAATACATTAAAGCAGACAGAAAAAAAAAAAGTTAGTGCATTTCACAAATCAAGAGAGTATTTAATTTCTGTATCAAGTAATGCAATGACGGACACCTAAAAGATGCACTTTTCCATAAAATCAGGGATGTAGTTATTTTGATTAGGGGGTGGTGGTGTCCTTGTGCCTCTAGCAACTAGTATCTTTAGCCATTTAGTCAGCATGGTATGCTGAATGGTATGAAAAATTTGTCTGAGGAAGCAGAGGAAGACTCCAACTGGAGTTAGAAGTCTTGAGGAGTCGAACTATTTTTCATGATTCAAGTTGAATTAAAATCTGACCCTGTTCCCTGCCTTCTTCTAAGTAGCATTATAATTCAAAGAAAAAGAAATTAGGCTGCTTATCTAAATTTGAGTAATAGGATTGAGTTTTATATCAGTTAATCTCTCAACCATCATATTTTAAGACCAATTCTGTATTCCATGGGACTCACATTTCCTTTAAATTTTAAATCTTTAAGGTTTGTTAAATCTGTATTTGACAAAACCTCCTGGATGGAGGAAAAAGTAGTAAAATGAGAAAAAGCGTACCATAGGGGTATTCAGATTCACTGTGCCTTGCTAGGTCGTGCTCCTTATAGGAAAATCAAGCAGGCAATAATTTTATCAGTCTTATTTTGCTTTTAAACATGTTGCTGCTAGAAATTCTTTTTCCAACTGAAAAATGGGTATTGTGTACTATTCCTAGTTACATTCTGTTCACATTTAAAAAAATCAATCTAGGAGTCGCACTAATAGACAAGAAGTTCGCTGCGCTGTGCTGGCGGCATGGCTTTGGGAGCTGACTTGTGACAGCCACACCTCCAAGCAAGGAAGCCCTGAACAGTGTGATATTTATCCCAATTAGAAACAGAATCTCCAGTGGAATTAAAAAACTTACACGGGAAGACGTTTCTCTTTACATTAAGTGGGACTTTTAAGATAAGTCTTTTTTTTATTTATTTCCATGTTCCACTGGAAATAAAAACTGCTTGGTTTGCTTTTTTTTTTTTTTTTAAAAATATAAAACCAATTGCTTGGTATGATTCAAAGAGAATTCCGGGAGTTAGTTCTTTGTGCAGAGAGCTACAAAGCAGTCCGGAGCTGTGTGAAGTGCAGCAACCCGCGTGGTGAAGCAGCACGGCCTCTGGCGGGCAGGGCAAGTTGCAACCGTCTGGTCCTCAAAGTGAAAGAGTAGATCTACAAACATAGCGCAGGTAATACACAATATACGTAATATTTTAGAGAAACACTTATTTTCAAATTGTGGCTGCACTCAAAAGTACTGGATTTTCTTGCCAGAGGGGCATTAAATAATTCTGTTCTCAGAGAATTTTCTCCCTTTCTGTGCTGCCACCCCCACACTGACCTGTGAAGTTTTATGAGAAATTGGTCTGCACTCGCAGGATTCAATCCTTCAATTTTCAGCAGCTCCTTTGGAGCCTGTCATGGGAGAATAAAACATCTCATTTTGTGAGAATCATCTGATTTCGCTTTAATTATTGGACAAACTTTGATGATGAAAGTGGGAAAGTTTTCTTGTAAACCCAAGGATTGATTAAAGAAAGGCAGTAAAATTTTCAAAGAGAACTAAAGCATTAAAATATATTTTCACAAACTATTGCAACTATTTCACAAGTCTAAGGACCTCCCTTGACCCCTTTTTGTCCTGTGGGTTGCTCACAGTGATGAGGGAAATAATTTTCCTGGCGGTTGTTTAAGTTGAAACTTTTTTTCTTTCCCTTACACGCACTGTCCGTCTGAACGTGGACTGCATGGGACATAATAACAGGGCAGATGATGACATTGGGCTAGCAACCTCTTCCCGCCTTTTATCATTATTTTTTATATCTTATATTAGCAGATATATGTTTTTTTAGAGATAAGGAAGAATTCAAGTTCATTAGTTTTGAGAAATGAACTAAAAATGTCTCTTTCCACAATTAACCCTCCTATGATGACTTTAGAGACACCACCTTAAATCCTGAAAGAAGTAGGAGCGATTTATTTTCCTAAAGGTTTGTAGTACCTCAGTAGTACAACGCTGTGATTTTTACCTGTGAACATTGTCACTTTGAGAGAATTCCAGACTTGGGAACACATTAGAGTTTTTCTCGTAATTTTATCATTATTTGGTTGTGTGTGTTTGTGTGGGTTTTTATCAGAAGTTTTTACAGCTGCCAAACTCCCAGAGAGGGGGCTACAGGCTGGGTGACGGGTTCTCACATGCCATTTGTTTAAGAAAAATAAATGAAGGTTGAGGCCAAGATAAAAGACCAGTGTACTTAATGAGTACGCTTAAAACTAAGATGTTGCTTAGAAACCTAATATTTCAGGAACACTTTCTCAGAGCTTTGCAAAGATCCTCTGATTGTCTCTCTGCTAAACACAATGTGATTTATGTTTTGGAAGAATTACTCTAGGAAAGACTGACCAGAGAAGAACATGCAATGTTTCAGTTTTTAAGGCAAGAAATGAAGGGAAATAGCTAGTTCGTGGTCTCAACCAGTATTTTTTTAGTCTGTATGGCTAAGTATCCCTCTCTCTCAAATTTGTAATCCCACTGCAGTTTTTTTCTTTATGGTTTTCTGCATGTTCATACTAATTAATGTAGTTAACACTGGAATGAATACAAATGAAATTTTGTTTCCAGATGGGATACAGGCAGGCCAAATTATATTAGCTGATTTTGAAATTAGATACTGCTGACACCTTTGCCGTCATGAAATTCAACACGGGACCTGTAGTAGCCAGAAGTAGGTAGGATATCCTGTAATACATTATCTTGGTTATTTCAAATCATCTGAAATTTGTCAAAGACCAAAAAATCTTAACTTCAGTTTTCTTTTAAAAGTTTCCATTATTTAGATTATTGTTATTTTATTAGAGGAACCTTGTCAATACTATTTTTCCTTAGTCTTGCCTGGAATTATTTTCCCTATGACTGGCTCCTGAAAGTCTCTGTGCAGAACCAGAGTTCTGCAGAGCGCTTTTCTCTCTCTCATTTCCCTTTTCCCTCTTCCCAAAAGCTTTTGGGAGCTTTTTTTGGCTTTTACACTACAATGTACATTGTCCCTTTTTCATATCAAATAATTCTTTATGCATGTACTGCGTCATTTAACACCACCCATTTGGTAGTGCTAAAATATCAAACAATTTATAAAGTGATTCTTTGTTCTCTATTCTCATCTTAGATTTCTTGCTCTTTGTCCTTGAAGTCTTCTCTGATAAATAAAAGTGATAGTGCTTTTATTTACTGCCTTAATTTCCTGCAGTAAACAAACACTGCGTGTTCATTAATCATTCCGTGACAAAGGACACTGAGTATTGGAGCAAAACTTGTGCACGTTTCTAAGCAACCACAGCATTTTGCTTCATTTTTCTCTATCAGTTTCAATTGCAGAGCTTTGATCGCGTTGTACTCTTCCGTTGCTTTCCCAAAGGAGTAATGAGAGAGAAAAAAAAAAAATCATAGCTATAACAAAATTTCAACCTGATAAAATTCTTAAAGTGAATTCAGTAACTCTGTTCCCTAAATGAGGACTATGAAGGTCATAAGAATTTACATCATCTTAGTTTAACCGTCCGCTCAGTACGCTGTGCTCTGAAATAGGAGAAGGATATGAAAAGTGGCAGAGATGTCTTATGAAAACGTACGCGCACACTTCACGTGCATCCTGCTCCATATCTTTCTTCTGAACAATGAGGGTGAAAGGAGATTGAAATACAGATCTGTAATAAACTCACGAGCAAATCTGATGAAACATGTTCTTGAATGAACCGTGGACCTAACTTGGCTAATGACGACTAAGATATCTAGTTCATCGGTTGACCTAAGCGCGCCATCCTGTTCTCCCGTACCTGGCTTAGTTTCTTCAGAATTAGCTCAGTACTTTCTCCTCCATCCTACTCCGCAAACATCCCGCGTATCTGCTTTAGTGCCCGCCGAAGCCAGGAGGAGGTCTGTAGCGATGCGAAGGAGTGCTGAAGCTGCAATATTTGGTCTCCTAAATCTGTGTGATACACAGAATCACAGAATGGTGGGGGTTGGAAGGGACCTCTGGAGATCATCTCGTCCAACCCCCCTGCCAGAGCAGGTTTAGTTCTGCCCTTTAGCAGCGGTAGAATTATTTTCTGACTGTAAAAGCTGAATATAATATCACTTGTTTAAACTTCCTGCTTTCCTGTCCACTTGCGATACGTCGGATGATTATTTAAGCAATAAAGCCCGTTCTTACTTGCTGCGTTGATGCAGTGGAATGCCCTTCCAGTTATTGCATAGTTTAATAGCCAAGGGACATGCTGAATTTTAACTGGCTTTTTGAGAACTCTCTTTAAATGAAGATGCACACTTGGCTGATCCACCTTTATAATTTATACATCCAGCTGCGAACCTCTCCGGCTCTGCTGTATAATTCACTAGGTGAACTGAATGCTGTAACTTTGGAAATTTTGCATACTTTACTGATCAAGCTGCATATTTCATAACCAGAATTTCATCCTAAGATACTTTGTTAATCAAACCGCACACTAAATCGATAAAGGCGGCACAGTATTTCAAGACACATGCCCCATCTCAGTTTTTCTGTCTTGTTAAATTTCTCGCTTGCTGTTCTCAATACTTCTTTTCCTCTTGTATAAACAAAATGTATTGCTTAAGGCAAGATGCACTTGTATGCAAATTTTATTTTACAAACACAACTAGATCGTTAACGTGTTCCTTAAAGTTTATGTAGAGCAAGTAACAAGCATTCAACAGCACTAAATTCAGTCTAACTGTTAACTCTACCATGTAGAAAAAAATCGTAATAATAAGATTTCTGTTGTGCTCAGTCATAAAAAATTGTAAACGTTGGCCAAGCTAAATTTTAAGGAAATGTTAAGAAACTATGCCATTTGAAAAGAGTTATTGACAGTGAAAACAGTGAAATGGCGTGGCCAACTATCAAACACGCTTGAATAAAACTTTCCAGAATTTCTTTTTCCTGAAGCCTTTTCCTTGGGAAAGGTTTAGCTTTCACTACCTGGAATTCTGACTGCTGTGTATCGGAGCTTTTAAAGTTGAGTGCTCAAACGTTAGATCCTTCTTGATATTATATGATAAAAATACAGCATAGGTAATTTAATGAATATAATGTTTGTCTTACAAATATGCCCAGAATTATAAAATATGTGGCAGACATAGTGGGAATACCAGTCAGAACAACTTAATGGCAAGGTGAAGAATGCGTCCACACATAAAATACAGAGTTTATTCTGTAAAATTAATTCATTCATGGGTGAAATTCTGGGATCTGTCACTAAGGGTTAGATACAACACATTAAATTATTATCATTTTATTTTAGGAAATGGTAGGGAAGGGAGGGGGAGGAGGCACGACTCTAAGCTTCAGAGAAATGCGTCCTTCTGTCTTGTTTCACTGCTCTGAGTCATAAAACTACTTCAAGGACTAGTCATCATTTACTTAATAACCGTGTACTTGGATAAATACCGGCTGTGATTATAAGTATTGAAGTTTTCTTCCTGAATCCAGACAAAGGAGGCTGCTTGTGTGGGCACGTGGCAGTGAAGCTAGGGCGAAACGTGCTTGATTGAGAAGTCTTTAGGAACTGAAGAAAATACCGGTAGCAGAATCCCTCTTCATCTCTGATGAACCTATCAATGTGACAGTTGCAGTTAAAGCTTTAATAAATGTTAAACTGAGGTGGGTGAGGAAAACAATGAGACGGTCCAAATGCTCCTTCCAAGCTGGTGAGGTAAAAATTCATTGTTTGTGGCCAATGAATAGAGCAAATACTAATCGAGTCTCCAAAACATCAGTTTAAAGTACAATGAGAAGTTGGAGAATTGAGAATTTAGTGTAAAAATGCATTTAGCTTGCGTTGTGTTTTAAATGCCTGTGGGCTACCTGGGGATTTTGTGAAATATTTGGAATTGCAGCAGTGTATTGATACAGGGAACGTGGGGATTGTGCTTCTGAATGAGACTGGGAGTTAATCTGCCGTCCCCGCTCCCTTTGAAACTGCCACCCTCAGTCTCCTTCAAGGAAGGCAGAAGAAAGCACAGACCGTAGTTAAGGATAAACTGCCCGTTTTGTTCTAAATGCCGGTGGCAGAAAATGCACTTCGGTAATGAACTTAGAATTTTAGAATATTGTTAGCTTTTGGTGTCGGTTTCATTAAATGCAAGACAGTACGCTGAAGTGTTTTTATGATGATCTTGCATTAATGATCTTGCATCTTTTCGCTGTGCTAACAAAAATTTGCACTGGTTTTAATGTTGCAATGTTTTGCTCATCAATATTTTTCAGCTAGACCAAAGCGTGCATGTAGAGTTATCTTCTCCTTACTTCATAGCTTCCCAGGTATTTAGTCTTGTCCGCCTCTGCCGTATCCTCTGCCTTTTGATCTGCATTCTTTATCCACCTGTCACTTCAGGCACGAACAAGAAAATAACCAACGTTATTATGTTGTTTTATTATGTTGATCCTAGAGCCACCTACTACACTTCTGGGTCCCTGGGAAGGTGTTAGCTGGGGGACAAAGGGCAGTCATCTAGATACGGTGCCTTTGTTTTCCCATGGGGATTAGAAAGTTTTCTATTTTTTAAAAATGTATGTAGCTTTAGAGCCTGGCTGAACTTCTCTGGAAGCAGTAAGAAGGGGGACAGGCAAGAAATGGTTTCATATTTATTCCAAACTTTAAATCATTACACTGAGGTTGAGACATGAGACTGCTGAGTTCCCTGGGACTTGCTCAGTGGCAGAACAGCCATGCCTGTTCCCTGCCCTCCCATGACCCCAGCACAGATGTAAAACTTACCTGTGACCCACAGAGATTATGTGCAGGCAAAACTCTTCCATCCTCTGTGCGACGTTCCCGCTCCTCTCCGTACAGCTTTCTGCACAGCAGCGGGGGAAACAGTCCGTATTGTGAAATGTCGCATTACGCTTGGCGTGGAAACCAGAACATCCTTGAAGTATTGCTGACGAGATTTTAAATTAGAGCCTGCTTTGTTATGATGGTACAAGAGGAGTCAATGTAGTTGCATCAAACTAACAAGACTGACTGGAGTCCTTTTTTCTGAGGCTTATTGCTTTTTTTCTTCCCCCCCCCCTCTTTTAACCTTTTGGATGTTGTTTCTACTTGGATGTTTTTAGTGTTTTCTTATAGTCTTAGCATTTTATTAGCTTTTCTAGCAATAATCTTTCAAAAAATGAAAGAAGAAAAGCGATTGATCTTCTCCGAGAGAAACGGAATGGGGGAAGCTGCTTTTTGCCCAGGTGTACGTATCTCTGTACAAGCATACGTTGAGGAGCGGGTATCGTTTTGTACCAGGCTTCCTCCTCCCTGGTGCTGCGAGGAGTGAAGACGGCGGGTTACGAGGGGTAAGGGTGTTCCCTGCTCCATTCCCTGGGCTTGCGCGTGAGCTGGAAACGTAAGTGTCCTGCGTAGAGGCTTTCACAGTTGGCATCTTCCCCTTCCTCACCCTCCCGGCTCCAAGCAGGGCGGCAGGACTGCCCGCTCTTGTGGGAGAAGCACACAGGTACGAGATCGCCCTCGTGCCCCTGATACGCTGAGATCTCGACTCAAAGCTTGGCAGAATCCCGGTAGCTCTTCCCACAGGCACTTCTAAAATCTCATCTTCATAAAATAGTAAAACCACGCTGACAGCATTTCAACCCCTTTATTTTCCGAAAGCAATTATTTTTGGTTTTTGCTAGTTTCCCCCATGTCAAGCTATCATGCTGTGTTTTTGTAATCAGGGTACCTCTCGCAGGAGTGAATCTGACAGAAGGAGAGACTCGCACTGAAGAGCAAACGAAACCACCTTTCCACCACTTGCCATAGAGGGAACTAGCAAAAAAAAAAAAAAAAAGTGTAATATTTGAATTTTTTGTGCCTGTACGTCACCCATGGCTGTGCAAGGTATTCTAGTGCGTTGGGTTTATATTTCCCCATCTGTCCGAGGTGGTGTTTAGCTGAGGGAAAGGGGGGGGGGTGTGTGTTTGTATATTTATGTGGTTTTTTTATATATACGTGCACACCTATGTGTGTATATGTACGTATAAGCACCTAAGTATACACACAGGGGTGTGTGTGTATATATGCATGTGCTGTATAGATGCGTGAGGGTGTATATGTAGGGGATTCGGTTTAGGTTGTGTTAAACGTAGTTTACGTTTATAGCAGGAGACGCTGGTTATACCCGTCTGTCTCGGCTTTAGGAACGGGACTGAGTTAAAGCCGAGAGCCAGGGGCCGTACGCAGCTCACCCCCAGTGGCTGGTTGCAGTTCTGGCTATGGAACCGCAGTGACTGATGGCGTATCGAAAGTCACCGCTGTCGTTCGATCTCCGATTTATTTCTTAACGATACACAAGATTTCGCTGTTGCAAGGAGTCAATAGAGGATGCTTTATGTGATAACAACATAAAGACATAGGCGTTGCTTGGTTTAGAAAAATGTCCTATTCTACTGTCTTTCTCCAGCAGTGATCCATGTGGTGTGTTACCAAAAAGGGAAACAACTGTGAGTGAAAAAATATGAAATACTACGGACATAAATCTTCGCTTCTGTTTTCCTACCAAGATGGCCTTTGTTATCTGGTCTATGAAAAGAGTATGAAAGATTTGTCACTTAGAAAGCATTGGTTTTATCACTAGCTTTTATTTTCTCGAAGGCAACCTTTTTTTTTTTCCCCTTCGTTTATCTATGCCTTAAGTGATTGACCTATATTTTTATTAACTTCAATTAATATTTTTGGATTCCTATCTCCTATGTATTATCCTGGTGAAATAGGTTACCTGAAATTTTTCAATATATACAGTTAGAGTACATTATGGACCTGTAAATGATCTCTTATTTCATTAGTGTTATTTCTGTCCTCTTCATTATACAACCTGAAATGCTGTTCTTTTTTTTGACCTGTAACATCTTTTGTCCTCAAGCGGCTCACCTGGAAGGCCCTGAAACCCTCAGATTTTTCTAAACATGACTAAGCTGAAAGCTTTTTTTTTAATCTAGCTCACTAGTAAATATATTAAATACGAGTTCTGCCAGGACCACACTTTTAAGCTTTTGAAGTATTAAAATTTTATTAAAAATTTCTGCTCTTTCTCTAGAACATAAACCACCTGTTATTTGATTTTTTTCGTAAAAGGAGGAGGAGATGCTTCATCAATAGATTTTTTTTAAATCAATACTACCCTGATTATTCCCTATAATGCAATATTAATCCAACTTTTATTAGCTATAGTGCATAGTGGCAAAAATTTGAAAAAGAGTCTCCACCATCAGTCCCTCCAGTTGCACCATCTCGGAGACTCACTTCAGCAGCATAAACACGACCGACCCCCCCGAAGGACCGTAACGTCCTGGGCGGTGCCGCCGCCGCCGCCGCCTCTCTGGAAGCGTTCGGGAGCGGGCAGCCCTCTCCTCGCCAAGTCATGTTCTTAATAACAGGTTTCATTTTTGCCTTCGCACCTGTTCATACATCAACGTGGTTACAGGCAAGGGACTGTCAGAATTCCTCAAGTGCAAAAACTTAATGAATTTTCTTCCCCCTTGTCAATCTCTTGCTTTTTAATTAACTCCAATCTAATGTCATTTCTACTGAAAGGATATTTATAAAATTCCTTGATATTTAATTTGCGTGTTAGGGTGTATATTTTCAGCGTTCCCTGCTGAGTGAGGTAATTTTTATCATGTCGCAATTTAAGCTGCTATAGGATGAATTCAGATTTACTTTCCGTTTTCTTAAGAAAGTCTGTCCAAAAAAATGCCTCAAAACATACCATTTAGAGATTTTTCTTCTCTTTTTGTTCATGATTCCTTTGCTTTCCTAGACACAAATAGCTTATTCTATCCTAGACCAATGTTATCAACCATAATATATTTTTTAAAATAAAAAGTTACAGAAATGCCAGCAAACCTTGTAGTGGATATTAGTGGGAGTTTCTTGTTGAAGGCACATTTACATTCATATTCCTATGAGCAAAGCTCATGTCCATAGGATTTTTTTCACATTTTTTCATTAATATGTTGGATTATGTCTAAAGTGTAAAAAATATTTATTATATTTATTATTAATAATATTTATAAGATTTAAGTCAAGCTAACGCTTGGCTTAGCTTCAAAAATCTTCAAGGGCTTATGCTAAACAGGAGACATTTCAGAGGAAGAGTCATGTTAAAATTTAAAATAAACAAAATTACTGTTATGTTGGAAAGAGTTTTGATGACTTAAAACTTTAAAAAACCCTGCATTTATTTTCCCTCTATTTAAATGGATCAGTTTTAATGGCAAAACAAGTAGAGAAATTCCAATGTGAACACATTTGAAAGTAATGACCAAAGATTATCAATATTTTACTGTATTTCACACTTTAATTTCTTCGCCTATGGCATCATTAATCCCACTCCTGAAGGGACTTTAATTTAATTACAACAGAAATTTCAGTGCTGGGTAAATCTCTACTTAAGACTCGTAACACGAGATCTCTTTAGTTCAAAAATCTACTATGTAATTAATTTATGTATGCTCTTCAACTCTGTTTTCCCTGTTATTAAAAAGCGTATTGGCAAAGAAAATGACATTATTGCTGGAATAAAATGACAGCAATGAATCTGACAAACTTCTCCATACCTTGGGAGTCATCTGACTTGCCCGTTCAGGGAATTATTATACATATCCCCACTCAGGAATTATTATACCCAAGATCTAGCACTTTAGACAAGAGAAGAGTAATAGAGAAGTGCTAACCGTAATGCTAGTTTTCAGCTGTTGGTTAGTATTTCCTCACCTGTAACAGTTATAATTACTTACTTGTTCCACGGCACCACTGTAGGAGGGAACATCACTATTTATGGTGAGATTTAGACATGAGGAAAAACAGCTAGATAAGTGTTAAGGTGTTAAACTTGCGGCCACGTTAGACTTTTATAGGGACGGTGGGAGTATGGGATTCACTTGGCTGTGAAAACTTTGGTTTGTTCCATTTCGTCAACTAGGCTAAAAAAACTACTGTGCTTTTTGTTCATGTAGGAAAACCATGAATATTTTAGGAAAAAATACGAAGTAGTTATCTCTGACATTGGTATTGACAGGTTGGCAAGACGTGTTTGGGGAATCGCAATAATTCAACGTCTCGTTTGAAGACAGCGGAAACGGAGACAAGCTTTCAGGTATTCTGTTTCTCAGTAATCCCCGGGTTTTTATTAAAAGGTCTTGTAAAGCATGCAATTACTTGACGTATATTTACACATTCTACGCTAATGCTTTTGAAACAGAACTGCTTACTCACTTCAGTCTTTGACTGTACCCGAGTGCGGTTCATCTGTTCAGAATGGCTTCTGGTTGGTAACGATTTGCAAAACTGTTTAATACGTGAAGAACAGGACTATCCTCTCATTTAATAACACGACGTCTGTAGCCCTGGGAACAGGAGAAGGGAGAGATGTATCTGCAATTATGTGAGGCTGGATGCAACCATGTTACCAACAGAAAAGTCTGAAGTTGTACATCTGAGCTCTTCGTTGGCTAGACCAAGAAAAAAAGATTAAAATCACTGTGATTGTAAAGCAGTATCAGACTTTGTACGGTTTTGCACTATCAAAGATTGTTAAATATGCGGTTATTAGTAGAGATCAGAATCCTTCTCTAAACACAGTTGACGAATATCATATTCTGGTTTAGTAGTTGGACTGGTACATCAGTTTAACAGAAATACAGCTCTGTGTGCATTATTGCCGTGGATTTTTAATACACTTTTTTATTTGCTTATGTATGCGCGTATCGTGTATGCAATACTTACACCGATGCTATTTTCACCTTCAACAGAAGTTGCACAGCCCTCCGTGGACTAAACCCGAAGATAAAAAATCGCCTGAAAGAAATGAGAAAAAAATTGAAGAGTCTGTTAGTGCAAAAGAAAAAAAACTCTAAGCACTACTAATCTACATTAAAAATGCCCGTCACTTGCTTCCATCTTCATATTCTTTTTAGTCCAGAGGCATGAAATGTCCCAGGTTTCTAAAGCATGCATTTTTCACTGTTTTATGAATGTTTGTAAATTAGTCTAGAATAGACCAATTAGTACTTTCAGCAATAATCCAAAATGGATGTTTGAAGAAATGCTTTGTAATACAGTCTGGTTTTTGAACTATTGTTCTACCTGATCAGTAACTGCATACTATAAATTATTTTCTTTGTAAACAACAGCCATTCTCAAGTATTTTCTCAGTCTGTTCCATTTCATGTACCTTTATGGCAGATTAGGTTTTAAATCAAGTTAAGAATTAAGGGACAGTTAACGTGGGGAAAAAAATATCTGTGTAAACATAGTTGAAGTACAATACGACTCATACGAGCAACTGTAAAACCGGAACAGTGGGGGTCCATGTATCCTTACCTTGCAGTAATACCATTTCAACTCTGCTTACTTAAACAATAAAAGATGTTTGTTTGGTTGGGTTTTTTTCTAACTGCTATCACAACTAGTCCATTTCTGGGCGCTGAAGTGTTGACAGAAATGCAGAGTTAAAGGGATGGAGACAGAGAGAGTCATGGCTTTTTAGGATTCAAGCAAAAATTTTTGCAGGTGGAACTGAGTTAAAATTTTGTAGCTTGGGTACCTGTCACGGGAAGTCAGTTCCATCCCTTATATTTGTGCTGATCTCAACAGGACAAATGTACTTGAAATAGTAAAACCTCACCTTGTCCACTACAGGTGGCCCCTGGTCACTACAGCAGAGAAGCATTTGGGTTGGGGTAAGCTCTGTGACTCCGAGGGTTCTTCCAGTTTCTCACGGGTCACAGTCTATGACAAGAGAGCAGAAGGGAGGAGAAGGAAGAGAGAATGCTTTTACTTCTTTGTGTGTGTCATTATTGGTCCAATTAGGAATTCATATGCCTCGTCTTGTTGCGATGCAAATCTTTGAAGAACGAGTGCCTTAGGAGCAGTTAATTGCCTGATGCGATGCTTTTGTGCTTTCCTCTTGCATGAAGTATTTTAAGCAGCTGTAACTTGTAAATTCCCACCTTCCTCTTACTACACGCAGCAGCACATTACAACTTTTACTAGCTTGAAAGTAGTTTACTTATATTAGTTTGCTTTTCCTTGCTTTTGAATCAGTGTAAAAAGCAAATAGACAAAACTTTTATTTTGTTTAGTGGTGCTCTCTGCTTCAGTTTTAGCTTTTAAAATTTTCCCAATCCTTCAACAGTCTCATCCAATAGCTGTCTGTTCCTTGCTGGTGTGAGTAATTTCACCCCGATGTCTTGTATATGCTCCTCTACTCAAAGGCAGACATTGCAGAATGGCAGGTTTCTCTGCCTGGAGAAATTACAACAATTTTAAAAAGGAAAGAAACTCATGAGCTGACCAAATGATGGCAAAGTACTGCTCAACAAAGTCGCGCTACTATCAAAGAGATTATCATCCATGGCAAGTGTCAAAAGAAGTGAAATCCTGGCCACAAAAATAATCGGAAAAGAGATGTGCCTAAAATCAATCATCACCAAATCATACTTATTAAATACAATTTGTTTCAGGCACACGTGGGCCGCGTAGCAGACATTGGCTGCATTTCAGGTACAGCCACAACAAACCTGGCTGAAGACAGCCTGCTGCATTTCAAAATTTTCAGTGAGCAAGGGGCTTGCGATCGTGTCACATCTGCAGCTGGTGCCGATTCCTAGTTACGTCAAACCCAGCATTTCTTTGCGTATGACACACCTTAACTGAAATACCTGAGGTGTGGCCTGAAAAGGTCACTGAAACTGTTTCAGTCATCTGTCGAGAAAGGACATGGCTCTTCACGTACGTGTCCCAGAGGAATGAGGTAAGCTTCCTACCTGGCGTTCGTTTCACCTTTCTAAAGAATTCAGCTGACAGCATATCTACTATTGTTGTAACTGCTTATTACTGCTCTGTCGAGGGATGGCTTGGGGTTGGTGCCCACAACGTGAAAAAAAATGTACCTTATAAGTCAGCAACAATCTAGCTTGCTTTTTTTTATTTCTCTTTTTTTTTTAATTATTTTAACATAGATGAAACCAGTGAATGGTTGAGCAGCCCTCTGCTTTCTGGGAATGTACATCATTGTATTGGTATTTCACTACCAGATAATTAATGTAATAAATCTATTTACCATCAGAAAAACAACACAAAATATTGGGGTGGGCGGGGTGTTGTGAGGTTATTTTTTGTTTTGTTTTGTTTCCAAAAGGTTTATTGTTAGAAGCTTTCCTCTAGCCGTGGGATGGTGATCTGGGGTATGTTTGCATGCGTGTATGCTTTTGCTTTTGTATGTCCCTTTTCCTAGGTGACGGTGAAGATCAGGTGAGACGGAACTAAATAAAGCCATGCGGGTGGGGAGAATTAGTCCTCTTGCTTTGATTAAAGCTGTAGAAATCAATTATGTCTAGTCTGAGGATTCCTTGACTGCCTTCAGATGGGACATTGATTGCCACTCGTTTTCAGCGTGATCAACAGTTTCACTTCTTGAAGATGGTGACTGGGGGAATCCCTGCTTATCTTCATACCTGCTATTGTTAGAATAATCCACATAATGATACAGAATTAAGAAAAATAATGATGGATGAATTAATCTTTTATCTGTATAAGGTTATAGGTATATCTGTTATATTTTGTAGGTATGACTTAACGGACATTGCTATTCTGAAGATTCTAGTCTTGTATCGAGAGGTTGGTACACATCTGAAGTGAAATCTATCCTTGATGGTTGTATCTCAGAGAACTACAGTTCAAAAACATATTAACATCTTCTCAGTGTGAGAGGAAACTTCTTTTCAGTTTATATGTGGAAAAAAAAGTATTTTAGAGGGAACACTGGAATGTATAAGAGTGTGGTAAAAGTCAAGGATTTTGAAAATAAAGAAAAAAAAAAACCCTCACAATAATGCTTCCAAGCGTTAATGTTGCTTGTCAGTAGCAAAGGTGTGTGTATTGTCCCTCAGTGGATCAATAACCGTTCTTTCGTTCTAGCCGTGAGAGCGAGTAGTTTCACATCCCAGTGCTGGGATGAAGCTCGACAGACCTTGCTGTCTCCTCTGATTTGTAGTTACTCACAATTACAAAGAAGGCGGTCATAAAGGAACTGCAGTTCGTCCAGTTTAAGTCAGAGTCGCGCTTAGTTGGTCTCTCTAGAATGCTCTCAGACTCTTCCGCGGTCAGGCGCAGAGAGCGCCGTGTCACCGGGTCCGTTTCCCGGCGCGGACTCGTCGTACCGCAGCGCAGCACGGCTTCAGAAAACGTGTCCCAGTTCCGTGCCGTTGCCTGGCGGCCAGGTCAGGGGCCGCATCCTGCTCTTTGCAAAGAAGGATTGCGCCTAAGAGACAAAACGCTTTTCTATTAGATATTCCAAAGTTTAGCAGTTAAAAGCAATTTAATTTCCAGTTCAAGAGCAGGCCAGACATGCTCCCTTTCGTAAGAGAATGAGATGGATTTTAGATGGTTTCAAACTTTAAACTTCCAGTTCAATTTTCCTTTTGCATAATGGACTTCTCTGAATTAATCTCTCCTTCTATCCATCTGTATCTATGTGCATACATATTTGTAAGCATACATGTGTACTTTATATATGTGTATATATAAATTTACATGTAAATATGCATATACTTATGAGTGTGTGTGTAAATTATAAATTCTGGACTAAAATTTCATCCATGGTCAGATTTTATTTTGCATTATAAAATTCGTAACTAAGAGGTGTTCACTTTACCAAAACGACAAAGATCAAGGCAATGCCTATTTACAAAAATAGAACGCTAAACTCCTCTAATTTTCTTGTTGAAAAGCTATAAAAACGTTTAAGCCTATTTGTGTTTAAAATGGGTCATTTTCTGCAGTAGAACATGGTAGATCATTTTGCTTGAGTTAATTTCATTAGATTTGAATTCTGTTTTAATCATCAGGATGCATAAAAATAAATTTTGGTGCTTCCTTGCTTAAGAATTAAGATAGTGAAATCCAGCCCATCGTTGACCTTTCATACTGAATTTTATATACATAGGGCATTTTTCATTCAGTTATACAATAACCTGTGAAGTTTGTACATTTTTTTTCAGAAATAATGAGCTATGAAAAGCCAAAAATGCCAACGGCAGTCCCGTTCGGATGCACGTGGTACAAAGTGGTCAGAAGGACTGACTTTTCCATTTCAACTATTTCTTTCAATATGAACGGAGGATGCTCTCACTGAGTCTTAGAACATTAAACTTAAGATACATTGAGTTCTGTGTCTCTGCCTGCCCTTGTGGCTTCGGGAAAGCCGTCTCGCTCTTACTTCTGTAAGTACTTCAGCACAAATGGTATAATACGCTACTTTCTGTAATGTGAATATATCAATATGGGATAAGATACTTTATTTTTTTTAAGTCAGATCTTCAGATTAAAAATGTTATAGAAGCATTTGAAACATTAGCACATTTTCTTTGTTGTTGAAAAAAAGTTCTAATTTGATTTCTTAAAGTGAAGCTCCAGTAATGGGTAGATTTCTGGAAATATCTCAGTTAATAATAGCTGGAAGTACCTCTTTTATTTGTCTGTCTTGAGCATTCTTTTTTCTATATATGTCGACAAGGTATATATAAGAAAAATTCCCATTTTTGCTCTACGTAAAAACGCAAAAGAAAACCATTTCAGGATGAAAATAGATATCAAAGTCTGCATTTGCAATCCTACTTGGTAGTTGCCATTTTTTTTTCCTTTTACTGTTTCTTTTTAAAGTTGACCAAGCAGTCAACTGCAGTTGGCACACTTGTGATTAAATAGATATTAAAATGCACCGCTATGCAAGAATTATGGATTTATTTAAATGAATAGTTAAAAAACCCCAAAGAAATCTTAAATATTAGCCATACCTAGAGGCTACTAACTTGTTCTTCCAAAACATTCCTAATGGTGCTGTGAGTCAAGACTATACAAATTAATGATCTGTAAAACACTAACGTCATGTTACTGTAATATTTTAACTTCATAATTTTGGCTTAATTCCAGACATGAAACAACTCATGCCTAAAGTAAATCACGTATGTAAATTATCAGACCAACAAAACCATGTTTTCTAACTGAAAATATTTTTCCTTAGATTTCTGGAAGTCATTTACAAGTACAATAATATTAGAGGTTTACTTCAATGCTTTCACAGTGAAACAATAGTGTCCCAAAATTCTTTATACATTGATTCAGAAAAGTGAGAAAGATAATGAGAATTTTTCCACAGCACTTTTAACGTTGTACTACAGCAACAATGTAGTGATCTCTTTGTACTTTATCATGATTAATAGTTCGATTTTATAGATTTCGCGTACTGTAATTAATGCTAATTGTAAGAGATTAGAATTATGTATCGCTACTAGTGACCAAGCTATGTCAAACTCAATGAAAGTAAACACAAGTGACTGTTCATTTCAAATCCTTGTCAGAATTGGATGTAGTGGTTGGGTGGGGTGAGGGGCAACGCTTTCTGGTTATGTACAGGTACGGGACACTTCACAGATGTTCAGAAGAAACCATAGACCAAAATTAGCAAAACCGGCAGTTCAGTGTTTATTTAGGTACCTACGTAAACTGTGGGTGCTAGCATCTCCTAAACGCATGCATTTACACCAGCCCCGCTCAGACAGGGGCTTAAGACGTCTCTGCCTGCACCCTTTCTTTAATAGTTCAGCCAAAAATCTAGATTTTTGTTACAAATGCTCAACAAGAAGCTTTTTAAATACAGAAAATCATATCCCCTGAATAAGGCGCAATGAGAAAGAGTTTGAAAACAAGTCTGTCTGCTGCTGCTGCGTCTTCTCCTTTGCACTTGTCCTCAGCCCATCACTTCTCCATCGATACGTGGGCAACGTGGGAATCTGGACAGCTGTCCTCTGCAGCTCACCCAGAAAAGCCGCCCGTCATCCGGGAGCCGTGCTGGGGGCTGCTCCCTGCGCGCCGCAGCAGGCTTTTCCTCGGCTGCCCTGCAGAGCGGCTGCAGGCTCCCTGGCTCGCTCTTTCTTCTCTTGCCTTCCCCCAGCTGGCGCTATGGAAACTTCGCCGAGCTCCCTTCTCCTCTAGGAAAATGAGGGCAGCCTTTATTTCAGTAAATTGTTTTAACTCTGCGTAATCTACGGTAGCATCACCAATGGTGAACACAAGACAGAATCCACTTTGGTGGACTTTGATCCCATCAGCCACAGATTTCAGAGTGTAAATTTTCCAGTCTTGCAGATATGGCAAAAAAAACCCCAACAACGTACTTGTGACAAAATGTATATCCTTGACATGTTTCCAGTCATTACTAAGGTATAGAACTGAAAGGTCATTAGGATTTTTTTTTTTTATTTTTAAGTTGTGGGGGGAAGAGGTCTGTTTTCCCTGAGCTTACATTGGGCACAAGTTAAACTGTTTTGGCTGAAATTAAAAGAAAGGGGGTACCTAGAGTAGAAGTCCAAAAGGAAAATAACAATTCAAATCATGAAAGCAAGGAGCTTCTAAAAGCAGGGCCTTATAATTGGAAGTGGTGAATGCTCCTAAAACAGGCAGTTCTTCCACTCCCAAGGACTGGAGATGAAGTTAGTACCAGGTCTGCTCTTTTATTCACGTAGTCCTGCCAGCTCACCGGTGCACCTGAAAACAGGTGAGCAATGTTCCAGATATAAAGTTGCGCATAGGTGTATCTGCATGCACGTTGCAAACGTACTGCCTTGCTCTATACAATGCTCGGTTGGAGAGTATTTAACTAAAACTATATAATAGTTACCAAATACATGGAAACCTGGATATTTGTCATGTATGTGTCTCACTTTGTAGCTGTAACTTAATAGGAATACTTTTGGTTAACGCAATGACAAGCAAATAATACTTTGGCATATCAAGAAACGCTTGGTTAAACATCTTTTTTTGTCAAATATTGACCTGCGATGTAACGTTCAGAAGGATTTCATTTGATGCATCAGCTAATATCCTCTCACTTTCCTCTTCCCGTCTTTCTGTCTTTTCTACTGTCAACCTGTCGGCTGAAGAGTCGCTTTCAAGGATTATGTTGCTATCAAACCCTGCTGCGGTAGGCACTAACACAACACAGCGGTCGCGTCCCATTGACAAAAGACGTTTTCTGCAGGTACGTTTATTCGTATTCCTCGGGTCCCTGAACTTGGCCAACTGATTTGGCACAGACGGTGCTGGCTGAGCCTCTGACGTCCTGGCTGAGGTGTCCTGTCACATATCAGTGTTGAACCCCGGTGTTCTCTCGGGCACCGTGGCAGGCATACTCTTAGCAAAAGCTGCTGTGGTGCTTGTTTTGTAATTAAAGACAACGTTAAATGGAATTTGATGTGTTAAACCGTAGTTTCTGTGTTCTTTTCTATGAAAGCCTTTAGAATTCCACCAAGCGTAACTGCCTGTTTCAGAGTTGTAAGCCTTGGCAAGGTTAACACGAAGTGTTCAACACACTTTCTTTAGTGCCTCTTAAACAAGGAGAATTTGATTCTGGAGATTTTGATCTTTGGAGATCTGTACGTACTTGGAACCCTTCCTCATTTCTCTTTTTCTTCATCGTGGGTCATCAGAGACAGAACAGGATTTCCTGGGTGGGTATTTTTTCTATGTCTCACTAATATGAGAGGCGGAATTTAAAATCTGAACACAAATGAACTCAAAAATTCAATGTGAATTTGGCCAGTAGAATTTACCTCCTGTTAATCAGGTTTCTAATTTAGCTTCCTAAATTTAAAACCGAACAAATATGAGATTCCTACTTTGGCTATAATTCTCTATTAGCTTAACTATCATTTCCAACGCAGAATTTGTTAAGTAATGTTGATTAATAGAATTAATTAATACTCACAAAATAATCCCCAGACTGACCCCTTTTCATCTTAATTCCATTATGTCACTAATGAAGGAGACCAGAATTTTGGTAGTTTTAATTAAAAGTGCTTCTTAATCAATGAACAGCACTAAGCTAAATAATGGCCTTACAGCTCCGATAACATTTCTGATTGCTGATAATAAAACATCCATTACTTCTGCAAAGTTAACACACTCAAACATATGGGCTTCAGCTGCTGATAAACTGACCTATTTCTTAAGTTATTCACGTGTAGAGTGAAGCCATTATATGTTATCTGTGCAAAATCTAACGCTTTAAAGAAGTGTCTTCTTGCGGTGTCATTGCTCTGCAGATGTGACAGGCAAAGGCTCGCCGCACGTAATGAACTTATATTGCCGTTACCTTTCCCAGTGCAGCCGAGATGACTGCCGCCTGTAAGCAATTCCCACGCGGCCTGACGTTCAGCTAAATTTAGTGGTGCCGGTTGGGTCTTGTTCTCAGTAATATCCTAGGACTGCCTTTGCTGGGTCCAACGGTACTGCATCAGAAATGAATCTTTCATTGCCAGTCCTTGGTGCACATATGACAACTCCATAGGACAAAGTCTGTTGAAATCAGCCCGATGCTTTAGTCTGTACGTTGCTCTGCATTTGCATCCTGCAGCACCCCGAAGGTGGTGCTTTCTTACGCCTTTCCACCCTTCTCATCTCCTGATGGACCTGGGCGATCAAAAAGGAGGTTGAAGCTGGATTTATTTCATGCATAACATGTGAAATCTAATTTCTTATTATTCCTGAATCAGGACATAATGTATTTGTTGGAAGTAATGCAGTCGGTGCTCTTTAAAAATGTTCAGTGATTGATACATCTGTCTCGTTCCTTTCCTCATTTCCTTCTCCCTCTTTCAAATACCATTTTAACTAGGAAAAAATGTGCTTAAAAAAAGAAATGAACATCCTCCGGGAAACATACTGGTTTGAATTACTATGTAGAGAAAAATAATTCACTAACTCAGAAAAGCCTGCCAGAGCAAAACCAAAAAAAATGGCTGAGAAAAAGTTTTTATTTCCCTGGGTTTGCAAAACTTTCACAGATCCAAATTTTAATTGCGGAATGAAGAACAGTAAAGGAGAGAAGATGCGGACAATGACTCAGTGATCCTATTTTTTTTAATGACTGAAATGCAAAATAGTGAGTTTGGATTCGTGTTATGGAGTTGTTTTGCCTTTTATTTTCACAACTGAAAGCAAGGAAAATAATTCAGACAGTGACTTTTAAGAAAAAGGGGTTTTTTTGTCAATTGATATAGATCTAGTCCTTCCAGCATGCAGCCGGGTAAGGAGAATGCTACATCGTGGCAACGAGGAAAAAACTTGTGTGTTGCTCTTCTCGTAGCAGTTGGTAACGGTGTCGTCGGCAGTTCAACACCCTTTCCAGAACGTGCAGTTCTTAACAAGAACATTTTCTTTCAAGTTTGTAAAGCAGTTTATTCACTTGGGAGTCAGATAGGACATAGTTTTTATAGCAAGCAAAAAAGCATGAAAGATTCAACTACTCCTATAATCAGACGCCTGTAAGGACAGATTAATTCACGGTGCCGAAGAGAGGGGGTTTGTATAGTACATCTTTCAGTGTTAATCTATTTACCATATTCCAAGAAGCTAGAAGGACTATAGAAAAGAACTTTGAAACATAAGTGTAGATACATACAAGTGAGTTAATAAACATTTCTTTTATACTATGCAGTCTATTTTTAATTCATAAATACATTCGTTAACTCATGTGCGCACACCCACCCACCGACCCTTCCACGCCTCATACAGTAGAGAGAGTGCAAGTGGTGTAATAACACAGACTTAAACAGGCAATCATGGACGGAGAGATAAGATTGTTATCTCTCAAAAATCAGCTTTTAAAGTGGGATTGGAAATATTTTACATGATAAGCATCTCTTAGTGATCTCGGAGGAAAGCAACCAACCAACCAGACTCCACAGTAGAAAATGGTCTTGCCAGGCTGCAAATTCAATCAACAACTTTTACAGAAGCACTTGAAGGCTTTTCTCTAGTCAAAAATTTTTTACTGATGCTATTGTTCTCCTTCCCAGGTTCTTGTACAGTGAAATATTTGTACCCAGCCTTTAATCTGTGAAAACATCACTATGCTGTGCTCTAGTACTCATCAGGAGTATCTTGGCCTTCTGGTTTTGCAGGCTTGGACCTCTCATGTTGGCTACACCCCCTATCACTAAGAGGTCTTGGATTCACTTCAAAATTAAAATATTTTCTTTCTCCAAAAAGGTAAAGCTCAAATATACCGGAACTTATATGATGTGTGCACTTTTACTCTGCCTCCTTTTTCTGAGAGCTTAGCTGAAATCAAGAGAACCAAGCCTCAAAACACGTGAAATGCTACTCATTGAAGGCCAGGAGCATGTTGCTATGGGCGTGTATATATAGCGATACGCTAAGGGACAGCCAGTTCACTTCTGTGGCCGATACTTCTTATTTCCCACTGTAGGACGCAGGAGCCTTGGTCTTATACTGGAGATTTATTTTGCTGCAGGTAGTTCCAAAACAAAATACAAAAGGGCTGTCCCCAACACAATCTGTGAAATGTTTTGCAAGATGGTGTTTGTTGCATGTGTGTTGCGATGTTTGTAGACAGAATTAGACCTTTCAGCAGCCTTGTGAAGTCCAAATCAAAAGGACAAAGGAGGACATTTGGGGTTTTTTTTCCTGATCCTTTTTTCTTAAGTATTTAAAGAAGAGAGGGGAAAAAAAGGAAAACCAAAAATAAACCCAAAACACTGCCAAAAAAAACCCCACAGTGTGACGGATTTGAGAGAGGAATCAGCTTGTGTGTTTTGGGGTTTTTTCCCACGGAATTTCAATGTCTTCAGGTAGAGTTGGAAGCCTTGTGAAATGTCTTGAGCAGGTTACGCTTGGGATGTGTTCGTCAGGAAGCAATAGGTTTGACCTGCCGTAGGAACAGGCTTGTTGCCAGTTGCACAGCAGAGAGGTAAGTCGCGGGGAACACGCTGCCCAAGGGCAGAACGTAGGGAAGGCAAGAAAAAAGTCGAAACAAAAAAATCCATCTCTGCATGGTGAAAAGAATGCCCCAGTTTTCTAGTCTGATACTTATTATTACTGTTCAATGAGACATTAAAACCAGGTGTTAAAGTACGGGCAATTTCTCTCTCCGTATTCATTCTGCATCTTTGAAGAACCTATTTTATTCTTTTTTTCATGTTTCTCAACCTGCAGAAGAACCGCAAGGTGATTCACGCTGTCATTTCCCAGTTCGTACGTACATCAGAAGCAGCTCCCCTGTCATTTTTTTCAAGGTGGTTTTAGGCACACCCTGCTTCTCTCTTTATCCTTCATCATCTGTTGTAGTCAGGAAGAGCTGTTTTAAATTGGTTGCTGTCCTAGCATGTCTCTCCCCAAATTAAAGGACGGCTCAGCTGGCGGGACGCTGCCGCCCAGCCCGCACGGGGCGCCGGCTTTCCTCTGCTTCCACCAGCCCCGCGCCGGGGAGGAGGGGAGAGCGCCTGCGAAACCAGCCGTAGGGTTTTGGGGGGTTAAGACGGCGGTGCGGAAGGCTGCTACTGACTGATGGTACAATGACATGCGTTGGAAAGCCAAAGCTGGCGATTTTGAGTGTTGACTTCCTCCTGTCACCTCCGGTTGCGTTGCATCCTTCGTGTTGTGTTGGGCAGCAAAAGGAAAAAAAAAAAACAAACAAAATTGTAGGTTACTGGTGAGGGAATAAAAGGAAAGCTTTCCTCTCCACTCAATCTGCTTCTTTTAATTAAAAATGGTTTTAACGTAAGCAGAAGAAAGCAGACGTCGTTTCCCTGCTATTGTTCTAGCTGGCAAGGTTGAACAGCTCTAATCCATAATACCTGTAATATCTCATTAATTTAGGACTCATATTTCTTGTTTTTCTCCTTTCTTGCAGTCTTGTTAATTACAGTCTCATCTATAGGAGTAAAGAATATGCTCAAATAATGGAAAGGAACATCTTTTTCATGTTAATTCAGCAAAGGAGTGGGGAAAGAATGGGAAATTGCCACGTATTACGCATGCCAGCGCGGAGGAAATCGTGCCGTGGAAGAGTGCACAGGCTGAGGGGTAACTCATGCACCCTTCCCTTTCTGGTGCAACAAATTTATGTTTTGTGGCACTTAAAGGACCTGGAATTTGTTCTTTCTGCTCCGACAAAAGGCATGTTAGGAGGGCTGAGCTTGTCTTGGTTTACATGGGATTTATGCAACATTAATAATGAAGTTTTATCCTGTCAGCGCTTCAGAGTCTATGGCGCTTGGGACTGAACGTGAAATGTTTTTAAAGAGAATCTGTGACAGTTCTAATAACAGCCCGTCTTGATTATATATTGGGAAATAAGCGTTACATCGGTTATATTTATCCCTGTCTTCCTCTGAGCTCTAGATATAAAAATAGCTGTATTTCTATAGCACAAACGTTAACAAAAGGGCGACAGCACGTTATCAGAGAGAACATGCACAGCTGTAGAAGTATTCTATACAATTCCCCAAAGCACGTATCAGACGTTTCACAGCAATGAACGTCTTGGCCGGACCGGCTGGGCCAGCAGCTCTGGCAGGGCGAGGAATTCTGTAAAGATACCTTTGATTTTTTTCAAGGTTATATTTACTGGACTCACTGCAGGGAGGGAAATGAAATTTGAAGGAACAGAGCGCTACTATGGATTATCTTTTCAACATCCTTTATTATCACAAACTACTGTCGCTGACAAAAGATCATCATCAGATGCTTCAAAGAAAAGGGCCGCAGATTTTTAGATAGTATTTCTGTGTGGAAAGTCCTGCACTTTTAGAGAATCCTCCGGTACCAGTTGTCAAAGATTTGCTTGAACCTTGAAATAAGTTTATACTCTTTCCAAAGCTCTTGATTGCCTAATATTAACAGAGATTTTAATTTGAACTAATTCTTAGGGCAAAAGAGGATTTTCTCTTATAAGTACGTGTATTTTGACTTTACTGAGCAGTTTAATGAACACAAAAGAATATCTGTTTGTAAATACCAGAATAAATCTTGATTCAATTCCACTAAACATTTTTACCTCACAGATAGTCTATAAACTTTAAACATATTTATTTGTTTAAATTTTAAATTGTCTGTGTTTCCATTTTATTAAATATTTGGGCTCTTGTTTTATGAGATGGGTAGTGCAAAGCTGTTTTCTTTGAGCTTATCTCTTACTTGGTAATTTCTTAAGATAAAAAAAAAAGGAAAGTGAAGAAATTCGAGGTTTTTTTTCATCATGCTTACTTTTCAGCTAAAGCATTTAAAAACATGAAAGTATTTTTTTCTTTTTTTTTTTTAAAAAAAGTTCTCTAGGTAAGATAAGCAAGTATTCAGTTGCCAGGTATTTAGCTGGTTCTTGTGAAGTATGCTTGTTCATGTCTGGATCTATCTGCTGAAGAAATTTTTGGGCCTGTTGACTCATTTCAGACAAATGTGTTGGAGGAGTCAAGGGCTCAGATATTCAAAGCTTCTCTAAGTGGTAGGAAAATAATCAGCTGATACAGGAGAGAAAGTCTAAAACTGTTCAGAGGGCTTTGATGTGCCGCTCTCCCCCAAAATCTCTGCAGAATTCTTCCATGTGCCCCAAAAGAAGAAGAGGTTAAATGGGAGTTTGCACCTACTCGTACTCAAAGGTCACCCAGCTTTCAAATTGAGGCCCCGGGGCAACCAGGCTTTCTTGGGTCGGATGCCATAATGAATAATTTATTTGTGCTTGAGCTGAGTTCTAGGGGTGGAAAGGGAAAGGAACATACAGAGAAGAGGAGAGAAGGCATGTGAAAGTCTAAAATATACACATAAGAAGCAGAAATGTTTTCTTTTTGATAATCCAAAACCAGATAGCCCAACTCGGAAGCGTCCAGTAGGAAGTGGTTTCTTGTACAGGGGGAAAAATATTTGTGCGTTATTTCGAAATTACGCCTGTCGTTTGGATGCTCCTGCTACGCTTAAACACCTTTGAATATTCTAGCAACATTGCCATAATTTGTTTGAGTATTTCTTTATGTCAGTCTGATTTTGACCTGAAATACAGTTTTGGGGTTTCTCTTGCCAAGGTGGGATTAAGTTGGAAATATGAAGGCAATATTTTGTTTCTATTTGACATTTCTAGCAAGAGCGAAGAGGGTGAGAGCTGGGAATCGCTTGCATCGTGGATTGTTTTTACTTCAGTAAAGTGAGGAAGGTCAGATCCCTCATCTCACCCTGCCATTCTTACCATCTTGACCCTAATCATTCTGCCACTTTTTACACAGTCTTTTTTTTTGGTAATGTATACATGGACGTCAGGCAATTTGCTGGAGTATGGTCTGCAGATCAAAATTCACAACTGTCGGAGAGTCCTAAGGAAAGGATTTCAGAGAATGGCCTATCACTATACTGCCAAATCAATTACATGCTAAATGTTAATAGTGTAGTTCAAATGACAATTAAGTCTCTCCAAGCAATTTATTTTTTTTCTTTTTATTACATTGCATTTTAAAACCAGAGGATGTACATTTACTTGTCAGCTACTATGTTATTACAGATTTTTATTCACTATACAACTCTTTTTTGTCTGAGCAAATTTCTAGTCATCAATGAGCAAAGGAAGAGGATGAAGTTCTTTTATCCTACATTTCACTGCCTTATTATCAAATTATTATGGTCTATTAACGAAGTCAGCACTTGTGAAAAAAACCTCACTATATTTTTCACATTTACACAGAAGCCTTGGTATTCACAGAGCCAAGATAATCATCAAAGGAAAATAATGAATGTTTATATTACCTCGCAAATTCATCCCAATTTCCAAGCTCCATTGTGCTTTCTAATCATCTTGTTCTAAATTATAAAGTAAATTCTTGCTTCAAAAGTGTCTAAATATACCTCCCACAACCAACTCTTGTGTCATTCCTGGGGTCCAACGTGAAATTCCTTACGCGCCCTCTGAAGCTCTGGTACAAGCACCTGTCAGAGGCAGGAGTACAGATTACTACGCCCGTGTTGGCATGACTTCATCCACTCTTGACGCATTTCAGGGGACCGTATTTTGGGTTATCTTTACCTGGTCCCGTGGAGTGAATTCCCATCAGCAGTTGGGGACAGGAGGTGCCTCCTTTGGAGAAATATCATGATTTGGTTTCAACCAAAATTAGTCCAGTTGTTGTGTTTGGAGATACAACGCAAACAAAGCAGCATGAGGGCAGGTGATTCGGAGATTCACGTTAACATTATAGTCCTGACACGAACTGAAATGCTGATGTGCATGTACCTAATGAGACTCATCACTTGGCTCCAGCAGTAGGAGGCGTGCTGTGTTCTTCAGAAAGTGCTAGAGGATGAAAGCGTAAGTCAGGAAACTTCAATGAGACTTTTGAAAATTCTCGGAGAGTTTACAAGCCAAGGATCTTTCCTCCATCCAGTGATCTTTCTCTTTAACGAGAGAGTTAAGCTGTGAATATTCTGTCAACTGGATGTAGGTTATGTTTTTAAGATTTGCATCTACAATTATGCAATATTTGTGGTGATTAAAAAAGAAGCATAAGTCCTCGACTTATCTTTGCCAGCCAATGAAATTAGTTTATGAGTAGATTCAATCCTCTCAAATTTGGCATGTCATCAGCAGTATAACAGCCTGCCTTAGACCTTTAAAGGGACTTGAAATAACGTTTCTTATTTTGAAATGGAATGAGCCAGTGTTGAATTATTTTTAGTTCAAATGCTGTGTTTAGGAATAATGTAAAAGGGGAGTTTGAATTTTATCTAGACCATTGTGCAAAATTTAAGGGCTGCGTGCATAGGTAGTGTCTATATTTCATAGCTGCTTTCCCTTTAATGCTTTGTACATTTTTATATTCTGCAAATTCTTCATGCAGTTACGTGAAGGTTTACACTGTATTAAAATTATTGGCGGAGCTCTGCCCCTTATCACCTTCTGGAAAAACTTCGATTTGCCAAATGTGCTTAATGAAAATGATTTTGCAACCTAACACAAAGGAAAGGATGCAGACAGGTAGCATTAGGTTATTTTGGTTGAACCCTCATTCAAAGACATCTCAACTACTGCTTTCATAGTATTAGGAAGGCTTTGGTAAAGGTGATAATTTTTTTTTTTTATTATGGAACTATTTCCTTTTAACTTCACGTTTTAAAAAGCGACACGCAGTTTGATTGTAAAATTCAGTATTGCTCACTCTGCCTTCAAAACAGAACAGACAAGTCCTTTGATCTGACGAACAGTGGTGCAGAACAAGTAGTCTAACCTGAGTAATAAAGAAATGATCCAGTTTCAGGTCTTACTCAATAGAGATTTCCACTGAAGCGACTGCAGCTGTTTCCATGAGAATCTGAAATAAATAACCTACCTTCGGTTGCTGCTGAGTAGCATACAAAGTAAAGATTCCGGTAAATCGAGACTGGTATTTTAACTTAAGATGCACGTCGCTAAACTAACGGACAATATCCGTTATAGTAAGTTGTATCCCCATGCGTGAAAGCGGGTGAGAATTATACAACTGAAAATGATTCAGAGAAGCAGAAAATATCACAGAGGAGAAAAACTGGCCCAAAACACAATGGACCAATTTTGATATGATTGATCGTGATCAGAAGTAACTTTATGGAATGAAATTATCGCTCAGAGCAGTCCCAAGTATATTCTGTGTGCCTTCCCAGACCCCGGAGGCAAGCTCACATCCAACCTTTGTATAGTCTTTGGAAAACGTGTGTGTTTTGGTTCTAGGGCTGGGTAATCCTAGCAGCCTCTCGCAACAAAAATGCGAGAGAAAGAAGAGAGGCGGCATGAGCCAGGAACCCAAATGGTCTGTGCAGCCTCTGTGCAAAGCCGAGCGGGTACCAGCAGCACTGGCCTGGTGAGCTACGCGTGACGAAGGGTTCTTACGTCTTCTGTGTGACTCGCCGAGTGCTATAGCAGACCTGAAAATGTTGTGAAAGACATGTTAAACTGGGAGGCGTCTGGTAAATGAAGAATAGACGACGGGGTTTTCAGAGGGATTTGTTCCCCAAGGCAGTCCAGCCTTTTGTGAGCACACGTCACGGACTCACAAATCGGCACGAAGGGGTCAGCTGTCGAGAGAGGTGTCTGTATATAGTATAGGGCTCACTGTGGAGTAGTGATCAGAAACCAAACCGTTGCTGAGTGAAGTGTTCCCCCTTCCGTAGCTGTGTTGCATACTCATGACCCAAGATACGTGTTCAGAAGCTGGAAAGTGCCTTCAGATGAGGGGGGGAAGGGGCTGTGTGGAAGCCAGGTGATGAGCGCTGAAAAACAGTTTCTTTTCACGGGCAGAGATGGACGGGAGGCAGAGGGCAGCTGTGGCGAAACTCTTGAAGCCTGGCGTGAAGCTCATTTTTTATAAAGGGAATCCTCCACCTAAAGGAACCACGATTCCAATCGGAGTTACCCTGTCATCAATAAACCAGGTCAACATACGTTTTCAAGACTACAGGACATTTTTTTTTTAATGTGAGACATGATGTGATGGCAACTGAATTCCTCCGGCCAGCATCGGCAGCTTTTAGGCAGAGGTGCCTCCTGGCAGCGGGGCCCCGCGCCCGGGTGCCCCCCACCTCTCTGTGCCCCCGGCAGGTCTCTCGTTGTCGTTACCCGGGTCTGCACGTGTCTGTTTCAAATGCAGGTTCTGAATGCTCTGCAAACCTAAAGGTTATTGTTTGTCTGGGTTTTTTTATTTTTTCTTGGTGCATTCTCTCCAAATAATCTGAGACAACAAATACAAACAACTTTTGACGGTTAATTTGTCCCAGAAATCAATCCAGAAACCTCGAGGAACCTACATTGAATGTCCTAGTTCCTTACTAGGACATAAATCTCTGGAATGACGTTAATGCAAACAGACCACCTGTGTCAAGTAATCTGCTTTTCCTTTAAAAAACACACAGATATATCTCACATTCTCTGCATGTAACAAAACTCTTTAGTTTCATTATAGTCACGTTCCTATTCCTCACCACTGATTTCAGAGTCATTTACATCTTACCCTGGTGCAAGGCAGAAATTGTTTTTGATGGGTCTATCTTTATGTAGATGGGAATTAGCAGAACTTTATATAAATTGCAGGGAATGTCGTACAAAGTCCTGAAGTCAAACACTGAATGGGATGATATACAGCAAATGATAAAGTGATTTCAGACTGCGAAGTTAATATGAAAAGTGTGGGGTTTTTGTTAGAGTGTAAAAAACTCATGAAATGAACTTAATAATAACTAGGTTTTTAGTGTTTTCATTTAGAATTATACCTCACTGGAAAGTCTTAAAAACGAATCGGAAAACATATGGAGTGCTTTCAAAATGTGTATGTGGAGGTGTACGAAGGCTCAATGACAGAAAAGTGTGCTCATGCAACATATGCAGCCGTGGGGCTTCTCTGAACTCAGTCTGCATAGACACTGTCTCTTTTCAAAATAGTTGCAATAGTTCAGCTTAAATTCCAGTTTAAAACTGGTTAATTAAATATGTATTCATTTTTGGAAACTGGGGTTTTATTTTCTTTGCTTTTAACAAACCAGAAGCTCCACTTTTAATCACGTTGTGCTCAGTAATGAACACTCAATGCTTGTAAGAACGTCACTTACAACTGCGGCAAGAAACAAGTTTCTACGGAAAAACGTTAAGAAGTTTCTTGCTCAGAAATTTTTATGCATCTACTTTGAGAGGAGGAACATCATGTTTTTTAGCAACAGTTTTATTTGTGGATGAGACAATTTCCTTCATGGTTTATACCACATTACAGTTCTATTTGACTATTTAAATATGCAAATGAATTCTATCACGCCAGGTATGTTTTAGACATTTATTTGCAATAGCTGACCTGGGCTGGACCATACCAGTTTACTGTACTGGTATTTTGAAGGTACTAGCGGTCGCTGCAGCAATCGGCACGCTCCGCGGGCCAACCTCCAGCCTTAGCATAAAAGGTGAATATCACTAAAACTGTGTGTGCTTCTTCCGTAACGCAGAAATGAAAAATATCCCTTTGCTTATTAACTGTAATGCCCCCCCAATTTTCACTGAAATAACTGAACTTTTTTAGCGACATTAACAATCTAAACCTAATCAAGCGTGTAAAGAGTATACGTACCGTGCAGTATTTCTCACTGCAGAGGTGGTCGAGCTATGTGAATGCTGGATCGTTTGCCAGAGGTGAGAGTAATTGTCAACGGTAGGTTCCCCCGGGAATGTAAGTATTGCCGCATTCAGGGGTTTGCCCGAGACGGGTGGAGGGCGAAGACTTCAGAGGAAAACGAACCATCCCGCGTCACTGCTCAGAACTGCAGGCGAGTCAAGTCTTCCTCACTGTTAAAGTCACATTTTTCCCTGTTTCTCATTCCTGACGATGCCAGTGCTTTATGCTTATTTAATTTCTATCCAAAACTGAATTTTTTGATCCTGGTGGATAATTGTAAATGATCAATGTGAGGGAACGATTCTGGCCCCGTGGACCTGAGAAGCGTGCGGGTTCCCGGGGCAGAGCAGGGTCCTCGGCAGGGACACGTCGGCACTCCTCTTGGTGTATGGAGATGCTGACTCTCGTTTTGAAGATTTTTGCCTGGGAAACTGCTACTTCGCTGAAAAAAAGAGGGAGGGAAGAGGAGGGAGCAGGTTTGTAAAGACCTAAAAGTGACTGGATATTTGCCATGTGTGTTCATTCTAAAAAGAGAAGGGGTGAGATGAGTTATTTACAAGACTTCAAAGATGCCTTGTGCTACTAGAGGCAGACAAAGGTTTGAAACAGTCTATTTTATGACCTCTTACAATTCTCAGACTTTTATTTCTGGGCACTTTTACAAAGTCAGTTAGGCTGAACTAGTCTGAGTTGAGAGCTGTGAGCTGCTGACTTCAAAGGCAGAAAGAGAGAGACTAAAATTTTGGGCCAGGGAGGAGAGGGAACAGAAAAAGAGGAAGAAGTAGAAGGGAGCTTGAGCAGAGGCAGAAAGTGGATATAGAGGACATTGGGGAAAAAAATGATGCATTTGGAGGAGACGTAAAAGAATTGAGGCAAAAGGATATTCACAATATGTTTATGAAAGCATGAGGAGATTTCTTATCCCCTTGTGACTGTCTGACAATTTCCACTGACTGTCCCTGTTTTGTTCCCTCTACCCATGGGATGAAAACTCACATGTAAATTCAGTGTAAATCTAAACTGTTTATCATCCGGGTACCCCTTGGCTTTTCCCAGGAATGCACAAACCCCAAAATGATGTTTCATCTGTGGAGCCTCCAGCACTGCCCAGAGATACGTGACATAACGACGTAGCACCTCAGCGTCCACCTCCTTGTTCTGTCTCATTAAGTAAGTGCAAACTGAAAATAGGAAGGAAAGGAAAGGAGTAGAGAAGTGTCTCTATTTTTCAAAGAATATACCATGCGAATGGACAAAATACCCAGAAGTGACCAGAATGAGGTAGTACAGACATGCCTTGACAGCACATTTATGCAGATCCAGGTCGACCCTTTCCTTGAAATACAAGGAAAGGGAAGAAAAGAAACCGTCCCACTGCTATTTGTTTTGGGGCCTGATCCAGAGCATAAGCTTTTGTCAGGTCTTGGTAGAGCAGAGAATACTTAAAACCAGGTAATACGTAGAGCTGTCCTCTGCAGTAGCTGGTTGGTGATAAATTGTCCTGTCACTGGCCGGAGGCTCTCCAGGCAAAATTGTTCTGGAAGACACCCCAACTGCAGAAGATGTGGCACTTCACTCGATGTATCGTACTCTGCTTTGCAGCACTGTCCAGTGCATTTGCTCATGTGCTCTTCCTCTGGAGAACAGCTCGTGGGATTATTCATGAATTTATTCAGTTGAATAGATTCAGTCTTCCCCTATTAGAGTCTGGCCTACAATCTTTACAAAGCATTGCTCGGGAGCTGAAGAACGTTTTAATTCAAATGTTATTTAAAGAAAATTGTGAAACTAGCCTAAAAAATAAACTAGATTATAAAAAACAAGCTGTATTATAAAACTAACCTGGTAAATCTGTGGGAGTGCTCACGCAGCCCACCCTTGGCAAAATCTCCTGGGTCCCAACTGCTGCTAAGAGAGGACCATGAACGGGACAGCCAACTGTCTGGGAAAGCATTTGCCCAAAAATCATCCTTTAAAAAGAGGAAGATGAAGGTCAGCCAGATGAAATGAGCGTGAGGGAATTGCAGTTTGCCGAGTTTGACACAAAGCAGAGGTGTGGGTGAGGGTCAGGGGCCGTTGGCAGCGGGACGGACACGTGCAATGCCACGTCCCCCATCCGCAGCCTGAGGGACCCAGCGCTGCTGGTGGGGCTACTGGTAGCCCGGGGCTCTGGGGCGTGTGTGCCAGCACGGCCTCTCAGGTGAGGTGCTGAGGGGCACCGAGAAACTGGCAGGTGCGTATAAACTTCTTATAAAAGTCTAGCGTTATCTGTTGCATTGCTGACACGGATTGCAGATGTTTAGTTCCCTGGTTGCTGGTTAATTATGTCATTAATAAACTGCTTCAGTACTGACCTAGTTTAAACTACAGGCACTGAGCAGATTTTACCTGTGACATAAATCCACACATCAGTCTCTCATGTCTGAGCTACAAGACACCGTTTCATAAATTTTGATTTGCACCCCTGTGTAAGACAAATTGTTCGCAAGTACCACCAAACGTGCTAAGGTGGAAAACAAGCATTTTTGAATCACTGTTTCTTTTTGAAGCTGATGTGAAACTAATTCAGAGCCTGAAGGAAGAAAAAAGAAGGATGAGCTGTTCAATGGGGGAAAAAGAACATCTCATCTCGCATCCTGACCGAGGCTCTGAACATCAGCCTGCCCTTCTTGGGGATGAGGGGAAGACCATCCAAATTCAGCAAAACACTGTCCAGATTTTTTTGGGTGGAAAATTTATTTTTACGTATAGGAAAACACAATTCTCTGGTGAAGTTGTGTTGGAGTATGGGAGGCGATGGACGTTGCTGATTAATGTGCACTAAATGGGAAAACTGAATTATCCTCTCTCATAAGCTGAGACTCCAACTTCTGTAGAATACATCAACTCTCGGTTTATGAATGAAAGAATTGCGTTCTGACACACGCACGCGGAATCACAGGGCCAGTGGAGGTAAAATCTACAATGCAGAATGTCTGATACTGGCCTTAGGAAAACTTTAAATCAAATGTTTCCGATATTTGCTCTGCTTTTGTTGAGAAGTAAATGGGGTTTGGTATTTTAACTGGGTAGCATAGAAGGCGAGGGACGCAAGGAAGATTAGCCTCCAGTGGAACAATGAGATCTCGACGCCCTTTTTCGTGTTGAATTAGCCCATCCTAGAGAAGGAAAGTCCGTGTCAGACTGGCCTTCATCTCAAAGGTAATGTATGGATAGTGAATTTACTTAAATCGTGCTGGAGAACACAGTGCAGCAGCAAGCTTAAAATCAGGAAAAAAAGAAGGTCATTAAATCAGAAAGAGTAAACATGGAAATTTGATATATCGTGTAAACCTGTTAGAAAATCAATTGCAAACTGCCTCAAACAAGGAACGAAATGGTGCTCATGCTGGTTTTAGCGGACGTCCCCATTCCAAAACGCGATGCCTGCGCGCTGCTGGGGAGGCTGGGCATTCCCAGCGGCAGCGTACGTCGCTCCCTCCCTCTCACCGACCCAACGCTGGCCTGCTGAAAGGCAGCTTTTCAAGGGGCAGCGGGGAACGTTCTGGAGCCGAACGACACTTCAGCAATAACACAGCTGATGGGAAAAAAAAAGACGCCTCTGTACCTCATGTTTGTTATTTTTGACCGTCTCCCCAGTGGGAAAGATGCTTATTCATTTTAATATGTCTCCTTCAGAATAACAAGCAGAAAAGCGCTTTCATCATTGATAATAGCTATTGTACTTTTTTTTTTCCCTGTGGCATGTCCTGACTTTAATGTCCGTTATCTCAGAGCTGAAATGATGGGAAATTGAGTCTGCAGCACATGCAGTTTGCAGCGTGTGTTGTCGCTGCTTTCAAGGGCTGCATTTCAAGTGAAGGCGATGGTGCTTGCTCTCCCCCGAAAACCGGAGCGACCGCCTGTTGTTACACTCTAATCTCAGCGTGTAGAGATTCAGCCATTAAGCTCCTATCGAGGTTAATTAAAGTTTTGAAGGCAAAGGTTTGAAATGCAGACATGCTAGTGAGAAACACATTTCCTCTAAGGATTAAATACAAGTCAGTGGCTGGAGCTCTTTTCAGCTCCCTGTTAATTCAAGTCTTTGTCCAGGTGATTTTTACTCACCAGAACAAGACCTGAAGGGCTGAGGACACACGCTCGGTGAGCCGGGACCTTAACTCCAGCTGAAGCCCCATGAATTAACCAGGAGCTGCCAACTAGCAGAACATGATCAAACACAAACGTAACAATAAAATGTTTAACGATTCTAAGATATACAGCGATGAGAAGGGAATTGAAAGTTGGATAAAAATATGCACTATGATCTGAGAGCATTTGCATAATCTTTTAAAAGCAAACTAAGCACATTTCCATTCAGGGTGGTTTTTTTTTTCCTTTGTCCAAATAGGGTGAATATTCATAAAAACCCATTTTTAATAGATCTACTGCACCAGCTTGGTCTTTTTCTAAAGTGAAACAGAAGATTCAGCATTTGAAATACCACGGAAGGAGGATATTAGCTAACTGAATGCTCACAATTTCATACAGATGTCTGCTTATCATGCAAATAGTTTATTTAGATGCAAAGACACATTAGACTCCGCTGATCGGAAAGTGAAAAATGGTAGTTGCTTCATGTGGTTCCAGTGTATGTGATCAGAATTTCAGTGTGTTTTCTCTAGTACCTCAGATAGCAACACTGAAATAAGCAACAAAAGCGAGGGATACACAAACCGTGTGTACAAAGGAGGCTTGATTTCTAATATAGTGGGTATTGGTGGTAGATGATGGGCTGCGGAAGAACAGATGCCTTTAAATCAGCAGACCATTATGCAAACAGCTGTTAACAAGACAAAGCATCTAATTTCACCTACTGTACTCTTAATTTTACTCCTGCCGTGCTGATCACATGCTGATTTCGGTATGACATTTAAAAAGAGGTCTCAGCTGGTTTATATAGTACCTTATAACCCTTGATTTGCAAAAGGCCAACTGACTGATAGCACTTTTGAGTTCCAGAAAATAATACAGCTTATAGCCTTCTGTAGAACATGAATGGGTTTTCATTAAATCTTAAACATAAACTGCCTGCTTCTTGACCTTTCCCCGATATCACACCTATTATTTTTCTCTCTAAATGATGCTCAAGCCCTAAATGTTGGTAGGTCACTTTTATCTGTTGCTATTCCTGAAGATGACTTAATCGTCCTTATACCTAGTGTAAAGGTCCTGCTTTTGCACAGAGCTGTTGACAGGATGCATAATGAAGGTCCTCCATTTAAGAATGAGATAACCGAGTGTCTTATCAGCACACGGCCCACAGCAGAGCCCTGTTCTCGGTGTGCTGAACAGGCTACAAAATGTTTCGGCTCCTGGAAAACACGTCATTTATTCGTACTAGAGCAAGTTATTTCTGAAAGCAACGGATCAAAGCAGAGGTCTTGTCCTTGACAAAGATGGGCTTTTGACGGGTGCAAGTACGTGCAAATCGGGAAAAAAGCAATTTCGAAAGGCCTTTCTGGTATGTCTCGGTGACCTTGTGTTGAAGGGAACCACTCTACGTGTCAAACTAAAGTCTGTTGTTCACCATGTTCAATATAAGCATCCGATTTTGTTTTCACTTCCTTCTCCCTTATCACTTATCAAAGCTTAACGGATGGTGCTGCCTTGGAGGGGTTGGACGGACGCCCTCCTCCACAGTGGCCTGGGACCGTGCGGGAGGCAGCTGCTCTCGGCTGCCCATCACCGGCGATCGCCGTCCGGGCAGCCCCACCGGCCAAGAAGGGCGACAGCATCAGAGGCTGCTCGCGGGCATGTCCCAGCTCTGTGCAGTGCGATACCAATCCAGGGCTTTCTCTGCGCGTCGTGTGTCCGTGTGTGCCCTGGAACGTTAAGAAGCGTGCGATGGAAATGTGTAATTGCATGCTCTCTAACCAGTTGCTGCTGAAAGTCCGAGCGTACGATTTGATGTGCTTTGTATTTCACTGATGTCAAAAGGACAAGGATAACGGACGGCGATTCATCCTCTGCGTAAATGGACAGTTGGGGGCTGAGCAGTAGAAAGATACCACTGATAAAATATTTGTGTCATCAGTGCTATTTTTTCTGCTTCTCAGAATTGCTTTGCAGAGTTTTGGGCAGTTGCTTAGGCCTTAAGGTATTAAAGTTTATATATCACCCCTGCAAATTTTTCTCCTTGAGAGTGGAAGCTGCCAAGCAGGAAAAAGAGAAAAAGTAACAGAATTGTGCTTTGTGGTCAGGTTGCTTTTTATGAGTCCCTGTTGTTTATTCTGCAGCGTACACCCAGTATCAATTACTGTAATCACAGTGGAGACCGTGTGAATCCATCAGGGAGAAAGTCTATAAACGTGATAAAGCGATGTCACTTTGTCCTCGCTATCAGTTTCTCTCTCTTTTTTTTGTCTTTTTACTCTCTCGTAGGTGACAGTGGTGATAAAAAAAAACATCCGAGGCAACGTGTTGTCTAAACCCCAGTTGTTCTTACAGCGTATTTATGTGGTTAAGAAGTCAATGGTGTCATCAAAGGGATGGCTGACTAAAACCAGGGCGTTTTATTAGGGTGGAATAGAAGGATGTAAATTTTTATCTAACTTTTGTGTTCTTACATCTTATTAATGAATAAAAAAGCATTTAACAGACTTAAAAGAAAAATACGATGTTTACCCAAGGGGTTTTTGCATGTTGCTTTATGTCTATTTACGTGCATGCTTGAATACATAAACTGTTTAGCATAAAAGTTCTGCGTTAGTTTAACCCTCCAAAACAACCATAATATATATGTACTCTCAGCTTATTTTTCTTGAGTTATGTCCACTGAAACCCTCATGGATTTTACTGGATTTGGGATTAGACTCCAAAAGCGTGGCTGTAATACCTGTTATTGATAAGCGTATGAACCCTGTTCCTCATCCAACATCTCTGACAGTACCAACACAGACAAACGTTTTTCAGAGGAAACAGATATTGTTCTCTTGACACAATCTCGCCCTGTGGATGAGTACAAATAATTTTCTGCATACTCTTACTGAGGAGGAGCTGTGCCCGTGACATGATGGAGTAGCTTTTGCCCCGGTGAGAACGCCTGCATGCAGAAGTGAAATAACAGCAGGAGGAGCTGCCTGCAGAGACATGATTGCCTCAGAATCATCCCCAAAATGTTAAAGTCACTGTTTCTGTCTTTACTTTAGCATCATTTGTGTTTTCCGTTTCTATCTGGCTGTGCTTAGCCTGGCGCTATGCACACTGTGACTGATACTCTCTCACCTAAGTGCCGGCTTTTGCTAGGTTGGGTGTGAAAATTGTGTCCACGGGATGCTCAGTTGATTTAAGCAAAATTGTCTGGGATGCCAGACGTGAGGCAGCATCAGACCTGAGGAACGCTCCGTGTACATGTCTAAACCTTGCAGATCCTACCCTGAAAGCTGTGCAAAAAAAGTGGGTATTAAAAAGAGCACAGCAACCTCAGCCAGATTTTCAGTATGTGGTGTTAAATATATAAAAGGATGGCAACCGACGAGCGTTTGGGGACACAGGATCAAAGGATAAATACCCTTGGAGAGGGAATGTTTCTCTCTGTCATTTCTCCTGCCACTGTTAGTACTTTTCATATTATACTGCACCTGCTGCTCTAGTGACATTTATAAGTTTGGAATTAGGACCCATCCTCCTGACCCAGAAAGCTTAGGTTTAATTGAGATAATGCAAACAGTCAATAAGCGAAAGGCCAGAGACGGGTTTTACAGCAAGGTAATCAGACTGGTGGAACGGTGGTGAAGCGTGACCTCCTTCTGCTGTCAACACTGCTGTTCTTTGGCAAACACTTTTCTTTAGCAGAGACTTTTATTGCATTTGGAAACCATCAGCCAGACTTACGCTTGGGTTCACTGCATTGGAAACCTGAACGCTGTAAATCACTGCAGTTTTAATTGGTTTCACAATTTACATCAGATGTGCATTTATTTATTACCTGAGCCAACCAGCCCATAAAGAACCACGTTTGTCCCAAGTGACCTGATTAGGAGGAGGGAAGGTGCCAGCAGAGACCAACGAAAGAGCTAATATTATTGGGGAGGCTTCTCATCAGGGCTTGATACGAATCAGAAGCAAATCACTGGAAGTCCTCCTACGAAGCAAAACAAAAATGACTTGGGGCTTTGCTGAGACGGCTGCTTGGGACTGGAGAAAGTACATTAAAGAATGAGTTAGCAGTATTTGTCTGATATTTACCTAGAAAAGCTGGAAATGATTAGGCAGAAGAGCAGCAGTTGTGTTTGCTTAGCAATTTCTCTTCCAGTGATGGACTGGAGGGCAGGAAAAAAAGAAAAGGCAAAAGAAAAACACCCAGAAGGGGGATGTGGGTAGTTGCTGTACTCAAAGTAGGGGAAAAACAATTCTTGAGTGAAGCAGCTGACAGAGGGTGGTTGAGGCACCTAATTTTGCGGCTAGGGCGCTAGCCCTCTCCCCAGGCAACAGGAAGGATTTGGGACTTCTGGGATTCAGGAGCTTTGCGTCCTGGTCAGGCATGACACGTGTGGCATTTTGCAGTTGACGCTGTGAGATGTCTGTGCTTGTCGTCCCCCCCCCCCCCCCTTCTCCTCTGCAAACAGCTAAAGCTCCTACAGCCAGGGTCAACTCCTCCACTGGCTGAAGAAGAAAATCTTTGAGGAGCTGCTGTTGGTAAAAGCCCGTGGTCGCACGCTCCCAATGAAGGGTGGGAGGGGGACACAGCCCCACCTCCCGTCAGAGGTCATTTGCCCCACAACAAGGGTTTGGACAGGATGAATTCAAGCTATTCAGGATGGAGTCTAGACACGCAAGTAAAAGGCAAAACAATAAGCCGCCAGCAGAGTGTGATCCATTCTGGAGGGTGAAACCTCTCCTAAACTGGAGAAGAAGCAGGGACAGCAAGATCAGGTACTGCAAGAGCAGACGAATACAAAAACTCCTTTCTAAAGATCTCGGGTTTCAGAATATAATCCCCCAAATCCCCTTATATCACACTAGATGTAATTGTCGTGTGTCTCGCGGGTCATCTGGGATCATTTCTTTTACCAGTCAAACCTCCCACAGATTCATTTGCTGTCTAAAGAATTTGCATTTCAATACGGGGATTAAAAAGAAGTTTTCATACTAACCATGGAAAATAAGCTCGTATAAATGAATCCTTTGGTCCTTGAGGAACATTGGAGAAAAAGAATCATTTATTAATGAAGAAAATTGCTTGCTGAACTCCAGCCCCGAGAAGTTTCTCCTGTCGGCACAGGCTGAGTGTGCTGCATACGTACTCGTGAAGGATAACCTTGGGGCTGTACACAGGCCAACTAGATTGATGTCTCATTAGCAAAACCTCTGTCCTGGAAACAGCCATTCTCCACAGCATCCTGGCCCCAAGTGCCGCTGAGGGCACAGCGAGAGGGTGAGGGTTAGGGTTAGGGTTAGGGTGAGGGTGAGGGTTAGGGTTAGGGTTAGGGTGGACACAGCCTTGTGCCCCCGTGCGCTGCCCTCGCGCGCCGAGCCGTGCTGGCAGCAGCCTCCAGCCAGGGCTCCAGCTTCAGGTGGCTGAGCCATCCTGGAGTAAAAAGCTGCCTCCTCTCAGAAAATAGTCTGGTAGCAACCTCCAAAGACACATTTCAAAGCAGAACCAACTGTAAGTCTGGTTTCCAAAATACCCAAGACGGGTGTTCATCTTGCATATCCCAACAGCCAAGACTTCAAAGCAAAGTCACAACTGCCTGACATCTCTACACCGCGGTACAAGCAGACAAAGTGAACAGAAATTAGGCATAGAAGTAATTTGTTTTACTGATACTTACCTTATTTTACATTGGGAGAGCGAGATTCTTGACTCCTTGTAGTAGGACACCTCCCATGAGCAACACAAGCCTGGCCTGCTCGCAGCTTGGGGTGCCTGTGACTCCCCTGCTCCCTGAAGTCGTACACAACAAAAGCACTTACGGTATTTCCTCCCTCCTACGGCTTTTATTTCTCCTGGACATAATAAAAACAAGGATATAAAGGAGATGGATTGCGTTCTAACTGCTCTGTGTATAAACACAGGATTTCAGTCTGCAGGGGTTTTCCTTTGGTATCCATCACGCCGAGCGCTCAGGAAAGGGGCAAAAGGCACGCAAACGTAACCAAGCCAGCAAGGGAGCATAGTGGCTCATTTATTAAATTAAGAAATAAATTATGAAGATTTTTTTTTTTTTCTGGGAAGTACGGAGCAGTGTTGGCTTCTAAAACTTGTCATTGGCGCTGGCTCAGCAAGTGCCAACAGAATACAGGAAAAACAAGCTGAGAACAAAATGTTTACATCAGTGGTTCTTTAAATGAAGAAGTAATACCAGCTGCAGTCTTCAATGCGTTTATAATTCACTAGTGCTTAAACAAGACACATCAACCAGGGCTTTACACATCAAATACAACGCTAAACTGTAATTTTTCTATTTGATAGGCTATTTAATAAAATATTTCTACTCCATCTCCAGTCCAATTAAGGTTGCAGTTAACAGGAGATGGAAAGCAATTTTGTTCCTGACACATAAATAAGTTTTAAAGCGAGTCGATACGCTGATTAAGTTATTCATAACAAAAGAAATGCATATATTTCTCATTAATTTTACCTTGAAGCACCGAAGTACATCCACTTGAGAATATATAGGATTTTGTTTTTATTTATTGATATCATAAGGCAGTGCTATGAATGCAACAGCTTTGGTATGAGCCATAAAACTCATCTGTAATAATCACGTTGCAAGCAGCTGTGGATGCAGTTTAAACTGAGAAACATGCCTGTTAATTATCGACATTATCTTCTTTGGCAATTCATGCTGGATCCAATATATGTAGCTAGTTTTTCTAAGAATTCTAGGAATTGCCTATACAGGCAAGAGCGACCTTAGTTTTAAATATAAATGATCAGTAGCCCAGCATGTTTTCAAGGAATCTTGGAAAGTTTAGGCTTGAAGAGCCCTTTGGAGGCCATCTGGTCCTGCCTGGTGCAAAGCTGGGCCAAGGTGAAAGCTGCTCAGGCTGCTCAAGGCGTTGTCCGGTTAAATTCTGACTTTCCAAAATGGGGATTGCACAAGGGAGAAATTCCTCCCGGGGAAACTTGTCTCAACACTTGAGGAATCCTTGTGGGTTTTTTTTTTTTCCCTTCTCCATCTGGAATATCCCTTGCGGCGACTTCTAACCATTGCCTCGCCCCTTTGTTCCATGCGTGTTTAATGTGTAACACTTTGCATGTTCCCAGAGTGTCACATCAAAAGAAAACTTCAGTTAACGGGTTCCCATTCCGCCAGTGACAGCATTTAACACCAATTTCAGACTGATTTCGGATTAGTACAGAAATTAGGTCTACGGATCTCTTACGTCTATTTGGTTGGCATGACTGGAGCCACATGTTTTTTCATTCTTTACATGCTAGGTTGACAATGCCATTGGATGAATTAATTTTAATTCACTCAGAGAGGGGTTTTTTTTGGCATGTAGTGTCCTGCAGTTTTCTTTCTACATCTTCACCTTCTTCAAATTCATGAATGTTCTTTGGCTTCCAAATCCATTACTCTGGCTTCTGAAGGACTTCCTGCAGTGAATCCTCCACCTCAAATTCTGCTGTGCTCTGTACCCGTAAATAAAATGAAATTCAGACGTAGCGTGTAGGCCAAAATAAGTTCTGTGGCTAAAATAAGTTTGCTGGTGTTTTAATTCTCTTAAAAGGTTTTTTTTGCGGTTTGCCACGCGTGGAGGTGGGTGGGTTCGCTGCTGCGGAAGGAAAGTCTGACGGTGGCGACGGACTCAGGAAAAGGTGTGAATCCTCTTGGGACAGATTTGGACTCGGAGCACAGCCAAGGCTGTTTGGTCCACGGCCGTAGGTGCTGCTAGGAGGGAACGCGTTGGTGCTCCCTCCCCTCCCACTGCAACTCCTCGGCATACTACCAGCCTGGGGTCAGGGCAGCTGCTAAGGATGGAGAAGAGGGAGGGGGTGAAGAAGTAGAGAGGCCTCCCTTTTTATTGGAAAATAAAATTGCATTCTGTGAGAGGGAACAGCTGGCAGGAGGTTATAGCCGATGGTGGGGTGCAGCCAGATTTACAGTTATGGCTAAGTTGCAGATGTACCTGTGAATTTATATTCTGCAAACAAGCTTTTATTGCTCTAATGAGAACCCTTGTACTCTACTGTAGAGCATTATTGTGATGTTAGTTAATAAAAATTGCATTGATGGTTCTTCCTTCTGCCTTGCGGTGTGACTGCAGTAGTTTGCTTTTCATTTAGCCATATACTTTGTCACTGCGGTTGATGTTGTTTGCAAGCCTGTTGCATTTCAGAGAAAAAATTACTTCTGAAGAAGAAAGCAGCTCATCACCCGTGGAACACAGCAAAATGAAAATTGTATTTTTTTGTCTTGAGGCTCTTTGTATCTTAATTCTCAAAATGGCTTAGATACTACAGTCGTATAAAATAAGCCATGCTTGATACACATACAGGAATGGTTGTACCTACTTCTTTTAAGCTGTTTACTTACACATTTCCTTCAGAAAAAAATGGAAGAATGTGTGCTAACTTTACATGAACTTGTTGTATTTAAAATGCCATGGACGTTTATGAAGCTACACGTAATTAATAAATAACATATAAAAATGTGACCCAGAAAGAAGAGTAAAATAAAGTTTAAGAACCTGGTCAAAAAAGGAGTTAGAACTGAAATGTAGTTTAACCTAAGCTAGAAAATACCCACAATAGCAGTGAATGGAAACCTATTAAAGTGAAAATCTGTAAATCCATCTGGTTATTTTAGTAACCTAATAAATTTCAGCACTTCTGTCTGAGTGTTTATTATGATTTAATATATCTGTCTTACCACATTTATGGTCTAATTTAACAATGTAGTATCAATTTCTACAAATTATATGTGTTGTAAACTGAATAATTCAAGAACTGGAACACTGAAACAATGAATGTCTTAAGGTTATTGTTTTATTTTTCTTTTCATAGATTCTTTTCCTGAGATTGTGGATTTCAAAGTTATAGGAGAGCTTTATATAAGTATTTTTCACCCTCTGTTTAAAAATGTTAAGTTTTTTTTTTAGATATAGCAAGAGATTTGACAAGCAGTATCTTTTTCTTGGTGAAGGACTATCTCATAGTAATATTTCTCTTCCAAATTGTGCTTTTGACACATCCTAAAAACAGACAACAAGATAGAAAAGCATAATAAATCTCTGTTTATTTATGAGCGTGTCCTTTCAGTGAGTGACATGTGAACCTTGGGGAAGTTTATTTAAATTTCCTTTAGTGGTGAATCGGGGAGTGCTGTCAAAACCTACTCACCTCTGTCAAATGCACGTAGTGATTTTTTTTTACTAGCAATCTCTTCTATAGTAGTGCTAGTTTATCTACTATTTTTTTCTGGGAAAGTATCTTATTTTGCTTATCTCCCGTGACAAAAAATAGTGATTCCACAGAATGAGTAATTATATCATTATATTAAAACCGCAGGAATTATTACACATCCATTACACAAGGACACATATTCCTTGAAGAATATTTTAGGCAAAGGAATAATACGTACAGAAAAGGATTAGAATAGAGAACACCCGATTTACTGTAATATGAGATTAGCATGGAGCAACTAAAGAAGTGTTATTACCTCAACTTTTGAGGACAGTTATACGTACATGGATTTCCCAGGGGATTACGGGGACGGCCTTCTCCATTGAGAGCAGAGCACTGCTCTAATTCTTGTCCATTGTGGCATCCCAGAAAGGACAAACATCACCCTCAAACTTTTCTGTAATTCCTCCTCTTTTCACTTGCCACATTAAATTTGTCAAAAAAAAAATCAGTTCTATTTGAGTGTCTTTATCTGTGAGTATTTCTACAGCATTAACCCTTCAGTAAGAGAGGCAGCAAATAAAAACAACTAAGAAAAATTTTATCAGAATGAGAAGCCTGCTCTCAGCAGGAAGAACAGATCTATAGGGGTTTTTTCTCCTTTATTTCACAATATTTGAAAAAAAAAAAAAATCAATGAAAAAGCCAGGCTGGTTGAGGATATACAATTTTACACAATCTGTCATTAAGCTTAATTGTGCTTTCATTAGCATTTGTAGGTTTATTCAGAACCTGTCTCTTCAGGCCTTAGTGATGCTGATTCCAGCCTTTCATGACTGATAATCTCATCACTTTAAAAACAATGAACTCTTGACAGACACAAGAAGCTGAACTGAGCCTTTCTGGGTTTAGTCATAAGCAGCTGAGAAGGCATCAAGGCCCAAGCGAAGTTCTACTGTGAAAAATTCATAGTACTCCCCTCTAAAGCTTCTCTCTGCTGCAAGTACGTTTTAATTATCCTTACCACCTGGTGAATTAGAATAAACTCTTGAGAAGGGAGGGAAGAAATAAAACACAGCATAGTATAGCACTTGTCAGACCAAGAAATCCCTGAAAAGTAACAAAGTTCTTCTTATCAGCTCTGTAGATTAATGTTAAATTGTTAACTTTGACTTATAACTGTTATTTAAAAGACTAAAAAAAGGAAAAACACCTCCGTGCAGTTTATTTATTAAAAGATTTCATAGCAACTTCAGGATGCAAAAACTCTCTTTTAGGAGTAGGAAGTTCAAAGGTATAGCTAAGATCAAACGGGACAGATATTGTTTTAAAAATATATATGCTATCATGATACGAAGACTCGCGGTTCCTAGGGGCTATGAAATACAAGCTCTGGGAAAATCTGAAGGAGCCAAGTAATGACTTGGTGTTTAGACTGCGAGATTTTCAGCTCGCAGAAAGCTAAAAGACTGACGTCCTGAAAGACTGCCAGGAAACCTGAAGCACAGGGGGGGGGTTTCTCAGTCTCAGTAGGTTTAGAAGCAATACGTACTGTATTGGGCCAAATACAGTCATCTGACAGATATTTAGCTGGGGACACCATCCTCAGAGGTGCCATCGTACATGTAATTTCGTCGTAAGTGGGTAGCTCGTGAAAATGGACTCACTACGTTTTTCTGATGTGTTTCTTGCTGACACCAGACTTGAAAATCTTATTAAAACCACTGGACTTACTGAAATGTAGAAGAATATTGAGAACTAAACATATGAACACAAGCCAAAGGTCTTATCAGGAAAAAAAAAGAAAAAAGAAAAAAAAGAAAAGAGCCACCTGTTCTGTTTATTTTTAATTACACTGCGCAGTGGTCTTACCTGACAGGTGAGAAAGACGACTTTTTGGCATTGCCTCAAATGAATTAACACACAGCGGAACTGCGTCAGGCAGCACACATTGCAGCGAGGCGAGATTTTTTCGTTTGTTTGTGATCACAAGCGAGCAAAATTTCTGTATGGCTTATGTGTTCTGGCACACAGCCTGGAAAGAGGCATTCTGTGCGTGCCTGCTCCTGCGGACCGTACGGGAATTTAAATCGACGTATTCTTATTCATTTCTCTGCAAGTAAACAGTATGTTCTGGTTACTGGTTAGCAAAGTCCTTCTCTTCCTTGCAAGTATTTTGATTTAACTGCTTCATTGCTTGGAGTCATGTGCATCCGAGAGTCCGTGCCACATCCTGACAATTAATTCTTTATGACAACCTGGGTTTTCCCGAGAAGGTTTGGGCACTCATGTTGTGCTGTCCCAGTCTCACTGGTTGTGGAAGTACGACATAAGCAGGCCTGCCGTGCAAATTTTACTTGTTTTTTCTGTCTCTTCTGCTGGAATACATGACCCCTGATTTAAAGAAAGGTGTATGTTATGGCCCAAAGACGTGGGAGCTCTGGGATTGGGAGAGGAGGATCTGGATTCAGCCTCTCGTTCTGGTCAGGACGGAGTATCGCCTGGAATCCTGCCTCTCCCAGTTCGGAGGAACGCTCTGTACGCTGTGCCAGGCTGAACTGGCCCTCCAGCTGTATCTTCAGTTTTGCTCTTCAAATGGTTAGAAGTTTCTGTCATGTGTAGTCTTACTATGGAAACTACTTAGAGTTTAGGTTAATATTAAAAAATACAATATTGATGTCAATAGGTTTACATATGGGGAAAAACCCCATAATTTCTCATCATTTAGGGTGCTAGAAATTTATCTTATAAACCAATAAAACAGCACCTGAATACTTCTGTGCTGCGTAGCTCTGAACACGTCAGTCACACCGCATGTGAGGGAGCAGAGCAGAATGACATGCAAACAACACATTTTCAGCCAAACAATGAGAAATATTAACTGTCCCACATCCAGAAGACAATATGTGATTAGATATTTCCTTATCAAGACGTTGGATGCCAGCAGAAAGGGTATGAAAAACGAGAGAGAAGTTATCATTTTGCTGCTGTATAAAGCTTGTGACTTGAACACAGGGAGCAGCTCTGGTCTTCTCACATCAAAAAGGTCCCCGTGGAGCCAGAAAAGGGACAGTGATGTGATTTCAGGGATGGAGCAGCTGCCTTGGGAAGAGAGACTGAAAGGTCGGGATTCCTGGTGAGGAGCAGGGAAGGCTGAGGGGGAGTTGCCTGAGTTCACGAAACCCTGGTGGTGCTGGAGATGGTGACCGTGGCGCTGGAGATGGTGACCGTGGCACTGATATTCACCAAATCACACTGGCTCGGTTTAAAACAAGTGAAAGAAAGTACACGGTGTTTACAAACTTTAGTAATTCTGCACCTAGGATGGAGTAACACGGGGCACAAGTATAAATTGGGAGAGGGGTGGCTGGGGAGCAGCCCTGCAAAAAGGGATCTGGGGGTGCTGGCCGGCAGCAGGCTCAATATGAGCCAGCAGCGTGTCCTGGCAGCCACGAGGGCAAACCCCGTCCTGGGGTGCACCAAACACAGCAGAACCAGCCGGTGAAAAGAGGTGATTATCCCGCTGTATTCAGTGTTGGTGCAGCCCCACCGTGAGTGCTGTGGGCAGTTCTGGGCCCCACCGTTTAAGGAGGATGTGAAGGTCCTTGAATGTGTCCAGAGAAGGGCCGCAAAGCTGGTGAGAGGGCTGGAAGGAATGTCCTATGAGGAGCGGCTAAGGACTCTGGGCTTGTCTAGTTTGGAGAAAAGGAGGCTGAGGGGCGACCTCGTGGCTCTCTGCAGCTTCCTGAGGAGGCGACGTGGAGAGGGAGGTGCTGAGCTCTTCTCCCTGGGATCCAGTGATAGGACACATGGGAATGGTTCAAAGGGGAGGTTTAGACTGGACATTAGGAAGCATTTCTTTACCGAGAGGGTGGTCAAACCCTGGAACAGGCTTCCTAGAGAGGTGGCCGACGCCCCAAGCCTGTCAGTGTTTAAGAGGCATCTGGACAATGCCCTTAATAACATGCTTTAACTTCTGTCAGCCCTGAATTGGTCAGGCAGTTGGACTAGATGATTCTTGTAGGTCCCTTCCAATTGAAATATTGTATTGTATTCTCTTCTGTTCTATTCTAATTGTTTGCCCTGGGAGGCTGCTGTGGAGGCACAGTGTCAGCAGGGCCAAAAAAGGGGTTATTCAGAGATACTGGAAAGGGACGTCGGGGTGCGCTCCCTACAGCAATCGCGGACTGTGAAAGTTCAGGGGGAAAAGGGACGGCAGAGGGGCCACATCCACGTGCGCTGCACAAACACCTCAGCACTGCCAGTTATCTCCCTTGCTGGGGACAACGCACAAGCCTAGATGGATTTGGGGAGCATTTCCTAAGTTCTTGTATTTTTACATTTTCACCCTCTTAAGCAGCACAAAACGAGGGCGAGTGCACGCCGATTGTCACCTGGAGCTGCGCTATCCAGGTGGGTGCAACGCTCCCTGCGGCCGCCCTGATGCAAAGTGCCACCACCTGTGTTGTCCTCTGCCCGTGAAAGCCGGAGGCTGGGGCACGGCTCCAGTTTGGCTGGGGAGCGGAAGGTAGCTGAGCCTCTGGTGGGAGTCTGGAGTTTTGGATCTGCCTTCCAAAGAGTCTTTTTGAGCTCCGTGTTTCCAGATTTTCCTTGTCCTGGACCGATGGGGAGCATGCTTCTGGAGGGGCTCATTTTGGCTGCTCATCTGCAAGCAGGTACACCACGCTAAGCCTGGTGATGGCAACGGAGTTGTTTCTAGTGTTTCTGCTGTTGTCAAACCGTGCTGTGTTCCCTCGGTCCTGGAGAGAAGTTGGCTCTCCTGTTTCCTGGGGGCCTTTGCTGCTCTCGGTTCGTTCAGTTGTGACCAATTCTCCTCTGCTTGTTGCGCAGAACCTGGCTTGGCTTGTTCTCCTGAATATCCCTGGGGCTTAGCTTGACGTGTCCTCTTTGCTGTGTTCCTCTGCTGTCTTAGCCCAGATCTTCTTGCTACTGATATGGAAGCTTCACTTGTTTTAGGAAAACTTTGTAGTGAATAAATTGCTTTTCTTGTAGGTAGGCAAAGGAAGGGAGGGAGTGACCTCTCTTTCTTTCCCCCTCTTTCTTGGTTAAAAAAAGACTTCAAGTGAGTAGATAGGTAGGTAGTAAAAATCTCTAGAGGAAAAAAGACTTAATTACAGAGGCTGGAAGATCAGGGTGTTCTATGTCTATATTAATTGATGTGGAGCTTGTTCTTAATAGCATGCAAAATGCAGATTTGGCGATGGTAATAAACTGATCACAGCGGATCACGGATGTCTCTGGTGAGGGGGTGTGATACGCGAGCGCAGGCTGTGCTGCAGCACCTTTCCGAAACGTGTGGGTTTCTCCCTCTGTTTGTTAACTGGCAGTTGTGGTAGTAGTGAATGTGATTAACGTGAAAAGCAAACCATGCATCAACGTTACAGGTGTGTAGCTTTGCGCAACAAAGTTATGTTTTGAAACAAGACACTCTATAGATGTAATGTGGAAATATATATTTATTTACCTTGTCCTTCAAAACTTTGTGTGGATAGCCTTTTACGTTCGTTGTCCTCCAAGAACAGAAAGCAGTGGTATTTTATTTGCGTTAACTGAATGAATGCTTTCTGTTTGATTTCCTCTTTAAAATAATTTTGCCTCATTCTATGTTATCTTGAAAATCTGTGTGGATTTCTAGTAATGATTGCTGCATAAATTTAGCCGTGCTTCTCTGCTAGCGCCTGCCAATCAGGATATTATATTTAAAAATACCTCGGCTGCTATTTTACGATGGAGAGCAGCATTTTATATACAACAGCAGAATCTAGAAGAGTGTTTTTATATATATTAAGTGTTGCGATTAAAATTGTAATAGCATGAAATGCTTTGGGGATAGGAAATGCAGTTTATACGAAATTAAAACTGAGTATCATCCCAGGCAGGTGGCCTGGGGTGTTTTATTGCAGGACTGGGTGTGTGACTGACAGATTGTATCCAATCGGCAGGTGGAAAAGGGTGATATTCAGCTAAACAAGTGTGTGTTTTCAGGCTATAAACACACTGCTAGTCCAAGGTGAATTCTTAGCAGTTGTGAGTCCTACCTAGCAAACATCAGAATAATTCCTTTGTTCTATTAGACAAGCAACCAACCAACCAAAGAAACCCCCAAACCAACCACGCTTTGATCAGCTCCAATTTTACTCTTACTCTAGGGGAGTATTTGCCTTTGCTGGCAAACGCAAACATTTCTGTGCAAAATTTTAATTTTATAGCCTTGAGTGTTCCATGTGCCAGTCTTTGTCGTTATAGCACCCAGAAGCTTTAAACACACCTGTTAGCAAATTTTGATGCAGCACTTGTGCTATTGGAGTATTTTCCCTATTCCTTGTAAACTGTCTATGTGAAATCACCAAATAAACAGTGTTTCCAATTTTTTTTAATGTTCAGATGGGGAAGATAAGAGATTTTTCATTATATATCTTAAAGAATGCATTTTCACTATAATTTGCAAAGCGTCTGGAGCAGAAGATGTGGATGAATCTCATTGCCTTTTTTTTTAAAGTTGATTTATTTACGATTTGTCATGAAGCTCGCTCCTGGTCATGTCACGCTTTGTGCTCGCTCTTCCTGGTGACGCGATGGCTCTGTCGGGCAGCAACGTCGGCGCTGAGAGGGGCTCGGTCGGCGCGGGTCTGGGTTTCGGAGGGGGTCAGCGGTTGTCCATTCGCGAGTGGAATTTGTGCTGCTTCTCAGAAGGCGTCCACACGCTAATGTCTGTACCTTTATTTTGTTTTAAAGGGTGTATTAGTCTTCACTTGTGTTGCTGTGTGTATAGGTGAACTAAACTAGCTGGTTGATTATCCGCTTTTCCATACCTCCGCTTTTCACCTTGTTTCTTTAAATAATGTCAGTCAGGTTTGTTTTGCTTTTATGGACAGTATACTACTAAATATGTAGAGTCATGCCTGCTGAATTTTATTTGGGTCATACAAGCGGTAAGTAAAACTGCTGGGTGCTCAGAAGTCTCCGATCAGTATTAAATTTTTACATTTATAAAAGTATAGTGAATTTTTATTTCATAAGTCTCATAAAAGACATATCAGTCTGGGGCTGCACGTGGGGGGCAGAAACTATTTCAGATTTGTATACCAATAAGAAATAGGAGTTAGTGATGTCTTGTGAGATAGCATTTTTATCTTGGTATTTTTCAAATCCCTGTTTTTATATCAGAGATAGACAAATCAAAAGCTTACCCAGGCAGGTTAATTAGGGAGTGGGTGAAAATTAATTAACTTGCATACCAATCACATTGAAAGTAGTGTTACTATCTGAACTAAAGCTAAGTCCTGTCTCGGGTAGCCTTCTGCTAATAAATTTCATTCAAAAGCATAAAAGCCTCTTCATAATTTTGGATTGAAAGCCAAACAGTGTTTCAGTGAATGGACACGACATCAAGTCACTTAAATATTCAAGTGTACGTTGTTATGGTGGAGACAGACAATCCAATGCAAGGAGGTTGTAGCGAGGTGGGGGTTGGTCTCTTCTCCCCAGTAACAGGCGATAGGACAAGAGCAAACGGCCTCAAGTTGCGCCAGGGGAGGTTTAGATTGGATATTAGGAAACGTTTCTTCCCCGAAAGGGTTGTCAGGCCCTGGCACAGGCTGCCCAGGGAAGTGGTGGAGTCACCATCCCTGGAGGGATTTAAAAGACGTGTAGATGTGGTGCTTAGGGACACGGGTTAGTGGTGGACTTGGCAGTGCTGGGTTAACAGTTGGACTCGATGATCTTAAAGGTCTTTTCCAACCTAAACAATTCTATGATAAGCCTATAATGAAGTGCACTTCTCTGGAAGATGGAAATCTGCGATTTGCTCAGGAGAGGGAGTGGAAGAACCTGGCTCACAGGAGGTGCACAGGGACTGGGATTACAGTTTATGCGAGACAGCAGGTCAGTATTACAACAGGAGTGTATAAGAAGAAATGTTTCTCAAGTTGAACTAAATGAATCATTCTAAATAAGCCTAAGCAAAATGATAGATTGTGGTTTTATTCATCTGTGGTGACAATTAAAAAAAATCTTTATTTTTGTTGTGTAATAATTCATGTGGAAAATATCTGACCAATTCTGCTCTTAATTGTTATGCTTTCTCTAATGTAGAAGTACAAAAACGACTATATTTTCTGCTATTTAATATCCAGTTGTGACACAGGTTCCCTCTCACATTGTTTTTAGCAGAGGTTTTTCACTACCTGAATTCTCAGTAGTTCTCACAGATGGAGCGATGTACTGCTCACTTTTCTCCAGGTGGTTTTAGTGAACAACAGACTGAACACACTTTACATCTGCCTTTGTTTTCCACTTATCCTTTTAATAGGACAGAATCTACAGCAATGTATAATGAACTATACAATTAAATGAAGCAACTGTGGGGTGTTATCCCACTTCCAAGGATAAAGATTAAGGTATTCAAGGTTCAAATCTCTAAAATTCTAATTTATTAGAGGTAAACGCTTTTATTGTAGAATTGGAAATAGTGTATTTCTTCTGTGGGGATCTTTTTCTTGTTTCTAGTTTCAATTATGTCTGTAACTTCAATTTTTCTTCCTAGGATGTCCTTATCTTTTACTGTTTGTTAGTCATCTGTAGTTCTTCTTATCCTGCTTTACATTCAGGAGAGGAACTCCTTAAATGTATTAGGACATGTTTATTATCAATTTATTTTCCATCAGTTTATTCAATGATTACTCTCCTTATCTTGTGAAGGGGTATCAAAGCTATCAGTTAATTTTCCTAAAGTGTTAGTTTTATTTAATACTAGTCTCCCCTCATCCTATACAGAAAGGACTGAAGTGACTCTCATGCATTTCTTGGGGCTTGGGTTTCATACTGTCTCTAGCTGGAAGATGCCACTGGAAACAATTTCAAGCTCATGAATGGCAGGAATGTTAACTGGGAACAGAACAGTGGTGGAAAGTTCAAGTAGTAGGTGGTTACTGCTGCCATTTTTCTGGTACGTGTACTGGGGTCAATGTTGTTCAGTGGCCTTAACAGCGGGTTTGCAGAGAGCGAACTGAAGGAGGGTGGTCGCAGTGCAGGTCTGCTAGTCCAAATAGGGTCTGCTGGTCAGAGGAACCCTGGCAGGTTGGAGACGGGCTGGTGTGAACCTCATGAAGGTCACAAAGGTCAATGTGAAGTCATCCACATGGAGTGATATAACCCCACGTAACAACAAGCTGTGTCCTGTCTGGGTAGGAGGTGGTTTTGCTGTAGAAAAGGAGTTGTGGTGAACAAGTCAAACAGGAGCCATCAAGGCACTGTTGCAGAGAGGAAGGCTGGTCGCGTATTGTGCTGTATGAGGCAGGGTAGATGGCAGGGATGTAATTCTTGCCCGATGTTCAGCACTTCTGAAACAGCACCTGCAGTGCTGTGCCCAGTTTTGGGTTCCCCAGTGAGACTGACATACTGGAGCAAGACCAGCAGTGGGCCACTGAGATGTTCAGGGGGCTGGAGCAAGTTCCACAGGAGGAGAGCCTGAGAGAGCCAGGTGTCTTCAGCCTCAGGAAGAGAGGTGTAAGGAGTGACCTGAGCATTCTCTAAGGCACTGTCATGTGATGAGGGACAAGGAAAATGATTTAGAAAAAGGGAAATTGCTGTCAGGTATGAGGTTCTCTTCACTATGATGGTGATGAAACACCCGAACAGGCACTGGGTGACAGACTAGAAGTGATGTCCGACGATACTTTCCAACCTAAACTATCCTGTAGTCTAGAATAAGTGCAAAAAGTCAGAGATGATCACAAACACCTACGAATACCGATTTTGTTCCTTCTTCTTAAAGGGGGAAGTTAACAGGGAATTGTTCTTTGCCTACAGAAACGTGAGCGTTATTGACCTCGCCACTCATGCTGTATTTTTCATGCTGAATTTTAAAATTCAAAGAGTTGATTTCTGAGGGGGGGGAAATGTTGCTTGACAGTTGCTTTTCTATCTCAATTCAATATTCTGCAGTAAAGAAAGTAATCTCTAAATTGGATTTTATTTCAAATTTGAGATTCTGCTTTGTGGCTGGAACTGTGTAGGAGAACAAATACCCTTGAGTCTTGGAAGGCCTCTGGGCTAATTCTTTATTTTGTGTCTGCAAAATTTAGACCAAGTATGAAAGTGAAAACCATTTATATTCCTTTATATTTTTGATGTGGGACTGAGATGTAGAACACATCCTCCTTTCTCCTCAAATGAGTTTATAAAGTGCAATTATGGCACAGAGAAGTATATATTTTCTAAAGTGTCTTGGGGAAATCCTGTTTGTATTTGTCAAAATGAATTTCAGAGAGCTTTAACTGATATCTGCAACTTAATGAGGAGTTGTTGCTAGAAATTGGATTTTGGTTTGCAGTGGAAAATTACAATGTTGGCAAGAAGTGCAGTGCTTTGAAGCACCAATTTAGGCTTCCCTATAATGTAGATATTTTAAGAATTAGATTTTGTTTGAATTATTTCATGATTTTCTAAGCAGTTTGAAAGAAAAAACAAAAACCACACCTCAAGGGATTTAGTTTTTTCTTTCTAGAACTTGATTTCTGTTCCTTAGAAGTGGAAAAATCCATTTTTTGTTGGAGAATCACTTCAAGAAAAGTTATTGCTATTCATAGTGGATCCTTTGAGAGTAAATGAACACTTGAGGAACAACTGCTTTTAAGTACATTTTCATGTAGTCTACCTCCTAAAAGTTTTTTACTTGCTTTTCTATTCATCCATGGTGTGATGCTCCCCTAAAGATCTGAAAAATAAGCTTAAAATTTCCTTAGTTATGATGTTTCATCATCATTTTGGTATGAGAGTCAACATGATTTAAAGAAAACTTCCTGATGTTGCACAATGTGGTAATTCATTGTTTTGTGTCACTTACTAAAAAAAAAAAAAAAAATCTTAAACCCCCTAATTTTGCAAGCTACAACTGAGCAACTTGGTACCTGGCATGTTCTTTGCTCTTTTCAACCTGGCTTCATAAACAGACAGCACCTAAAAGCTTTTTTATTGTCTGAAAGTATATATAGGTTGGTGTTTTGAGAAGTCATTAGACAGTAGTAAAGCTGCTACGAACATCTAACGTTTGTCATTGGTCTGAGAGGAGAACCTCTTCTGAAACACCGTAGTTTTCCAATAAAAGATCACTAAAAAAAAGGTGTATATGAGCAGCGGTTTTATTCTAAGTATGTTTAGAATAAATCCTATTATACTGCAGTGTGGTATTATCCATTATGGATGGGGAACTTGGGTTTAGCGATTCAGGTCATGAATCTCCACAAATGAAGTGTCTGAGAGATGGCAGAAATGGACGTTGACTGATCCGGTCTTCTGAAAATTATTTAAAAAAAAAAAAAGAAATCTATTGTGTTATTCTGCTCCTGGAAAAAGTTCATATGGAAGCAATATTTCACTTGAGGAGCTGTTCTCTGGCTCTATAGCTGTGTGAGTTTTAGGCTTTTTAAGGATGCCTGGGCAAGATGATTTCTTATAATCATGTTTGATTCCCGTTCACTCTTAACCAGCAGATGCAGAGAACAAGACGTAAGTATTTAGGAGTGAAGAAGCTTCCCGGAGTAGCAAGAAGGAGCTTTGCTGTCCCACCTTAGGGGGAGAAAGCCGAGTGAACTACCTTGCTATTTCTTCATTTATTCTGGAAAGGGAGGGACACACTATTGATATTCCGGTGACCAAGCTGACACGTGAAAGCTGCTGCCTGCTTCAACACAGACCTTGCTTTATATATGCATTCAGAACGTCCATCAAATCCATTTCATTATCCTAAGCACATCGTAAATATTGCATGCTCTGGACTAGGGATATAAAATGCTTCTACTCTAGCCTCATAAAACATTTGAGAGAAGCGAGGACTGTGAATATTAAGTCCAAGTAATCCGCTTAAAGTGTACCTGACTGTCCAAACCCTGTGGTGTAGTTCCCTTACAAACAAAAAGCAGACTTTTGAGGAATTTGGGGGTCTGAATTACTTTACTTTTAATTTTTTAACACACCTTCCCCCCCATCAGCCCTGTTACTCTGATTTCACAGGAGCTGTGTCAAAGTGACTGTCTTGGTGTTAACAATTTGGTTCACTTTCTTCTCCTGCATGTAGCTGCTAAATGAATATTTGCCAAAATATTTCTTGCTTTTTCTCGGTAGGAGATCCAAGTACTCCAGAAATTAGATGATCTATATTGTGGTGTTTCTTCTAAATCTGGAAACATCTTTAAAAACCTCTGTGAGAAATATTTTTGTGCAGCAGCAATTTCAGTAGAGAGAGCTTCACGCAAGCTTTCCTTTTCTCTAACGTTGGTTTTGACAAATTAGTCGGATGTGACTGACGTTCTGTTTTCCGAGGATGACTTGTAGAGCACTTAGTAGGCTGTTATCCTACAGAAGTGCTTTAATCACATTACTGTATTTGAAAGCAGTACCAGAGGGGTGACAAGATGGCATGTAAAAAGCTAAGTATATGAGCTCTGACTTCTTGAAAGAAACTCGCTCAATTCATTAAAAAATGTTACGTGTGATTGGTTGCAAAAAAACAAAAATAGGGCCCTGTTGTGAATGAGTAATCGGAGGGGTTTGTGGCTGCATTGGTTTCTTAAAGCTCTTCCTCTGCCCTTTGCTGCAAATATTTACCCATGTATTTCCTCACCAGAAAAGTGAGGTCTGGCTTTACAAAAATACACAAACTTCACCCCTGCCGGAGAGTGGATCTTAACAGTTCCTGCCAAGGGAAAGCTTATTTCTGCGACGATTCCTCTAAGCTAAGCCTCAAGAAGAAGGGGGATGGCATAGTGTTCGTGAAGCTATCACGACGTGCCTGACGGCACCGCTGGCTTCGTGGTGCCCGGGGCGTTCGTGAGGTGGGTCACCTTCCAGCAAGGCTGGTGCTCTGCAGGGACCCCTCCTGGACCTGCCTCCGCTGAACGTTACCGTTCGTGGGTGAAGGGCATAGGCAACACAAAAGCAGAGGTCGCACCAAATTCAAAACTGGCTTAAAAATGGGGGACGTGGCCTTAAAATTGTCTAAATTATTTAAAAAAGGAGAACTGCAAGTTACCGCTGATTTCATACTGAGAGAGGGTTCCAATGGCACTTGCAAAACAATCCAAAAAGCAAGTGCAGACTGGAAGGGGGGAATGCTTTCTCTTTTGCTTTCTTTAAGCTACAAATAATGTGTTTTTAGTAAAGGAACTGAAAGAAGGTCCATTTTTTAATATGGAGAAATTACTGCAAGCCTAGCACTGCAACAATATATTTCCTCAGACTGAAGTCTTTCAGAAAAAACAGTATTATGAAAACCAGTTTTATAAAATATGTCTGATAAATTAAAAGAAAAGCAATTCTGCTCATTGGGGTGAGAAGGAAAGAAGTGAGATTAAACACTTAGCAGGCATTTTAAGAACTTCATTCCTGCTAGTGGTTTTGGGTCGAATGGGCAGAAAATAACTAACCAAGTAAACTGTATTTTTAAACTCTTCTTAAATCAGCGGAAGGTTATGGACTCTTCAGAGAAGTGGCGCTGGAGACAAGCCACAGTATTACCAGAATACCAAATACAAAATATATCTGAGTAGTCTTGAAACTGCATTCAAAGAATTAATTTGCAATTAATGTGAATGGAAATTTGTGCTTCATTAATGATATTTTGGGGAAAACTGGAGCGTGACAAACTGTCTAATAAATATGAATGTAATGAGTTCTGGGTTTAGATACTAGACTAATGGGAAATGTGAGAGGAGAGACTGGGTTGTTATTCAAGCTTTAGCCCATTTATTTAAACTCTAGACTGTTTTCAAGCAAGATAATGCCTCGGAAGACGATTAAGTGCTACTCCTACTGAATTGTTTTCTACCCATATAGTCTAGTTTGCTTGTGAACTTCATTATTGCCATAATTATCTTAGGTATGCAAATCTGGTCACTTGCATTTTTTGTATTAGAACCTTAATAGCATTGAAACAATGTGCAAGTTATAAATAATGAAAATAACTTCACCTTTTTCATCAGTGCGGTAAAGCATCTCCTGAAATACAGCTACTACAACTTCTGTCAAATGGCACTAGTGTGACACATAAAACAAGCTGAGGTCAGAGGCCGGTTCCCAGTGAGGAAACAGTATCGAGCTTGTATTCAGGACATGGATTAAAATAACATAAATATTGGGGGGGAACGACACAAAGGACACACCGTAACCCCCTCTATACTAATCGCAAACCTTATTTGGAGACTCTCCAGATTTTTATGATTATCAAACTATATTTTCCTTTTACAGTGTTTCTTCAGGTGCCAGATAAGTTATATACCTCTGGAAAGTATCAGGGTGTTGCTTACTTTAATGATTAATCGACTTTAGTTATTTTGATGTTACTTTATGGCATCAGTATTTATGTGTTAAATTTATTTTTTTCTGTGATGTGTTCTTCCCCTGTAAGATGAATGAGGGCTTTCCCAAAACAAGCAATAATGAAGTTTTCCTCTTAATCTAGAAATACAAGTCAAATATGGGTAATAAAAGTACAGACTGTAACTAACCTGAACAGGTTTTGGCTGCTTCTGCTTTCCAGGCATTTGAGGATATTGAGAATAAATCTGTAGTCCCTAGGAACTCCTCACTTGCAATGTCAAATGGTAATTGGATGGATTAAAGGGAAAAATCTAAATGCTGTATAATAGAAGTTAGATTTAGCAGGGATGTATGGATAACAGTCAGATCGGGGAGAAAGAAAGAGTTCAATAAACTAGGTTTTACCCTTAAACTTCTTGATTTTTCCTTTTAGGTAGTAAGATAAAATTCATTGGGTAATAAAGCTCAAGTTTTGAAGTTGTTTTTTCTCCTGTGTTTCTTTGTACCAAAGAAACCTATTTTTAATTAAGAATTTAGAAGAATAAGCCCTCTATCGTCTTGATGTAACCTATGCAACATTACTTTCTACTCGTAGCAGCTAACACGAGATACACAAAAACTATTTAGATCTTTGGAAAATAAATAAGAAAGAGATCATAGTGCATTCCCACAAAACATTGTAATTCTAGCTAAGCACCCAATACTTTTCACCTATTTCTTACCATCTGTCTTCTGGGGAAAAAAAATTGCTGTGCCACAATAATTATCCTTTGATAGGTACACTCCCATTGGTATGTTTTTCAGATGTAAAAAGTTGTGTGATTGAAATGCAACTCATTTCTGCCTGGAACATTTTTTCTTGCTTCCCTGTGAGCAGCTGTATTAATGAAACATGTCTTGGCTTATTAGAATTGATGCTGTTTAGGAAACTGAACTAAATATTCTTCTTTTGCATATAACAACTAAGTTAAAAAAAAAAAATGGACAGAAGTCACTGTGGTATTAACAAAACAAAAAACCCACAAAAACCCCCAACTTAGAAATGAGACTTGTAAAATACTGTAATACTTTTCTAACACAGTGACTTAAATTCTTGTGTACATAAGGAACATGTGAAAGGAAACACTTGCTATATAGGTGTGACGGCTTTTGTACGCACATGTATGCGTAAGCCTCCTCAAGATGCAAGCTGATTAGACAAATGTGCAACTAGGATAAAATGAACTTATTCAATGAACTGCAATTTAATCTCTCTCATTAAAAGCAACTGCTGAAAGCCTGAATGTCAAGCCAGCATGAGGCAATGGTAAATGTGGGGGAGAATACTCTGAGTGGGTAAAGAAAATCCTCCTGGAGAAAACAAGAAAAGAGACTTCGGTGAGAGGTAACCGATGTACAGTACAGAAGTACATGATGGAAGGGGAAAGTCGGCACAAATGGTGTAAGGCGTTGTTCTAGGAGCATTATCCGCTGTGTTAATTTTGATGCAGTAGTACAGAAGACGAGAATTTTTTCAGCAACAGAGGGGAGATGGGTCTAACTGGTGAGTTGGAACTAAACAGCCGTTGGTGTAAATAAGTGGTTTCCTTTTCTACAGCGCGTGGTTTATGCTTAGTGTTCTAGTCTGTGTGAAATTAGTAGATGTATTGAGATAGCAATTCTGCTTGATCTTAGCTTTTTATTTTGAGAGATCATATTTCATTTGAAGAGCCTTCAGCTGTATCTGCAAGCTGGGAAAGTCTCTACTGGTTCACTTGGGAATTTAGGCTGATTCAACTGTCTTACTCTAGAATTCTTTCTTTTCTCAATTTTCGTCTTTAAAAGTGAAATTAGTCTATTCATCTTATGGTTTGTGTTATACTAAGTAGGACTGTGAAGAAAGTTCTGCCTACCAATGGCAATAATGAACTTAGCCAGTAAACTGGTCATAACAAAAATTCTTTCCTTTAAAATCGCTTCAGATGAGCGCTCGCGCTTTGCAGGTGAAACAGCGAAACATGTAAATCTCCTACGCGAACTCCCATTGAATCCGCACGCGCTGTAGCAATCCTTTTGATGTTATATGTAGGGAGGAAGATCAATGGGGCTTCCTCTCCCCTCAATGGTACAAATTCCTCTCACTTTGTCTTATACTTGTTTATTAGTAGATACAGAGCACTGTCCAGGGGTTCTGTCTAGTGGGGCACTGTCTTGCCTGTTGCATTATATTGACTGTCACAGTTTAATCCAATTCCTATGCGATGTATTCGTTTTCTGTAGTCGATGCAGTAAGGTACCTGACTGTGACATACAGGAACTGTTAACAGGGCAGTCCCTATTTTAAATCCATATTGGGGCAGAATGAATAATGTTTATAATCAACATAAAGTCAAACTAAAACACCTTTGGGGAAAAACTCAAAATGGTGTAAGTGATTTAAGCTTTTCTCCATTGGACATCCTGAACTTTCAGCACTTTTGAGCCTTTTTCCCCAGTTAAAATTTTGTAGTTGCACACATGCTTTATACAAACTTCAGCATCATCTCTTAGATGCGCAAGAAGGAAAAACAAGAGTATTTGTTCAAGATAACACAAACTAATTATGTCCAAGAAAGCCACCTCTGTGTTCAGCAGGCTGTTCTGGAATTGTGCTGGATGACTGGTGGTCGGTTCCAGGTGCTACCATGTCATCTCGGTCTTACCGACCCACGGTTATCCACCTATTCCTGAAATGTTATTTTGTTGCTGTACTTTCTGATGGGATGTAGAAAAGGCAAAAAGACAGCTTGTGTTTAGACTCAGTTTGTGATGAGTTTCACTAGCTCTTCTTTACTCACTTAACCCTCTAAGTCCTGACACTCAGACTTAAGGATTTTAGGAGTATATGTACACTTTGGAGGGGGGGTGTGTTGAGTGAGACCTAAGCCTCATCATCCTAAATGAGTTCTTTAGTGTCATGCCTATAGTTGTGCTGTCTCTAACTGAGCGCTGCTTAATTTCGTTGTTCATGGTTTGGTTTCTATCTGGCTGCGTTGGAAGGAGCGGAGTTTCTCATTTTGCTTTCAGTGTGGGTAGTTACAATTTCTTTTTTCAGACTGAAAACACATAAATCCCAAATCAGCTGCTCTCTTGACAGGCACTTTAACTACTGAAGGAGCAGATAAGAGAGATGACCTGCCTTCCATCCTCTAACCACATCTGAAAAGGAAGACAGGACCTTAGGTCTCGAGTGAAACATCAACTCAAGCACTTAAGTGTAGGCTCAAGGCTGTGAATACCAGACTGAATGGGCAGTCTGTAGTTAAGCATCTCTTCCACAAACTTGAAGTGTTTTGTTCTCCAAGCACTTTTGTTGCTTCCTTCCATACCAATGCACAGGCTGCTCACGGTTATTACTCACAACTGGTGGTTTAGGATAAACCGTACTTTGTTTTGGTCATGATATAAGAACAGTGAAAAATGAGAGATGTTTTTCTTGGAACAAGAGCTGAGCTTGATGGTTTTATACTCAATCATTTTACAGCTGCTTCTGCTTGGGGAGGGTGAAAAGTCTGGCTGCAATGCAGTCATTGACTTAAAAGCTTGACTTGCCGGCCCTTTCTGCAATATCGTTAAGGATTAGAATAATTAACACAATGTTTTCAACTCTCACGTTGTAAAGAAAAAGAATTTATATCCAATTGAATGTGTAATGCTTAGATATGAATTTGAAAGCTTTATTAACACATCAGGCAAACTATTTCCATATTCCGTATATACTGCAGTGCACACTGATAAGAGTGCTCGAGAGCCTGGAGAAACAGTTAAGATTAATGAAAAATATAGCATCTGTTCCATAAAGTATTGATGCTACAGTGGAGGAGATAAACTATAAAATAGACTGAGAGCTAAAGACAATTGAAGATTCAAGTCCTTCTCTTCCTTACTGTCGCAAGGGCAGGAGAGCTTTTTATTTTCGTTAATTATGATTGCATCTATACTGCCCAGGTATATTATCTCCAGGATAAAAAACTAAATATTAACACTTGTATCTTGTTTGCTGGCCAGTGACTACTTTTTTTGTCAGTTATAGAATCGAGAAAAATTCTTGACATACTTAAGATCTAGCTGTCTTCTGATGGTAAGTGTATTGTGCGGAGTGGTTGTAGATAACGAAGATGCAGACTGCCAAATGACTCTTGCAATAATGACTCCATGTTTTGTACCGGAAAGCTATTTTTAAAAAATCATTATTCTCCCGATTGACTCTCTGTGCATAAAATGATTAACAGCAGCAGTGGGGCCTGGGCTGAGTTTACATTGTACTTACAGTGTTATGGGCTTTACGGCAGTTGTGGTGCAGTTTTGTTTCCAGAACCTGTCGCTGTGCTTTTTACTTTCTGTCTCCTAGTCTGGCCCAATGTGTTTCAGAGGAATTGTACTTGATCGCCTGGGGGCTAGTGAAGCATGAGCAGTGCGACTGCAGGCACACCCGGAGTGAGAGAGAGGAGTTGCTTTCTATAGGCGCTGGTTATGAAAGACCCTGTGTGCTGTACATCCCTCCTGGCAGACTTGTCTTGCTTGTTCCCTCTTTTTTCCTAATCTGTTCCTTTCTCCTTTTTTAATTTTTATCCCTTGTTCTGTTAGTTTTTCCAAATCTTAAATCAATCAAGGAAGCCCACTTTCTGGGGGGAGCAGAAACATCAAACGATAACATTCAAATTATATAGCTATGTCCAAACAATGAAGTTGCTTTATTTGTGTTCCTTCTGTTACAATAACGAGTAACCACTATGTTTCACTTGTCTTAGAGGAAGGTAATTATCCTTCTTTCATGATTTTTCATCAAGTCAGACAGTGCTGTATCTGAAGAGTTGTAAACTGATTAAAAATGTTCTCATTAGTCAATTGTTAGGTAAATGATAACATTTGTTATCTATTAGGTATATAAAGGTAATTTCTGTTATTACATTTGATCCCATTGATTCCACTCTCATTAAAAACAAAACCACAAAATGGAAACAGCAGCCTCTCAGCAGGGTCCAAGGATTGTTAGGGTGATTTGAGCTCTATAATATTAACTGTTGAAAAAATGTGGTGGGTGGTTTTAGCACATTCTTATAGCCTTCATGTAATGCTTCTTCCCTCCGGTGCCTATGAATTATTTCTTAATGTTAATTTTATAATCCGGATACTTGCAGCCCAGCTGATTTCTGCCCAGTATTGCTCACTCTACCTTTTACTTTTCCCACCCTTTCCTCCCCACTCTTCTTTTTGTTCATCTCCATGTCAGATTTTGACGGCACGGAGCCCTGTGCCCTCCAGTCTCCCCACTTTGCTGATTTTTCACGATGAGCTCCCAGCCTCTGCCTGCGGTTCCGAGCTGGTGATCCCACCTCGGGTAAAAAGGGAGATGGAGAAGCTGATACACAGCTCGTGGCCTCGCTCGGTCAGCGTGGTGGTAACACATGGGGTGACGTGAGCAGCCTGAGGTGCCAAGACCATAGCCAGCTGGGTGCTCTGCTCGCCCTTCTTCTGCCGGAGGGTTGCTTTGTTCCTCTTCTATGTGTGACACCCTTTTTCCATTTCCTAAATATCGTTATTTTATCTTCCTTGGCTTCTCTGTTGCACGTGCAGCTCGTAATACTGCCCTGTAATTAGCAGCTATTCACCTAATCAATTAGACCTTTGCTTTAATGCATAAACTCATGTGAAAGTTGATAAACAGTGACAGCATCATCAATACAACTCTTTTGAAAATGAGCGCTCCAGTACCTAATTCCCATAACCATACCAGAGAGGAGGAAAACAAGTATTTAAAAAACAAGTATTTAAACACTGATGTATTCAAAGCTGTTAGGACCTTTGACATTCCCAGCTTGCTTTTTTTCAGGAAGCTTCCAAACATGATTCCTGTTCTAGCCAGGAGGCCTAACACAAATACTGTTAGTGTCCAGTGGTCTGACTCCTCACCATTTTTAAAGCTACCTGAAGCTTTTTGTGAGGGAGAACTTCAAGATTTCATTTTTAATGGCAATGTGTAATAACACTGTATATATGCAGCAGTGAGTCCAGGCAGATATTTCAGATCCATTGCTTCCCAAAGGTATTTAAAACGTAAGAGATGTTCAGAAGTATTCTGATATTTGCTCTCCCCGGCCCACCGAGGGTGCTTATCCTCAGTCCAGCTCCTCCCCAGACAGCTTTTGGCTTTGGTTGAGGTGACACGATGCGCCTGGAGGCACGCTGGTCTGCCGATAGGCTTTCTGAAATGGTCGTTCCCATCGAAACGGGAAATGGTTCCCGGTCGTTACCTGGTTGAGATGTGTCACCAGCTGACAATGCAGACTCCCTTGGGAGTGGGATCCATGAGCTGCTCAACTAGTTATGCGTACCCTCCGGACCTCCTCTGTAAGATCCTGGTCTGTTTTTTTCTGTAAGAACTATAATTCTCAAGGTTTCATTCTTTGTGTCTTGATGCAACAGTGTGGCCCATGAGCTTGGGGGAAAAAAACCCAAAACCTTAAACATTTGTTTGGACTCTACTTTACTTGCATTAAAGGTACGTTTATGCTCTAGGAGTTGAACACGTACAACGAAGTTTGAATATTTTATATTGCTAAGCACCTTTAGCTTTCATTGCGTTTGGCGATAATTTCAGCCAAGATGTAATATCAGTATTAGTCATGGTAAACTGATTTTACTTTGTCAAGCATATTCAAATGCCTTAGCATCAAATTTCAAATTTCGTATAAACATTCACAAAGCAGGGGATGCTTTTCCAGATCTCTAGGTTTCTGCATGAGCTTGCTTTCTACAACTTCCTTTAAACTTCCCTCCCGCCTACGCACGTGCACAAACGCTTCTCGTATGTGAATGACCTGTGGGAAATGGTGAGAGAGAAACACATTTTTTCAGAACAAGCAAAGCCTACCTCGCTACCTCGGAAATTCTGTTTCCCAGCGCTGCTGTTCACTTACTGCCATCCTCTGACAGGATATATAAGCTTGCTACTGATGTCATTTGTCACCTGTCATTAGGTTGTTCCTATTTGTGCTCACGTAATAAATTGCTTGGTGTTGTGGGTGAGTTGTCTCTCTCTTCTCCCCCGGCTTCTCTTTTTGCACTCATTAAGGTTTTGTTGAATTCTTCAAAGCTGGGAAGGTTTTAGCAAAGTTAACATACTAATCATGCGTGTTCAGAGGCGTGTTGGCCGAGGCGCAGGTCGAGAGCTGAGGCCGTAGCGACGTTGCTCCCTAAGCAGAGGGGATTTGGTGTTTGGGGCAGTATGAGGGCTCACCTCTCAGCATCCCCAAAGCGTTGTGCTCCAACCTGGACTTGGCTCTATGCACGGAGCATAAAGCTCTATGCTCGTAGCATCTTCAAGTATTCGTTGTATTATCCCGTATTTTCTGGAAGATATTTTCTGTTCTGTCCAAGCCCTTGGCAAGCTTAGGCTCTCAAATTTTCATTTGAGACATAAGGGCTGTGTAAATATTTAACTTCAATCAGCAAAACAATATTGTGTTTATTCCTTCTTTCACTCTTGAAGTTGTTCTATTGGAGATTTGAATGTTCTTCCTTAATAAACCTGTTTTTATTATACCAATGGAACACGTGAAAGGACTTGGTGTATTTGCCTTCTCTGTATGTCTCAAAACAGTCTTATTTCAGAACACCCATCTATCTATTGGGGTTTGAACCTACACGTTCAAATGCTCAGCAAGTACCTGGAGAGAATCCAACTTACTCAGACACACAGTTGAGATGTGAGAAGTGTCTTAATTCTCCTTCAAGTCAAAAAGTCACAGTGGCTGTTAAGGAGTTTATCCAGCTCAAACCAGAACCTAAATGGCATTGCGCCCAGGAGTTATCGGCCTTCTTAAATATGGGAATCTGGGAACGGGGCTTTATTGGCCCCTTCTTCGTTGGTCTGAGGCTCCAGAACTACCTGCAATAACCAGGGAAACCGGATTCTGCCTCTCTGGGCAAACTGGCGGCATGCTCCGACTGTCTTTGCTTTGTTCGCTGGATACAAGTGCAGGGGTTTATAGGCATCTTTTAAAAATGTCTGGACAAGATGATTCCTGTCATCATGCTTGAATCACGTTTGCTCTCTTAACTGTACGTGCAAATTTGGGTTCTGAGGGAAACATCACTGTCACAGATCTTTTTTTATTTAAAAAGCAAATACAACTTTAAAATGTTGTCGCCTGTTTCCCAGGGGTGAAACCATTTGGCAAATGCAACACAAATCCACTAATAGCTTTGGCTGCTTTAGAAATGTCTTTTTACCTCCAATGAATAAATATTTTGCCAAATGTTTACCCCAGTTGTACTTCTGATATTTTATTAATTTTAAGAATATTTGAAGTGCTACAGCAAAAATAGAGTAGGCACAATCTGATTGTTTTTTTTTTTTTTCCCCAGTACCAGCCATAAAAGAAAGGAGGGGATAAGATAAGAGGGGTAATGTAGCTTATAGGAAATTGTTTAGGGTAAGTGGAAATGACCTGATGTGTGGTTCTCGTGTGTCAACTGATGTTACGGATGCATACCCTGCTGCTTTTTTTTCCTGAATATGTACTGAAAGAAACCTGTCTGAAATTACTTCTGTTTTACTTTTGGCCCACATACCTACAGGTCATGGTCATGGCAAGGAGTTTGCATCATTGTTGATTCTTTATAAGGTTTCAGACCAAATTATGAGCGGATGCTGATCAGGAACTTGGTGCTGCTCAGGTGCAGAGGCAGAGTTGGACAACGAATATTTTGTGTCAAATAAGCTCATAGGAAAATGGTGAAAGAAGCAAGAGGAGCAGAGCCTCTGTAAGACCAGGTCTATGGGAGTGTGAAAAAGTAGTATTCAGGCTATGCAACTTTCTTCTCCATGATTTCATCTCTACTTGCAGAATAATACCCAGGGAGGGGACTAAATAATGGAAGTGTTGAAGATTTAGTGAAAGAACAGCTCCCTACCTCCACTTTTATAACTTACTGCAGGATGTTTTGTGCGAATTTTTTTTTTAAAATGGTTGTCACAAGATTATCTTTTCTGGATGCTTGCACTGCTACTGAGGGAAGCCGCAGAAATCTGACTGCAGTCCCAGTTCTCCCTAGAATCTATATCTAAAACGTCTGGACTCAAAATAAAATCTCATTCCTGTGCAAAACAGATGTCAAGAGCAATTGGTTATGCTTCAGAAAAGAGTTGCAGATCAAGGAATAGCCTGAAATAGAAAGTACCAATGTTCTTTAAGCAAAACGCATGCTAAGATCCAGTGAGTGGACATCTCAGGTAGCATCCCTTCTAAGGGCACTTGCAAAACAAAACTACACCCCCACCCCCACCCCACCCCCCCAAACTCCCCAAAACTGTAAGGAAGCTATTAAGAAACCCCAAGCATATATTAGCTATGGATCAGTGGGATGACGGCCTGCTTGGAAAGAAAATGAAAAACTCATTCCAAAAAATGCTGGTGGAAGTGTGAAATCACTGTAAGACTAATTCTGAAATCACTTAAATCAGTGGCAGCTACATTTTTTTTTTACTAGAAACAAGATTGAGTCTTAAGCAGTTTTACTGCAAAAAAAAAGCTTAAGCCTATGTTACATAATTCTCTTGTGAAATTCATGTTTTGTTCTCTAAGAAAAAATAGATATAATAGTTTGTATATGGGCTTTTGGATGTTTTATTCCTAATTATCTGCCCAGTCCTTACTCAAGCAAAACTGTTATTCTGAGTTTGCTATGGTAATTGAAGCTTTAAAGGGAAGATTTTCAACAGACTTCTGAGGGCATTGGATAGGTGTTTAAACAGCAGAAGTGATTTAAGATTTGGATTGCAACAGCAGCTCCTAGTTGCTTCAGTGCATAAAAAAAGTCAAGGCACAAATGAATTGCTGATTGCATGTTGACTGTTGCACGAAGTATAGAAATGGAGTAGTGCACAAATGAATGCTTGCCTACAGAGGTAACGATAAAACTAACTATAAAATCACTTTCAACGTTGGTTTTATGTAATGGAAGCTTTAAGTCGTTGTGGGTTATAATATAAAAATCTTAAATGTTTGGGAGAGAAACAGTTCAACAAACTTCAATAAAGTTCTACTTAATGTTTATTTTTCTTGTTGATAATGGAGAAGAAAAAGGCTTTCTCTTATGCTGGTGTAGCTAAGTCCTGTATCTCAGGGGAAAAAGGTACACGCCAGGATGCTGAACCTGATGGCTCCAATTCTAAGCAAATGTGTGAAAGCCGAGAGCGTTGTTCTTGGCATTTGTGCAACGGGCGAAATCTGGAGAATCCTGATTTTAAGCAAGCTTCTAAAAAATGCGACTGCTGCATTCATATCTGGCTTTTATTACTATTGCTAACACCTGGCTTTTTCCATTCTTTTTAATAATTTCAAGGAGGATTAGTCTGACAGAAAGATACAAAGATATTCTAAAGAATGAGATAATCTTAAACTGATTGTAAATGAGGGCTTACGCTGAAAGTGCGTGATGGGACAAGCTATTACAACTGCTGCCAGCACTGATTTTACCCCAATGTTTTCACTCAAATGAAGACTGATACTGCCTGCTGCGGTATTCTCCCTCCTCACCCTTCAGCTCCTAAACGCTTTCTTTTTTCCGCTCTTTTCCTTACCCCTTGGAACATTTTTCATTGTTGTTACTTGCAAGACTCATTCTTCTTTCGCTAGTACCAGCAAAGTAATTGCGTTGAATTAAAAATGCGTATCCTGTCATCTGGACCCTCATTTGTTGCACGGATAGTCTATAGAAGTCAGCATCTGGTATTCGAACCAGATTTCCAAACTGCTCATGCTCCTGTCTGGGCACCGAACCTCTTCACTTAGCCTTTTATCTGGCAATCGCAGTCTAGTGAAAGCTGCTGCACATCTTACGTTTGTGAAAATTTGCTCCTTAATTTAGTTTGAGATGGAGTAAAATGAGAGAAGTGCTTATAACTCATATGTTCCTTTGGCATGGTTTGGGGGACTTTGATTCTCTGAAATTCAAAAGCAAAGCTGTAGTTTGGTTGCTACAATTCTCTCTTGACAGTTTTTTCTGCTCATCTGTTACACACCGTACCTGGAAAAGCAGTCAAACATTGTTGTGATAGAACCAATATCATCTGTCCCTGTGAATTCATTTTAATATTCTTGTTTTCTGGTGGGGGTTTGAATAAACAAATTCTCAATTTTAATATCTGGCTTATCTGTATGGAAACACAGTAAGAATCTTGCACCTGGAGGTAGTTATGTGAATTCAGTACTAGTTGGGAACAGAGAGCAGTGACATGAATTTGCAGTATGACTCTTTGTATTTTTACTTATGTTTTCCTCCAGAGATGCCTGGTTTAGGGCAGATTAAAAAGAATTTACTGCAAAAACAAAGCCATGGGTTTGTGTAGCTGTTAGTTTACTGCTTTTTTTACTATTGTAAAGCAGAAATTAATTCCACAAGTCAAAAAACATTTTTCCTTTTGTAAAGAAATTAAACTGTAGAGACTGTCTTATGAAGAATAATAACTACTGTAACAAATATACACATTCACAAGCATTATGAACTCTATCTCATGCGAAACGCATTAGAGCTAATAAAGCATACATGAGCACTTCTAAAGCAAACCAGAAAGAAGTCGTCATTTCCATAAGCCAGGAATCTTTTCTCTGGTTACGACACAGAATTCCTTTTGAAGAAGAGTGCGCCTGGGCAGGGTGTTTGCAGTGAAGTGTGTGAAGAACCATCAGGATGACCTAAGGTGCCAAAAGAAAGCAAATTTCTTTAAGTTCTGCATTCAACATTTCAAACAACACAAATCTTGCTCTCGGCCCGCCACCGCTTCTTGGTTCATTTTAGTTATTTATGAGATAATTATATTCAGCTTTGAGTGTATAAAGCAACAAATTGCTCCCACGGCTCAAATAACTTTGGTTTTTTGCAGTTTAGCAGTCCCATGCATAGAGTGCTTGCTATCTAAGGTAGTATGTTTTTTTGGTATCACATATTTTTGACCAGACCGTAAAAAGGTGGTGCAATTATTCACAAATCCCTAGCTTACTTATGTGATTCATGAATAGTTGATATTGGTTTGTGTAGGGCTGGATCACTGTGGCATGGCCGAAATGGGAGCACAAAGGGAGTTAAACAGATTTACCCGGAGAGATTGTGGATTCTCCACCCTTGGAGATATTTAAAAGCTGTCTGGACATACTGGCTCTAGGTGGCCCTGCCTGAGCGGGGAAGTTGGACCAGATGACCTCCAGAGGTACCTTCCTGCCTCAACCATTCCATAATTCAGTGAAAGCAAACTATCCCAAACTGACAGCTGAAGACTGGCAGTCTGGGGTAGGTGGTGTGGTTTAACCCCAGCTGGTGCCCGAATACCCCGCAGCTGCTCACTCACTCCCCACCTCCTCAGTGGGGTGGGGAGGAGAATCGGAGAGAAAGGAAAACTCATGGGTTGAGATAAAAGCTGTTCACCAGGACAGCAAAGGAAAAACATAAAAATATATTAATGATGATAATAGTATATAAGGATAATAGAGTATATAAAACAAACGATGCACAATTTCTCACCACCTGACGACTGATACAGCCTGTCCCGAGCAGCAGGCAGGGAGCAGGGGTATCCCCCCCCAGCTATCCCAGAACAGCAAGTTCCAGAGAGAGCAGGTGAGGGAACCAACAGCTGAATGAATGAAAAGGCCCAAATGAAAAAAAAAAAAAAGGGGAAAAGAAGGGAATGAAAAAGGGAAGTGGCCCACTGGCTGACTCCCACTTATACCAGCCATGACGTCTATGGTATGGAATACTCTCTTTGGCCAGTTTGGATCAACTACATGGGCATCAACTACATGGGCATCAACTACATACTACCCCTCCCAAGTTTTTGCACCTGCACATTAGCAAAACCTGGGAAACCGGAAGATGTCCTTGATCACTTAGCAGCAGCCAACAACATCAGTGTATTGTCAACATTGTTCACATACTAAATCCAAAGCACAGTAGCTGCTGGAGACAAAACTAGATCTGTCCCAGCCTAAACCAGGACAGCAGGGAAGAGCTGTTTTGTCTCCCTGAGTGCTAAATTGGGGGCAAGGTAACACCAGTGCTGCAGCTGTGCCTTGGCACTGGACAGGATCTGGGAGAAGTGGGGTGTGCTGGGAGGAGGCCATAGGAATCTGCTGCAGACCCTCTCCTAGCTGATTGATGAGGATAGGGAGAATGAGTGGGATGTGGGGCTTGGGCATTTGTGCAGCACCAGCATCCTATACCCTGTCCCAAGACTAAGTCCACTCCTAAGCACCACCATAGACTGTTGTGATAGAAAAGGTATAGCTGCCTGGTTATGTCAAACTACTTGGTGACATTTGTCCTCCCTCTAGGCAAGGTTGTCAAAAGAGGAAAAATGGTATAACCTTTATCCAGTTCTTTCTTAGTTTGACATCCACCCACCCCACCATGACCCCCAAAGAAAAGTTGTTAAAAGAAGACATAGATATCGAACTTCATGAGGAATATTCAACACTAGACCATCGAATTGGGTCTAGGGTATTGAATCTGAGACATTTAATTGTTTTCATGTATTGAATCTAGAGTGAGAAGTCTAAATTGGAGTTCCTGGGATTTTTTTGATTGTCTGTTGTCATTATTTTCTAAAATAATTAAGGCAAGTAGGAGAAATACTGTAGGCTTTGAGGCAGTAGAGAGGGTTAAAGGCACCTGAAAGACAGGTACTTTGATTCTCATGTATGTATGTCTTCCAAGAGACCTCCTTTTGACGTGGGCTTACTCTTCCAAGGATTTAGATGTCCCCTGAGACACAGTTGTGCGACCATGTTGGGAGAGAAAAGCATGCCACCAGATAAATCATCATGATTTTCATTACAGAAGTTATTGATGAATCAATCATTTTCATAATTTGAAAAATGTCATACAGGCTAATTAGTAGTATACAAGACAATGTGTCTGCCAGAATTGTGAAACAGCATTTTTTTCTCTTAGAGAGTTTACTAAGAATTGTACTCTGGATTCTCCCAGCAGAATCTGTTGTCAAATCTTGTGAGAGGTCTATTAGGACTTGCAGTATAATTATAACTTTAAATATAATTAAGAGCTATCATTTTGCTAAGTACTCTTGAACAAGTAGGTATCTATGTTCGTGCTGAAACTACTATTTTTTTTCGAGTAAGAATCAAATGTTTAGTTTGTCTTGGAGTGCACTACCATTATCTTTGCATGGGACTCTCAAGCCCTACTTCACAAAAAAGTAAATATTTTGCACAGGGAAATGGGTCCCTAAGAGGATGATGGGGACTTTAATACACTGAACTAAGATTGATAAATAGCACTTGTGAAAAAATTTTCCATTTTCAGCAAATATTGATGGAGTGTTTTCACCAAAAAAAAATCTTTGTGGTGGAAAAATGTTGAGCTTCAGTATTCATTTTTCTGTCAAAACAGTTTCAATGATACCTGTTTGTCTCTTGGTACATCCATAACATCTACAGTTAGGGTGTAAAAGGAAGCCTTTAGGTACCATGGTGATGAGTGTAATACAAAATGATTGACAGGCCCTCTAAAGCAAGGGTTGTCTCGTGCATTGTTCTGAGCTACCAGAACCTCCAGAAATACTTATAAATGTATCAAACTTATTTTCATTGAATCTCTAATGAAGGAAAAAAAAAATGCATTTCAAAGTAAAATTACTTGCTAATAAAAGAACTGTGAATAAGATTTTATGATGAGCATGATAATAAAGATAATGACAAAGGGGTTATAAGAGAGAGGCTATGGAAAAAAAGGAGTCGGGGTGAGTAAGAGAGATGGAGGTGAGAACCTTCTTGGAAGTCCTCACTGAATACTTGTGACAGCAGGTAAGATGAGAGAGAACTGAAGTATGTCCGTCAGAGTGGAGACCGAAGTGGTAGCAAGCCGGTTCAAATGAAGATGATATCGGGTTGGGTTGCTTAGCGCTACTTTAAGAGGTGTCGTGAAGGAGAACGTTCCTTGAGTGTTACTGAAGATGGGTGTCAGACCCTTTTAATGGAGACCCTTTTTATGGATTGCACTGCGTAAGAGAGATCTGTAGTCTGAGGTAATTATGCTGAGACGGACACTACTGAGAAAAATAGAATATGCTAAGTTCTGTAAACTGCTGTTTTTACTGAAACAACTTGAGACATGCACTTATCACTTTTACTTCACGTTCTAAAATTGTAACCAAGGGCGTCTTCGCTTCCCTCCTGTGTACTTCCCAGTCAAAACGTGGCAGTTTGTTTCCATGATGCGGCCATCGTGGGGAGCAGGAAATCGGGCGTTCCTCAGGATTTGATCCGATTTTTAGGTTTCTAATTTGGCATTATATGATCAAGTGCCTTAAATCACTCTTCAGGAAATTGCTGATAAGATTTTAATGAAATTCGGATTTGCACCATGACAATTAACTGCAGAGGAAGCTTGCAGAATCTGCTGATCCTTAGTACGTAGCACATACTGGTAGCAATGGATTGACCCTATCAAGCCTTGAAGGAAACAAAAGATTTAGTATGAAGGGGAGCAGAATGCAATCATATACTTAAAGACTTCACTGCAATTGGTGGTGTTCATAAAAAATGAAAAAAAAATGCAATGGATTTTCTACCTTATTAGCTTGCACAACATACAAGTAATTTTGATTAATAAAAACCCCATGTCATAGTCCTCGATATTTCTCACTCTTGAATTTTAAGTCAGAATAATTGATATATTCAGTTATGACCAGAATTCGGAGCAAGCTAAAGTACCAAAACAACATAAATCTTTACTATTTATTTTTTCTACTGCTCTTGTAGAAAGTGTGTAGTATGTGCATGGATGCATTAATTTTCTTTTGGTATCCACCTTTCTTCAGTGTAAAAATTTGACTCTACAACTTCAAAAAAAGTAATCGAACTGTTAATGAGGAAATAATAATGAAGCTTTTGTATACTATGAGCTAAGTAACATAAGGATTAGTTTTAGAAAAAAAAAATGGATTTGCTAAATACTAGAGGCAAACTTCTGGGCCTATAATCAGTGTGTTAACACAGTGATCAGTAGTCGTAAATGTTAACGTCTGCATAGCCAATAACTCCCGCTATTTGTGATACAAGTAGTCATTGTCCGTTAGGATGAGTCAGGATGATTTGGATGAATCGGGATGATTTTTTTTTTTCTGCACTGGTATTAGAAACACCACACTTACAGTTTTAGTGTAAAATCATGGCTGTTTTATAGATTCAGATGAGTCACAAGTGATTAGCTATTCAAAATGTGCTTGAAGTATTAACTATTTTTAAGTTCAAATTTAGAAAATGGAGTTGTTATGCCCTCCCTTTTCTACATGAAACATCTCAGACTCTCTGAAAGTGGCAAACAATTTTGCAGGGTTTATGGTGACAGATAACAAAAGATATTTGTAAAGCAAATGATTAAAGATGGACAATTTAACCTTTAAAAGAGGAGACAAAACAAAGATGAATTAAAACAAAAATGTCTACAAAGTGGGAAATAAAAAAAAGAGAAGCAGCAGCATGATAATCTGTTTTGATTGCTTGAGTGACCAGATAAAACAAGCCCAACCTTGGGCTAAGACCTACCTTACTAACTTTCCATACGGTTTGTCTGTCTCCAGCAATGGTGGTCCTTTTCGATTGTGAAAAATTTGGAGACTGACTTCATCTTTCATTCTTTCAAGGACTAAAGAGTATGGAACTCTCAAATTTCTTTGCAGATGCCTCTCTGTGTTGCTTTGCACTGGAAGCTGCTAACTAAGCCAACAGTCACTAATATGCTCATTCTAAAGCAAGAATAAACACAATAAACCAACATATTGTCTAGTAGAATTTTTTTAGAGAAATGCAATAAAGAGTAGTATTTTTGATTCACAAACATGTTCATGAAGTTCTCCTCTTTTCTGCCTTCAAAGGTACAAATCTTGCTGATTTTTTTTTCCCTTTTCTTACAGTTAAAGGGAAACTAGGACAACGCTTAAGCATATGTTTAACACTAATGCATATTTGAAAATAACTGTCTATTTAAAGATTTTACAGATCAGGAATAAGTCAAATTCCTTGAATTCTTCAGTATTAGATTTTTTTTTCCTTTCAGAGGGAAATCATGCCTGTCATCTTTCACAACATGTTCAAAATTTATGAAGTCCCAGAAACAGTACCAAAATTGAATGTATTGGTACAGATAACAAATTAAAGCCTGAAAAAATGCAGATACTTTTATGAATGATGATTAGCTTAGAGTTCCTTTAGTGAAAGCCAGACTTCTACCTTATTGTAAAAAAACCAACCAAACAAAAAAGCCAATCCCCCACCACCCTCCCCAAACAACAGCCCCCCGAACTCTTTATTGTTAACACTGACTTTTCTTGGGTGGGTGGAAGGGACAAGACAGTAGCAGAAGATTCTTTCCTATCAGGGTTCTTTGTTATTTTATTAAGTAAGGGAAAACAGATGGAATGTTAACTCTTGCATTGTGGCAACTATATGAACTTCAGCAGATTGAACAAATGAGATTTTGTTGACTTGATACTAGAAAGAGTAAGGTGAAACTTTCATTAAATATAGTTGAGGTAGTTCTATCCATATAACTCCTTTTGCTTTCAAATTTTTCTTTTCTTCCATATTTGTCCCTCTTGATCCAACATTGTGATATTCCTCATATTAAACTCGTCTCTGGGAAAAAAAAAAAAAAATCTGTGGTGCTTTTATAGATTCTCAAAATTAAATTCTGTCAGTAGATTGCTCCCCAGGTCACTAAGGTAGCTCTTGCTATTTAAATAAGTAGTTAAAGTGTAGTTGCCAGTTTTCCAGCATGCATCCCTAGTCCTTATCTGTCCTGTCCTGCCTTGGAGGGAAACACCCTTCCTACAGAGAGGAGGAAAACGGTGTGGGCTGGGTGGCATGCAGCTCTGTCCTCCCAAAACCTTACGTGTATTTGCTGCGCTTACTGTGGCAATAAGCTTAAGCGAGTCCACAGCATCAGACTGAAGGGTACCGTAAGCGAGCAGAGGTATGTATCGGTGCAGTTCCGTGATGATCTGTTATTTCTTAGGAGCTGTTGTGCTGCTGCTCCTTCAGCTTCCCATCCCTTGGGAGGATGCTCACCCCAGGGCAGAGGGTTAGAGGGGGTGCAGACCTCCCAGGGCAGCAGCTACAGGGTGTCCTGGCCGCACCACCTACCTGCCCAGCAGAAGCAGATAACTCGGTTTTGGCAACTTAATTCTTGCAATGCAAGCGCAATATAGGTCTGCAGTTACAGCTTGGCAGCCTGGGGCACGGTCACCAGACCGTGACTATATCAGGAGGTTGTCTTAATTCTGTAAGACTAAGAAATTTAGTGTTACAAATCCAAAAGAAAAGACTTCTAGTTAATCTGTAGAATTGGACTCAGTACTCTGGCTAGATAATACGTAACCTTGTAACTACGTTCCAGCAACGGGGGGAAGAGAAGGGAGAGGGGATCTGCTTCAATGCTGTGGGATAAATCAGAATGCACTTTGAAGCAAAGAATCATTACACAGCTGGGAATGAACAGAAAGTGGGATTACATTATAGCCCAGTTTTATCAAAAGGGAAACAGTGACTACCTTGGGGTTTTTTTTTAACTCTGTTCTTATACACAAGAAAGTGTTGTGATTCAAGAAAACTTGATGCTTTTCCCTATAGGAAATTATTGTTTAAAGTGAAGATAATGGGAATTAATATAAAGAGAATAAAGATAGAGTTGGATGGGAAATTACAATAGGTTACGCTAAAACCTTGAGAGAAATCATCAGTGATATTCTTCACTACTTAATGTTGGGAATCGGAGTAGTCATTAGTGACCTGAGAGCAGGAAATGGGTATGTGCACATGAAATCTGGTGACAAAATACACATTGGGAATATTTATAGTGCCAAGGAGGAACTAATCATCTTGCATTGTGTGACTTTGTCACCAGACTAATAGGAACTGGAATGAAGCTAATCAAAGGCGAACTTTCTGCTGCTAATGTGATGGAGCTGTGAAAAACACTAATGTGATTTTAGAGGACATCAAGCAAGGCATTTCTGTTGGAAAGAGGGAATTGTTAGTGCTGCTGCTTGAGGATATGCAGGATCTGGTTTTGAAATACTGTGTACAGCCTGGTTAAAATTTTTCAAGATTGCTGTATGCAAACTGAAACCACTAATGTAAGTGAATGGAACAAATATAAAATCAAAGTAGTTAACTATTTATTTTGGGTTAATGGAGTGAAGATTGTTTTGCAAGCTAATTAAAAATATGTATACTATAGGTAATTCTTCTCTCTCCTTATGCTAAGGAAGACTAGTGCTATAAGAGTAAATACTCTGAAGTTGTTCATCATCCCATTTAGAAGTCTGACTTCAAAAATTTTCCAGTAGCTGAATAATATTTCAGGTGGGACTGGAGGGAGAGTACAAGCTATGTAGAGAAGGAGCCAGGTAACTTCGTGGGGGAAAAAAATCAGAATAAGTGAACTTCTGGAGAAAATTAAATTTGAATATGATCTCCTGATGTCTTTGAAAGGTTGCAAAAGGATCAGGCTGCGCTTGCTTGCACCATGTAATTCTATGATTATACTTTGCCCTGTAGGAGTCAAGAAAGTCTTATTCTTTGGTATGTGATATAATATATGGTTCCTCAATCATTACTTCACCTGCCTTTCTCTGAAAACTGGGAATTGAATGTCTGCCCGTGACTACAGGAGACCAGACTTGGGTGGTTCATAACATCCTTGTTTGCCGACACCAACCCGTCAAACTCCCCTTTCTGTGTCCGTGGCTGCAGAGATAAAGACGTAGCTCTGAAACAGAGTTTTCGACAGTAGCAATGATCCTCTTGGGAGGCAACTTGGGTATCTAAGTTTCAAAAACTGAAACTTAAGTTCCTTAGGCATTGGATATGTTTTTGAAGTCTTTGTTTCAAGCCAGCGGTTGCCTCGGAGGCTGTTACCGCTGAATGGGAGTCGGCTAGGTTAGCTAAGCATATGCGAAATGCCTTGGGCAGTTGTCAATAAATATGACACGATTCATAGCAGTTAGGTTTGGTTTGATTCTTTCCCTCCCAAGCTATTCAGTTTGGTGTTCCTGAAAGCTGCTTCCTTTCTCATGCAAATGAATAACCCTAACTTCAGCACATAATACCTTTGTTTGCTTTATAACCTTAAGCTCTCTGTCTCAGTCATGAAAGAAGTTCTATTCCCTTCACTACCACTGACAATGAGGGTTAACACCGTTTGTAGGTGTCTTTCTGCTTCCTGAAATGCTTACCTTTTTCTCTTATGGTCTGAAGACCTGTACGTCATTAAAACTTATCTTGTACCTCCTTTGCTTAATAAACATCTCGGGTACACTGAACTTCTAAACCTGTGTGTCTTATTGTTTGATTTTGCTCGTACCCAAGGCATCTCTTATTCTACGATCAGGTGATTTATCTCCCTTATGAGAGCAAAAAGCTTTGTATGATAGGGAGCAACCAAGATGGTGATTTCTTGATAAGAGCACACCCTCAGTTGTTGGCTCAATTTTCTTCTGTAATTCATTTTTAATATCCCCTAATATTCTGTTGAATATAAGTGGGAATGGAGGAATCTGGACTTATTTTTTTTTTCAGCGTGGGATCTGTGCCTGCAGTCGAAGGGATGCTCATCAAAACTATAGAGACTATAATACAAGGGCAAAGTTAAGGGGGTTTTGACCAGACTTCAGAATATCAGTGCATGGAACTAGGGTGGTGTTGAAAATGTGTTACTCTAATCATTTTCACTTTTTAACTTCAAAAGAATCTTACTATTACTGTAATTCTTGAGGTTAGTATTTTTTTTTTAAAAAAAAAGGGATGTGTGATGAGGAGGAAATAAAGGTGATTAGATCTGGCAGTTTTTCTGAGGCTTTTGATCTTTCCCTCGCACCTTTACGTGAAACTATTGAGCTCTAGCTGCCTGTCCAAAGCGGTTGCTACAGCATCGCTTCATGCTGAGAGAAAGGGAAAGCAGCACCAGGCCCAGGGAAACGCTGGGACACGCAGGTCCTCCCATCTCCTTCCAAGATGGACCTTGGTTCTGGAGTTGCAGCTCTGCTGCGGGCTCCGGAGGTGCTGCCCCGACCCGTCTCCTGCGTCCGTGCACGCGCTGGTGATGGCCCCCAGCCCCTGCCTGCTTCCCGGGGGCACGTACCGGCCCTCGCGGGAGGGGGCCGCGGGCGGGCAACACAGGGACTCGCAGGTCCGGAAGGGTTACAAACCAACCAATTTTGAAAATAAATGTGCTATGAAACTGTCTACTATAAATTTTGGCTCAGCCACTTCTGAAAAGCAGATCTTGACTCCAGGGTTTATTTTGTCAGTTATCTAGGACGTGTTTAATTTGGAAACAACTTTTATCCTACAATGGCTTTTGAAAACAGAAATCCACAGAATACGAGCAAACACAGAAATTCTTGCGATACTATCTCACCTCTCCTTGTTCAAAATTAGTTCAATTACATCTAAACTTGGTAGTTGCTATACCAAACCAAAGGCATGAGTTACTTTCTTAGAAGTCGTCGTCTTAAGAGAATTTCAGCAAGATTTAAATCTCATCAAAGTTAACTCTGAAGATTTAAAGTATTAAAACTACTAAAGATGACCTTGAACTGTTTTCATCCATGCTGGAACTGCCTACACTTTAACTGACACCTCCAAAAGAAAAATTGCACTGCTCTTGTACAACGCAGAGGGGGTTTATTTATTTATTATTTATCATGTGAGGGGGGAAAAAAACTTATGACTGTATGTGCATACAGTAATATTTGTCAGGGCTAAACTTACGACTTAATCACCCATTGTGATTAAGTTTGAAATCATAAAACTCCAGCCAAAAGATTTGTTAGAATCATCATTTTTCTCTTGATATCACCCAGCTAATTTTGTGGAGATACGAAAGTACATGTTTGCCTATTTCTTTAAAAAGGCATGATATGTTTTAGTGGAATTATTGAATCATACCACAGTCAGTTAATTAACCAGTCCTTTCTCTGAAGGAGAACCTGCTGCTGGGGAGCTGTTTGTTTGGTAGCTTTCATTTACAGAGGGATAGCAACCGCAGAGGCTGCTAGGGTGATGGAGCATGGAAGAAAGAGACAAAAAAGACAAAATTGCTGGCACTGCAATAGCTCTTTCGATACAAGGGTTATGAAAAAAAAAAAAAAGGCTAATATGGAATTGCTTATTCCTACGCTCTGGGACTTGTGAGAACATCCCCGAAATGCCAGGCCTGACTGACATTTACTTTTGGCTAGCCCGAAGCCCTCCGCAGAGGGGCAGCTATGACCAGTTATGTAAAATTGCACGGTTTCTTTCCCCATCTCCTTCGTGTCGCCCAAAAGGATTCAGGCACACGTACTGTGGGCTTCGCTGTTACCAAGGGATAAAGTCACACGGCATATGGGTTTTTATATATATATATATATATATATATATAAAAAAAGTTTTCTGAGTAAATTGCTCTCTGGTCGTTTAGATTTCCTTTCTGTTTAGCAACAAGCATATCCTATCATGAAGCGAGTCAGACACCTAGTGTCTAGTTCAAATTAATTCACTGAGTCTACTTCATACACTAAACGTGCTCTCCGTTGTGGCTCAGCACTGAGGAAATACTGTGCAATTAAAAGATCTTTTTTTTACAGGTGAATTTTTAAAGGATTAAAAGTGACTTCTAGTAATCTGATAATAAATGCAAATCTGAATCTTGCAAGAATATACTGAATTACAATAAAAGTTGCGTGACTGTTAGTGCTTTGAGTAATATTTACTGTAATTGTAAGGAAAAAGTACCACATTTTACAGTGCGATAGCTTGGGTTTTAGAAGTAACTGATAATTGAAGGTTTGAGGATTTTGCTTAATTTCCTGCTGCCTAGGGAGTACGTAGCATGTTATACATCCTCGTGTCAAATTCCTTACCAGGTGATCTTTCTAGAATTTTTTAATGAATCCAGGCAGCTGTATATTTTGTCTCAAATACAGCATCTTGCATACATAAAATAAGAATTATAATGAGGAAGTATCTTTCTATTATAAACAAGATTATAGAAATGATAATATTCCTGATGCTCTGCTTTGCTTGTGAGGAGGTCGTTTACTGAATCAAAAGAAAATTCTTGTGTACAATCTCAAAAAACCTCAGGTGAAGTTTTTATGTGGTTGTATTATGATACATCTTTTCATGAAAGAAAAAGGCTTCAGGTAAAAATTCACTTTTTTCCTGTTTCACTGGAGCTTTTTTTAATACCAGCCAAGCTTCTAGTTTTTTGAGATGCATATATAGGTGTCGTAACAAAACACCACCCAGAACTGTTAAAATGTCAGACTGGTAGAAAACTTGCAATTCATGAAAACCCTGTTGTTTATCCTTGTAGCTTTTGCCAGGTTTGTACATACGAATAAGTGTGAATCCGGATGACTGATTTGATCCTTCTATCTTGAAACGTCCATGAAATGCAAACAAGTAGAACTTTTCCATATTTAATCAAGTCTCGGTTTTGTTGTCAGTGTGATTTGGAATGTGACAGATGAGTCTTGGTGAACCTGCCCCACATCTACGTTTCTGTCTGTACATAACTGAATTGCTCTGGACTGATTAAATCACTAGAGAGGCTGGGTTGGGTCGTATGTGCATTAGTCTGACGCTAGTGTGGGTGAGGTTTCACAGAGGTATCTTCAAAGCATTTCACTGTACGCATCAACGTATTTAAATTTCCAAATCTACACTTAAAATTTTTTAGCTGAATTTAATAATTATAATAATGCGTTGAGTTTAAACTTGGTTTTATTAGAATCTACGTTGAAGTGGCTCATTATTGGGAAAAACCACACATGCGTAAGTCTCTAAGGACTTAGTCTGTCAGGCGTTGTAGAGGAAATTTGAGAAGTAATTGCCTTGTAACTAAGATGTATTTTGGGCTTGGACCTTGCCACTGGTTTCCTTGGGGTTAATCGTTCTCTGTTTCATTTCTTCATGCCTTAGGGTGATTACAGGTATATGGAGAAAGCTGTTGTAACATACCATAAAGTTCAAAAATTATCTTGTTAGATGGCTCGGGAATGACTGGAAGAGGAACTGTCTTCCTTAATGGGACAAGAACTTTTGCCTTTACTGTTGGCTTTCTAGCCTTTCCTTTAGGGTACAAGCAACATCTTATTGGCGGAAACAGCACATCGCTTTAGCCACATCAAGATTTTGTTTTATGTTAGCAACCGCAGGTGGACGTTATGCCTAACAAAGCAAAAGCCTTCCAGTGCATTGGGGAAACAGTCTCTTACCCATGCGAGTATCTGACACCACAGTAAATTCATCTATATATACAGGGAGAGCTGATGATTATGGGCTGCCTTTCTCATGTTTCTGGGTTGGGGAGATATTTTTTTTTCAGATAGCCCTGAAAAATACTTATCAGACAAATGTTACTGGTGTGAAAGAGGCCATTCTGTGCATACATTAACTTTCTGATGTCAGTAGGTCTTAAGTAGTGGTGCCCTCTTGCCCTTCTGAAAAAAAAATAATTAACGGAATGTATTTCTTCTGAATAAAATAATAATATGGAATGGCTACTTTCTTATTGGTAATTCTGTCAGGTCACGTACCTAATGTTAAATCTCACTCTTATTAACAAACTGCTAATCCATTTTGCTGGATGGATTCAACACATTAAAAATAAAAATGAAATACAATTTGAAAAGTATAGATGTTACCTGGGGGACAAAATAAATGGCAGTAGTAGACTCCTAAACCAAAATAGATGTTTTAAAGACTTGGGAATATAAGCTATGTTTATTTGCACTATAATGACAGAGCATGTTCTGGTTTAATTTTGTGTATGTGTGTGTATATATATGTTGGTAAGATATCTATATAGAAAAGTTAGATTGGTTTAAATTATCTTGAGATAATGTATTCATACAACTAGGAAGTCTAAAGACTAAGCAGCTTTGAAATTTTTGGGTTGCAGCTCATTAAATCTGCCTCTGTTAATTGAATTTCCCCAATTATTTTCCCATTTCACTTGGTAAAGTTTGGTGACAGTGTGTGCTGTCTGGTTACTTAATTGTTTTGGTTTTTCTTCCTCGGAGAGAATGACTGTCACTATGTCTTATTTTAGGATAAGACTTTATTGAATCCTGCAAGTAATGTTAAAAAAAAGGAACAATTTGCAGTAAATTCTAAAGGGAATTTTAAATTGCTATGGGACAGTTAATTCAAAATTAAAAATTGTTATTTCCTCCCAACAACACTAAATAAGAAAATGAAAGGTACAAAACCATGTTTTCAAGATGGATTATTCAATATTGCTGGGAAAGCTATTTGCAAAACACACTCAAGTGTGTTAATTCATCAGCAGAATGTAGCCAAAATTGCCTCACTTTTCTACCAGCTCAAAAATGATAGAGATTATGTAGGAAAATAATCAAATTCCAGTTATGCCTGCATTCATTTAGCAGACAGTCTGAGGTGTTCCTGCGTTGCTTACAGAAGATAGACGGCATTTTCTTCCCTACCTCTTTGTATAACACGAATAACTGCTGTTGATGTCTAAATGGATAACTCTTCAATTAATATAAAAGACACCATCAAAAGGTGTGCTGAAGTATAAACATTTTTTGCTATTTAAAAACTATCTCGGTTTATTACAGCATAATGTCTTTATAGTCTCTCTTTTTTTATTAGGTAAGACAGGAATTGTTCATTTCTTGTGTGTAAATCAAATTCCTGTGTGCGTTGGAGCTGTGTTCAGTGTGGTTTTTTATTTCTTGCTTGCAGAATAATGCCAATGTTTTTGAAATCACAGATGTTCAGATGTCCTTAGGTTTTGTTCTGGAGCCCCAGCGTGGTGCTGTGGAGCAAGGAAATCCTACATTTTTACATGGCAACCCCTTATTTAGAGAGCCTTTTTAAGTTGATATATGCTAATTAGACTTGGAGAGTAAAGTCAATCAATGTGATGGGCAGATTTCTCTGTGTGAAAGAAGGAAATGCCCTTTGACCTGTACTTTTCTGAAACTGTCATTGTTTTACTGAGTAAGAAAGGATAAACACTTTAATTACTGTAGGAGCCCTACGGGGTGGTTGGGTGTTCAGGAAAATCACGATTTAGATACCACAAAGCCAGCTATTACTGGCTGGCTAACTGCTATGAAAAAAACACCCCTGGAAAAAGTCTTGCATAACCTTTGCTACACATGAAATCTTGTCTGTTGTGTGGGGAACCTAATCACACCAAGATAACAGACTTCATGAAGTCCGATTAGGTTCAGCCTGGGTTACGCAGTTTCTTCAGTAAGTATGTGGGACAACTGTTTCTGTGTCTCCCTTACCTATTTTCATTCAGCTTTCTGCCTCTCTTGAAGCTCTTAGCAAGAGCTCTGGGAAGGAGACAACTAGGCAGAGACATTTTGGGTCATCTCTTTATTTCTCTTGTGTGGAGTGAAGGATCCAGAAACTCAATCTGCCCCTTGGCGTGGTGGGTCTTTATTGTCTATACGACTGAAACTGTTGATGAGGACGAGAGATACCTAAACTAGGAACAAGATCTTGACCTTTTTTATACTGCATCTATTTAGATTTTTTTTTTTTGGTAGGAGTTCAGAAATTCTTTTCTTCTCTCCTGTTTTCACAGTTCCAGGTTGTGTCAACAACCATGTTTAGGAATGAGAGAAATTCATGGAACTTATCAATAAATGCATGTCTTAATGTTTCTCTTGCACACCTTGTTGCGTGTTTTTGGGAAGGAAGAAGCCAGATCCAATTCTTACCTTTGAGCGCGCTGAAGCCTCTGCTCTTTCGTCTGTTGACCTTAATCAAGTTTGTCCCCACTGCTAAGGCCTTGCAAATTGCTGTTCAGGTAGAGTTTGTGTGCTGAAAAATATAGTGAGTTATGATTAAGAGTTATGAGAGGCGAGAGATCCTATGTTTACGTCCTCCCTGGTGCTGAATATGTACTCAAAAGAAGATCCTACGCTTCTGAGCAGATGCCACGCAACACAAACTGTAGGTTATTTCCCATATTCTTAACTGGCGGAGCATTTCCACCTTGTAAGATAAGCAAATATTAATTGGATCACTGCAAAAGAGAATAAATTTAACTCTGTGTTATTTTCGGCCCTCTTCTGGGAAGGTGCTGTCTCTTGCTCCTTTATTGTTCTCAGCATTTGTTTATCTGTAGTTGAAATGACTACGGCAAGAGAGGTTCAGCATACCACGTCCATCCCCCAACATGGGGACCATAATATTTTAGAGCAGTCACTAGGAAGGGACACAACTCGGTCCAAGCAGAGGAGGTCATTAAGCTTGGGTCTTCCATTACATGAATTCCTAAACACTGATGTGTTGGACAATGGGAAAATGATATTAACACGTCTTACTCACAGTATAAGCGGTCACTTCTCTTGTATTAAACAAAACCCACAAAAATCCCCCCAAAACCCTGAAAATGAGATTCTACTTTTTCATACAAGTTGGAAAATTCAGTTTGACATCGAGGTCTTTTATTTTTTTCTTTTTGAGAAAAAAGTATTTATAATTGGACTCTATGAATTCAATTTAACTTAGTTTGGTGTCATAAAAGCTGAATGGCTTAGAATCTTTAAATTTCTTATCTCTCTGAAAAAATTGTCAGTGGTATTAATGCTACTTTCAGGTACATTTCACAACATGCAAATATTGATGCTTTGGGGACACAGCCATATTTTCAAATATGACAGATATCTAGAAGCATGAGACAATTGAAAATCATTGAAAAATGTGCATAAGTGTCTAATGACCAGATTTATTAAAAGTAATTATTGTTTACAGAGCAGCTTTATAGTAGCAGTCAAATAGTTTAGACAGAGTTTGGAGGAACAGCAGGTTCCTGGTGCGTTTGGTTTGGTTAGGTACCTATATGTGTGTCTTTAGGCACCTAAATAAAGTTCTGAAAATGAGTTATGTTCCCATGATACTTACAGAAATGTTGTTCAGATACCTTGCCAAAAGTGACAGGCTTTCAGAGAGCAGGGAGGAAGAAATAGAAAAACTCAAAACCACTTGACAAATAAAAAGGTATTAAAACCACAAAATAGCTCGGGTTCCCAGTTTTGACATCTACTGTCGATCACGTCGGGAGAGGAGCAAGGGCACAAAGAGAAGAGGGAGGGGTGCCAAACGAAACGGGGCTTTGGCTGCTCCCGGGCAGGCTCAGCTCTGCGAGGTCCAAGCAGATGCAGGGTTGGACCCTGCACCTCTGGTTTGCTTTTAGCACGAGGGAAAGCTCTACAGGCATTTACTGCCTTTCGGGTCCTCCCCTGGCCACAAACAAAAAGTATGGATTATCATATATCACCACTAGGAAATTGCTTTCCGCAGAGTTGAAAATTAAAAATAAATTTAAAAAAATATACTTTTGTAATACGTTGTCATCTTCTCCGTGTTTAAGGATAACCCTTACCCTTCCGCAGAGTTGGCTGATATTTCACGTGTTTTGCATACACTACATAATGTATATAGAGACTAGAACAGTTTGGGGATTGTCTAAATTGACAAGGAACAGCGCATACTCTTTTGTCAGATGTGTAAATGCATAAAATCAAGGAGGAGAAAAAAACCCCTTGTACAAAGGACGAAATAGTCACAGACTGCTAAAGACTTAATATGCCCTTGACTGATTTACATAGTCAGAGTTACATGGGAAACTTAAGAGCAACAATAGTAATGAGATACTTAAATTAAATCACATTGGGATTAATGTCACTGGAGAAACCTAAAACCTTCAGAAAAGGATTTGTGCAGGAGGTGAAATTGCTCCTGTATCCAGGAAAAGTTACAAGCACCCAGCTAAGGACAGTGTAAAGTACTTAGGAAACTGAATGGAAGAACGATTCTCCCTCTGGGTATTTGTGATGCTTTGTCATTAGAGGATTAAGCTTTTGCTTTCTTTAGGAGTCTTGATATACTGGACTTATTTGAGTAACAACTCTAAGTAAAATACATCTTCGGCATACTTATAAATAGGGAAGGGCAATTTAAACTGTGGATTTTTGGGGGGATATATTGATAGGACTGTTACCTCCTGTAAAATTTCCAACAAATTTAGCATCCAGCACTTTCAGACAAGTTTCTTTCAGAAAGCCAGGTCAGATTACTTCAGCCAGAAATAATGGCATAACTAGACTTTACATGTTTAAAAGGAACTGAAATAGAGGGCTATTAAAAAGGATGCCATGCAAGTCTTTTGCTAATTTTTCCTTTCCCTTTCTTGGTGTGAGCCGCGCTGAATTTGTCTTCCAAACTACGTATCCCTGTGTGCTTGTTTTCCCCATTATATAACCATTTCTAAAGTTCTGCTGAGTGTTGTGACACTTGCACCAAGCCGTCTCTTTCCTACCCCTGATGTGCATTAATTGAAGCGAAATGAAAAACAGAGACAACTATCTCATATTATTTCTAGCCTCCTTGAAAAGCTTCCCCTGTGATTGATTTTTCAGTCCCATTTCCATGTTGTTCTACTTGTTAGTATTAGCCTCGTTACCTCACTTGGGTTCCTCGCTTTGATTGTAATCCACCTAGAAATTCCTTCTTGCCATTTGCCTTTAACTTAGGGAAGTGTCCCACTGGTACATTGATTTTTTTTATCTTTTTTTTATTATTTTTTTTTTTACAGCTGGGCCCTGGTTGAGGATATGTTTCCTGTGCAAGCACACGGGAGCTCCACCTGCTCCCTGCCTGCATGGACGTTATTGAGGGCACCAGCAGCACCGCGGTTTAAACCTGACTCACGTTAGCAGGGGCAGCCCTGAGAATTCACTTCCATCAAGCTGAGCTTAGAGATTTCACATTTGTCCTGTTGTTGCAGGACAAGGGACAGTTTAGTAAAAGCTGCATGGCTGCACAGATTTTTCTTACGTTATTTACTCTGAGCAAAGAGAAGCTAGAAAGTGATAGGGAGCTGATATAGCTGACAAATCACCGTATCGCCTTTTCTCTAGCTAAGCCTTGGCAGTTTTCCCACTAAAACCTCTCGTGTGATACGTTTTCCTAAATGACAATTCATGCTTTATCAGCTCTGCTGTTCTTAAGGGACGTTCGGAGTAGGCAGCGCGCTTACAGGCCTCCCAACCCAGGGGGCCTCCCCCGAGCACCCCTGCCGGGCTCCGCGTCGTGGCCGTGTCGTTTCCCACCGTCGCCAGTGGGTGACTCCCTTGGCACTGCTTATCGTGCTCGGCTGGCTGGTGGGACGGAGCCTGGGCAGAAACGGATCATTTTCTTGTCTTGAGTTCTACTGAGGTTTACTCACATCTAAGGAAAGCAGAATAATAATTAAAAAAAAAAAAAAAAGCTTAAAAGATTAAACCACTTTTATTAACATTACTAGCACTGGTTTCCCTAGAAAGAAACTTTTTAGACTCAAGGCTCTAAGAAATGGGTCTCTGTTTCTTATTTTACTCGTTTTCAAGGAACGCTGTAGCCTGTGGTCATTTATCTTGCCGCACACATCCCAGACAAAGACCCGAGTGTTCGCCGGGGAAACAGAACCGTGGCACAAGCAGCTTCCAGGGCGCAGCTGCCAGGCTGGCCGCTGGGCTGGCGCGCGGGATGCACTTGTTTCCATTGGTATTGCTTAGCCCCTCCCAGCTGGACCAGCGGGTAACAAAATGTGAATTGGACTCTTAAAACAAAGTTAGTAAGTCCACAACTTAGCAGACATACAGATGTCTCCACTTAGCCTTGCTATTTTTGTAGCAGCTACACAGAAATGCCGTAATATTGTTGTCACTACAAGAACAGAAGAACTTTTTAAAGAAGTCATTTTCTACCTTCGAGAAGAGCTGCAATACTCAGCAAATGCTGCGGAGCTGGAAGAACAGCTTCATGGAAATACAGTTTCTCAGCCATTGACTTAAAAACATTTTGCACTATTACAGTTTGGGGAATTTTTTTTTTTGTGATAGGAAGTTATTTTTCCCTGGACTGCAAGTTTGGGGAAGCTGAACTTAAAGTGGGCTGCTGCTTTTGTTCAGCTTTGGGTTTATTCTGAGTTATACTGAGACTATCTGACAATGTCAGCTGTGATAATTGAACTGGATAAGCTTTCTTCAGACGCGATTGAGAGCAAGAAGGATTCCAAGTCAGATTTTAAGGAAGGCAAATTCAGTGAATCGTGTGCCGATTATCACGGTTTTCAACTTCACTGCTCGCATTCTGCGCCAGCTGGTAAGCGTGCTTTTATATAAATTATTTCCTCGAGTCTGTGTCTATTTACTCATGTAACATGTTGCAAGTAAACTGTAAGACCCACGAAGGAAAACACAGGATTCGTTGCTGTTGCATGCATGCAATATATGAAGTAATATTTACTTTAGATAAAGGGTAGAACATATGCCTGTTTGAAAAAAAATTCAGCATGTCCTGAACACTCCTGCACACAGGGTACTGCTGGAAGAGCAGCCCAGGAGACTCTTACCTTTGCATTACCTGGAAGATGAGCTTTTTCCATAGGAGGTGACGTAGTTTTTGTGTAAGTTAGAGCAGCCCCAGCAGCTGCTCTGGTATTAGACTTTGCAAGGGGTGTGTATAAGCTCTGCTCTCTCGTGTTTAGCACTGTGGCTCCTCTTCTGCTTTTCTCTGGCATTTTTTATCACATCAGGGCTTGCGAAGAGGGAACTGCGTATGCTCTAAGATTTGTGGGGTTTATGACCACTGTGGCTCACTTGTTTTTATTTTGCAGCAGGTGTTACATATAGCTAGAATAGGTCTTCAAAAATGTCAATTAAATAAGCATCATGAAACTTTAATTTCTCTGAAAACTCATAGTCATGAAAAATACATAATGTAGCTGCCTTGGATTGCCTAATGTAACCGAGAGGACACATCTGCAGCGAGCCAATGGCATATCAGTTATGGCCCTTCTGAAGTATTGGATGGTCATTCATCTAGGAAATGCCTTTCAAGAATGACTACTCTGATTTCTTGTGAACCACATATGCATCTTGACTCACACCACTCCCAAGGGTGATTTGATTTTGATCGTGTTTTCACTTGCTTATGACCCCCGGAACAAAGCACAGACGAGTGAAATGGAGAATATCTGAATGTAAGTGACACTTTATCCTGTGACAGGCCAACCAACCTGCAGTGGAAGTCTGCAACTTTCACTTGGCTAAAGTAGGTGAATGTGTAAACAAAACTTGATATTTTTAACTCTGTAACAAACTTTTAGAACGTGTTTGTTTTTTTTTTTAACTTATAAATTCAGTTCTTCTGCATTAAAATGGTCAAATGGTTGGGATGTCATGCTGTCTGTTCTTTTGCAAGAAAACCAGATAACTTGTGCTTTCCCTAATAGAAATTTTCTAATTTTACTTCCTGTAAAGCCTTCACTAAATTTTGTAAACCAGAATTTTCTCAGTAGATGCACTTTTGAAAGTTTGTGTTGTGTGTTACAGGTTTTTGCAAGGTCAGGAATCAAGTGTCTGTCTGTTCCCCTGGGATCCTGTAACATAACTTCAAAATTACCTCTCTTACTCCAAAGAAGTGCCACTAAAGAATTTATGCCTGTGCTAGCTCATATACTTTGCTGTGTTCCCTAAATATCCGAGTAACCTGTTCTAGCCTACCCAGCTGATCCAAGAGTAAAATGAACCTTCAGCACGTGCAGCATATTGTTTGTGGAACTACACCATTCAGAGTTCTGCAGGAAAGAGATATTAAAACAATCAATTCTCCCTGTTGGGATTCTTTCATTTGGAAAAATAATTATTTTCTTTTTAAAAGAATTACATCTTGCAAATATTTGTTGCCAACAGTGTTTACTATTCCTGAAGGAGGACCAGTGCTAGCGAGCATCCTTGACAAATGTGTTGTCAGAGTTTGAAGATTTCTTCTTTTGTGTTTTTGCACCATGGTATTTTGGGGTTTGATGAGACTGCATTTGCTTTAATTCATCATTCATCTTTTGCCTTGTAAAATTTTCCATGATATATTTATTTTACTGATGTTTAAAGTAAACAAGCCCTTTGTAGTTTCCAGTGTTGTGTTGGGTTGGGTTGGCTGAAGTCTGAATGGAACAGTGTAAACAAGTCCTATTTGGCTTCCACATGTCCTTTCCTAAAAGGAACTTTTACTTGCTCAGCCATGGCTATTGATGAAAATAAACAGCTTTTGCTAATACTGAAATGATGGACCCTATTTCTTCATGAGTGGCCTATTTCCCAACAATGATGTTTCACAGGCAAAATGAAAACTTCGAGCTATGGGAAGTAACTGAAATTTTGCTCTAAAAATTTAGGGTTGGTTTTTTTTCAGATAGCAATAATAGTATGAAAATCTCCAATGAAATCAACATCCTACATGAGGGTGCTGCACTGAGGTTTGCCAGCGTTGGCTCCTCTGCCCACAGGACTCCACCCTCTACAGTTGCAGCTTTGGGAATCTTGCATTTAGGCTCGATGCTTTCTCAGCTTCTCAATGTTTTTTAAAGGGCAGTTAAAGAACTCTCCTCTAAAACCACTCAGATCACCAACAAATGGCAGGAGAAGTTACATAAGCTACGAAAACATAAATACTCAGCGTGGACCTACAAAAAAGCAGCAACAGAGAAGATGTCCTTTTTCTTCTGTTCAATCTGCTGTCCACATATTCAGTTGCGTTACGAGAGGTTTATTGTTTAAAATTTATTGTGCTGTGCTTGCAGTATGAAATTTTGTATAGAAAGCAGATAGCTCAACATAGAGAGATTATCACTTAAGAAAAACTTTTCTTGTAGTACTGATGTGTTAATTTTAAACATAACACCTAACAGTGCAAATACAGAAAAGTGAACGCTCTGACAAAGTAGAGCGGTATCCTGAAATCGAGTCTGATGTTCTTGGAATGGAAAATGAAAATGTTGTTGGAAGACCTGATGTCTATTCAGAGTCGCTGGGACAGGAAAATGTTAACTACAATTTTTTGTACCTACTTTAACCAAACCCATTGCAATGGGATATAAATGATAAATTACTTTCCTACATCTCTCTTGTTAAATAAGAAATAATGTTGTTATAAATAAGCTTAACTTTCTGCATATCACTCCATTTTCAATTCTGATGCAAGTACCAATTCTGAGGCGTATTTATTTGGCATCCGCAGATACGTCAGAATGTATTGCAGAGAGTAATAACACTAGAATAAGAGCAACAGTATTGTTAAATTAACATTCTGCGTATAGAATACAGGCTTTCTCCATGCAGAGCATTACTGAAATCTTTGAGAGTTTATCACTTGCAGTGTAATACTGAGACATTGGTTCGAAAGATGAAATTCTGAAATGCGTGACCAAGCTCAGTTGACGAACGCTCCAAGAGCAGGTCGATGACCAGCGTTGGTTTCCACAGCACTTGGGTTACCTTCACAGGAAGCAAAGCTCATCTGAATATTCCAGCTGTAAATATTTGTGCAGATTTAAACCTTATTATCCCTGATAGATGCTGTTCTGCTTCATCTCTTATTAGCCTGGAAATGACGGAAAACATTCAACCTGCAATAATGGCCTTTAGCTCCTAATCTTTGTTTTATAACTATAAGACAAATCATATTCAGACACATTTCTCCACATAAATTCGTTAATATGTTCCTAGAGATGGCTTAGTCCAAATAATTCTTGATCTAGCATAAAGAAACCTCTTAAATATATATATATATATTTTTTTTTTTAACAAGTATGAGCCACAAGTAAGGTCTTAGTTGCATAATTGGTAGTGGTGGGGTCAGAGCACAGCACTCAAACTCTCCTGAAATGAGACGTGCACTAGATCACACAGATTTGACTCTGACTTTTGGTAGAATGGTACAAGGCTAGAGAAACGATTTTTTTTTTTTTTTTTCCTGCCTTTTTTGTGGTTCTTTTACTGATGAGATTTTGGGGGAAGGGATGTGAAAGCTATTTTCTAGAGAATAGTTACTACGTTTCAGAAGTTATTTTTACTGCTGGTCTATTTATGTATTAGGAATCACCCATATGACGTATGAGGGTATAAAAGGAAAAAAAATGAAGTATTAAACTCGTAGCAACTAAAAAGGGTTAAAAAATTAAGGACACATTCCTGTAGAACGCTTTAATCCACATGGCACAAACACCACAGGTAGGCTAACAGGGGGTCAGGGAGAGGAACATGGGAGTTATTGGGTAAAGATGATGTAACTGAGTAAATACTTCAAGTGTTTAGTATTTTGTGTTCAAGACCATCGATGTAGTAGGTGTATGTAGAGAGAGGTGATAACTGCACTTTTCTTTTTCAGCAGAGCTTGAGGGATAGAAGGGCCTTTGGGAGTTAGAAGAGCAGTGGGGGTGGTTTGAGTTTCACAAACATGAAATGAAGTCCCTTTCTAGACATCAGAACGTGTGGGGATTAAGAAGAAAGGATGAGCAGAGCTCGTCCTCGTTTGCCACCAGAACAAGCATGATGAAAAGGACAATAATTTGGCAAATTTCCCTACAGGTATCTGCTCCTCTTTTCTTTGCCATTGTAAGAGAGGCAGCAGCATGCTGAGCTCCGAGTGCTTGCTGTTACTCCTCTCAGCAACCTGTCTGGATACCTTGCTCCATCCCCGCCTCTGGAAAACTTTTCACAATGCACATATCGCAGCTTTACGGGAGTGTCGCAGCGCAGAGGAAGAAAATTATATACTTTGTGTTATCAGATAAAACTAGAACGCATAGTGGTGTAGCACTGTCTTCAAAAAAGAACATTTCCTTTATCAAAATGAAAGATTTAACAGGAATTTTACTGGGAGGAGAAATCCAAAATAATCTACAGCTTTTACTTGATTTATTTTTTTTTGGTTGCAAAGCCCTATATGAACGTCCCTTGACCTAATATATTTCCATCACTTCTAAAACATCAAAATACTTCTGCTTACTGAAAATCTGCTAAACCAGTGTTTCTTATTTATAAACTTTAGAAGGCAGTTTAATAGCCGAGTGAAATTTTCTTTCTCTTTATTTAAATATATTGTCAGTGCTTCAATCATGGCTGCGTCGCAATGTCCAGGGAACTGAATAAATAAGTTGTAGTTTTGTGCACAAATCTGTACCACACCACCAATTTGCCTTAATTACTCACACTAGGATTCTATAGTAAAAAGAAGGGAGCAGACACAGTGCACAGGAAATTATGTTTAATGGTTACAACGGACTGAAGTCCCTATTGCAAGCGAGCTCTGTAGGAAGCCGCAGTGCAATGCAGAATCAGGACCCGAAATGCCTACACTAACCTGATTTTTGAAACTATGTGTTTACTTGAAGTGAACAAATCTAACAAAATAATCTTTGCACAAAGCTTAGGTGCTATTTTTCTACTTTTCCATTTTCTCTTATAAAACAAAAGGTCAAGAAATGCATTTTTCCATCATTTCAAGAAGTAATTGAGAGACTCCTGTCAGGAAGATCAATATTCAGAAATAATCCTTCTGCTTGTTATGCCATGTCAAGCCAACGTTTAGTTGAAAGCCACCAAGAAACATCATTAATTCAGCAGTAGAGCATAAATATAAGTTATTAGCAGTCTCCTAACCTCGATGCAGCAGAATGTATTTCATTATTTGTGATGGATAACGTTATTTTTAATTCTAGCTTTACCTTGGAGGCAGACTTTGCTATGTCCAAGTCACCGTAAGTAAAATGCTGCCAATTTTGAAAATGAAGTGGGCATCTTGTGTGGTGATTGCAGGTTGGAGGGAAAGGGAGGAGAAAGCGTATTTGTTCATGTGTGCTCGGAGACTGGGACTCACACTTCCATAGTACGTCTCCAATCGAGCTGAGACTTTAGCACTAGCAAGAGTCAGTCTTTTTGCCATTCAGCCTAAAGATGTGCTACGAGCTACAACTGGAAGATCTTCTTCTCTTTGGTGCCACGCTCTGTACCAAAGTTTCATTAATAATACACAAAATAAGCCTGTAGCTAATGAGTAATTCAGAGATTGCAGAGAGGCCTAACGTACCGAGGCGTTCACCTCTGCCCACGGGGGTCGTGACTTCTATCCTCACATGGCTACAATAAATGGAAACTAAGCTGGATATAGAAATTTAATTTTTCCCAGAGGCATCGTTTCTCTTCTGTGCTCTTCCTTCCTCTAATGAGCTATTTACTTTCAATTCGAGAGTGGGGTAGGTCAACTAACTCTGGGTAAAGACGCTCTAATGATTTATAATCGTGGATTTTATTTCCCAAATTCCCTCAGTAGCAATAGACGAAGTATGTCTACACAAAGAATATGCTGCCCTCGCAGGTATTACCGAAACTTTCCCTGATTTGAAAGGTGAAGTCAATACTTACAAAACAGATCAGTGCAGTCTTGGTAACAAGGGTCAAAAAACGGGAGCGAGAGTCAAGTCTGAACAGCCTTCCTATAGCACAGTGCATCTTATACCTGCAAAGCCTCAACGCAGCAACGAAACACTCGTGTTTCAGTCGTTAGAAGAAGTGAGTCTCCATGCTTAAGTCTTTTCCCCTTGAATAACGAGCATAAATTGTCAAGCAGGTCTCCAGTATAATATAGGATGCAAGATGACTAAGTGGGGATGGGGAGGTCACGGAGGTATTTACGGTTTCTTAAAAAAGCCTGGGGGTATGTCTTTATATGTTGTTATAACAACATGTTTTAAAAGAACAAGTCTGAAGGTCACGAGTGTTATAAGTAGAGTGGACTGACAGCCACATATCGATAGCTGCGATGGTAAGCGAAGGATGCTCCTCTGGTGATGCAGAATCTATTTGTATTTCATGCCTGAACACAGACTTTACTATAAGAGCTGGTAGCTGTGTCTGGACAGCATGCAATGAGGAAACAAACGATGTCCTTTAGTACACGGTCTATGACCTATTGCTTGCAATCAGTTTCTTTTTTTGTATCAATAAAGCAACCTATATTCAGGGTTCTGTTACACAATCATAAATGTATAGAAACTCTAGCAGATTTTCTAGACCTCTGTGATATTTATATCAGTATTGTAATATGACCTAAGTTAATCTGATTAAAAAAAACAACACACCACCAAAAAACCCCAAAACTTCCTGAAAACACAAGTTTAGTAATATTTAGAAGGGACATCATGGGAGAGAGAGAATTATACACAGAGTTATCTGTGCAGGCAGCTGAACGTTATAAATAGAAAGAGTTTTGAGTGGTGCTGGAAGAGACAAGTGTGTTTTTCCAAAAGCACATGGTGAGAAAGAATTTGGCTGCCTATTAGTCTCAATCCTAAAATGTGCTGGTTTCCTGGTAAAATAATAAATTGAGATGGTATCTTTAGGAATTACGTATTTATATATGTAAAAGTATTAGTAATTATTTAGATCGTTATCGTTTTTGTGCTCCCGCCTCTGGGGGGCATGGGGAAGTCACTCGGATCCAAACACATCCGTCTCTTGAGCCAGTGCAATTATGCCAAACCCCTCTGGCTGTGTATACATTTTGTAAAGAGAATTAGCCTCAGGTTTCTGTTTTAATGCTTTGATTGAACATTTAAGCTGACTATTTCTAAAATACGCACATTCTTTTATGTATCAAAATGAAATAGATAGCACTTCAAACCAATATCCTAAATTGCACCATGTATCATAAATCTTTTAAGTAAGCAATAGCCTTCCTTATTGTGCTGCTGTACTTCTGTTTTGCTCTGTCATGCAGTGTGCTTTATGAAAATTCATATTGTAGTCAACTAATAATATTAATAAGTTTGGAATGTTGCTAACAAGAGTTAGTAAAATATGTTTAGCGAATTTCGTTTGAAGGAACAGAATGATGTATGTTGAAGATGAACTACATCAGTCTTACCTGAATCGCTAAGCGCAAGCTAATTTCTACAGTGCCTTTTTCTTGCATATTTTGAAACAAAGAATTTTCTTGTACCTCCTTTTAGAAAGGAAATTCTCTTACTGACATTTATCAGCAAGGTTTTTTTCTGGTTTAAAGACTCTTTTCCTTAATTTCTTGTTTTCTCCCATTCTTTTCCTTGTAGGATAAAGAATAACAGGTCAATTCATTGTTAGTCGTTATAGATACAAAGCTTGCTGGCAGTTATCGTACTGTGCATGGCACTGGGACTGTGAATAAGAGGTTAAAACTGGTTTCTGCTTTCCCTACCTAGGCACCGAGAAAGGATTAAATACCAGAATTCCATTAAGTCACTAAAATAACTTGAGTGAGTCCATACTGCAAGCTTTTCCTCATCTCATCTTGGTATATCTTTGCCTTTGTATTCCAAACATTTTGATTTTGACACTCCAAAGCTGCTCCCACATCTCTTTCCATTCAAAAGTTTCCAATTCTGTAAGAAAAGATTATAAAATATTCAACGAAAACACCCTTGTAGGGGTATTCGTTTACTCAATCCTTCCTTCACCCCAACAACATTCTGCTGAACCTGAACAGGGAAACTAATGAATTATTTATGAGAACCACCATCAAAATCTCATGTTGCTATGTCATAGATTTATGCTCCAGATTCCTGCTGTCTGATTCTATTTTGCCAAAGGATGAGACGTACAGGGTCTGCACGGTTTCTCTTCCAGGATCCTCGCTAAGGCAAGCTGTGAGCGCAGCTTTAAAGAAACAAAAATTAATGAATAGAGGATCTTGCCCTGTGGGTCTTGCCAAGCCAAAACGGCTTTTTTTACCCAACGGCACTTTGTCAGACTAAAGACTGGATCACGACCAGCCTTTCAGAAAGGCAATTTCTGATGTACATCAATCAAGAGTATAATTATATTCATCTGTGGGTTTTCTAAAATGACTCTTTTGAAAAACATATGGACTCTGGAAGTTGTCTCTGAGAAGACAAAGGGCTGTGGAAAGAGAAGCCTAGTTTTGCTACAACGCTTGAGTTGGCGGCTGGTTGTGGCTCTGCGGAATGCCTGGTACGAGGTGCTGATCGTCGCTGCTCACTTCTATTGACTAAACATAACGTTATTTTAGAAATAAAACAGTAGTAAAAATAGCAAGTGTATTTTGGGTAGCACTGCTATGTTTTCTTTCTTTCGGTTGAAAAAAGACAAAAGATTGAGTCATTCAGGATTAAGGAACTCTGTGTCTCTCTCTATATTTATGTGCCCTTTTTATTTTTGTTTATAAAAACCCAAGAACATAAATCTTCAGAATTCAAGGATGATCAAAACTAAGTTGAATGAAGTTTATTCCAAATGGTTGACATCTTATTCTTTTTGAGAGTGACTTGGCCTTGTTCTCGGACTAATTTAACTAAATGATGTAACAAATGTGGGGGGTTTTATATCTTTTTCCTTCATTTCTGGAAGAACACAATTTTGTACACACTTTTCACACAGGATATACTACTGGCTTGTTCGGTTACCTCAGGAAGGAAATAGCGAGGGCCCTTCAAAGAAGTACGAATAGGTGTCCCGTTTACAGACATTTTGTCATCATCAAAATTCACAAAGTTTAATACAATGCATTTTTGGCATGTTCTACTCTTTCTCTTACATAGTATCTGTTACAGTAGAATTAAATGTGATAACTATTACTTTTATTTTTAGAAAACCTTGTTTCCTAATGTTATAATTTTGATCTCCATATGCTTTCCTTCTGATCGTCTTTGCTTTGCTGGGAAAGACAAAGCACAGAAGATTTGGGGAACTCTGTGAGGGAACTGTTACGCTTTTCTGTCCTTCATAGGACTTGTAGGAATTCCCGTACTGACTGAGGTCAAAATCTACCTTGTTTGGTATCCTATTTCTGGCAGCAATCAGTATCTGCTGTTTCAGAGGAAAGGAGAACAGGAAAGCATCTTGTTGGCCGTGTTTCCAGTACCTCCTCGAGGATATCCTGCCACTTGATCCAGCTAAGTAGCGCTGAAGTCCTGCAGGAGGTATGGCACTCAGCTTGAGAAAAATCAATCTTCAGATTCACAGATGCAGAGCTTAGTCACTTGAGACAGAAGTTCCCAAGCCACTGCTTCTAGTTAGTCCAAAACTGGGGTAAAGTGTGCTTAAATGAGTTGGGGGGGCAAAAAAAACCCCCACAAACAAAAAATGACCCTCTATAGCTGATCATCTTGTGATTTCACTGGAAACCCTCGTAACTAACGTGAGGAATTTGACTCGTAATCTTGTATTCACATTTTGGCGCCAATGTTGATTCCTTTCTATGTAGCTCATATTTTTCAGAGTTTCACCAGGTCCATTACTCTCGTTCTTCTTCACGACCAGAACACATCGAGTAAATTGAAAGGGAGAGGACAATGTAGAGCACTTGAAACAGTTTTCCTCTCTACTCAAATTCCTAACTTTTTTCCTGACCTTTGCACAAAGGTAACTTTTCCCACTGGTCCATCAACATTTTTGATTCTGTTTCATCTCACTTGTGACTTTTCACTTCACATTGCATGTCTATTTTTTATTTTTAGCATCTGTTTTCTCACTCATTCCTTTACACCTCTCACTCTTGGAGTGTCAACTTTTTCCAAGTACATCACACACTTTAAACATCCATCTTCAGTTCCTTTCTTAAAACCAATTGTTTAACTTTCAGGTACTTTCTGTACCTTAATTTTTCTTACCCCACTCTTTTAATACTCTGGCTTATCTCTCATTGGTAAGATACTTTGACTTTCTCTGCTGGTGCCGATGGCATGATCCTACTGATGTTAATTACTTCAATTTCTTTCATGCTTTCCTTTTCTATCTTAATCTTTAGAAAAAAAAAAAAAAAGGAAACTTATTCTGTCCTTTTTTTAAGTCTACAAAATTGTATTTTAAATATATGCTTTCTGTCAAGAAAACTAAAATAAGGAGGGGAGTTTGAAGTTGATATTTCTAGACATTTTTTTGAGTGTATTTGACAAAACTATACAAGACCTGATATGATGTACACCATCTATGTAAATTTGAATGTCTCCAGTAATAAGGAATTTTCTCTGTTATTATTTAGGCAATTTTTTGAAAAATGACACGTTAAAAGATTGAGGACCTTCAATTAAAAAGAGTCAAACACTAAAGCTCCTTCTCATTTTGCACAGCTATGGGTCCATTTTTAGCATTTCTTGAAAAGGTAGGTCTTGACTGATGTGCCCAAGACCATGAAGGAGCTGGTGAGCCATAAACTCACCTAGCTGAGCTGTTTGTGGGTCTTTAAAAAAATAAATAGTGAAAGTATTCTTCAATTTTTCCCAATGATATGATTAATTTGGCATGCCTTACAAAGCTTACTGGATGTACTTCAGCAAGAATAAAACATAACACTTTCTACTTCTAGACAGGCAAGATATTTTTAAGGTATCGGTAATCTCTTTTCATAAAATGTCAAAAATAAACATGGAATCAGGATATGCTCCGTTAAATCCAACGAGAAGGCGAGTATTGGAGTTTGAGTGCCATTTTGATTTCCAAGTGATAAGCGTGTTATCCTTTATCTTCCCAGTTTTAAAAGTAGGCACAGTAAGGGCAAGGTTTTCTGCTGCTGTAAAGATGAGAACAGCCATTCATTCCCAGAATTACACCCGTTTGCTTCAGCTGGGGGATTGACCTCAAACTCATAAAGCAGACATACGTGATTTTTAATCCTGCAGAATATCGACACAGGGAAGTGCAACTGCGAGCATAAAAATTGTCTTGTCTGAATCATAGAGCGAAACTCTTGTGACAACTCATTTGGAGGAAGCAGGGATACGTACAAAGACAATTCCACTGTTTCTCCTTCATCAGAGAAAGCTTTTGGTGCAATAAAGTGGTCATTTGCTCATACTGCTATACTTTAAGCATTAATCTTTCAGTTAAAAAAAAAAGCCATAAAGCAATTTTAGCTATCGCAAAGGAACAGTTGAAGTGAGTTTTAAAGAAAGATTTTTACTTTAAGGTTTTTTTTTTATAGACATGCAAATTGATTTGTTTGGAGTGATGCTTGCAGATAGCTCTGCAGAAATGAATTTCCAACTAACGGCTTAGAGCGAAAAAAAAACGGCTTAGCTGTTTCTCCTGAAAAGACGAGGGAGAGAACCAAGGAATCTCTTGGATGTGCCAAGCTTGTGGCAATGTGCTTTTCGAAGCATTTTATGTGGTGATTTGAGATCTCGTTAAAACCTGGAACAACTCACAGTGCATATATACATGCGTTGACTTCTTTGAGAACAGATTGGGAAGGCAACCACTTGGCGCTGTCAGCGCTCCTTTGTTCCCTGCCGTGCGCGCCATGCGCGAGCGAAACAAAGGTGTGGGTGCGATCCAGGCTTCGGGTTTGTAACGGCAAGTAAGGCATCATCGTACGCCCGAATGTTCCCTCTCGGCTTTTGAGAAGATATTTAAAAATAAGGGATATAAAAACCAGATGAATGTTACAAATGTGAACCTACCACACATTCCAAGTGGGCTTGTTAGCTTTGTTCAAACCGTGCTCCAAAAATAGTTCTGATGATAATGCCGCAAGTTTAATGATGCCATGGGACTATTTCTCTCTGCTGCCACACAGGGCAGCAGGGCAAAAGCTTTCTCTTCTTCATCTGTTTTTCCAAAGCAGGAGAAGAAGCCCTAAATATGCTGTTTGAACACATGAAGGAACACACCATCTTGTTAGTTAATTAGCAAAGGTTATGCAGGCTTGTTCTGCAACACCGGCTTTTATGACTAAAGCGTTGGGAATTTTGTAACAAGGTAGAGCAGCTACTTGCTGTCAGACTACCTGAGTAGAGCCCTGACCAGAAGTTTCCTTTCATTACAGGTACAATTAATGTTAGGAAATGTGATCCCGGTAATGTTTAAAAACTTGAAATAACTGTCATGAACCTGATACGAGGCTGCAAAGTTTTTAAGGGCTTCCCATCCAATAGTATATTTTCCGTACAAAGCAACTACCAACAAGCCAACTCCTTTTCTCTATTCTCTGACAAAGCTCCCAGTGTCCAAATGGGCTTCAAGTGTGCTTTTGTTCCTCACACTGAAGATGATGATCAGGTGTGAACAGAAGCTACTGTGCAGAGCTCTCTTGAGAAATCCAAACAGGTTTTGGAAGAACTTTTTATAACAGATCGAGGCTTTGAGTGTTTAGAGTCAAGCCGATAACTTTGTTCCCAAAAGTGGAATCCTACTATTGTCTCATATTTTCCTCTTGCCGTTACAGTATGAATTATGTTTTGACATATTTTAGAACTTTAAAAAACTTCTCCAAAGGATTGTGACTCCAAGCAGGAGTACAAATAACTCCTATTGATAATTGCACGTGATGGGAGAAGACTCGGCTCTTGGAATTGCTGCTGTGTGAGCAGTCATCTTGGGCAGCACATCGCTATCGTCACAGCGCAGTACCCAGTGCTGTCTAAAGCTCTTGCACTTCTCTTTGGCACCGTCTATCTAAATTTTCCTGTGAAAGGGATACTGAGCGGCCTGACTGCACAAAGTTCTTTGTTTTCCCCCTCCGTGCTGGCACGCACCAGCACTGGCTCTGAGGCTGCTTGTTTGAGAAATCCCGGGCCTCGGTCTGCGTTCCTCAGTGTCAGCCTCGGGTAGTGGCAGCACGACGTGGGGATGTAATGGAAGTTGAAAGTGCAGCCCTGTTGACTTGAATGTCAGTTAATGCTTAAAACATTCTCCAGCAGGTAGTAATTGCGCAGCATCAGTATACTACAAATACACTACACCTTGAATTTAAAGCTACTTTGTTGATTATTCCTTCCTGAAACTTTAATTCCAACAAAAAATGAACAGTCAAATCTTACACGGAGTCACACAATAACTAATTATCAGAACTTAGTCTTTAAATATGGGTAGTTGCACAAATGTCAAAAAGATTAAATGATCAAGAAATTCTGAAGGTGAATTTTAACATGATCATATTCTTGCTGCATATGCTTAGGCTAAAATCTGATAGCAGTGCTTCAATATGTGTAGCCAAAATCAAACATCACAAGGTGTAGCGGGAAGAATTGTAAGCTTAGTCATCTCAAGAAGTTTGACCACTTCTTTTGTTGTATGGAAATGGATTTTCAGGGAAGAGAACTGGTTAACAATTACCTTTAACAAGAACTTTCACCAGCAGCGTGTCAATTGAATTTTTGTGGTTCTTGACACTTTTTTCATTATAAATGCCTTTGCAATTCTGGCCTAGAAAAAGGATGAGGGTTTGCAAAGTATCTTTTTAAGACATGGCATTTTTCAATTACTTTACCAGCCTTTTGCAGATTGAACATGCAACTGTAGTTTCTACTTAAATAAGAAACCTTGATATAAATCACTTCTATGATGTACATGTTGCATTTTAGAATTTACCTTACATTTTATTAGACAGTGTGAATGACACTGTTACAGCGAGTAATATGGGCTTTGGATTTTTTGTCTTTGCATCTGTGCTAATGAGCGTGATCCTGAACGTACAGGAACTATGTGGTAATGCTGCAGTATATGTTAGCAAATCTTTGAAAAATAACCTAGAAATTCAACAGTACAGCACAACAAAGGTCTTTCTGCTTCACAGAATTCACTCGGATGGCATTTACTGCAGAAATTGGGCACTGCATACAAAGAACAGCATTAGTGACTAAGATGTGACACGGTATTTCATCATCTTTACTGCTTCTGGACTGTTTAATACGTTTGTTTAGCTTGGGCACAAGCTAGTACTTATAAGAAAAATCATCTGACTTGACTGTTGATGTAAGAGTATCAACTAATTAAACACCAAAAGGTAATTTTTAATCAGATTCATTTGTGAAAGCTATTTTTCACAGTATCTGCTTTGACATGTAGCATAGTTATTTACATGGTGTATGTTAAAAACTACTACATTAGAAGGTTATGCTCTTCTCTGACTAACTTTGCTTTTGAAGAACACTGGAGAACCAGGTGTAATATGTAAAAGCTGACAACTTGGTCTGGAGTTGGCTTAGCTAAAAAATAGGTGAAAATAGGAGGATTTATTACTTCTGCAACCATACTCTGAAACGACCAGGGCTCTGCGCGAGCACGGCTTTCCTTTTACACAGCGCGCTGCACCGAGGCTGCTGCGATAGCACTGGTATTTCTGTATTCTCACATTACTTAGAAACCACCGGTAGATGTGACCGCAGCTTTTTTTCATGATGAATAAATTTGACGTAACATTCCAATAGGAGAGCTTCCACAGAAACGGGGAGGCTTTGTGCCGACTTAGGGTAGGAAACAACTGGACCTTAAGTTTTGATTTCCTTGTTTACTCCAGCCTTTCCCATTTGGCCTCTTTCATGCTGTTTCTGGGCTACTGATAAGCTCTACATCTGTTTCTGTTTTCACACAATATAACAGGAAGAACGTGATTGTGGAGGCCTTGCATTCAGTTTGCAATCCTCCGTCAACATTCGAAAAGCTGAAATTCCTTGTTTTTTCTGTTGATGTCTTCAAGGTTTGCTTCTTGTACCTGTAGGCACTGATGTATCACAAGCTGGTTTCCCACTGCGTGTCCTTTGGCATGATTTTACCCCCTAAAATCAGACAGGCAGAGTAACTGGTAGTGTTTGGGATGGTGTACAATACCAATACTGTTTGCACAATTTCTGCTAAGCAAATTATCAGAAGTGACTGGTATTGAGATTAGGGTCTCCGGTATTTTCTTAACATGGAAATAGTGGTCTTACAGTTGTTCTATAAATGAAGTTATAAAGGTGGTCTTTGTATTTTTTTAAAAATAAGACTCGGATCAAAAGTTAGCTTTCTTCCTTCCCTTCCCCCCTTTCTTTTCTTTTTTCTTATCAAACAGTGGCAAATTTACTCGGGCAGAATGCAAATTTTTCCCCTGGCTGAATTTGGTAGCTCAGTGTCCTTTTTAAGACAAAAGCCGGAGAGTGGTGAGAAAGCTACTGTCTATGGATGGCGAGGAAGAACGTCTTCAACACCGAAACCATAAATCCAATCTCCATGAAGAAATGAGCCTGTGATGTGTATGTCACTCACTGACAGACACTGGGATCAATCATTAAAAATAAATCGGCATTGTGTCACTTAGCTAATGAAATATATTGCCATAAATTCCTTTTTTTTTTTTTTATTAGCTGCTGGAAGCCCTCTGATTTACTTTACCAGAAATGGCTGCTAATATGGTGGTTCTGAGATATTCAGCCTCTGTTCTTATCATGCAATCTTTCTGCAGAACATAAAAATGATCAACGTAGGCATAGCTTAATGGCTAATTTCTCTTTATCTTGTGTATTCCTCTGTCAATAATCTTTCTGACTCCCTGTCTACTTAATTAACATGATGGAACATTTGTACCTTGAAATATGACAACACAGATCAATAAGTACTGGGTACAATGTGCTTTGTCTGTTTTTATTTCTGTTTGCAGGATCATTGATTCATTTCTTTATATAAAAAGAGTGTTGTTCCAAGAAACAAAAGCTTGGCCTTCGCTTCCTTGAAATCTTGGAACAGTGAGTTTCATACTCACCTTATCTGTAGTACAAACACGACATTTTCCAGAAGGCCGAGTTGGGACCAGCTAGCTACGCATCGTCCAAGCCAAGCGGGGTCTAAGAGGAAGAAATGAAACTGGTACCCTCACTCAGAGAGAGATTCTAGATTTCTGTGTTGAGTGGTGCATTACTGGTCCCTGCTGTTCAATGGCTTCTTTGGAGTCTCTTACATTTATTGAAAGATAAAGGGCTACTTCTAGTTTGGGTGGGTTTTTTTCTTTTTTTTTTTTTTTTTTTTCCTTTTTTTTCCCTGCCTTAAATTTAGCCTGGAGGAAGCCTGAGGAAGCTGCCTCCACCAAATGGAGGCAGTAACTTAAAGCTTTTTTTACTGTTTTCTCCTATTAATATTATTCTCGCCCTCAATGTTCATATTCCAACTCCTGCGTTGTGATTCTCACCCTCCTTAGAGAGAATTTGAAATAGAGAAATGACGTGATTGATAGTTCAGCACGCTCTCTTTAACATGAAGAATGAAAAGAAACGCATCCTTCCACAGGTAAATTTATTTTTTAGCAAAAAAATCTTTTTGGGTCAATTCTAAATTTCTGCTGCAGTTGCATATAAACTTTGTATAGTATCGCCAATAGGAGACAAGTTCTCTAAATATATACAAATATGGTTGGTTTGCTACTTTGTTTTGAACTTACTTAATCTGCATGACCCGCAACAATCATCCATTAGGCTGATTTTATTTTTCAGCCTAAATTATAATGGCTTGAAAGGTATAACTGATTCAAAATGTAACTGACCTGCTGGTTTGGGAGGTAAGACAACAAGGTAGACCCAGCTCTTCCGATGTGCCTTTTCTCTGTCCCACCTTGCTTTTCTGAGTTCTTCCTCCACAACCGGTGGTGTTCGGAAGCCAGAGAAAAATGATAAGGCTCCTTTACAGCTTTCAGGAATGGAGTTCTTATAGGATCATACTAAGAATGTGTTTGGTTGTGACTTGAGAGCATGTAGGTGCTCATGGGGGGAAGGCACCTCCTGGAATAGTGCTAAAGGAGCAACCTAGGCGTACGCCAGCGGCATGGTACTGTTGAAATTCATGGTGAGTAATCGCTGACCCACGTTCATTTCTGAATCGTGCAAAGGATTTTTTTGGGAGCACCGTGTCGGCCACCCAGCATGCCAGAGGCTGTTCTGATAACTTACTGCGTTCCACGTTGTTAACAACATCACAGCAAAGACCATCACATGCTTGTGCCCACAATTATTTAATTTGCTGGTAGAGACGTGTCCTCAGAACCTCGGCATGTTGAAGCTACACAGAAAGTATGCTTATTCAACCAAAATGCCATTGGCAAGTACTCTTTCTTCTTGAGTTCCTACTCTAGAAAGGATCGAGAAAGCAATTCCAGCATCTGGGTTTTGCTATCAGGACTTTGCATGTTTTGTCTTATGTGCTAAACACCCATTCTGTACCACCTAATAGTTTGGGGGAGGAGGAGGGGTTTGTCACGGTAATAGCTACTTTTCATAACATACACATACTGATTGTTTATCTACAGTATTCATTACAAAACAAGACGACCTTGGAGAAACAGATCTTGAAACTGTACTTTTCATGCCAGATCTGTTCTCCCAGAAATCACCAGATGGGATTTCTTCCTGGAGGATTAACTGCTGCTTCCTCTTCCCTGTCCTCTTTTCTTAAGCCAAGTGCTTTAACAGCCCGGGAAGTTTGACTGCTAAACCCTACTTCTTACTGAGTAATGTTATGTTTGTCTTATACTAAAGTCTTGCTTAGGGGTGGTTCTGTAGCATCAGGGTAAGGTTAGCCTTTTCATTTCCAGAATTTTGAATCTGATGTTTGTGTTAATACATTCCTGCTTCACAAAGGGTGAGGTACCAGAGGGATTGTGTTAGAACTCTTGTTCAAATCATCTTTTTTTAGATTAAAGTGAATTTGCTTGTTTTGTCGCTACTGTCCCAGTCTTTGTCTAAAATGATCTAGCAGTTCCCGCTCCGTAAACTGAAGGACTTGCTCATTTAACCTGAAGGCAGAATCTGTTGAAGGATAAAAATGTAAACACACTAGTTCAATGGGAATTGAATGTTTAGATGTTTTGATTATTCCATTTGTGCTTATTTGTAGGGACCTGAATCGCTTGAGTTAGTCTCAGTCTTGTGAACAAAGATGTAGCTGCACTATCAAGCGTTTCGGGGAAAAGCAGAGGACAGGTATATACTTCATTACCTGCTCTGGTAGCTCCTCATCTGCACGTTCTTCCTCTGCGCTACCCACTGCGCTAGAGCTGACAATTCATCGTCTTCTCTGTGATGTGAACGTGGACGTGAGCAGGTACCACTGCTCCGCACTACACCGTTTTCTCAATGCTTCTCATGTTGTTTTTTTTCTTAACGCCAAAAAGTGTCAAAAAAACCATCCCTGCCTTCTGTCTCTATCTTTTGTTTTGAGCAGTAAATTGGCATAACTTCTCTTTTAAAAACTTGAAGATTAATGTTTCAGAGAGATATTTATTTTTATCATTTAAATTCTCTGCAGAAGGATTTTTCTTGTATCTTTTGTTTGGTTTGTGTGGAGGGTTTTTTGTTTGATTTTGAAACTATGTAATTATTTGATAGTATAAATATTAGCCTAAGCGGTCTCAGGTATGTGCTGCATAGAAATTATTTGTTTTTACAGTCTTAATCTTGGTTTAGTTCCTTCTTTAAAACTCAATTTCTGGCTTGATTTACAATGGTCACACACTACTTTCATGTAAGTTTGAGTCTTCTGGTAAAATTACTTATAAAGATGAAAGCACAAAAATCTATGAGGTTGCTTACATCTACTCGAAGTGGGTCCCCAGTTGGTAAATCTCCAAATCCCTCCCTTAAAAAAAAAAAAAATGTTTAAATTAATTTCATAAGCCTTAACCTTTTATGAATCACTCCTTGTTAAAGATAATATTGGCACATTTCAAGGGTCACAATTTATCAACAAATTCAAATGGCTGTTATAAGTTAATATGTTCATTATATTGGGGTAATTTATTCATTAGTTCTGCCCATTTCGCTCACCTTTGGCGTTGGTATATTTTGGTATATTTTGATCACACACCACAAGGATGTCTGGACAAAATTTATGCATTTATTTTATCAAAAAGACCAGATATATCAACTCATACTTTTTCATAGCTTCATAGCAGTATTCAATATATTTTGTTTGATTGAGTTGATATAAATTAATCCTGACAAAACAATAAGTTGCAGTGTACTCTGGCCTTACAAAGCAAATCAGAGCAGTAAATCCTATAAGAAAATTTTCTCAGCATTTGGATATAGGAAGAGATGTCTGAAATTGTGTTAAAGAATTCAGTTCAGACGGGAATTGTTGTTATGGAAATTTTAACTGCTTGGATATAGAATAGGGGATAAATACTGCTAATTATGTGAGGATTGATTAATTGTAAACATTATATCGAATAGTTTTTTTTTCCACCGCTGACTGACACAACAAAATGAGTGCTACCGTAAGTAAAAAGCATGATCTAGAAGAATAGGCAATAAAAAGTAACCTGTGGAGGAAGCAGATTTCTATCACGATAATATGAAACACACACATAATATGAAGGTATAGGAACAAGAATTTTTTAATTAATTCGTCACTTTGAGAATAGGTATCAAAACGTGTACATATTTGAGGAGAACTTCCAAATAGAATCAAATTCCAAATACTGCAAAATGCAAACGAATTATCTGTTAGAAATACTATGCAAAATTTTGGAATAAGTGTTGATAAAAGGAAAACTGAACGTTTAGAGAGAGATAAAGAATGAAACGTAAAGTATGGTTTCAGAAAGGCGGATTATGTATCAGGCAGAACTCTTAACTTCTACTGTTTAAAACACATTCCTTGGATTTAAGTATAACACAATGTGAACTGACCTGGGAAATTAGTACTTAAATGAGATGGGCAAGTCCATTTAGTAGAAGAGTTGTAAATGCTAAGATATGGTTAAAAAGAACAAACATTGCCAAAATGGTATGTACTGTTGTAGGTATACATTATGGCGTACTTTCCATTGAACTTAAGCAACGTGCAGGAAAGTAATGGAGAAGCCTCACATTTACGATTGCCAAAGTTTGGAAAAGAAGAAAAAAGGGACGGTTTACATTTCCTTTATTTTTCTAAAATGTTCCCAAAAAATCCAAAGTACTTCTTAATGTGAAAATTTTAAAATGAATTTTTTGTCTAAGAAGCAAAATTACAGATTTTCTATACGTTTCTAAATATTGAAAGAGGGAGATGGGAAGTCTGTTAGCAAATGGAAGGGCTTTTACTGAATCCATGTAGTACGGCTACTTCACAGAGCAAAACCCCTCAATTCTTCTCTTACATACTTGTATTCCCAACTGAAATGAATGAGTCTGAACAAATACAACCGCTATGACAGCCCTTCATTTTATTATTTTTACAATACATTAGTCTTGTTCCCAGGCTAACATGTTTATTTGGAGCACGTATGTCTGTTCTTGACTGCACTTTTGCCTCCAGATATATACGACTATAGGCTGTGAGTGGCTAGTGACAGTCTCTATATTCAGGAAAATGCATTTTATTATGTGTTTTGTCTAGCTCACTATCAGTGGATCTTGATCATTGGTCCCTGGAGCCCTTATGGTGGCCCGTAAAAACATTACTGGCAAAGACGAATAAAGTGGTGCCAAGAATTAAGATGCTGGAGGGACACTAGTCCAAGAAGTGTGGGTTCAAATTTGGATTTATTTGATCATATATATTTGATCACATCATTAATGTAACATTTTCATTGACTTCAATTCGGCCTGCAGTTCTTTAAGTCACAGAGACGTCTTTCTCACAGAGAATTTTTCTGGCTCCCTCTTGACTCCGAAGAGTAATACTTTGCACTGCAGGATCTCCATCAGCCTTGACAGTATTGCATTAATCAATTTAATTTATCATATTAGATATTCAGTGTTGACTAAAACTTGATTTTAGTCAAATTTTAACAGTTTTGTGTCTAGTGGTCCTAAACGGTGGCTTCCAGAATTTTGATATGCGCAAATGAGAACTGAACAGGGGAACAGCTTTTAATTCTGTGGTGGTAAACCCATCCAAAATTTAAGTCTAATCTAAATGGACCTTTCTTCGCAACACAATAGGATTATTTTTCTTTCTTGCTTATGGCTAAAAAATCATCTAGTTCTAGACTTACCAATTGTGGTGTTTTTGTAAGTGATTGGCTTTCTTCCGTGCAGCCCACCTCTTGTGCTACAGTTCTGGTATTCCTTGACTAAACAGCGATTTAGGCCAGTGTTAAACTCCACTGTGGTTGATGAGCACGTGGTACTTCTGCAGAAGATGGAATCTCATCTGTAGCGCTCTGCTTGGCTCAAGTTTGTCTGGGATCAAATAGTTAGGTTTCCAAAAAGGACAGAGGAGTGCTTTCTCAACTCATTTCTGTATTGCAGTAATTGGTTTTCTGGGTCATGTAAGCTGATTTAAAAATGCTCTCTTTCAACTTTTATGCTCTCTGTTGTCTTTTGAACGCTATCTTAGTGACAGGAATGGTATTTTAGGATGCCTAGGCATCAAGACGACTCAGTTCTATTGTTCAGAACAAGTTTCAATTTTAAAACCTGACTTTTGTTCTATTAAAAAAAAAAAAAAAATCTGCAGTGTACAGTTCTGTAACTTTTAATATTCCATTTGCTATATGGAAGCAAATTTCATTGTTTCTGTGCAGCACCCTTCCTTGACAAAAGGGATTTCAAAGCTATAATTTTATGAATATCTTTGCAACTAAATTGTACTTGATACAAGTAGGTCTCATGAGGTAATATAAAGGATATTTTCAAAATTTTAAAAGATAATTGAAAACTTCTTGTGTGACAGGACTGATTTTGTTGATTGAAAGCTAGATTTTCTTTGGAAATATTTTGGGTCTCAGGAAAGCATTTTTCACTATTTTTAATAGAACAAACAAGTTTGTTTTTATTCCAGTGAGGCACAAGGCAGTTAATGAGTATTATTTTGAACCTATGCCTTTAACTTCTGTATTTCCTGCACATAGTATGAATTATCATGATTTATTTCTGGAGGCCTTTTTTTTTTTTTTCTAGAATAGTGTTCTCTTTTTGAAAGAGGAGTTCACGACCAAGGGACTTGAGGTTGAAGGCTTTTACTTTAATTGACTACCTTGAGACTGTTCATGTGGCTCGCTCTGTTGTGTTGCTTTGGAAGCATGAAAGCGGCCTAAGAAAGGATGGAAAGGGTTCACAGGGCCGGCTGGATGTCACCTCAGCTACTGTCGGACCGACGTGAAGTTTCTCTGCTGCCCCTGCCCTTAGTCCTTGCCCCAGGAGAGGCCTTGACCAGACATCACCAGCCTTTGGCTATTTTCAGGTCCCTGGAGTCAATGTGACAGTAGCCTGAAGGAACAAATGGTGGAACTAGTTAAAAAAGCGTCCTCCTCAAGTTCTTCCTGACCCAGATGCCAGAATGAAATAACTAAGAATTTCTTGCTAGGGTGTAACTGAACTTGGCTTGATAGATGTCATATTTCAAAAGCCCAGGCCTGTCAACGGTTGATAAAATACTGTCTCTGCCTTTAAAATAAACACACTCTCTTCTGTGTTTAGTTCTTGAAGGGAAGAATTGAATACAATTAACAGTTTACGCATTATGTAAACCACATGTTAACCTTTTAAACCTAAGGTTTGCAGACTTTAAACAGTTTAGAAAATTTCTCAATAAAATTATCTGCTTTCCTTCACGGTACGTAGAATGCGGAGAGATAATTTTCTGAAGGCCTCTGTTCTTCTTTTCTTGCACGCTTGAAGCCTGAGCTCACCAAACCGAGCTCTCCCGCGGCGGCAAACGCCAGGACCTCGGCCCGCCGGCCGCAGCCGCTGTCCCAGTGCTGCTCGGGGCTCCGGCAGCACCGTGTCCCAGGGACAGAGTCCTCTCCGGGGCCGGAGCTCCCCGTCGGCACGCGCTCCGTAGCGTCGGAAGGCTTGGGGTGAAAGTATGGTCAGCTACGAACAATGCCCAAGTGAATGCAAACCCTTCAATGGCTTTTGGATGAGACTCAACATACATATATAACGCAGCCAGAAATGATTGATGATGGGATGGGAAACATTAAAGAAACCCCCTGCCATCTGGTGTTGTCACTAATTTGCTGGCAGGGTGTCTTGCAGATTCCTGTACATGCTGCCTTTGAGACTAGGTGTAAATATTGGTCTCTGCCGTTATCATTAAAAGATGCAAATACCTTTGGGAGGAAAGGTGTAACAATAATCTGACCAAGATCAGTTATGTGCAGAGAAAAAGAAAGCAAGCTCTGCTTCGAAGTAACCTGTAGCTATTACCTACTAACAACTACAGCTTCGATAGTTAACTGCTGACAGTACCTGGTTTGTAGTACTGGTTACGGCTATTTTCCAAATGAGATTACATGAACTACAATTGATATTACTACACTTTCAGCAAGTGCCATTCTGAGTTAACAAAAAAATTCCGTAATCTCTCTGGCTAATCCAAGCACAACTGTTTATACGTGGAGCAACCAAGGGGAAGAGATTGAGTTTTATAGGCCAGGGTGCAGGTATTTTCGTTTTGATTGTGTGAGCCTTTATTATGATTTCACTAATTAATCAAAAAATAAAATAAACAGAAAGATCTCTGAATCAGATGGAAAACGTTTCCAAACTCCGATTTTATGAGGATCGATTGCTGCTTCATGCCTAGCCTTTTGTCTCAGTGTTCATAGCAAAGGACTCATGCATACAGAGGAATTTCAAATTCAGAATAACATGACAGTTTCTAAAGTCAGAATTACTTCATAAATTGAGTGGTTTCATTACTACTGACAGCAGGCTTAAAATGCTCATTATTGTAGTACAGATGTACGCTGTGGAACAGGTAATGTGACTAATAGGATTTGTGCCAAACCTACTTGACAAATACCAAGTGCTGAGCTCAGTAGCAAAGAACTTTTCATCATTTCACCATGCTACGTGCTTTGAGAGTACATATAATTTATGCTGCAGATGCATTTTCCTCAATGAAGCACTTTTGTGGAGAGGTAAAACGTGTGGTACAGATAGGCCAAACTAGAGGTTTAAATTATACCTTTGCCCAAACCACGCGAGGAATGATGTGTCTGTCATGCACGAGCGGGAGTTGCTGAGTTCAGATCACTCTGCGTGTGCAGATGGCAGCGAAATACTTCTGAGGACACCGATTAACTTGTGAGAGCCGTTCTATCCAGTGTGCCAAACCAGACTGAGCGTGCTGTCTCGTGCCTCAAGTTCATGAAAGCAAGTTTTCAAGGGAAAAAAAAAAAAAAAAAATCTAGTGCCTACAAAATGAAACAATTACAACAAAGTAGGCAATGAAACGTTGGTCTGTTTATTTTGCATTTATTTTGAACTTGGCAGTTTTCACTATTCGCTAGGAACGGAGCTCTCCGTTGGTGTTCACGTGCATGCGTTCGTGTACCTGTTTACAGCTGGTTACGCTGTCAGTTATGAATTGGGGGAAAAATGTTAGTCCTCTTCATGGCCCTGTACCACAGCTGTAACTTTAACACAGCCACCGGTATTGTCAAGCTGGGTAGAATATAGTTTTTCTTTCTGGAAAAAAAAAAAAAATTCAAAGGACAGGGAGTTGTCTTATGAATATTGAGGTCAATAAAAAATAGTGTGATTTTCTTTTTTAACTGCAGAAATGCGTAGTTAATATTTTCATGACAGTCATAGTCTGCTTTCACTTTTCAAAACTAGTTGTGCTCAATTTTTCTACCGAATTGAGTAATTCATTCTATATGGTATTCCTTTTAGGGACTGATGAACGATAGCATCTTATAGTATCTGTGTGCTTAAATTGTACGCGCAGTAGTATTAGTGGTGATTTGTGCTCTTTGAGACATTTTGTGAAGCCTTTGGGTTAATCTGTGTTCGGTTATGTCTGTCACCAACTGCACTGTGTAAGATGACTGGATGCTACTGTACAGGAATAATTGCTTTAATTTTTAGAGTTTGCATGATCAAAGTTTCTGTTCACTCCTCTGAACTGACTTTATAGAACAGAGATAAGGGTTCACTTAAAAAAACCCTCAAAAAACCACAAACAAACAAAAAAGCCCCAAACCCAAATTCCTTAACACGAAGCTCTTGGTATGTTCAGCTCTTTTATGACCACTGTGTTCGCACAGCTGTACTATCTCCTTATTAGTATTTTTAGGTGAACTCTTGTAGCATTGGATAGAAAGTCAAGTACTTTGAAACATCAACTCAGATGATCCAGAGATATGTAGGGAAAATGGTACAATTTGTCCTCCCATAATAATTTGCTGGTATTCGTGATTCAACAGATTTATTGGAAACGAAACAAACTTTATAGGACCTTAAAGATGGCTATTGCAAAGAGCGCTGTAAAAAATCCTTGGTGAATTTAATTGTGCTTGGAAGCAACGAAGCCTCTAAACTTGGTATTTCCTTTAAGAATATTATGACCTCAGGATAATGTCACTAGAACTATTCCCATTTCTTTTTAATCCCGTATAAGGGAAACAAAGGAAAACTAAGACCAGTAGTATTATGTAAGCTATCCAGACTAAAATTCATTCCAAATGCTTTTCAATACAGCAAAGCATTCCTTTCATCTACTCAGTGACAATTAGAAGTGAAAGCTGCATAGTTTATTTGAAAACCATCTAAGCAACGTCTGAAAATGTTATAAGCAATGATAAAAATGAGATTTTCTTTTTTTTTTTTTTTTTCCTCTTTCCCCGCTCTTACCAGCTACCCTAGTGTTCTGCCTGCTTCACGTTACTCTCTGATTTAGCACCTTGGGTATTTCGGGTACATTTCCTGTGAAAAGGAGTAGAAACAACACTGTAAAATCCTGTGTAGTAGGACTTATTTTATTATTATTTTTTAGGTGATGTGTGAAAATACGGCACCTCTTTAAGCAATTGCTTTGGAATGAGGACCCTGATAAAACAGAGAGATTTCCTCAGATAAGGAGTAGTAACACTTTGCATCCTTCGTTCAAGCATAAAGTGCCTGAAGCATCTCAAAGAATATTAGAAACGTTAGTCAAATTGAGCCTTGCACTGCGCCTGGATAATAGTGGTTAACCGAATGCCGAGCTAGGATTTTGCATAACATCACAGATTAAGATGGTGACGATAAGGACAACTCTACTCTTTTGATTGCTCGATTCATTCAGGTTTAATGGTAGCAATGTTAACAAAAATGTAAAATTAATGAAAGCTCAGTATTTGTTCATCTGGCAAGATGCCAATGCTGTTACAGAGAGGAACAAATGTGCTGTATCTTGTTAAACGTTCTGGGCCTGGTTTTCCAACATGAAGGGTTTAGACTTTTATCATTTTAAAATAACATCACTAGAATAATATATGTAGCTTAATTGTATTTCCCTCTCTTTATAACCTCATTTAATGGTTTGCAGCGTCCTGTCCTTCGGGACTTTTTAGATTGTGGAGTCAAGCTGCAGTGCTGTTACATTTCAGATGCCTAGATGAAGATACTGTGAATCCGTGTAGTTTGAGTCAAAAAGAGAATATCTTCAAAACCCTTTGATGCACACAGAAATCCTGTAGGAAGTATTTGGAATACTTCTAAGATATTGCAAAGCTACCAGCTAGAAAAATCTACCTGATTTTTTTGTGAAGGTTTTTCCCACTATTCAACTGAAGCATGTATTCCAAAGCAAACTTTCCCATTAACTCGCACAAAATCTTAATGTAAAGAAACACCCTATTAGCAAAAAGGTAATTGGTGCAGACTAGGTATTTCCATGGCAAATGGTGTGTTCCTCAATTCTGGTCTCACTTCACGCTGTATCCTGTGGTGGGCCATATGCCGCTTAATGGCTTTTTATAAATAAAGATGTGGTTTGGTTTTGTTCGTTTAAAATACAAATGGTACCCAAAAGGTATGTAATCTTGACAATATCTACCATCTCTTGGTATTTGAAGGAAGTCCAAACCTTCAGGACTTTTACTTTCTTGATATCCGTAAATACTCATCTCTGTCTTTGAACACATGAGGGCATACGCTTAGTTTAGCGTTATTTTTCCATAGCTTCAGAACGAGCTGGTAGGGTAGCAGCCAGGTCCCTCTGCTAGCTCACCCGAGACTCTCTCGCTGACTTGTCACGTTCTGCTTCCCGAAAATGAGAGAGACGTAGGGCTGTGGCGAGGGGGAACGCCCGGGTCTCGTCCTTTCTGCTTATTAAATTCTGACTTTGAATATGTGACACCTTGGGGTTTTTTTTTATACTTGCAGTATTTGAGATTTCCTGTCATGTTCACGTCCTAATCCGTCACCATAAGGTGCTGTTTCGGATCACTTGATTTTATTTTTGCTTAACAAATTCCAATTCTCTTGTCCAAGGCAAGACAGACCTGTCGTGGAAGGTCAGCACTGTTCCCAACACAACGGTTTGCAAGCCGAATGGACGTGGGTAGATGCGAGATGGCTGCAAGCCCCATTCCCAGGATGAATGTTCATGTTTTCCTAGGCTACTTCTCAGTTTACGTGAAGTTCTCCAATGTTTTTTAAAGAGAACCGTGCCTTTTCCCAGGGTTAAATGCTGGTGTTTAAATGAATGCTAGTGTCCTCTCTCTGATCTGCTTAGCCATACCAGTTTCATGTATTATACTAATTTAAGTCATTAAAGAAGGTAGAGGGTTTGAAATAGGAATTAATGACTCAATTTTTTAGTGGTTGTTGGGTCTTTTGCTTATTTGAGTAACTCATATGCCGTTTCTGCTATAGCTAAGTTTTCAGAAGCAAATGTAGCGAGATTTTGTGGCACTGGAATTATTTTATGAAAAACACTGATGCGAGAAGGTTGCACAAGCTTGTTGAACTGTAGCTGTGTTGATGGCTTTGAGTATAACGGCACGTTATGAAAGGCAGGCATGTGGTCTAGTGATTAGACCAGGGCATTGGGGGGTCTCGATTCTCTTCTCGACTATCCTACAGTCTTGCTTGGGTGGCTTTCAGTAAATCAGTTGAGCCTTTTGAAGCTCAGTTTTACTCATTCATAACGCTAATACCTGTGGTCTAAGGTTGCTGTGTGCCTCCTGCTATTAAAGTTAAAAACTTAATTACTGTATATTTGCATATTGCTATTATTGTTAATTATCAGTGTGCTCAAAAAATGAGAGAGGGAATCAAATTATAAAAATGGACGATCGGTACGAGAAAATAACACAACCTGTGATTGTAATTACGGGTAATTTAGACAACGAATGAAGTATGGTACTAACTGCCAGTGGTACAGAACTGAAGGTCCAAATCAAGAGAAACTATAGGGCTATCTAGAAAAAAATAGTTAATAGCTATTTATTATACTTTTTGCACCAGTAAAACTGGTGTTGACCCTGTAATTTTTGGAAGTTTATTGTCATTCTATATATGTTAGTCCATTTCAAGGGGTATAGCAGAATTCACTGTCATGAAATATGTTTGGCATTTATTGTTGAAAGGAAAAGCCATTGACATTATTTGGAGCTACTCGGCAAAAGTTAAACCACATCCGAAAAGCCTAGCAAGCCCTACAAAATAATTTTGCTTTTGCAAATATATTTTCTTTCAGTATTTTTCTGGCATTGCAGGGTGTTTTTTTGTGTTCTCTGATTTAATACATCAGGAGTATGGATTTTACGATGACATCAAAGTTACGAGATGACATGTCTGGAGGACTTGTGACTGTGATTCTGGTGGGTACCACCGAAGCAAGCAGCAGCCCAGTCGCAGCCGAGGCATTCTCGCTCCCCTTCCCTCCCTTTTCCCTGCGCTCGCTCCCACTCGTGCGCAAGTACGCACCAGCTCTCACGTGCGTGGAGCCCTTGGAGCTGCTTCAACTCGCAAATCCTGCAGACAACCTTTTTTTTTCCTGCCGATTTAATTTTCTGTTACATTAGCTAACCGAAGCAGCCCGGGGAGGGATTTGATGGATGCCAGAGCGAGAGCAAGGGAACAGGCAGGAGTGTGTGGCTGGAGGAGTGGAGAGCAAGTTTGGTGGGGTGCAGAAGCAAAATGCTTTTGTGACCAGCTGGAAGGACTTACTGCTGCCAGAACTGTATATAGCTTGTTCTCTTCCAATCGGCAGTTTCTCGTTTTGCGGCAGATGTCAGCGCTGACAGATTTTGGAGTCTCTCTCCTTAAGCTTGCAAAGAATGCTTTTCCTTCTTTCTTTCATTTTGTCTTCCTTATTTGCTTTTTTTGTGTCTTTCTACTGTGACCATTAAGTAAAATGATGATGCAGGTATAACCGGGCTTATTTAATAATCCCTTGTCTATACACAAAGGCACTCTTCTCCCACTTTCTTCATACCATCCATAATCTCCAGAGGGAACCCTGTGGTACATCATTTCAAGTGGGTGGTCAGCCTGTGCATATTTGAGCGCTCCCAGATTTGCCTGTGGAAGCCGGAATGTCTGCAGTGTGGGCTCTATTGTTCTCTCCTCTTTTCAGCGACTTGCGGACGACCGCATGACACTATGAAAAATATCCCTGACCATTAAACATTTCTTGTCTTTTCCTACTCTATTGAATTAAGAGCTATTTTCAATTCTTCAGAATTTTCTACGTAAATGGCAGGCTAGATAATTGCTTGAGCACGGGGCTGTGCTTGGCCCCTTTCGCTGTCTCTTTCCATGACCGTGGGTTAATCAGGTGTGACTCACAAGGAGTTGCACAATCTGAAAGGCACGACAGCAGGGGTGGAAGTTCCCTCATAGAAATGCGTGAGCTCATATGACAAAGTAATTGTTTTTATTAGAACTGCACTTCAAAATAATTATTACAATACGCTGATTTATGGGGCAAACTGTAACGGAGCAGTTGGCCACACTTTTCTGTTACCCTTTTATCTCTTTTAGACTTCACCGGCACTTCAAAACATATTTTTTTGTTACCCTTGTACAAGCCAAGGGTGAGTCCAGAACCATGTAAATCCAGTTTGTTGTAAACTGAATCCAGTACTACGTAAAGTTTCTCACTCGGTGTTTCTTCGTATCTCAGGTTGTGTTAAAAGTATTTTCTCCCTGATAGTCTGAAAGAAGCAGAAGGAGCCGTTCTCCTCCTACGCTTTAGCCATTAACACTTACCGTCACTGAGAACTTTTATTGGCAATACATCCAAGCACAGAGACTAAGAATTTCCTTAACTTATACTGCACTGTTGACTCTGCGCTGTTTGTAGCTCAGTCTAGGATGTAGGAAAAGCCCTGGTGACATCTATTTGCTTTGTGCTTCTCTTCCTTACAAACTACCACACTTGCTCTGTATGAATGAGAAAACGGAGATTTTATTCTATTCCTGCTGAAGTAGGAAACGTTGAACGGTTTAATCTAGGGGAACATCCGCTGTCCTTGCAGAATTTTGGATCAGGCAATACATAAAGATACTCCTTCAACCTTTAGGTTTTTCAGACTTCTCAAATCTTTCATAATGCAGCAAATTTGCTGGCTCAGTCACCACTAAAAAGATATTCTACTTCCAGTTTGCAGTTTTAAAACATGTAAGGATTAAATATCTTTATGAAAAGATATTGCTAGTATTTTTTGTCCTTCATCCTACAGGAGATAATGTGCTTTTTGTATGAATAGTTCTCAAATGTTAAGCTACCCGTTTGTAGAGCATTAATATTTTCCTTCAACCCTGTGATTTACTAGTTCACAGCAGTTTGTTGTAAAGACTGAAACTCTCAACTCCCACTTTTCTGACAGGATGTTTAAAGCAAGTTCTCCTAACCAAGCAATAGCAATGTCCAAAGCCTCTTGAGAGCTCAGTCCAACTCACGCTAGCAGTGCTATTCGTCTGCTCCCCGAGAAGAGATGGTGCCAGCGAGCACTTTTTTAAAATGTCTGCTGACATTAGTCTTAAATCCTTGCGTTTAGGTTATTTTCACTCAAATTACATCGGGCTGTCATCCATCAATTTTGAATATGTTAATTAAGGACTTTATTATGCACACTTGGAGTCTGCGTAACGCGGGCTGGCCGGGCGCTGGGGAGGTCTCTGGCCCAAGCTGGTGCTGCCAGCGGGGCTGCCCGCCGGGACAGACCTGGCATGTCCTGAAATCCCCCAAGGCTGAGAGCCCCTTTGGGCAACCTCAGCCACCACCTGACTGTCCTCATGGGGAAAAGGTTTCTCCTTATACCCAGCCTAAAACTCTCTCGTTTGAAACTTGCCTCTTGTCCTACCTCCAGGCGCCTCCACAGAAAGCCTGGCTCCATCTTCTCAGCGACCTCCCCAGAGGTGCCCAGGGCTGCTGTTGGGTGTCTCCAAAGCCATCTCTTCTTCTCCGGGCTGAGCAAGCCCAGGTCTCCTGAAGCCCAACTCACAGGGCATGTGCTCCAGCCATCTGACATGCTGGTCCAATTAAATTGCTGCAATCAGTGTTTTGTTTAGTAAAATTCTCCTGACTTTTGGCATGCGCTTGCCGTGCACCTACTTTGTAGCTGTTCGTTTCTAATAGTGTTTACGCAATGTTGCTGCTGTTCAACACAACAGCTGAGTAGCAAAAACTATTGGATTACCTCATGGATTACCTCAAACTACTTCAGCTTCTATGATGATAAACTATGCCCACCCATATTATGCAATTCCTGTGGAAAGAAGTATCTTCTGTATGATGCTATCGTCTCTGTGTGGTTTCAGCGCACGCACTTGGCTAAATACTGAAAACGTAGGAAGCTTTGTGCGGTACCTCGAAAACATAGTACCCCACGTATTCCTTATAGTATTATATAGCGATAGTTTTTTTAAAACTTTCATTACTCAATTTCATATCTTAAATTGTTTCAAAGTATACTCTGAGATATAAAGTTTATGAATTTTTGCACCATAAAATCTGCATGAATATTTTCCAGGGTATTTTTTTTTCTTCATTTATATGAAATCTGAAAAGTAATAGCAGCGATTTTGTATTTTGCTTTGCCACCTGAACAGATTATGGGCAATATTTCAGTCTTCATTAAAAGTATATTAAAGAAAGTGAGTCAGCCTGGCTGCATTCACCCTAACAAGACTATTGATTTAACCAAGAAGTTATTGTGTACAAATCAGACTATTTGCTTAGTTAAACTTAGTCTTAAAACTATTGTACAAGTACTGCTTGACCAGCTCCACACGTGGATATTGGTCAAACACGTGGATAGCTTGGATTTTATGCTGGAGGGACTCCAACCATTCACATCATTTTACATGTATTTGTACATGCATTTGTATGGACCAACGTATCGTTTTCAGTCTCTTTTATTTGGAATTAATTTGCAAGAACAAAGCAGAAAACTGAAGTAATAATGATGTACGTATTGAAGTGAAAGAAAATGTAAAACAGCTAAATTTGACCAGTGTTTCAAATTCATGCTCTTTGATGAAAAATTGAAGGTCAGCATAAATATATTATCAAATGGACATTTGTAATGAAAAAATGTTTTTATCCCTATCAAAAAATAGCTACCAGTTTGAAGCTACGTAAGGTTTTATTGTATACATCTAAATCCTTAATCTGTATGCTTTAGATGCTGAGATCTAAAAATATGTTTATTCTACAGCTAGAATATGCCTCTACTGGAAAGAAAAAGGAGTAACAATTTGGTTGCTGAAATGCCCTTTTTTTCTTTAATTCACATAGCTTACCAGAGCTTTTCATGTCCTTTTAAAGCCAATGAATTTTCTGGAGAATAATACCTCTTGGTTCCAGCTGTCCAAATGAAATACAGGACTTCAGATAAAAAAGCTAAAGTCTGCCAGAAACGAAATCAATAGAATCCTGCAGCTTTACGGTACAATATGTGCATGGGTTGAGGTGGGTTGGAAATAAAGGAAGGCGAGGTGGACTTGAGCATTTCCAGAAATATCCCACCATTGATGGTACCGAACGGCAGGTGCAAGCTTTACTGTTTTCCTCTATCACCTACATCTCCTATATATAGCTGTGGATGTGCCGAACGGTATTTTTTTCATCGTGTTGTTCAATGTAAGATGAAGTTTTGAAGGGACTGATTTACCTGGTGAATAAAGGGGTTCCTGCTGACCAGTACTTAAGAGGTTGCATAAAAGGAAACCTGTCATCTGGTTTAATAGTCTTTAGTACAGCTTCGTAGCCTTGGCCTATGACATCATCCACTACGCCATATAGGGCTTCCTTGGGTAGAGTTGCTCATTGCCATTTTGTTCTGTTATTGCTTTGTAGTGTTACCGAGTACTCGAACTTTTGGCTAATTATTTGTCTTCTATTTCAACTGTAACAAAAATTGTAGTCGTTGGGCTAAAGAAAAGCTCAGTTTCTTAGGATGATGCTGAATTGCTTATCTGACATGGGGAACGCTTTAAAAATAAGAATTCAGTAATCTAATTATAAAAGATGGTTGAGTTAGCTCTACTTTGGATAACTTCAGCTACCGTTGTTTTGTGTTGCTTGATATTTTTCATTTTTTTAAGAAAAAGGGAATCCCCATTTGCCAAATTAACTGTATTATTTTTTTGTTCACGCCTATCTTTACTTTCTATTCTCCAAACATTATTTTGATAACCTTTCTGCACTCTTTAGGCCCTGTCAGGAACACAGCAACTGCCTCACATCACAAGTCTTACAGGCTTTAATCCATGCATTAGAAGGGCCCCAACATCAGTATTTACCCGACTCCTTCCCAAAACCTCACTTGGGCAAAATACATGAGAGAAGTTCACTTCATAATGATAACACAGTTGTGGCAACCAGTGTGACAGTTTAATTAGGCTTTGTATGAAAATGGTTTGGTCTCGTTTAAACCTATTTTTTAAAACTAGATGGAGGGAGGAAAATCTTTTCCATGTCATAATGCACTGTTTGCATCAAAGTGGAAATTCAACATTGAATTTCATCTCACATTTTTTTTACCCAGTGACTCAGTACCATGAGATCATTCTGCAGTTCCTCCTTCTTTGACTTAAAATCTGTGAATAATTTAGTATCAGCATGGGAATTCATACCTATTGCTTCATATTTCCAGGGTGTACCAGTCAGATGTGTTTAAATAAGTCACCTTTGGTCTCTTCATACCCATTGTATGTCGGTCATTTCAAGTGATAGGACCACTGCAAATAATCCTACAATTATTTACCTTTCTATAAAACCAAACCCAGAGAATATGTAATTCTGTTAGTGATATTTATTTACAAAACAAATTATTATTGAAATATATTTTTGTTGGTTTTTTTTAAGGTTGCAATTATTTTGATGCTTCAAATGTCTCTGTTCCTGAACACTACTCTTAGTTCTGTTTCATTGAACATATCAGAGGATCAGAAATATGGGCTTTTTACTGTTAATTTTTATTATTTATATTTTGTGTTATTAGTCCAATAAAAAATAAGACTGTAAGGCACTACCTCATTTGAAGCATGCAAATAATTCCAATTCAGTGGAATGATGAGTGCCCTTAGAGACATGTTTGTGCACTTTTTGCATATGAATTTTGACAGAGAAGATTAGTACCCTCTCCACCTTTCCAGCGGTTTTGTGGCATCAACCGTGCATCACGGGTTATCTGCCTCCTTGAAATATGAACTGAAGAGCTGTACAGGACTTAAAGTACTCTAAGACTACAATCTGCCCAGTATCCCGACTTAGCTGGGGACCTCAGTTTGGTGTTTTGTTAAAGGTTGCTCCTTATGTTGCTCCAAAATTTTTCCTATGTAGACTCCTGCTACCCATTGGAAAAGTATTTGGGCAAATGAATATTGTTTCAAAAATCAGATAGCTTTCAAAGAATCAAATTTCTAAACAATTCTGGCACGCAGGGGAGACTTTTGCTTTTTCCTCAATTGTATTTATACAGAATGGTCACATACCCCATAAAAAAACACATTGTGTTTTTCTCTTTAGGAGAGAGTGATTTCTCCCTTTGAAAACACATAAATCTTTGAATCTTCCCAGTTCTACAAAACCCCTGTGTACCACAGTACAATTAGAGCCGTAGGGGAGTTAATTTTGTAAGCAGCAGACGGACAGTGGAAGCGAACGGCTGTGTGCTCAGTATTCTGCCGTTGTCCTGGCACAACGTTCCTTGCAAAGCGCCCATCAAATGTCACTTCAGTTCACCGAGGACAGTGAAACATAATGTTAAAAGAGATTTCAGTCTTAGCTGACCCGATGTTTTACTTGTTGGGTTCATTCGGGCTTGAATCGCTGAGATAGGAAAGGATGGTCGTAAAAAAATGCTGTTACACTTTAAAACCAACTTACTTGGGAGGATCAAAGAGTGAAGAAGCCCCATGAACGAGTCAGGTGTGACACTGTAGTCCCACGTGTCAGCTCTGCCCTCCTGTGAGCTCACACTAAGTTAATGGAAGTTTATATGCATATCTCTGAGTTTTCAGCTTATGTGAAATTAATAAGAAGTGTGCTCAGATAAACTAAAAATCCCCCCAAACCCTGTGGCCAAACATCATAAGCAACAAATTTACAGATTCAGGAAAGAATATGACTTCGTTATGGTATGCTATCTTGGGATTTTTTACAAGTACTTTCCTTACTGTGTTGTGAAATGTATCTGCAGCATTACAAAAAATAAGCTAAATGTGAAATACAAATGAGCAGCGCATGGCATCAGGACTTAAAATTTTTATCACTGATTATCTCCAATTATGGAAACACACAACCCACCCAGAACATGCGTTGTCTATAGAGGCAATTTCATGCTAAAATTAAAAATAATGCCCTCTGCCCAGTAACTTTGTAAATTAGATACTAAATTTTTTGTTGGGACAACTAAAATCCTAATTATAAGTCTTAAAAGATGGGGATATTTTGGAAAATCCCTACAAAAATCAAGGGGTTTTTTTTCATAATATATAATATGTATGTAAACACCTCTGACAGATCTGGAGCAACACACAGATCTGGAGGGTTGTATTTATATGTGGTTAGACCTACCAAGTTAGTTATTTACTAGGAGCTAGCTGGCCGAATTTTGCTTTTATAATAGATAAATTTGTGAATGACATGAAAAATGATGGGACCAATGCTATTGTTAATGTGCCAGTGGAACTAGGCCAATTTTTAAATCGGCTGAGGATTGCCCTGGCCGTTTTCTGTTGTTCAGTGTTTCTTTCTGATGTAGTTTAGAATTCACAGACTCTGAAGAACAAAAGGCTAAATTTTTAAACATATGATTCAACAGGAGAAAAAGGATTTGTTGTATCCTTCACATTAGTCAGATAAATCTCTCAAGCTGTAACTTTGGCTCCATGTCCTAAAATGCCATTATTCATTGTCTTCCCCTATTTATCAAGTGCAGTGAAATCTAGAGTAGTGCTTAGGGTGTGGGACATCTCTTACCACCACTAGGAAAGGTGATCAAAGAAACAACAAGACTGAAACGAAAAGAGATTATTAAGATAATGTTTGGTATGTATGTATATGGAGGGTGAAAACACCTAAAGCTAATAAGCTAAAAAATAAGCTAAAAAACTTATTTAAGATATGGAAAAAGATATATCAAAGACAAGACTAAAAGAAATATTCTACTCTAACTAGCTGTCTTTTCTGATGTTGATCTTGTCAGTGAGAGTTGAGACTAAAAACTGACACATGACTATTACAAAAACAATTTGTGTTTATTAAGTGCTGCATGTTTGAATGAATTTGTTTGCAGCTACTGATTTTATTGGTACTATGATTTGAAATTTATATGTAACTGAGCATCTTTTAAAATGTTGATGAATACCGTGGGACAAAAATGATAACACAGTCTTTCTGGAGCAACATACCTATTAGTTTGCTCAGTGTGGTGCTAGCAGTCTGACTGCTTAACATTCATCTATGAATGCACCACTTGATAAAAAGGAAAGCAGTGCCGGGGGGGAAAGCAAATACAGCCTAAATACAGTGAGGAACTTCATATTTTCTGTTAGCGCCAGAAACCTTTTTTCTCAAACCAAAGTCATGCCCAGAAAACAAAATGAGAATTATTGCAGGGGGAAAAAAAAAAAAAAGAGAACCAAACAGAAAGCATACTAAGGCATAACGTAAAGCGCTGTGTACAGCATCCTCAGGGTGCCGTATGGCCCTGGTACCGCACCTGAACTACAGCACAGCAGAGTCCCTGGGAAAGGGCCAGAGCCCGAGAACGGCCTCTGTCCCAGGGAGAAAGCAAATGGCTAAAAGTGGTCAGACCGGGAAAGGACCCATCAAAGCAAGACTAGAAAGAAGATGGCAAGCAGGGATCCATTATTTACTCTTTTGTATAACCCAGGGATTGGAAAATACTTCATGATGGGATCAGATGAGCAGAAATAAGGCAAAATGAAGCAGAGAAGGACACTCTTTGCCCACTACTATGTGTTGTAGAGTTCAAGAGATTAGAAAGGGGGTTAGAGAAACATGGAGGATGTGTCAGGGGCAACAGAAAACCTGGCTCTGATGTTGGAGCTCTCCAGGCCACACACCGCAGGAGGCCGTCAGGCCTTGCTAGTGGAATAAACAGCCTCCATCCAACCTTTTTCTTCATACTCTCTTTCTGGTAACCCTATACTGATATCCCTCAGAACATGGTGTTAGGCTGGACAGGCATTTTCAAGAGCCAGTATGCCCTAGCCAGCCAGGTGAGGATTTATGCTATGTTAGGTCAGCCTGGCAATGGCTGTTTCTGTAAGTCTCATAGAATCGTTTATGTTGGAAGAGACCTTTAAGATCATCGAGTCTGAAAGCCTTCAGTGTCACCAGTGGCCATTGGAGGACACTTGGCTGCCCCATTGCTTCCGTGGGACCAGTTCCCTGTATGTTGATCTAGACAAAATGGGGGTCCATGCCATTATCTTGTACATACAATGCAGGACAGATGATGACAGTATTTATTAAGGCATCCTGGGTGCTTGGTTTGGAGTCATACTATGCTTAAACGAGCAACACTTTTTATCTTAAATCACACTTATGGCAGGTTAAGGTAAAATGTTAGCAAAGATACTCCGTCACAGTGAGGTCTGCTATGTCTATGGCAGTCTTGCTGTTCAGCTGCAGCACAGCCAGGACGCCACATTGCTCTTCCACAGAGGACAGGAACGATCGGTCAACTATTCCTCACTACGAGGTATTTGCGAGAAAAATGGTGCGATGGAGCACTACGCTTGCATCTCGGGGAATCCAGGGTGAGTGAGCAAACATGCCTGAAAAGGTGGGGAGCTCCTGTGTCTTAAGCTGCATGCCCTTCTCTACATCATCTTCACTAGGACGGTGTTCTTCAGGGCTGATCCTGAGCAGCTCCACCAACAGTTTCTGGGTTTTCTTGTTGCTAGCAGGACAAAGGAAAGCATAAATTCAGAATAACAGAACATGGGTTTTTTGCTTACAAGTATGACAGATGACTGGACTTAAAGGTCTTGCCCAAAGCTTTCTTGAAATCAATGCAAAAAATGACATGAATTTAAATAAGCTTTAGCTAGAGTCAACACCTCTGCATCCTAAATGCCTGTGTCATACAGAAGACAGACACCAGCAATTGGTAGTCAAGACAATCCTCCACACATCTTCCATATATAGGGAAGGATTCTTTTTCGAAAGCATATTGATATAATTACTAATGCATATAATGAGTCATATTTCAGAGTTTTTGTACCAACTCTTTACGCTTTTATTTGATACTACTTTTTTTAGAAGAAATGAGTTTATACAATGCCACTTAAAATCATCTGAGAGTACAACTCTAATAAATCCCCCTGTTCTGGGTTTGACTGTAGAAACGAGATGGAGACATCTCTGGAGCCATAAGTTAATTTCAATTGACATCACTGACATTTGCAATTTGAAGGACTGAGAATCTGCATTTCCCATGGGAAAAATCTTCCTTTGGAGAAGCTAAGTGGGCTTGGCCCAAGTGAGCTTTCTGACTTAAGTTGTTGCTTCTTACCCAATCTTCTGATGTTTATACTTGTCTTACAGAACCACAGGAAGTCCTCCTACACCATTTCTCTTTATTTTCTGTCTTTTACACATGATATGAAGTAAAAAGAGCCTACTCAAATAGTAGCGTATAGTTCTTACCAAGCTAGACTTTATCGTGAGGTATGTGTTCATATTAAACCAATGTAAACACTAAGCACGGATCTTTAACCAGATATGTCAAATCTTGATTGATAATCAAAATAATCAATTGGTAATCAACTGATTTAGTTTGGCTATATCAATACTCAAGACGCTTTGCATAAATGTTTGTTATATGCCTATTCCCTTTCTTATGAGATGAGTCATGATTCATATTCACAAATAACGGGACTGGCAGAGGTTAAATAATTTGCTTTATTGTGCAGCATGTTCCTTGCAGAACCAGGAGAGAATCTCAGACTGCCCATCTTCCAGAGTCACTGTAGAACTGGTCCCTGCCTTATAATTCAAATGAAGATTATAAAAAGTTCTTTATGAGAAAATAAAATGTAATGTCAAGCACAACTGTCAGTTTAATCTTCTGCTACGTGAGTTTTCATTGTTAGAATGAAGCAACTTCTCTGTGTTTACTGTAAATCATATTTGTGCATTCCTTTCTAGCCCCACAAATGCCATAATTGACCTTTAGAGGAACTGAAAGGCTCCTTATTTGTTAAAGCACCAGCTTGCACATCTGGTTTTTGCTGCATCAGCTGACAGTGGTTGTAACATTAAATATGTTCACAGACCTTCATTTTTCACATTGGTGATGCTGTTTAAGATATCATTACCACTTTAAACTTCATTTTGTGTTTGTTGAATAAATGAGAGAGGAACTCATCTTTATGATGAGTTTCACTTGAACAAATTTCACTTTGCATTCATTTTATTAATTACCTGAGGATTTAAGTAGTTAATATCGCTACAGTTCACTGTGTATAGATATATTTTCAGTCTTTCCTACAGACTGAATAAATTTTGTTTGACCTGTAAACCAATATAAAAAAAAAAATCATAGTGGTCATCAGAGTTTTATCAATAATGAAGACCAACTCATACAACTATCCCATATTTTTTCATTGCTTGGAGAGGAAAACAGAAGGAACAGTCTCCAGTATAGTTTCTTCATTTTCATAGGAAAATAGCTAATACATTACTATAGATAGGATTTCAGATTTGTGAAGGGGAGTTTAAAGATACTCTTCTCTGAGTGCTCAAATGTTGCCTTTTTCATGCTGAAAAGTTTGATCTTATCTAGACTCTCTTTTATTCTGATCACGCTAGTTTTGTGGTACTCAGGCATATTTTATATCTAGAAACTACCATTTAGTCTGGATTTAGGTTGGTTATTAATATAACTATGCTTCATGGCAGCAACAAAGTTACTGTCATGTTGGGTACTGTCGAGCTTCTATTAAAATCAGAATAGCTATTAGGTTTATTTTTTATATTTAATGCTTTTATTTCTAAAACGTTGTGACAACAGTTTAAATTCAAACCTATGTAACAAAAATGTACCACAGAAATAAAAATATATTGATTTAAAAAATCTTTTTTATGTAACTATAGATATAGGTGTGTTAAACCTGTTTCCAAAAGATGATGGAACTGGAAAGGCTACATTTGGTCACTTTGGAACTGTAGGGTCAAAATATTTTCATGATGCATTCCTAGTTATTATCCCATGATAAAAGATTTTACTCTGAAGCATTTCTATTATGACTTGTTGGGGATGAAAATGTACATCCCGCTTATCCTACATTTGCAGGTGTGTAGCGAAGACAAACTTCGCTTCAACGAAGAGGGCTTTTGTTGTGGAACAAATGGCTGTGGCACTGCAAGGACCGAGGCAGAGTATCAGTACGTTTTTATGTGGTCCAATTAAAAATATAAGTTTAAAAGCTTATGTTAAAATAATTTTTCAAAATCAAAATGTCCAAAATTTATGAAATTGTGGTTCTAAAGTTGACTATGAAAAAAAATTTCTTCTCTGTGAGATGAACCTAAATTGAATACAAGGCGGCGGGTTTGCCCTACATGGGTGAAAAAGCACGTGCTACGTAATTGCAGATTGCATTGTACCAGATGCAGAAGATGCTAATTCAGATTCTACAAGTAGCTCTAAAGTTGCCATTCCCAAGCTTTCACGTACTTGATTTTCCAAGTACAATAAAGTTTTTTGTCATGATTTTTTTTTTTTTTTTTAAATTGAAGGTCTGTGCCAAAGGCAGTACTAATACTGATTTTTATCAGCTACCTGAAAAGTATTTCAGGATCTCAGCTGTCCTGCGAGAAATGTAGGCTGCATAACAAGGATGTGCAACTCTAAATTTTCTGAGACTTTAAACGAAGGCAAACTGCACAAAGACTGTAAAAATAATTAAAAAGTCTGACGCAAGTATATTCCTAAAATGCATCAAGGGTTCAGAAATACTGGAATATCTGCTACTTATTGTGGTACTTCATTTCAACACTTTTATTCATTCAGGATGGGAAAATAACTCAGGAACTGGTGCATTTTTTATTTTTTTAATCTGAAATATGGTCAAGGACCACTCTAGAGCTGAATGCGGGTTGTTCTGTCTATCTATATATCTGTCACATTTGAAATTATATTTCTTTATTTTTCAGCTTCAGAAATTCCTAGAAGGGCTGTAAGCCTTTAGCACTATTGTGTTGAAAGATTCTCTCTCTTTTCAGTTTTTAAGTTGACGTGACAAATATAACGGGAACCGTTGGAGCTATGCGGTAAAGTAGGATCATGCTGTCGGAGCCTACTGCTAAGAAACAGAAGGGAAGGAAATGATGAGAAAATGAGCTGTGGGTAAATTCAGCATTTATGGCTTTCCCTTTTTTCTATATTTTTATCTTTAATGCTCCAGAGGGCCATTGAGTTTCCTGTTAATTTGCTCCACTTTAAGGTGGTCAGATGGTACCGTCACTAGAGGACATAAAAAGAACTGTAGGTCTTATCAGTAGCAAAAACTGAGCTGAAACACAGGTCGAAGTTCAATTTTTAGCTTAATCTACAGGTCTAGTGGAGTACAGAACTGAAAAATTGAATGTTAGCAGAGCTTATGGCTAGAAAAAGGAAGAAAATTATAGCAAATGCACCTGGTGAGTCATTTCGGTGTTCTCCGATCCTTAGTTTACAAGTGTTGAAGGACTTGGAACCTTTGCGCTACGGGGGAAACGAGAACTAGGATTTTTTAAAGCTGGATTTAGTTAGTCAATAGGGAAAATGGTTTTGTATAATACACTCAAAGATACTCAGTTTGAGATGTTAAAAACGGGTTCCATGAGACAGTATATTACTGTCTATGATGAAATTTGTCTGTGAGGTCAAAGGAAAATTGGTTGTCTTAACCGTATTTCAAAATCAGTTTGATCTGTAGGGTCTTTTTCTGAAGTATCCTAGGATGTGGATTTTGCAGTCTGGTCACAATCCTGTAGCTATTTATACATACATGAGAATAAGAGATTGAAATGCTTTAAAAAAAAAAAAAAAAATTGATTCTTTGATAGTTAAAATGCCGCATTTCTGAGTCTTCAAAGAATGGTGCTCAGATGGTATCACTGGGAAACGGCCACCGTGCCTCACCCTTTCCTGGGGGGGAGATGCTCCTATTCCGCGAGGGCTCTTGCCTGGTTAGCGCGTATATCTTGTGTGTGTGCTTTGCTTTCTGGCTTCAGTCTTTCTCGTGTATATGTATAATGAAAAAAAAATAATAACATAGGTATGAAAGCCATAATCACAAACATCTATGGTGACATAGGTGGCCGCACGGGTTCGCCTCCTGAAAATGACACAGTTAAATTTCTCTTGAAGCCAAGTAACCTGGACGAAGGTCTATATTTCAGAAAGGTATTCAGTCAATGCCAACAAGGGTTCAGCGTATATGCCAACAATAGACTTCAAGGACTAGAAATTTCTATTAATGCACTATCACGTGAGGGGGAGCACGAGCTCCAATTAGACAGTAAGGGAAGTGATCTTTGTACATTCAGCGGCTATTAGACCGTACGATCATTTCTTTTGGGCTCCGTTTCTCAGAGGATACAGTGAAAATCTGCTTTTTCCAGAAATGCAGTTTTTTATTAACTGCTGGTCGATTCTTCTACAAATGTGTTCATTATCAACCCTTAATACAAAATTTTAAAGCCTAAACATTAAACTTCATTCAAATTAAGCAAGTGTATCAAAAATATGTAGAGTTCCATAGTTAGAATTACCATATAGATTCCTATTTCTCCGAAGTACCTGCTCTGGGTGATATAAGAAGCAGCAATTTCTTTCTTTTATTTTTATTTTTTTTTTTTTTTTTTTAAATTTTTTATTTTAACAGTGGGACTTGTTCAGAAATGCTACAGCCTTTCATCCCTAGTATCCTCCGCCCCAGTGTTCTGCAGGGATCCCCTCTGACCTGGCAGCAGCGCAGACCGCTCGGGAACTCGGGCAAGTCTTGTACTACAACCTGAAGGTGACAAGGCGCAGGTTTTTTTGGTGTGTCTTCTGGAAAGACCATCCTCAGTCCAGGAGCTGCTGTTCCGGCAGCTCTGCCTTGTGCTCTCTTTAATCAGCTGTCTGCTCTTATTGCCAACTGCTGCTGCAGCGAGCCCGTGGATGGAGATCTTCTCTAAAAGAGCGTTGCGTTGCTCCAGCAGCGTGTCCTGGCTGGAGCAGAGCTGCTCTGCCAGAGCACCGCTTGGGAACGCGGGACCGCACACAGGGATGCAGGGACAGGCCGTGCTAAAGCAGCTTAGCTACAGAACGGTGTGCCACGGAGAGAAGTGACTTCTTTCTTGTCTCTCTACAAGTTGAAGGAATAACTCTGACGGAAAGATGGTATTTGGAAAGAAGCAGCAGCTTTTGCGCTGGAAGAGGTTGTGCAAACCTCTTTTAGTTTAGGGAATTTTAGGAAGCCTGAATATTTGTCCCCAGGGAAGCTCTGGGATCAAGGATGAGCTTAAAGCTACATTGGTCCCTCTTTTCCCCTAAATCATCTTCTATAATACTTGTTACCCAAGGTGTAACACAGAAAAAAGTGTTGTGTAAAAATCATAACAAAGGTGTGTTTGGTAGGACTGGGGAACAAGTACTGGTTTTAGGCAACTTCTTGTCACATTTTGCAGATGATGTCAGAAAAATCTGTGTAATAGTTGAAATATGAATTCATTAGAATTCAGATTATTTGATTACTTAGCTTTTTGTGGATATTTAAACTTAATAGGGGACATGGTAGAAAAAAAATCCATTGGGAATAATTTAATACATATTCCCATAACATATTGTATTTCCGTGAGTCTCTGTGAGCTTTCTTTGGCACATCTGGGATACTCTCCCACAGCAAAGTTCTGTGTTATGGTGGCTATAAAATGTCATGTCTTCTGGCTGAGGCAGTGTGAAAATGAAACGAGGGGCCTTGTCTTTGAATTATGGGGGGAAAAAATAAACTATCCAGAGAAATAGCAAGATCCTTGTAATCTTTTAGGGCATCCAGTGAACACTGGAGTGAACCTGTGGGTTCGTTGTGGTTTGTTTGTTTTTTCCGATTTGATTTGCTTAGTAAACTAATTGGATAAAGAGGAAAATATTCATTCAAGCTGGTAAAACTGTAACAAAACAAATGCTGAGATCTCATACATGCTTGCTTTCCTAGTTATAAATAAACTCAGAGCTCCCTCTAGTGAGTTTTCAAAATACAATGATATGTTTTTCTCCGAGTTAGCACGTTTTAAAGTGAAATCAAACATTCCATTAGTCCATCAAGCAAAAATAATTAAACAAATATTGATAATTAATTTAAATCATTTAGGAGGTGCAAAAATGTGGGAACATTTCCTCTGCGGTTCCCTGTTTCTCACCCCCAAAATGTTGTAGCTGATTTCCAGCCAGTGTGCCTCACTGGTTCTTTTCTCTTTGCTTTCAGGGACTATTTATAAATGAGTTCCATAGTTCAGGTTCAGCTTGGGAATCATAAGCAATTTTTTTTACTCTTCTGAAGTACAGTATCTCAATGATTTGAGCCTGTACACTTGCCAGATGTGTTTTCTCATGAGTTTTCCATTATTTCCTGCTCCCAGTCATTAGCGTGTGAAATGCCTTTCCTGTGATATTTTGGTGCTTTGAGGCCCGATTTCAGTAGGAATATGAAGAAGCATTGACAACTGTGAAGATGAAGAATCGTCAAGGAGTCCTTCAATTAGGTTAATTTTGGCTTTGTTTTGAGAAATGAGAAGGCTCAGATCATCAGTTGATAAAAATAAACTCTATTTTAGGCCCAAATCAGATCTGTCCCAAGTCACTTAGGGGGGAGCAGTATCCGGTCTGCCTATATCTAGTCATTTTTTTTTCACTCTGTCAATGCCCAGAGAGCCCAAACAAAATCAGACACTCACTATAATAGGAAAGGCTCGTACATTTTGTATGAGAAATAACCAGTGCTCCAAAGTCCTCGTGAGCTAAATATAACGCAGATAAGACCTAGGGGAAAGGACAGTGGTATTATCCCATTTGATAGGGAAAAACGTTGGTACTACTTCCATAAAGGAATCAAGGGTTTGTCCTCGCTGTTGGGTAGAGGTACATATGGGCTCGCTCTACCTAGCCCTGAGCTTCCTTGCCTGAAATAATAAAACCTGCCGGGAGGAAGGGTATCTCCATTTGGGTACGGTCCTCTGCCAGTGTGTTTAAGTCTACTGGACCACAGCAGACTCTTGTTTTGCTGCCTCAGAAACAGATGAATCAAGGTGTTTATTGACCGCATCTGACTTAGATGCCCCTCTCCGCTAATAGGCATTCTTCAGTTTTTACGCTGCCAACAGTTTGTAGCCCTAGCTTGAGGCTAAATCCAGACAAGCTTATTTCTAGCTGTCCTGACTGTAGGCTTTGATCACGCTGGCATTCATTAGGAACGCTTCTCCTACTCAAAAACCTCAGTTCAGACTTCGTTAGGAAAGTTCAGAATTTAATTGCAGCTAGTAAATGCCATTCATCACTGAGGCTGCACAAGCAAACCCCTTCTAGGGTTCACTTTTAAAATAAAATAGCGAAAAAGTTTGGATTGACTGAATGCCTGTGCCAAGTTAACTGTTTAAGGGGGACAGGAGGTATCAAGAAGAGGTTCTGGATTTTTTCTGTAAGATTTTTAAAAGTAGTATGTTAATTTCTTCTCTACAGGATGTTCTCCCTTAAGTTGTCTACCCCTAGTTAGCTCCACAAAGCCAGTCTGCACTGACTGTGTTAGTAACTGATGCTTTCAAAGACTCATTTCAACTTGAACTGGTTTATGTGAGTCCCTAATCCTATCGCGTCTCTGCAGGATAAGCAGAGCAGTGCAGCTTGGCCATGCTGATCTTTGACCCCAGTGTATCTTTATGTCGGAGAAACGGAAATACGATTCCCGGTAGCTGTTTCTGCCAGATATGTTGCAGTACCAGATTCTTTCTTTTAGGGAATTTTTGTTTGGGTATCTGCAGGAAGAATTTGGCACTCCTTTGTGATCAGGAGATATGTCTGACTGAATCAATGTTATTTAGACTTCAATATGTGATGCTTTATATGCTCCTTTCTTTTCTTTCTTAGTCTGTATATACTCTTAGAAAAACATCTGTGAAGTTGATGGGTTTATGATATGTTTTCCTTCGGAAGCATACAGCACTTATAATGAAACTTGGCCTTTGACTTATGTTCTTTGTCTTAAGTTCATTTTTAAGGTGGTTTCTTACACGAGAGTTTGAAATCTTTTTTAGTGGGCATTTCCCAAATGCTGTTAGTAAAGAACTCCATGAAGAACTGGTGCAGACTGGGGAAATAAACAACTGTATTGGGAATAGTTGTCAGGACCTCATCCTACTGATTTCTTTCCAAAAGTCCCTCTGAGGACCCTTTCTAGAAGGTTGTGACATTTAAATGTTCATATTTCTGACTACTATTTTGGTATCTTATCCAAAGAATCTGTAGGAATTGTGCTCCTTCAAGCTATCTCTTTAATTTCTTCAATAAGGAATAAATAAACCCGTGTTATTTAAAAAGAAAAATTTAGAGGAATTTTTGGAAAAAGATTCTCAGCAGTTTTCTTCCACGCTACAGTGTTATCTTTTGGATAATGGAACAACAGTGTGTTACTTAAGGAGGTAAAAAAGATGATCAAAGGTTTAAACGTGGGTTTGGAAGCTATTTTAATATATCTAAAATAATAAAATATTTTTCAACAAGCTTCTGTAAAAAAAACAACTTTCTGGTAGATTTCCCAAGAGAACAGCCTCTGGACTATTTTAGGTAAAATAGATCAGTTTACCCAATGTTGAAATAAGAAATAGAAAATACACAAAGGTGATGTTTGTTGCTTACATCTGGGGTGATACTTTCATACATTTTATGATGACAGAGTTAATCTCTTGACTCCTGAGAATCCAAAGTAAAATGATTGAAATTAGCACTTTTTTCTTTCTATGTATGGTACCACGAGGAAAACTACTGTTGTTACTGAGCCAAATATCCTGCTGACCAGAGGCAGCGATTTTACCCGTGGTAACACAAAACCATGAAGAGGACCTGATGCTTTCCATTAGCACCAGTGAGGGTAGAACTGTTAATTTCATTTGATGTTTTGATCTGTTGCCGTAAATTTTGTGAAAGAATGTTGCTCTAAAGCTTTCCTTAGGTGCTTATTGGCTAAATAAATCAGAGGCTAGTAAAACTGTGATCAGATAAACGTGCAATCAAAAAAGAACCCATACAAAGTACAGAAGATCAACATTTGTCTTTAAGTGCAATTGAAATTGTACATAAAGTAAAAAAAATAAGTGCTTCTATTAGAAATTAATAAAGCAAGGAGACTATTTAAGTTGATGCCATTGAAGTGACAGTAAACACGAGAAAAACACAAAAGCATGCTGAAGAGCCGTTCATGCCCGCTGAAGCTACAGTCTCACAATTTTCCATCTAGCCGACTGGAGAGCAGTAGAAATCACTTGGCCTCGAGGCAAGATAACTCTCGAATAGTAATAATTCAGCTGTTCAAGCCAGTCTTGTTCATTTCTAACGATTACTGGCTTGAGTGAGCCAGTTTTAAAATTTACACTGTTTCCTGGAAATTCATTCTGATATAACCATTATATTCCCATTTTACTTAAATCATTTTTCTTTTAATAGAATAGTGTTTCATATTTCTTCATTTTCAAACCATTAGTCTACATGCGGAGAACAGATTCAATTATTCTTTTGGGTGTCTACTTTTAGATTTAAGTTGTAATTGTGATAATGGATATTATCAATCTCTTCAATTAGTTTCAACACTTCTAAAAAATATCCAAACGAACGTGTGGGAAGACTTATTGAAAACTAAAGTGTAATGTATCCAGATCAAGAATGGTACATACGACAGTAAACGACATCCTTTACTTTTCTGCTCTTTGACATCATCACTTTCGACCATGTCACTTGGGCACGTCCTCAAAACTCTGCAGATTCACACATAGAAGTTAAACTTGTATGGCTGAAAAGAACCTCATGGGATTTAGCATTATCATAGTTTCTTATCTCTCGTCGTGTCACAGGCTTTCTGGTTTGCCAGGACTCCAGCAGCCCCATTGCTGTTGCCCTCCCCCAGATAGAATTATTTAAATTTTATAATCTTTATACTAACACTGTAGAAATGATTTTCCTGTTTGTATTATTTACAGAACTATCCAAGGGGAACATGCCATTTCTAAAGGAACCAAAATTTCATCCATTGGAGATATATTATTTGCTCTAATACAGTATGCTAAGGTAGTATCTTTGAGTCTAGCTTTTGTCATCCTAGGATGACAATGTGTTTCATAAATCTCGACGCATGTAAAGGAGCATGTGCTTTTAATAAGCCTGACTGCTTCTGCTGGGAGTCCACCTGAGCTTCTACAATTTTTTCCAAAGTCTCAGGTTTGCTGATGTTCTGGCCTATGATTTTGATTTACTTATTTAATAGAAGTTAAGTTAACCCTGATTTTATTGAGCTATGCTCTTCAAATTATGAATGCTCTCTGCTAAAAGTGAACAATTAATAATTATGAATGCTGGACACGTGTGAGATGATCCTTTTCTAAAATGCTTATCTAAATAGACATTTCTGTTTCGGAGGAGGGAAAGCTGAAGCAAAGAGAGAGAAGGGTGTGCCATATAAACAGGAGGACTATGAGTCTGAAGGCTGCTGGTAAGCTGCTGTATAAGGAGGTATCGCTGGCTACATTCGGAGAGCACTTACTGGCACCTGGGGTGGGGCTGCCAAGGCGATCCAGACCTCAGGACTCGGCTGTTTGAGCCTCTTTGCCACCACACAGTCAACCTGCACTACCATCATTTTCTCCTGTTGGTGCTGCAAAGAAATACGAAGCCTTTAGCTCTGCCACAGGTATTAAAAGGAGTCCTAACAACCAGTCTCTGTGTTAGCAGGGGAAAATCCACTGGTTTTTCATTTTGTTTTTCTCACTAGTGCTGTGATAGAATTATTTCTTGTCTCACACTCCAGTGCAACGTGTGCTTGGTGTATCTGTGGGGACCACGTTGGCCCGCCAGACTAACTCACAGGGCACAGCTGAATTCTGTAGTTGCCTCTGCTAAGGGGCCTGAAAAGAAATTCTGGACTTTAGCTTGTCTGCCAAAAATGACCTTTCAGTAAGGACCTCGAGAGGGTGGCAGACAGCCAGGTCAAAGCCAGACTGGACTTAAGGAATCAAAGTTTTGTTATTAGTTGGGAAGCTTAGTATGTCACGCACAAATTGCTTGCTTGGTGCTTCTCTTACTGATACAAGGAGAATTTAACCCCCAATGCCAAGCGGAACAGCTCCAAAGCACAGGCGGATCAACCCTAGTCGCTAGCCTGCTGGTCAGGCCACCCTTGGGGAACGGCTGAGGTTGGCGTTCCTTGCTCCACATCACAGTGTGAGGATTTACAAACGCCTCCTGCTACTGTAGTGAGGGTCCGCATTAATACAGCCGGCTGCCTTTATCGAACGATAAAATTTGTGCGTGTCTTCGTATTCCGTGCTGCATCAAGGCCTGGTCAAGCTCAGCACAAACACTGACCGTGGAAAGGCCACTAGAAATGTTCATCTGTACCCCATGTTTGTGGTCGTAAGAGTACAACGTGCACGAGCAGCGACTCGCTGGCTACTGTCATGAGTTGAGCTGTTCTTAGCAACAAGATTAGTCAGATGCAGTCTGTAGTAGTTTTAAGATTTATCACACTTTGGAGCATGGACTTTGTGATTCACAACCATTTACTACATTTTTAGCTTCTTAATGTATGAAAATAGCTGTTTAAAAACTCTACCTTGTACTCTACAAAAATTTTGTCCCTGTATTTATAGGGTCCGGAACAAACGGCAGTGAGGTAGCTCACGACATCAGGAAGCCCGGTGATGGCAATGCATGCGGCCAAACATGGCTGTTCTGGGAGCTGAGGCCTGAAAGATGGCCTCACGTGGGAGAAGGAGGAGGGTCAGGGGGGCTGAGGGCCCCTTTCCTGGGGATCGCTCCCCTGTGCCCTTCTGCTGCCCCTTGGGCACAGGGACTGGGCTCCAGCCCCTCCTCAGCCCCTGCCTGGGCTCCCCTGGGCGAGATGGTGGCAATGGTGGTCCAGAAGAGTCGGGGTCCTCAGCGACCCCCTCCCCGACCTGGCTCCCTGCAAGTGGCGCAGACCCCCTTGCCGGACAGTGGCTGAGAGGGGGCGAAGCATCCAGCCATCCCGCCGGGGGGAAAGGGAGGCACAGCCGGCCTGCGCGAGGGCTCCCAGCGCTCCAGGAAAGACTTGCTGATTGCCAAGTGTTGCCCGGGCCCTCATTCCCCGTCCCCTGGCCCTGCCCCTGGTGCGTGGGGAGGTGCCATCTCCTCTGCACGGAGCCGCGAGGGAGAGGGCAGGAGCGGGCCTGGCATCCTTTGGGCCGCTGGGCAGGATTCTCAGCCTCAGGAGTAGGTTTAATTTATGACTTTCCCAATATTTTTCAATGTTAGATGTGCAAACATACGTGCTGTGCACACACACATGTACATACGTATATAGTCCTAAAAAGTTTCCATTGGTGATATCTGGGGATTACTCGCTCTTCTTTCCGACTGTTCACACTGACAGCATAAACCACGATATTAATTTGTCTTGGAGTAAATTATTGCAAAACATCTCTAAAGAACTCTGTTATTTGAAACCTCTTTTCAAATGATTTTGTACAAGTGAAATCTTTATGTGGAAAAGGTTAAAAAAAAATCTCTACAGAACGTATCGGGGAAAGATATCTCTGGAATTGCTATCTTTTAAAAGAATTATCTGTTATTTCTGGATGAGAGAACCTGGAGTGCAGGAAAGCTACTGTATTGGAAAGTATCTATGCTGTGGTAAAAATGAAATATTTAATTTTGGAAACTGGAAAATAGAGTTAGATCTTATATTACTTTTAGGAACTGCATAGAAGGTTGATTTAAATGACTGCCTTAGCATCACAGAAAACTTGTAAGGGAAAAGAGGGGTATTCTCCAGTACCGTATGTATTTGCACAATTAGATTTTAGACTCCTAATATCCTTTTTTTTCTTTCACTTTCATTACTGTTCATCAATTTCTGCAATGAAATAAAAGGAAGACAAATCTTGGTTACTGTACAATCCCAATTCAGCTCTAGAGAAGATCAGGCCTAAGAACATGACTCCAGTTCTCTGCTGCCAGTGACTTTCACTAATTAAATTGTATATAATCCCTTTTTAGTTTAGGTCTGACAGGTTTTTTTCTCTAGATATTGGCATTGTAGATGCTCAAGTAGTTGCATATAACCTCAGTGTAAACATTTGCCCCTACTCCAGTTTTTCCTTATTGTCTGCCTTGTAAGTTAAGTTTGAGTTTATGAAACCACTATTTATGAAAACTCCTTTTTTTTATTGCTCTAATCTTTCAAGAGAGTTTAAACTTAATGCACTCTTCATAAAGGAAGAGGCTGTTTGCCAATGGCTTTGTTTTAAGAGTCAGATTACACCATGTTTTCCAATTATTCAAAATATTAAGGAGCATATAGAGGGCAATAAAGTCTATAAAAACATCTTACCTGCCTGTCATTTAGAGAGAGAGATATATATAATTTTGCTTTCAAATCTATTTTGCCAAGTATTTAGTCTCTTTTTCACACTTTCTTATATTTAATGTCATATAGATTCCACATCCTATCTTTTTTTCTTTCACCTTTGTATATTACAACCCGTGTGTTTGGAATCTGCCCCAATTCCTTAGACTTGCAGGATACAAGGGGCCTGCACGTGTTTGTGTGTCAGTCAGCGCGTAATCAATTTTTGCTAGTAATTACAAATGATATTCAGGCAGTTCACCTTTATTTTGCTCTCCAAATGTGTCTTTCTTTTGGTAGATGCTTACAGGAAAAATGGTACTGGAGAGACGCAAGGGAGATTTTTGCAAAGATATTGCAGCTAACTCGATTGACAATGGAAGTTAACCTCCTTTCAGACTTTGCTGATCTTCTCAGCACCACTTAGGGCCTGAACCCCGCCGAGTTCCTGCCCCCGTTTCCGTTTCTGTGAGCAGACGTACCCAGATCAGCCCCAGCCCCGCAGGCGGGCAGCCCCGCGCCTGCTTCCCTGCTGGAGCCTGGTGCTGTCGGCGTGTTTACACAGCCCCTTGGCCGAACGTAACTCACACCGAGCACAGCTCCTCAGGAAACTTCTTTAATGTATTTAGCATGTACACACCAACGTTCCTGCTTCGGCAAAGCAGCTGGGTAGGGCGCGGGCCAGGAAAAGAAAAATGTCGAAGCTGTCGTAGCTGTCTGTGATAGCAAGGGGACAACACCGTGATCTTAAAAGATTCATTGAGTGATATGTCTCAGAGCATATAGCGGAGTGTAAACCTCCCAAATTCCAGGTGTCTCCTGTCCACCAGATGTTTCCTTTTTCTCTTACCGAAGCTGTTCTAGGAGGCACTGGTTCGTATAAATTATTAAGTATTTATCATAGCAGCAATTTTCACCCAGCTGAAATCACACGCCATCAAATACCTTCTCCTGTGGTTACATAAATATTTAAATGGTGTGAAATGGGCTTGGGGAGAGCAGAGATTTGAATTATTTCTTATACTTTCTAGAAGAACATTTATCACAAGACCCGTGGCTGTGTGGTGCTGGTAGATGCAGTTCCATTAATAACCAGGGAAAAGGGGAGAAAAACCCAGGACTGAATGTCCAGGTGTGGGTAGGGCACAGATGGACTGGTGCAAGGCAAGGAAGGCATAGAAAGGAAACATTTGAGTTCCTTTGAAATTATAATATCCTTAATATCTTGCCTCTCCCTCACTCCACTGCTTGTTGAAATAGGGATAACCTTAGCATTGTTGATTTCCAGAGGACAAAACTGATGGATCATGCCAGTAGGCAATTTTTAAGGTGGTGTTCCTTGCAATTACTTGTAAATGCATTATTGTCATACTTGGATTATTGACATCACTCCTGGTTGTGATTTCTGGTTTCAGCAGCTTCTGTTGAAAAAAAACCAAAAACACACTGGGATTTTCACCTCCTGGTACGTCTTTCAAAATACAAAGCTGTGGTTGAAACCCAAGAACCGATAACGGTGAATGGTTCAGTATTTTTTAAATGAGGCCAGATAAGGAAAGAGAAGCAGGTGTCCTTTGTGGAGGGTGGCATAGCTCCTACCAGCCCCTGCCTTCTGCAAGCGATGGTCTACTTCCAGCCCACCTAGCAACGGGAAAAGCTGCGCCCATGTTATTGCCACGTCAGCCCCGCGGCACCCGTGTAGTCCTCTCCTTCCAGGCTTGTAAGGGAGGCTACGTCAGTATACTTCGTGGGCTGCTTCAAGACCTGTCTCTTACCTGGCTTTGAGAACAAGTCCATCTCTGTGTGTAAAATTCTCTAGGTGCCAGGTCGGTAAAGCTGCACGAGCACAGGGACAGCGTGAGCTATCCCCTGCAAAGGAGGACAAGCAGTAGCTGTCGGCTGTTCTCTGAACAGGCTGATTTTTTTATTTTTGTCACTCATGCTTGAGTCTGTTTACGCTGAAAGGAGGACCCCGTGGCACAACTAACTCAGACAAATAATGACCTGATGTATTTGAAATAAATCTAAGGCTCTCTGGGAAGCGGCAGCATGCTTCCTCTTCCCGATGCCTCTCCCGAAATCTGCATCTCGGACAACAGCAGTGGCATAGAAATGACAAGCGCCTCATATTCGAACGGACAGCTGTTGCAGGGAGGTATCAGTGAGCATTTTCCTCCCGCCATACTCGAGCATCGTTTTGCACGTTTTATTCCCCCAGTACTGACAGAAGGACAGAACTGAAAGTCAGAAGAAAGTTCAACCGTCCAAGCCCACATTCCTCGTTCACCTCCCGTTCTCATCTGCGAGCACAGGCTCCTCTTCGCGGCATAAACAGTTTCCCTGTTGCGACTCCTCTCCTGCAGAACGATTCGTCGACACCAAGATTAACTGATTTATGTTATTACCATTTTCCCTGCGCTCTTCCTGCCGCATGTCACCAGGGTGGTCCTCCCTTTTAAGTCCAGGGAAGAGATCCAGATGCACAATGTTTGTAGCAATAGGGATTGTCTTTATTTGTGTGCATTCCTGGCAGGATAGACAGTTTACAGAGAATAGCTGTGATTTCTCTTTGGGGAGGGAAAAAAAGAAAAAAAAAAAAAAAAGAAAAAAAAAAAGATGCCAGAGCCATAATTTTTAAAGGAACAGTGAAAAACTTTAACTCTGTTTAACCATTCCTGACAGCGCTAGGTGTGAAGTTAGGTTAGTTCTCTCAGGTTTATTCAGTTTTTGCAACATTTTGTTCAGAACATGAATACATCTATGTGTTGGTTTTATGCACATTTTCTTTTTTTCTTTTTTTTTTTGCTCCTTTTCCTTTTAATTCTTCCATGAGCCATCAGCAAACAGGAAATGGATTTATAAACTTTCTTTTCTCTAAATTTTACTTTGACCTGATTTCTCATGCAATTTGCTTCTTGGAGGGTGCTTATCTTGCAACCTCCTAAGCTCAAAGCATCAGCTGATCTTTAACGGGCTGTATTTCCTCACCCTCCCTGCTACAGATACATGATTTTTTCTTGCTGTTGCTTATAATGCTAGTATTATTATATTGTTGTGATACTATCTTTATCACTGGTATAAATTTGCCTTAGAAAAAAGAGAATCTCTTTTTTGCAATATCCAGAATTTAGTTCAATTCTAAAATGCCAAGAAATTCTACATTATTATTTTCTTAATGACCGAATGACTGAAAAGCAGATGTCTTCAGGATAATAAATATCTGCTTATAATTACTATTTTTTTGTAATGGATATTTCTTTTCACACTAGTTTTCTTTTGCTGCTATGTTTGATTTAGTTTTATCTTCTTATTTTAGTTTTATTTATTTTCATTTTATCTTCTTACCTGAGGAGACTAGGCCTAAATGTGAAATGTGTGGTACTACAGTACCATAATCTCTAATATATTCCATGTTTCACTGGACAATGAAGAGTCAATTTTATTTACTTTAATCCTAAATAGATCCGTTTGGGTATTTAAAGTCCCTATAAGTTTAATAACTAAGTCCTATTCAGCAGAAAATAACCTGGCGCTATTTTCATTGGCCAGTGGATGTCACTGTTACAATGCAAATATAACTAAAAATAGCCATAGATAACTTTGAATAGTGATATCAATAAATTAAAAAATGAATAATAATTAATTAATTATAGTTTCTTAATAAGCCGTTATTGCTTAAGTCGGGAATAGGAAAAAAACATAGGCAATTGAGCTCTTCGCCGTCTCGGTTGGGATGGGATTGCTCACCCTGCGTGGACCTTTGGTGCGCAGGACTGAATCACCCGTGTCCGGCTGCTCGGGGCTCTTGGACAGAAGGTGGAAGCAGGCTCTGGCTGATCTTCTCCGCACAGCTCCATCTCCGTGGTGCAACTGGAAGCGTTTTTGTCATATGCATCTAGTCACGCGGTGGGAACCATCTTTTATTCAGAAGCTACATTTACATTTGAAAAATGTGGCATTGGATGCTGTTCTAAACTCTGTTCCTTAAATACTGGGCAACTTGTTGGTTCGGATACAGTTTACTAAAAAGCAGAATCAACATGGGGTACCAGGCTCGCGGATTTTCTTCGCATCTTTTTTGCTGCCTTTTGTCAGTCTGTTACTAATCACAAAATTCATGGCTTTCATTGTTCGTTGCCGTTACAACATCGGTTAGTACAAATGGAATGCTTGCTTGGAGTCGTGACAAATAGCTCATACGCACACAAATTTTATATATACATATATACGCACATATGTATATATATAAAAAAGGATGTTTTTGTCTCAACTACCACTACATGACTCAAAAAGTGTTATACTTGGAGATGGAGAAGTGGCAAAGAGTGACCAGAAAAAAATGTATGACTTTCATGGGGCTCTGGAGATTATTTTTCACCCTTCTCCTTTCCTCACCTCCACCTGCCTTTCCCCGAAGAACCTTAACTCCCTACACAATCCCCTGCTGCACTCTATAGCGCAGTACGCTGAAGCCTGCTGTGTTAACGTGATTCTTTCCCTGGAAAAAGTAGTGAGAAATATGCATATGTATATTTGTATGTATATATTTGTGTACATGGGTGTATAGATATCGATACAGACACACAGAGCGCTCCTTGCTGACAATTTGCAGAGGCAGCCTGAGCTATCCAAGCCAAGCTGAGGGTTTTCAGAACCCCACGGATTCCTCGAGGCTGTTACTGACTATGGGGTTTGCAGCCATAAAATTTCCCAGGTAAAATTCTCACCTGATGTTGAATTGAGCTTTGCTTGACTCATAAGACCTTTAACAGCAGAAACGTGGAAAAATATGGGGCTTTTCATTTGGGATAATATTTATTTAAAGCTAAAACTGCTAATAACATGCCCTACCTCTCTTAAAATATTCACTTTTTAGTGATCATGCTTCCTCTCCGTAAGCACCTCACCATTTGCCTCCTTAGGTTCCAGCATGTCTTGCTTCAGTCACACCAGTTTACACACCTTAACTGAACTAGAAAGTTAGGTTTTGCCAGTGATCTGGCAAAACATTTTCCTGAAGCTGTTAAAAATATGACGCTGCTTCTCTGAATCTTAACATAGATGGTAGAATGGCTGAAACCTTCTTACCTACTGGCTTTTCCCATGCGCGCATGGGCTGGGGAAGTGGTACATTTGCCAGGTTGTCCTCTTTTTCTCCACACATGCTGTGTTGGGGACCTATATTCTATACAGTCTTACTGGAATACGATTTCTTTACACTTCTAAAGGAATAAAGGAGAGAAGAATGCTTCAATAATCGTTTTAAGCAAATGTTTTGCCACTGTTCTTGAAGGTCTGAGTGCACGTCATAAAGCCATCGCGCTCTTCTGCAGCACTGACAGTACGTGCTTTTGAGATAATCAGTGAGACAAGAAGCACGCGACAGACTGAGGTGAACTGGCATTTTCATTTGGACAGTAACATACAGAAGTACCATGTATCTCTTGTTTTCAGTTCATAGAGGGAAATGGTAGCTATTTGATTTCAAGTGCAAAGCTTTTGTGTATATTTTGAAAACAAGAAGTTAAAATGAGTGTGTGAAAACAATTTGCGGATTTTGCCTTGGGTGCATTGAGACTGACAAATATTTTTCTGCTCTTGACAGCTTACTTCATCTGTATAGTTCTAAATGATGCTGAAAAAAGAGGCAGTAGAGTCAGTCAGTTCATGTTACTCCTGCAGCAGTAATAGTCAGGAACAACCTTCGCTTAAAGAGCAGTGCAAACCGTTGACCACCACTGAACAGGCTGTTGAGACGTAGCACTTTAGAGCATGTGAAATCAAAACGCTATATACAAGCACGAAGTAGGTACGTAATGATTTTTCTTTTTCTATTTTCTTTTTGTGATGATCATGGAAATAGAACTGGTTACCCATGTGTCTTCATGTACTACCAAAGATATGTTTTTCAATAAATAAAATGCATGCAAATAAATTGAGAGATCAAAACTGCTACCGTCTTACAGATGAGCATTTTTTAAAAGTTTTTAATTTACAAGAATACATTTTCAGAGTAACTAGCATGGATAACTTACTAAAACCAATGAAGCATTGTGTAACTAATTAGTATATTCCACATTAACACAATAATCATGAATATTTACATTACAAAACCATTGCTATTTCTAAAGGTTTTGAATGGCTAGAATCCTACCTAATACAAATGGAAAGGTAGGCTTGGAAAGCTGCGTCTGCGCACACACTATTATTGCCTTAATTTACAACCATCTTATTAAGGAAAATAAATGCAATTCCATAGTGTGCAATTCCACTTTGACTGAAAATAATCAGCCTTTTTTCAGGTTGTTTAGAATCGGGTATTGAATAGCTGTTAAATTTATTTTACATGAAAGCCTTTTAAAAGTGGATTTGGAAATATGGAGTCCTAAATTGTCCTACCAACTTAAAGGTAAATAACCTGTTGTACTTACATCAAAGGTACTATATACAGTGCTTCCAGCTTTCTGTTAATTCAGGCCTGCAGGGTAGAGTAAATGAATGTAGCCAGTGGGATGAAGCAAGCCAGAAAACTTGGCTTGAATTTAAACAGATGATAGATCCAGTTATTCAGTAGCTCTATTTATGTATATCATTCTAGTACTGTCATTTGTGTTAAATGAAATGTTCCTAATGAATTAAAGACAAAAGCCTTATGAACTTTCATCCTAATCTTGAACTCCAAACCTCTTAGACACTCTTACACTTCTCCATCAGCCCAATCCCACCCCAAAAACTAGTGACTGTAAACCAATATAGTAACGAATTTCCCAATAGGTTTAGCAATCCAAACTGAAGGAAGTGGGTTTGGGAAAAAGCATCCATTATCCCGATTTCTCTGTTGAAGTCGGACGGAATTGGGACGTCCCTCTTCCCCAGGGTGGGCCCTGGCAGAAAGCTGGTCCCCTTACCCGCCCCCAGGAGCCTGCGGGAATGCTTTTCCTCCTTTACATCCTACATAAAGTCTATAGACTATATATATAGATGGATAGATAGTACCTGTATGTATTCCTTCATGTTCTCACCCCACGGTGAAATGAAAGTATGTCACGCTTCTTGCATAGATGCCTTATAGGGAAAAAGTGAGAGGAAGGGAGGCAGGACAAATTCTTTGCTTACTATTTGCTTTGTCTAAAGAACATCATGTTAAAAATGCTGTGTGCTCTTCCATCTACTGTAAAAGCTAAAAGAAAAATGCCATTTTTATCTCTGGAAAAAAAAATATTTTATCCTTTGCACTGATATTTGCACACTTTCACAACTTCTCCAATTTCCATTTAAAAGAAGAGGGAAAAAGAGAAAGTTAAGCTAGCAATGCCCTCTTTAGAGAGAAAACCTTCATTTCACTGTAGTATCTTAGAAAATTATACCTAAAGGTATTTGAAGCTCACTGCATTTTTGTATTGTTTCTGTGGCTACACACAACTCATTTTTTCAACGTATGACATCTTTTAAATGCAAAAGATTCGGGATAAGAAGACTAGAGAAATACAACACTGCCTGAAACTGAAAAGAAGAATTTAAATTGGGAAAGAGAGAGGAGGAGGAAAAATAAAAAGAAATCTGTTGTTTTGGTTAACTCTGATTTACATTCTGGTTTTGCAGGTGTGTCTGGTGACTGGTCCACAAGCACCAGCATTCACACTCTTGTTTATTATTCTTTAACAGTATATACTACATGTTCCAAGAGATTATTCTTTTTACAGCGTTTGGCATGTAGTTACTATTTGTTCAGGATACAAGTTGTGTACAAATATCCCGTCTGCAGTTGAGTTCACTTGGCTCATGTAAGAGGCGTAGAAATAAATATATCTTCTGAGGGTAAGCCATGTTTTTACAGACTAATAGACTGTCTGTGTGTGCATAGGAACAAAGTGTCATCTAGATATCTTTTAAAATAAATCCTTGAGAACATTCACAGCTGATTTGACTTGAGTCCTTTTAGCTCATATGGAGCCTAGGACAGTCCCATTAAATCAGCGTGGTGTTTGTAGACAAGGGAAGTGCTCCTCTCCCATCATCCACTTCCCGATGTCTAATTTTTCCTCAGGTATCATGCACTACTGCATTACTTTGACTTTCTGGGTTGCAAATTCAACAAGACAGTATTTAAATTCTGAAACATTTTTTCTTTATGACTCTCTAAACCAGAAATACATAAGCTTTTTTATTATTTGAAATTTTCAGAGACGTTGATAAATCATGACCAAATTAAAAGCAATTTGTGATCACAAATATATTACGTTTTAAAATCTTACCCACTTTTCCATCAGTCTTAGATATTTTGAAAATCTATGTAAAATAGTTACGGAAAAAAGCACTGTAATTTTTTTTTTTTTAAAGCCCACATTATTGCACTTGGATGTGATGTTAAGGACACTCAGAGAGATCAATTTTATAAAAAAGCATCTACTACATTACTATTGCTTATATTCTTGGTGTGTAATAGCATAGCTCTTCCCAGGTCAGTATATAGGATCGCTAGGCCAGATGGCACCATGCTAATTCATAGAATCATAGAATCATAGGATTGTTCTGGTTGGAAGAGACCTCCAAGATCATCGGGTCCAACCATTAACCTATCACTACCAAGTCCCCCACTAAATCATATCCCTTAGGGCCTCATCTAAACATCTTTTGAATACCTCCAGGGATGGGGACTCCACCACCTCCCTGGGCAGCCTGTTCCAAGTGTTCCAATTCCTCTGCAAAACACTGTCTCTAGCATTAATGCTAGGAGGCATGAGTCTTGTGGGAGTTCACCTGGTACAGCCAAGCAGGCAAGATCTGTGGTGGTGGAAGGCAGAAGTCCGTGGGATGGGATAACCCACCTCAGTATGTTTCTTCCAAAACGATGGGGAGGTGATTGATGCATGGTAAATACGTGTGTGGGCTTGCAGCTCACACGTTTGGCATCGATCCACTCTCAGATGCCGCTGTCAGAGAAAATACATGCCGTAGTTCTAGTGGAGAGCTGGAATGAGGACGTAGTACGCGGCACAGGGTTACACAGCCATGAAAGAGCCTAGTCGTGCGAGAGGAAATAAGGCCAAAGCTGCATGTGAGCGTGATGCTGAAGAGAGAGATTTCTGTGAAGAAACTAATTGAAACACCCTGTTACGAGTTCATTGATGATGCCGCAATGAAGAAATAGTCATCTTTGAAGAAATTCTCAGTAGTTCCTTTTGCTTTAGAAGATGGCAGGTTGGCCGACAAGGAATGCAGGCATGCTGTGAGATAAATTTAAAAGTAAAATGGCCATATCTGAACTTCAGTGTTTTACAGAAGTTGGAAAGGAAAAGTCTGATACTGTTACGCAGTGACATTACATTACTGTGCTAGCTGCTGCCAAGAGGATATCCTAATGTTTTTATTGAACTATTTTGTTTGTATTACTGTAATCCTAGGACTTTCAGCTGTGGACTTAGACTTTGCTGTTCTGAGTTCTGCAAAGAAATGTATAGCAGGAAAGACTCTTTTCCTGAATGAACCCTATCAATTCATTTCACTTCTCCCTCACGTGCAGGTAACATGTCAAATTCACGTACTGTTGCCAAACTGTTCCCATCTTAATGTGCGTGGACACAGCCAAATGACACACAGGTAGAGGTTTTACATCATAAGTGGCTGGCCATGCTCATAAACCGTGCTCAGTCCTCCCCCATTTTGCCTTTTCTTGCTGCTCCTTTTAATAGTTTGTAAGGTGCCTTTTCTTGGCCCGTTATATTTTTTTTTTGTGGGAGAGAGGGGATAAAAAAATGTAGTTGGGAAAATGAGCAGGTATGTGGCCAAAGAAATCCAAATAGTAAGAACTAAGAGGTTTCTAAACAGAACTAGCTTGGAGGTGACGAAAGACTTGGCTGACAGAAATGCACTAAGCAGTAATAGAAGGTTAATCTCTAAACTAAGGAGCTGATGACCCAGGAAACAATAGTAAATCTAGGAACAAATGCCTAAATGATAACTTTTTTTTTACTGTAAATTTAGATGATACGGCTAAGGACTATATTAATGTCTTGTTTCTCAAAGTTTCTACTACTCTCACCCTTGAGGCTCCTGTGCTGAGAACACGGTACTAAAGAACAGATGCACAGATTTACAGAACAGGCCTATAGAGTGGAAACACAAATTAGATGATAGATAACTTCATCACTGATAGTGATTTTTTTTTTTAGTCTCTCTGATTTTCTTCTTCTTTACCTGACAAATTAGGCTGCTGATCAGAAATAGAATTATATTGCAGCAGTTTGTATTGCAGCAGCTTGGTAGCTGGTACTGCAGAGTTGGATAACAATAATCTTTCTTGGTCTTTGCTTCAGATAAAATGTGAAATAAGAAAAAGGATAGAAAAGAAAAACATGACTATGTAGAAGGTTGCCTTCCTGGGAAATTTGGATAGGCATATAAATTGGATGTTACTGTTATAATTCTGTTTTTCCCTCTTCACCTGTTTCTTGACGTTAGTGCTTTCTTTAGTCTCTCTTTGCATTATTATAGAAGGATTTTTTAGCAAACCAACATTTCACCATCTTTTCACTTCTGTACAGGTCTGTTCCAAGGATTCCAGCGTATATGAGGCATAAGAACGCTGAATTCCTTAGAATTCTAGTTTGGCATTTTGACCCAAATATTTTAGAACAAAATTGAGCTTCTTTGCTGGGGGAAATTAAATTTTCCTAAACACATGAACTGTAAGTTTCTTTCTGTTTCTCATGTTAGCTGGATAAGTTATGGCCAAAACTGGAAAAGTAACTCAATTCAGAGAAATGACTAGGATGTAAACATGAATCTATAAACCACAAGCTTAAAAATAAGCATGCAATTACAGTAATCTACAGAATCAAGGCCCAATCACTTCATATCAGTCAGAACACACAGTCAGTTCCATGGATATAAGAAAATTCTATCTAGCCAGAGAGAAAAGTTTTCTTAAATTATCATAGAAATGAAATATTAAAATACGGAAATCAATGAGATTTCAAAGGTTAGTGTCTTAGCAACACAAAGGAAAATCTTTATAGAAACGTTCAATTTTTTAATTCATCTACTACACACTTTAGCGTGCTCCATAATCTGCTTTTTAGACCTTCTCCATAGTGACTGACAGCTTTCTCAGAGCTAATGAAGGACCTCCTCATCGTGCTGTTGTCTATGGCAAAATTCCTATTGTTTTCAATAAGATGAGAACATTTGTGAACAGTTTTACTGCAAATATTGAACAAGATGAACGTTGCATTGCAGAGCTTTAAATAGTACAGAACTGCCCTCCTTGAAAGAGATGGACTCAACAATTCTGTAAACATTAATTTTTCATACTATTTAAATATATAAAAATTGATAGAAAATCAATAATTTTGGGTGCTGCTGTAAACATTTAGTGCCCTCACTCAGGCAACATTTTAGACTAAGGAATCACTCTGCTCTCAAGAATCTTCTTGCAAATTGTTTAGAAATTGTACTTTGTGAGAATTTTAGAAATTGGTATGTTTGAGAAGGGAGATTTCATTTTGAATTTATATTATAGGACATTTAATATCATCTTTGAAGCTGCACCTCAAATACTGTGTTCAGTTTTGGGCCCTTCACTACAAGAAGGATGTTGAGGTGCTGGAGTGTGTCCAGAGACGGGCAACGAAGCTGGGGAAGGGACTAGAGCACAAGTGCTGTGAGGAGCGGCTGAGGGAACTGGGGTTCTTTGGCCTGGAGAAAAGGAGGCTGAGGGGAGACCTTCTCGCTCTCTACAACTCCCTGAAAGGAGGTTGTAGCGAGGTGGGGGTCGGTCTCTTTTCCCAAGTAACAAGTGATAGGACAAGAGGAAATGGCCTCAAGTTGCGCCAGGGGAGGTTTAGATTGGATATTAGGAAAAGTTTCTTCACCGAAAGGGCTGTCAGGCCCTGGAACAGGCTGCCCAGGGAGGTGGTTGAGTCATCATCCCTGGAGGTATTTAAAAGATGTGTAGATGTGGAGCTTAGGGACATGGTTTAGTGGTGGACTTGGCAGTGTTAGGTTAACAGTTGGACTCGATGATCTTAAAGGTCTCTTCCAACCTAAACAATTCTATGATCTTGCTATTTTGTGCTTTGACAAGCTGCATAAACATATATTCAACAAAATGCTTCATTATAGATAAGAAAAAATAACATAACTTTATAGTTTGTTTTAATAACAATTAAAAATTGTGTGTCTGCCTCCTGATTTGAATTAGTCTGGTTCCAACTCCCTTGCATTTGCTTTTTATTACATCCTCTGTTATAACCATTGAAGGTCATCTAGTCCAACCTCCTGTTCTGAAGCTTTACCATTGCCATCACCAAACAGGGTCAGACATAGCTTGGTCATGGCAAATTTTGAAAACCTTCAAGGATAGACATTTCTGTAAAAACTTACTCTTAGTGTCCAATCTGAACCTCACGTGCCATAATGCGTGGCTGTTGTCACCAATCAGACCATTTAGCATGAAAGAGAGTTTGGTACTGGCATCTTTGTAAGTGACTTTCAAGTAGTTGTAGGCTGCTGGAACTCCGTAGTTTATTTTTCAGATTAATTAAGCCCAGTTTCTTCAACTTCTCACAGTTTGTATGTTGTAGACCCCTGACCATCTTGGGTAGCCCTTTCATGGACCTTTTCCAGTTTTCCAGCACCTTTCGTGAATTGAGAGGATGTGAAGCGGGAAAGCTAGACACAAAATTGCAGGTGCAGCTCAGTCCTGCCAAGTAAAGGGGCTTAATAACCCTTTGATCTGCTGGCTACATTTCTCCTAAGGTTTGCCTTATTTGTGATGCAAGTGCGCAGTTGGCTGGCATTCAAGCTGGTGTTTCCCATAACCTTCGGGTCCTTCCCATCAGAGCTGCTGCTCAGCCTGAATTGATGTATGGGGTTTTTCCAGGTGCAGAATTTTTCACTCGCTAAACCTCATGAGTTTCTTTTGGAGTAAGTTTAGTTTTCTTTCAGGGAAATAGTTAACAGCTGGCTATAATTAACTTTTGAGATGGCTATATTTCTTAAGGAAATAATTGGCATATGCCACTTATCACAGGTTAATTAGGTTTTAATTTAAGGTTCTATTTCATGTGACTTTTGAAAAGCACTATGGAGATACAAAATTTAAAACATATCTCTCTCATTAGCCTGTTTTAGTAGCAAAACAACTTCCTGATAGAAAGTAAATCGGGGGACTCAGCCCTCCTGTTGTTATCAGGCAAAATTTTTACAGATCCCAAATAATACAGATATGCATAGAGCTACACATATTATGATGAAGCGAGACCAAAATAGCAAATCTTATTTTCTAATCTCTCCTGACAAAGACTCTATCTCATGAAAAAGGCATGTCTATCTATAAAACAGAGTTAATCTTAACGTCAAAACTGAGTACCTCAAAGCTGAGCAAAAACTCAGTAAGATGTGCGGGTACATCAACTTTAAGCTTTTGAGTCATGATTTTGGTTCTGTTGACTTGTAGAGAATATTAGGTTTAAGTCTAGTTGTTCGATCCTGAACTCTTCACTAAGTCCAGAGTTTTTATCTATTTCAGAAAAAGTTTATAACTTGTTACAGCGGGATAATGTGACAGCTTCATAGAACTAATGACTTCAAAAGATAGAGTATTCATTAGACAGTGAGTGTGGGGGAAGATTTTTATTTTAATAAGGTTCAGAGCTAATGTAGCTTCTGCATATGAAGCTTAAGAATGTATGCATTTCCTGTATTTCTTAGCCATTAATTCATAATTGTTCTGTTGTCTGCATTCTAAAAATACTGTTAAACTGGACCAATCTCTCCTTATTTACCGAAGAATTATCTTTCCAGATTTTCATATTATCATATTTTAACATTATCAAGCTTAGTCAGTTGACAGTGTGAAGGATTTAATTTAAAACACCTTTGTAGAGAGATTTTTTCTTCTCTTTGCAGACCTTACCCCCAGCTGTCATATCTGTAGTCTCAAGTGTACGTGCTATCTAATGCTAAAAATAGAGCTTTATTATTAAGAAACAAGTAGAAAAATAACTCATTTCTGTCCTCAGAATTTAATTCTTCTGCTGGGTTTCTGAGCACTACCTCAGCCTGGCTTTCTCTCCCCATCGTTCTGTGCACTAATAGGGTTGGATAATTCTGTTTGAATTCAGGAGTTCTCTAACTCTCCACGGAGGACTGTGGACCAGAAATTAGATGAATGGCCCTGAGTACCAGGCAGCCTCTTTTCCAAGAGTGTGTGAGATAACCTCTTTAGGTTGTAATTTTACTTATCAGCACCTTTTCTTCCCCTCTGCATTTTGTAGATTATTATCATAAGAAAGCAGGTAACGGTCCTCTTTTGTTTTCCTCTGGTAAGAAAGGGAGCAGAATGTATGCTGCTCTTTTGCTTCACCTGCAAGTCAGAGGTGTCTGCCAAGGTCTCTTGGAGAAATAGCGCCTTACAAAGGTTTAGACCATTACAGTGAAAGAACTACACTTGCTGTTTGCAGACTACGTTTGTGTTACAGACTAGAGTTTGTATTATACTCCCCCCCCCCCCCCCCCCGGTGACTCTTAGCTGCTGGGTATAGATTTGGTTTTAATCCCTACTTACCCATTCTAACATCTACACTAAAGCTTGAAAGCAAACAACAAGGACTTGATTCTACCTCTTCTTTTGGCTTGCTCCTGGTTTGCCAGCATTTGTTCATCAACAAGAGCCAGCCTGGCTGGTCTCCACTTGCCTTATTCTGCCGTGCAACATCTATAGTGCTGTATCTCAGCAGGAAAGAGCTGTTCCCAGCAGTTTTTCTGAAATTGCAGGAGTGCAGAGGAATGCCTCATCTATTACCTTCAGTGTGCAGAAAGCCACCGGAGACTAACAAATGAGTAGGATAATGCCTTCACAGCACCACAGCTTCTGCTTCTTTTCCTAAACTGACAACAAACCTTCTGCAAACGTTCCAAACAAAACCAAAACTTGCTCAGCTATCCTGAGGAGGTAAGTAGGGTTTTTTTTCCCCTTATGGTAACAGCTGGATGTGTCAGCTGCCCCTTACATAAGAGCAATGTCTGGTATACTCTAGAAAAAAGTGACGGAGAATACCTCCCTGGTAAGGATGCAATTTTTATTTTATCTGTCTACCTATAAGAGCCCTTGTATGGATGTATCGGTTTATACATGGCTGTTTAGTATGTTTTCATAGTGGAAAAACATCCTTATACCAAAAAAAAAAAGTGTGTATCCATTGTGGTTGTTTAACTAAACTGATATAGACAAAGTAGTACAACTTTATAGTACAGACTGGCCTGTAGTAAGGGGTGGCAATCATGTAATTTTTTAAGCAGATGGTATACTACAAGTCCCATTTAACTATGGGAAAGTTCTAGATTTTCTTTACTGTCGGAAGAAATCTCTAGTACATCTTCTAGCACACAAATGGAGCCACAAACTTTGAAGGAATGATACAGATTTTGCCACTCGCAGCAGAGGTTGCAATAGGTGATTTAGTTGAGTTCTGCTGAGTAAATAATGCGTGTATCCCTAAATGGAGAAGAGGAGATAGATACTCCAGACGCAGGCTGGAATATTGGACTGACTGAATTTAGGAGGATTGGAAAAAGAGATTATTGTGGTAGAAAAATAAAAACTAAAACATTTGACAGGAGTTGAATGATACTGTTGTGAAATGTACTCAGAATCCAGAGAGAATAACGTGAGCGGAGGGAGATAGGGAATGAAATTAAAGCCTTATAAGTTTGAATCTTTTATCATCTGGAATGAGCCTCTTGGCATATACTGTGGAGAAAAGGGAAATTATAACACAAATAGCGTAGAAATGGGCCACATCAGGCCTTGAACGTGCCATTTAGTGTCTTTTTTACAAAAAAAGTATCTCCAGTAAGATTAAGACTGTAAGTTTTGTAACACATATGAAAAAAAGGCTGGTGATGCAACACAGGTTTATGGTGCGATGACAGGGATGGAGGGGCTGAAATACAAACTTAACTCACAACACACAGAGGTGCAATTTATACTTGGCTTCCCTTCGGCTCGCCAGTAACACCTGATGGCTTTAAGAGAGACAAGGGTTATAGGAAGGCGATAGGAATAACAAAACCAGCCCAATGTCGGATTTCGGGGCCACGCCGTGGGTCGGGTGGGCTCTCGCCCTCAGAGGGGCCCACACAGACTTTCCCGCCCAAGGCGACCAGCGAGGACGGGCGGGGCTGACTGAATTCACCTTCACCGGGGGGCGGGGGCAGCCGCCGGCTCCGAGCCCGCCCCTCGCCACCCCGGGTCCCGCGTTGCCGCCCCTCCCCGCCGGGCTGCTGCCGCCGCCATTCCCTCGGCCTCCGCTGCGCGGCGGGCCGGGCCGGGCCGCCCGTTGCCACAGCAACGGCGGCGCCGGGGGCTGCGGGCCGGGCCGGGGCGGGCCGAGCTGGGCCGGGGCGGGCCAGGCCGCGCCGCTGGGTTCCCGCCCCCCCGCCGCTGCCGCCGCCCCGCAGCCGGCGGGCTGGCAGCTGGCAGGGTGCCGTCCGCCAAGATGGTTCACCATTCGGGCTCCATCCAGTCCTTTAGGCAGCAGAAAGGTCAGTGGAAATCCCTCTCCTCCCCGGCGGTCATCGGGGCGGCCCCGGCGCCGCTGCCTCCAGCGGCTGCGGGTCCCCGCTACGGTTTCCGTGCAAGAAACGCCCCGGGGGGAGCCAGGTGCATCGCACGTACATGCCTACACACATGCCTGCGTGTGTCCGCCTGCGGGCTGCCAGCCTGGCGACGCCTCTTTGCGCTCCGGGGGGGATCGATGCTTTCGGGTATTTTACCGGTTTTCGAGTCCTGAGGCTGCAGCGCACGGGGAGGACGCCCGGCGGGGCGAGCCGCCCTCCCGCGCCGCAGCAGCTGGCGGGGCCGCGGGGCCCCGGCCCACCCCCGACCCGACCCGACCCGACCCGACCGGACCCGGCCCGGCCTCCGCCAGCCGCTCCCTCGTCGGGAAAGTTTTTGTCCCTGAGGAAACGGTGCTGGCTTGTTGTTTTGAGTCGTTGTACAGGTGACTTTACCGATGTGGACAGGTCGTTCGCCCTCTGGAGTTTGCTGCTGTTGTTTCTGGTGTTAGCCTTCGTGTCGTGCTATTATCCAAACATAAATCTTGGGAAAGAATAAATGCTGTAGTTGTGCGGGGGGCTCCGGCGTTACAAGTGCAAATACTGCTTCGGTTCAATCCCTGTGTCTGGTTGTTTGTTTGTTTGGGGTGTTTAGTTGCAAAACAAAAGCTTCTGCTGGTCAACAAAGGTAAATTTTCAGTTGTGACTACAGTCACTATAAAACCTGTGCTGTGATCATGATAGAAAAAAGATAATTTCCTCAAGGAACTTTGCTTATTTTTTTCCTGATCCTTGTTTTTACTATTTTTTTTTTTCTTTCTAATTCTACTCGGACAGATAAGCTGAAACCAAGATTTCTTTCATTATGAGCATCCCTTTGCGCTCTTCCCGTTGTTTCAGTTGTTAACAAACTCTTTTCTTTCTTAGAGTACAATATGTCATAAATTATGACTTAATATGGTATGCTTCATACATAAATCATAGGTTCACTTATTGGATTTTGCCTGATTCAAGTTCTTCTGTTTGAATGGTTAGTAGAAAATAAATAATTCAAAGCACTTATTCCATTCTGGTAATTCCATAATAAATTTAGTTCAGTGCTGTAGAGGTTTTGCGTTTGGTGCCTATCTTATGTGCAGTAATGAGTGGTGCTGTTTCAAATTGTAAAATGTCTAGATTAGTCAAGTTCAAAGTTATTTAGTTGGTATAAAAAAATCTTTTTTTTTTCAAATGTCATAGATGTCTTTACAAAAGCATCAGGTGACTTGGAGCCACAGTGTTAATCCTTAGGTTTTTTATAAGAAAATATTTCTTATATTACAGCAACGATTAGCAAGCTCCAGAGTCCCTGTCAAGGCCCTTCAGGAGCTATTCAGCTCTTCCGTAATAATCTTTAAAAAAACTACCCACAAACTAACTTCGTTATGTTGAAGTTCAGGGATGAAATTCAGTTGCTTGAAACCAAGCTACACCGTGAGACTTGAGAAACTGTATGTTTGCAGTAGTCATAAAACTTCATAATAACCTCGTGTTTTTTTACCAGTTACTCATTGAGATGTAGATTGGTGTTCTCTCCTCCTTATTTCTAAAGAAATCCTGATTAAGGTGCCTTGCCAGTCATAAGGCTTTGAAAAAGAGAGGATGCTCTTATGGAGCTATGGAGCCTGTACAGCATTGACTAGTATGTGTATCGCTTTCCCGAACATCTCATATGCGGTGTGATGTGTGCTAAAACTACCCGAATGAGTTCGGTCTCTGTTTTTCTCACCCTACAGCTTTTAGGGATGGGGGAGGACAGCATGAAATCTGAGGCAAAAGGCTACAGAAAAACTAAGCAAACATAAATCACGATGAAGAACTCATCATCTAATCGTGAGGTTTTTAAAAGGAGCTGAGAATTGGGTACTCTGGAGTTCATGGACACTGATCTCTCAGCAGCAGACAGCATCATGTCATTTTGTTTAGTTTTTTCGAATTTGGTATTTTTTATCATTCTCCTACTTTAAGTTTTCAGTTACTGTCATTTCTAACTTACTATAGCTGAGGTTTTGACTAAACGCGCTGTTTGTTTTCTAGCTGCTCACAAAACAGTGCCCTAAATTCCCCTTTTTACAGAATCAGTGGTAATCCTAATGAAATGGCCAACTGCCCATCACAGCTGTCCCTTGTATGCTTCGCTTGCATTAAGACCAAGCTTCATTTCTTTGGGGGATTGAAAGGGCATTATTTTTATGTGGATTCTCAATCATATAGGAAAGCTATAAATCAACAAAGATAATAGTTGCTGAAAACAAATAGAAATTAATTCTAACCTTTTTGGAAGCAGAGCCTGTACTTACTGTCACATACTATTGTAACATAATATTCGAACTCACATGCTGAAAGGAGGTAACTTTTAAGATCAGAGATGGGATGGGTTAGAGAGCATTTTGTTTCCTTCCCTGCTCTGAGCACTTTGCTCTAGCTGAGAAGACAAGTTGTGGTTTCGGTACCGCAGCTATCTTTACAAGGTGTGGAAGAATAGGACCAAGTTCTCTGATCTCTTGGGTGTCTAGGAATCTTCAACAGGGAGAAGAAAAGAGAAAAAGAAGGATTTATAGCCCAAGGATCTGTCTCTGGTTAGAGTTTGGGTTGTGGTTTTTTTTTTTTCTTTCTTTCCTCTCTCTTGACAGAGTGAGGAGGTGTTCACAGTAGGAGGCTGCCGTTATAATGTGCTGCCGTGGTTTTGTCTTGCTCTTTGTTCAGATTGTGTATGCAGAGTGAAACCCTCAGTTTTCAAAAGCCGCAGTAGAGCTCAACGGAATGTTATAGAAAGACACGGAGAGTTTTGAAAAAAAGAATCTCATTCTTCTTCACCCCCACAATTTTTGTTCTTCTACTTGTATCCGAAGGTATGCCTATCAAAAAGAGCAATGTCTTAAAGGTAGACTAATCTGTGTCTCTGCACAGTAGCGTGTTAGATCTGTTGAGCCATCTGTATAGTATTTTGTGGCTATTTTTAACCTCTGCTGTGGCAGAAACTGCTTTTTCTGAAACGACTTTCTTCCGTAATATTCTCAAAGATAAAAATGTTATTATATATACCTTATACTTTTTATGCCTTCAAAAGGTGACACAAGCTATGGCTTCTGAAGAATTATGTCAGAGGAAAAAGGAAGAAATGTTTCTTATTTACTGTTTTTTTTTTCCCAGCCATCCTTTAGAAAAGAAAAATCTCCATCCTCAGACATTTATATACAGTTTTGCTTCAAACTGCTAAATAATAAAGAGTTATTCAGGAAGGAGAAATAATAAGATAATGTTGATGAGGAGAACGATCATCTCCATAGATAATTTGTGGCTTAAATAATTCCAGGGAAAGACAGCTCGTAGGATTTGGTATTTGATCTCAATCACAATTGAATAACAATCTTTTAAATGCAGGGCATAAAAGTATACGGTAGCCTTACAGTAGACTTTGTGTTTTCTGTAATGGGTACGGGACTGGTGCAAAGCAATTGCTTGTTCTATCAGGAAGCTCTATTGGAAAATGTTATCCTTCGTAAGGAAAGGCAATCTAATTTGCAGGAGGCTCTTCTTCTAACAGATACTTGAAGGTGCGTGGGTCTGAATGTTTCTGGACTGACAGAAGGTGAAACCTGCGTCTAGGGTGCAGGTCAAGGCAATTACGATGCTTAAAATTTTAAGCATCTATCTGATACACAGACTGCAATTTCCTCCCTACTCTGCTGGGTGCTTTTATTGACTATTGTTCTTTTTAATACCCCTATCAAATTTTTTTAATGAAAGAGTTCGAGGCTGGGAAAAAGAAAAGATGTTCATGCCTTAAAATTGAGTTGCTTTTAGCATGGTGTATGAGTTTTAGGAACATGGACTGCAGATGAAAATCCAGTGGCTACCTTGGGGTACTTCTCATGCTTACTTTTCAAGGTGTGTAACAGGACAGGAAGGAGCAACTTCAATATTTGTTATGTCTTTAATGAAAATGCTGATTTAGCTTCTCAAGGGATTTGTCTTGAAATTGCCCGACTTCTGAACGAATCAGGTATCTCCATAAAAGATGCATTCCTAGATCTGAACTTCTGATTGGTGCTGAATATTTTGTTTAATTTTATGTATTAGCCACCTGAAGTTGTAGCATGGCTTAGATGGATTGAGGGTTGGGTTGAGAATCTCTAAAAACCTACAGTCATTCTCCCTTCATGGAGGCACTTGTTACTTCATTAACTGGTCTGTTAAACCGCTTTGAGCTGCTTAGAGGAACACTGCCGTTGTAGAGTAGAGCTTTTTTGTTATTGTTGTTTTGCTCTAATTTTAAGATCTTGATGACCTGCATTCTTTATAAAACAACTTGTGAATTTAATTTGCATTTAACTTGTGAATTCAAATGAGGGTTCATAAAGATCACATTTTTTATATTGCTCCAGAGGTTTTGGTATTCAGAAACTTGGACTTCCAATTAAGATTCTCAAGGAGAATTCTCTGAGGATGTTTGATATTTCAGTGGCACCAGTGGACCTAGTAATCTTAGTAATCCAAAGCGACTGCTGAAATTACTAGAAGATGCAATTCTGTCATAGAAAAATTGATGAGAGATTGTAACTCTTAGCTGTTATTCTTCAGAGCAGAAAGGTCAGGTTTCCATGTCAGTGTGAGTAAAGGAATTTTTAGGGCTCAACTCTTTGATTTATGTTCCAAGGAGCACGAACGCGTGCAGAAAATTTCAAAGCTATCCTCATCTTGACTCTGAAAGCTTAGAACAACGTAGCTATTAATACACTCCCTTAAAATGGTACCGTATTTGCGTATTTGAATAGTGCTATTTATAATGCTCTTTCAGGGCACTGAAAAGCAAGGCCCAATTTTTAATAAGATTTACCTGGCTATATTTGCTCTTATTATTGTTGCCTGGTACAGCTGCACAACTTGAGATGCACTTCACCTTCTTCAGTCAGACACCTTAGAAGGGCCCATAATACGGTTTTTTATTCCAGATTATACTGTTGTGGGTTGTAACTTCAATAAAATGTAGAGCTTCATTGAAAATAATCATTAAATATGACATATTAAACCTTATATTATGCAGGTGCATGAGTGCCGTAGAAATAAGTTAAATATTGTTTCTATTTTTTTTTCACTGAATGAATGTTTTCAATGAGAAAGCTAAGGAAATCAGGAATGTTTGGTTTGTTGCATAACTCTGCTGTCTGACTACAGACGACGATGCTGTGGTAAGATGTCTGGGCATTAGCTTCCTACGTTCTGATTGAAGTATAGCTTGATATAGTATTATCTGTGGAAAAAACCTTGTACCTATTCCAAAGCTTTTCAAAACTTCCTCAGTAAGGACCCGTTAAAATAGGCAACCCCCGCCAACACTGATTTTCTTTAGAACTCTCATTTTACCATTTATATTTCATTGAGTATCACCACAAAATTGCAAGTTCCAGTTCTGCCTTCATGTTTTGGTTGATTTATTCTGCTTTTTGTCATTTTTAAAATCTGCTAAATGAGGATGATAAATGAGACAACTCTACCAGTGTAAATGCTGTTGAATATTTGTAATCGTAGTTTCAATATACCAGATTTTGTTAAATGGTTTTGCAACAAAATTAGCAGTAATCAACATATTTTATGATTAGGGGTATTTTACAGCTCCAACAACCATAAGAAATTGGAACATCATCTTAACAGTACCAAGAGCCCTGCGTTGCAAGCAGTGCAGCCAGCTAGATAGCAACTGGAAAAGTAATGATGGTTTTTTTCCACTGAAAAGTGAGGAGAAAAATAGCCATTCGTATTTCAGACATAGTGTAATATCAGAAAGTAACAATGCTAAATTCACAAGCTTGCTGAGCAACATGAAGATCTCGTGTTTTCTGCTTGGGCCTCCCTAAGCTGAAGAGAGCATCTGTGTTGTCTTGAGTTGGACACGCAACGAGGTTTTCAGAAGGCGTTATACATGGGGTTACCCAGGGTACAAATCTTACATTCCCTTTACCTGGCTCGGTCTAGAGTTAGTTCAGTTCTATATATCCTAAAGCATATGTTATGGTAGATTATTTATCGGAGACAAGTGTAACTCAAAACTAAGCTACAGTGTACAGCAACATGTTTTAACAACTCTGAGCCTCAATGAATGCAAATTCATCACTGTTTTCTCAGAATGAGATTCTGAGTCTGCCTCAATTTGGGTTATCATCTGGCTTGTGAAGGCTGGAAGCCAGCACAATTCCTGAAGTGAGGAATTGTTCATTTGTCTGACGGGTGAGGTCACCGTTTGCTTCACGATCCATTTGACTATTCTAAATGGGATTTTGAAGAAGCTGATATCTTAGTTATCCTTTTGGCTCATCTCCAATATACACACATCAGGAAAATAGTAACATTTGTGGTGTAACTATTTGATCTGCTTAAAGGTAGGGTCTCTTGAGAAGAAAAGAAACCATGAAAATTGGATTCCATCTCCGCAATTCAGGAAAAGGAGGTGTAGTTTGAAGAGTATCCCATATGAAGAGTATCTGCAGAAATCCCTTTTGAACAATGGGATGCCGCTCTTCATATGGGTTTTGTTTGTTTCGTTAGTAACAACGCAGGACAAGAAGACGCATGGGTTTTCTTGCTTCTTGGCTGTGATTCTTACTGGGTTTCTGTGTAGCGGTGGTAGCTCAAGAAGGATACACAAACAAAGGAAACTAGAGCTCTCTCAAATCTGCGTTGAAAAATTCATAAGTACATCACAGTTACTGAGGAGCTGTAGCTAGTCACGTAAGCTCCAGATAACTACTGCGATGATGGCAAGCTTTGGAGTTCGAAAATGTTTGAAATGTTACATTCTATTCACTGCTTGTCTGATTCAGTAGAATTACTCTTGCTCAAAAAATTCCTTACTCCTTACTGTTTGTTTCTTTAGTAACTTCACCAGTAGTATGCCTTTCTAAGCCAGAAGGTCTGATGTATATAATATTTGCGTTCTGTTATCTTTCTATTTCATTAAGTCAGTGGAGTTAGTACTTTTAATGGATTAATTTTCCTGAACCGTTAATCAAAATTTTTTTGGCGGGGGGGGGGGGGGGGGGCAGGGGAAGTCCCTTTTTATCCTTGGGCTATTTTGTGGCAGTCTATTAGCTTCCTTTTCTGTGTGGTTGTTCTAAAAGTAACTTAACAGTATGAGAAAATAGCAACAAAAGAGCAAAGAGGATTAAATAGTGAAAATGCTAGGAGAAGCAGGCAATCCTAAGAATTTCCAAAATTTATGAATGAGTTAAGAAACTATAGGGAGGAATTTTTACAGCACGAAAGAGTAAATAAAAATGAACGTAGAAAGCTGAGTAATGATGCAGAGATGCAGATATGGTAGGCGGGTAGATGGATGGATGGATAGATAGGTAAAACGATACCGAGTAGTGAAAGCAGACTGAACATACCGAACAATCTTCCACGTGTAAGCAGTGCTCCTTAGCTGGTTTTGCTGAAGTAGGACTGTACACCGGGGATTTGCAGATATCTCCACAGAGCCCTCTTCACATAAAGCCATGTCAGCAGCACCAGCTTCAGCACTGAGTATTGATTTCAAACTCACTTGCTAAAAGAAAGAGGACAAAGTAACTTATAGAGACAGATGGTATTCAGATTTCAAAGAAGGTGATATGGTGAGTGTGTGAAAAATAATGAATGTAAATGTGCATAGAGCCAAACACTTCAGGGAGAAACAGGTACCACCTGAATGCAAAATCTGCACGTCTGAGTACTCTGCAGGGGCTGGATCTTTCAGCTGAGAGAAAAATGCAAGACCCATGCGTTACCGTTTACTCTCACCTAAAATGTTCCTGCTTTGTATTGGTATCACACCTAAAATTGAAACGTATGGCTGGATCTTTGAGTAGTCTCAGTGGAGAGGCCTGGGGGCCTAAATTCCTCTTGTGCGGAAAACTTCCATTTTGTTGATATGTTTAAAGATAGATATGAGATATAAATACTTACCTTTTTTATATATTTTAAAAATCTACTTTTTATGTATATTAAGCATTCAATAAACACTTGTACATCTCTGAAGGCTGATCCTTTGCAGAGGAAAATTGTCATTTCAAAGCTATTTAGGTGAAATTCCACTGAACGCTGTCACACCTGAATGGCTTTGAATCACTTACAATCAGATTTTTTTTAAGACTTTCAAAGTCGTAGGCGAGTTCTTTGTCAGGGTTTTTAATAGCGGTTGGATATCTAACAGTGCAGTAATTGTTAGGAGTTACGCACCTAATGCTCTTTGCAAGGTGTTGGAATTCTGTGCGCTCCAATACTTTAAAAAGCTGACCCTAAATAGCTAAAACTTCTTTTCAAACAAGTCTGTATGTTCACCAGAACATTCAATCCTTTCTTAAAAATATGACTTTAGACCTAAATAGCTCTTCCTGGTTACCTCTTTTATAGATGCATTTGTTACGGAGTACTTATGGCTACACCTAGAGTTAGCCCTGAATTCTGACTTAGGCAAGCTGCAAGCTTCATCGTAAGTCATCTAGCCTCCTGAGTGTAACTGGTAGATGGTGTGTGTATATCATTGCAGTAATTGCAAACTAAGGAAGATATAAAAGCCGTGGGTCCCTGGCATCAGCTCTCTGCAGCGCATCACAGACTGAGGAGCCCTTGCCTAGGGGTACGGGAGACATCGTGGGATGCAGGGGGAGAGCATTTGAGGACTGTACAAGACTTGTTAGGGGAGAAACTGAATCAGGGAAAGAGCAATCAACATGCTTTGGGATCAACGTTTTACAATCACTACAAAACCTTTTTCTAATATGCCAAAGCAAGGATTTTTCAGATAAAACGGTTTGCACTGCAGTTTGCTTATATTACAATGTTATAAGCAGGTGCTGTTGTCTATTCAGCAACCTCCAATGCGTTGCTCTCGCTATTGTGAAGTGCCTTGGTGCCTAGGCTTCAGTAAAAAAGGAGGAGAAGGATTTTCAGAAGCACAAATAGTTGGTAGGAATAAATGAATAATGTACAGGAGCTTAACCATGTTGCTGTTAATAATTCACACTTCTCAAAAATGCAGGACTTTGAAGTTGCTGTTTTAGAAATCCAGCATCTAAATAAAATGGAAAAACAGAGTGGGAAAACAGCCTGTCATAAGAAAGCACTTATTACTGCTGTCCTTCCTGAAACGTGGTTGGACTCAAAGGTATTTCATGATGATTGATTTGGTAATTATCTTGAGCATACTTGAACATAAATAAAACTTTGCCATAAAGATTTTATGGATGTAGTCCGCACAGAAGCCCTGCATGCTCTCAGTGATAACAATGGGATTTCGATGGATGTTCCTGAGATTTTGATTGGATTTGCTTTCATGGGGTTTAGCTGTGAATAAGAAATGATGCATCCTGTATCTCATTATCAAATGTAAGTAGTGGATGAAGAGGAATTAAAAAGATGATATTAGTCACGCTCCAAAATGATAAAGAGAGCAGGCTAATGAGGTGAGAACAATTCTTCAAATTTTGGCCCCGTGTAAAGAGAAGTTCCGTAATCTTTATCTCCTGGACTCTCAGAGGTTTTTCCATGGCTGAGGCATGAAACAACTACTTTTTAGAATATTACTCCGAAGTAGCTATAATGTGTTGTTAGGGATAAATCCCAGCTTTCTATTACTTGGTACTGTAGAAAAGGAGCATCTCCAACTTTCTATCATTTTATGTCAGGAAATCTAGAAATAAGCATGAGATTGACTTGTATTCAGTCTGAGCAATGAACAAAGCGTTTTGTAACTGGCATTCGTAAGTGCTTGTACTTTCATGGAAATATTTTTTTCAGAAGGAAAAATGGTGCTTTGTGTTCTAATGACTAGACTTTAGATCTGTCCATTGGCAGTCTGGCCGGGTTGTTTTCCGTCTTGGTCACCACATGTAACTTTATGTCCAATTCTGGTGCCTCGGTTCTGGAGTGAGTTATCCAAGGGGCCACAGATTTGGTTTCTGACATGTTTGGGATTTGCTTGTGCTGAAGTCTAGTGCCTAGCATCCAACAGTAGTATTACTGTAGTCGTCGTGATTATTTAGTGATATAAACAGTCTTTTACTGTTTTACCTTTTATTAGACTTAATGATTCAGTTTGGTGAGATTGGAAATTAAAGCTTCTCTTCAGATGGCATGGGACTTCCTTAGAGCTTTCTGATGCTGTTACGTTTCTCACGAGTGTATTAGTTGGTCAGGTAAAGAGCCTCCTTCACATCTTGTGTCACTTCCGTATTATTACTAGGAGTGAATTGCTAGCTCTTGGAGGATCTGGGCACAAATCAGATGTTCTCATGGTCACAGTAAACGCAAAGAAGGAAGCTGTGCTTGTTACCTACTAGTGCCATCATCTAGCTAGTATATAATCTCTTAGAAATAAGTAATTTCATACCTATGGCCATCCATAGGTATTTGCTGGCAAACTTTCTACCTAGGCAGAAGGGGAATCCAAGTTTCTTGACAGGCTGGAATGAAAACCAGGCAAGGCAAGGAATCAAGAAATTGATGAAACTGGCTATTCAGCAATTTTTTTCTTTAACAAGTGAAAAAGAGAAAGAGATAAATGCCTTCAAAACAAACCTTCATTTAACTTAGAAAAGCATTTTTGCTAGTGCTAAATTCTGTCTGAGGTTAACAGTCACCACTCCAGTCCTGCAGTTGTTTTAAATTTTTCTGAGAGTAACCTTGGGCTGCTAAGAAAGCCTTGTAATATAAGGAAAAAGAACAAATGTCTTTGGTATGGATGGCTAATGAAAACTACAATCAGTAAAAGTATTAGGCATGGCTTCTTGACAAAATACTATGTAAAGTTCCAGGAAAAAGAGAGGGATCTGGGAAAAGAGACATAACACTGGGAAACTGGATTTTTTTGAGATGAATATTAAAACTAGTTTGTGCTCTCTGCTTACCAGATTTCATATTACGAATGTATGATGACTGTGTCTTATTAAAATGAACGGTCTTTTTTATAATACACTGAGCAGTATAGAAAATGTTTTTTCAAAACAATATTTTTTATGTGACTGTTATTTTTTGTTCAGTTCTTTATTATCTTCCAGGCAGGTGTTCCTGTATGCCACATAAGTTTCAAAACTCAACCATAAAAAAAGAACACTGAGGGTGTTCTTCAGAGTCGTTCTTTTTTTAGTATGTAGAACAATTAGTTCAAAAATACCAAAATCGTTAGGTAAAAAAGGTAATAGAAGAAATAGTAATGTGATGCTTGTCCATGAATTAAGAAAAAAAAATAAAACAAGATGGGTTTTATAGTTTAGGGTACATCAGTGGGAAAAACTCCCCCCCACCTCCCCAAACTCTGAAACTGTGGCATTTTTTAAATCTACTGTAGAAAAAATTAAGAAGAAATAACACTTTTTTTATTTTCAAACTTTTAACTGTGAACACTTTTCTTGTTCACGCAGAGGCTCCCAGGAGAAATGAATTTTAAGATATCAACCCAAAGTGGTGTGCAGAGGTGGAATAATTAGGGTATCATGGTTTTAATTTTCTTTCTGGTTTTGATAATTACTCACTTGTTTCTGCTGCCAGTCACTTTCTTTCTACTGGAATTTTAATAGGCTGTTTTGAAAGCTGCATTAGTGTGACTGGTTGGAAGAGTTGATCAGATTTCAAGAGAACTCTAGTCCTGTGAAAATTTGGACTTGCTGCCATAGAGTCACCATTTTGAGCATTTCTGACCGGTTCCGTTGGTGGTGTTACCAATTCATGACCAGGTAGCTAAAAGGAGTAAATTACAGAAGGATTGCAAAGATACCTCACTTGGTGTCTGGTCAACTGGGAAATGCTGTGAAGAAAGTATCTTATAAATTGAAGGATTGAGATAGATCCTCTCTCTTTTGCTCTCTGAATGCTCAGATAATCTAATCTTGTAACCCTGGAGGTGGTGAGAAAAATACCAGGTAACACCAGATAGAATATATAGAGAAGAACCAAGAGAAACTTAGTGGGTTTATTCTGTTATCTCTATTGATGCCTGAAATGGTAGATGTTTGAAGTGGTGGAAGTGACAGAGTGCGCTCCACCACTCCACCAAGGACAGGACTTCATTGCTAGATTTCACTCCTGTGCAAATACCTGTTTTTGGTTTTTTTTGTAATTAGGTCATTCTTTGTGCCCAACGTATTTATACAATTTATTCTTTTGTAAGAGATCAAGCTACACCCTTCCTCTCTTTCCATCCCAGACAGTAGAGGACAAAAGACTTTCCAGTTTCCCTTTCAACTTCCCAATACTTTGTGCAGAAGATGATGCTATTAGGAAGAGCGTATGAGAGGTATCTGTTACTTTGTGCTTATCAGAGACCTTCCATGACTTCTAGAGGGACAGAGAGACAATAAGTGGCTGGAAAGAAGGTCGAAGCTTTGGTAGCTCTCTCTCGCTGTTGAATATGTGAAGCTATTTCTTCCTCTGTGGTCATCTGCGGATCCTTGAGTGACACTGGGGCCTTGAAATAGTCCATTTCTACATGGTTGTGAGTTTTTAGTTCATTTCCAGCACTCTTGTTAAGCTGCCAAATGTACATTTATATTTTATATGTCCGGTATATATGTCCATACCTCAGAGAAAGGAGGTAGCTGTCAGTGAAAAGATGGTACCCGCTTAAACTATCACTCTTACATTAATTATGTGAGCATTAATACACCATGAGGAAGCAAATGATGACAGCTGAATTCAAACCAGCAGCAGCTTGGTCCAGAATGTTTCATAGATTTCATCAAGAACATCCTCAAAATTTATATTTTCCTGAAAAATACATTTTAGTTTAGAGATTTTAGCCTTTTAGTTTACTTTAGCCTCTTTTAGCTTCATTAGTGTATTTTCCTCTTCTTTGTTCCTCGCTTCATTTGAAATTCAGGGTTTTCAGGGGGTGCAGGGCTGGAGGGCAGAGGGGCAATGCTCCTTTAGCACATTTTATTGTTTCTGCTACTTTCATTCATTTTTACTCCTTGTGTTTATTAGATGATTAATTAATACAGTTTCCCCTAGAGAGTGTGTATTAATGTGGTTTTGGCTATGTGCTTTCTTTCCCGTGCTGTTTCACTTTTCATTTCTTGTGTTCATTTTTCTTGTAATGATGTATCTTTTGTAAACACAAGGTTTTCCTCACTGATTCTGTTTGAAATTTCATTTTATACTTGCTAGATACTTGAGTGCCGAAGTCACTGTAAAAAAACCTCTAGCCTAAAAATTGGCTATAACTATTGGATGAAGATATATTTTATGCTACACAATAATTGTTGAGTTACAAATTTTGTGATTTTTTTGTTGTTGTTGTTTGTTTTTAATACTTACTAAAACTAGTCGGGTAGCAGATGCAAATGTGCGTTACTATGGCAAGCTTTCTCGCAAGTAATTCTGGATATTGCTGGACACGTGAGCTTCTAGGTATAAGTGAGCAGTTCATTATATGTTGCTAATAAGACTTCATTCTTTTTTTTTTTTCCTTCCTTTTTTCCTAAGAACTGGCACCATGGATGCTGCTAATAAGGTTATAACTGCATATGAGGTCCTTGTATGCTAAGAAGTGAACCAAAGTAATACATTTGATGAGAACTATTTCAGCATCTGTCAACAGCACAGTATAGCTCTAGGGTACTGATAGCAGATTGCCTGTTGTTTTGCCTGCAGATTGTCTGAGTTTTAAAATGACACAGCACTGATGGTCCAATTCTCTTCAGATTTGTAAAATATGCTTTTAGTTTTCATTTTTTTTTCACAAGAAAACATAGATAGCCAAGAACCTGACCAAAAATTAGAAGTCATTCATTGGTAGTGGCCAAAAAAAATCTGAAGGTACTGATTAGTGTTTTTTGGGTTTTGTTGTTGTGTGTGTGTTTTTTGTTTGTTTTTTTTTTTTTTTTAATAATCCAGTATTTTGGGCATCCAGTGGGTAAATATTGTATCCCACTGCATTATGGAAGCAGACGGAGACTGAAATACTGATGGTTCCCATCCAAGAGCCTGCACTGAGAGAGCGCGAAGCAGTGGCGGGGAGAGAGACTGAGAACGGGAGAAGATCCTAACCCTGCTAGTTATCTATGGGAATATTTTTTCCCAATGCAGGAAAAAAATACTACTTGTCACAATAGGAAATTACACTTTTTAATAAATGCCTTATGAGAAGTTATTCTAATCAAGCAATTATTGATTCATGATCCTCTTCTCTTCCTCTTTTTCTCTCATTAATTTCTCTCAGTATAATGCGAGTCTACTTTGTAAACTTTTATAAAATTGTGGCAGGGGTTAGGTTTTGCATGAATTTTAGTTCAGGAAAAAGGGGGTCTTGAGGACGGTACCAAGAAATGTGTGACAACCGCTTAAGGAATAGAGCTGTTTCACAGTCTCACAGTTGTAGGTGCTGAATGAATATATGATGCGAAGTCAATTTTCCACAAATAGTATTTTTTCCAATGCAGGAAGTCATGCAAAAAACTCAGTCTGTAATAGTGGGAAACTGACAGTGTTAAATGCAGCGTAGTCTCTCTTTCTTGGTAAGCAGATGGGTTTTGCAGAGAGTTGTCGTCTTGCTCTGTTTGGAAGCTGTTGTTTCATTGAGGATAGTTGCAGCTGGAGTATTGAGTGCTCCTGTAATTGCAGAGTTTAGGCAACTTTGTTAGGCCAAGTTCTTTAATATGGACATCCATATTTTTAATAAAATTTCAGGAAAAAACAGCACTTTGCAATGGATTACTCAGGGAAGCCTAAGATTGTAGAGAAAGGACTCAGAATTTCTATTTCTTCAGTTTTGTAAAACTTTTACATTTTTGGCACTACTCTAAAATAAGAAACTATCCCTAAGCTACCACACAGTGAAAATTGCATACTTATCTTTAAAATAAATTTGCATAAATACTACAAAACTGAAGACTGAGATACTTAAACAGTACAATATTCCTTACAAATGTTGTGACCATAAAAAGAGATGTAGTTCAGTGGGATCATCTGCCATATCAACTTGCAGTATTAATCGTACAGATACAGAAGGTAAAGCTTTGTTTTTTGATACATGTAACTTCCAATAACAGCCACCTTGAATTTGCTGGACATCTGACTAGCAAAGGTGAGTTCCTTTCAGGAAACTCTTTACAAGTGGGTATAATTGTGTTGAAAGACATCTCTACTCCTTTGCATCTTTTTGTTTCCTTATTTCATTTCTCTGTTAGTTTGCAGTACTCGGGAGATTCTTCTTAATCAACAGTTTTGACTTCCCATTGCCCCTTCTGTTACCATATTTTGAACCTTCATCCGTTCCACTTTTATATATACTTTTTTTTTTAAAAAAAATCTTTTATCTTTTGTCTTCATTCTGCTGTAGTTGCTCTATTAGCTTAACTCTTTCTGCAGGCTTTTTTCTTTCTTTTTTTTTTTCCTTACTCTGAGGAAAAGCTTCCAGAACTGTGTAAGAAATTAGGTCAGAAGGTGTCTCTGGAGGCACTTGTCTAAAAGTCTGCTCCAAGCAGCCCAACTTCAAAGCTAGGTCAGGTTGTTCAGAGCCTTATCCAGTCAGGTTTTGAAAATCTTCCATTCCACGGCCCTCTCCGTCCCCGTGCTTCACCACTCTCACTGGATGAATTGTTTCCTTGTGACCAATTGAAATTTTCCACATTGCATCTTGTGACTGTTCTCTCTTGTCTTTTTGCTGGGCGCCTATGTCTCTCTTCTCTCTGGAACTCCTCTTTTTGGGAAGTGGAGTTATCTGCAAATATTGCCCTAACGTGCAGTTAAGTTGTCCCTTAGACTTCTCTGGTGAAGCCTTGTTTCACCAGCTGCTCTCCCTATGCTACGTGCTCCAGCTTCTTAACCATCTTAGTAGCCCTCCATTGGTCTGTCTCCAGCATGTTGGGGTCTCCTGTACAGGGGGGCCCCGAAACTGGGCACTATTCAAGATGTGGCTGCAGGAGGGTCACCTAGACAGCAATAATCCTCTTCCCTTGACCTCCTGGCTTCACAGTTGTCAGAGCAGCTCAACAAGGAATCGGCCTTCATTTCTGCAGGGGCTCACTCTGACTCCACTGGGAGTCAACGTTTTGAGAGGTGCACTGTCAATTGTTATAGCCAGTAGCCAGCACCACAAGTTTCTTAATTAAATTGTTTTGTTGGTTTCAACTAGTATTAAGGCTTTCACTAACAAAGTGAGCAGGGAACTACTTCAAAGTAGTATGCGTGGCTCTATCATTTGATGTGAATGATGAGTGATTTGGCTGCTGGAGTGGTTAACATTTGTCTTGAGAAGGAGAAGCCTGTGAAGTATTTGAATAGGTAACAGTTCATATATGAAACTTTTTGTTTTCATGGCTCCAAATACTGAGTGCCTTCTAATTTGCAGTCCTGGCTGTAGTTGGAAGTTCTCACAGGCATAGATGACTCATGGAAAGGCAGATCACCAACTTTGGCTGAGCTCTGCTATTTTTATTTATTTTTAACGCAATGCACTGAATGAATAGGGCCTCAGAACCTGCCATCAAAAAAATAACTATAATCAAGTCATGTATTCTACCAGTAGCAAAACAAAAAGAGCAAAAACCCCTCACCCTCCTCAAACCAACCGTTTGGGGCTTTTTTTTTGGGGGGGGAGACGGACGTGAACCACTAATGGGAGACTTCCCATCAGTTTGTCAATTTGCTAATCAGAAATAAGATTCTCACAGTAATTTGAGTACTTAAGAAAACTGAATTCTTGGGGAAAGTGGTCCACCCTCCTGGAGCGAAATATAGAAGTGCACAGAGTTTACAGATAGAGCTTTGGAAAAAGTTGAAGGCAATTGAATGCACTAAAGAGAAGTAGTCACATCTCGCAGAAGCAGCTGATGAGCCTCAAGAGATGCAAGATATGTGTCTGTAACTGTTGTCATTCACCTTGGTGTGCAAACCAGGAGGACATAGGTGACTTTTGATGCAAGGCAGTATTACTTGCTACAACTTTCCAGCAAGAAATCTGGGCTTGTTTTTTTGCAAAATCTTTCTATTATTTGCCATGTTTGTTTGGGTTTTTTTAATTTTATTTTTTGATAATTAATTAAAAGCTTTACAGCACTAGTAAACCATTCCATTAGTGTCTGTTGATCACACCTAGGATTCAAATCACTTATGAAAATATTTACTGGCTAAACCTGAAGCTATAATTATCCTTTTATTAACTGTGTTTGAAAGAAAAGGAAATTTTGCACCCAACCTGGTCTTGCTGATTAATGTTAGCACTGCCTCTATTGAATACACATAGCCTTACTGGACTTTTACAAGAATTTTAATTATAAAGACTAGTGTGAGATCATATTTATTTTTCAGTCAAGTCAGAATTTTCAAGACACTTCCACTTGACACAAATTCTTTTTAACAACTCCAATGTTTCATGTATGGAATAACTTTTCAAATTGCATAAGTAACATCCATTGTTACAACAGTGATTCAGTGAAGGCAGGGAGTATTTTACATCTAGTTTGAAATTCCATTTAATAAGCATTTAAAAGTTAAATTGCTAATCTGACTTTAGTGACCATTCTGTCCTCCACACCTGATGGAAGATCTCCAAAAAGATTTCAGTTCTTTAAATGTGAGCTTTCTTGGCACCGCTTCTTCCAGTCTTGTTCGACAATTTTAAAAGATAGGGAAGTGCAAGCAATTTTTCATTCAACCCTTTTTTTCTAGCAAAAAGGATAAGCTTTGAAGAAGTTCAAAATTTAGAGTAGCAGAAGACTGAAGACTCTTTTTCCTGAAGTTTTCAGTTTATAAGTTCTTTTTCTTTAACTTAAAAATATAAACAAAGGAATTTTTGTTCCATTTAAATAAAATGTTTTTTGAGACAAAAAAATGAATAATTTTCATCTTTCAGGTGTATCAGAAAAAGCAGACTTTAAATGAGTTGAAAGAATTATGTCAATTTGGTTTTTTAGGTTAGTGGCTTGTATACCCCATATGTAACATCTTTACCATTATGCAGAAGCTAGTTCAATATGGGAATGTCACAGCTTTAGAACAAAAAGCTGTTCTTTTGCATCTACCTCACTGAAATTCATATGAATATTACAGGAAAGCATGGTGCTTTTAGTTTGTTTTAAGAATTTATTCCTTTGAGTTTTATTTTTCAGATAAAATAGGTAATATTTATTTCCATTGTCATCAATATTTCTTTGTGCTTCAGTGACGAGTACAGCAAGAACATAATCAAAATGAACAGCTATAGTGATAAAGTGTTTCTAATGATAATGTGCAAAGGTTTTCTATCAGCAAAATGTATTTCCCTTAGTATCTGGAAACAACTTTTGAAATCAAAGGCTGAAAGCTTGTGGAGACAGACAGCTGGAATCACCGTAGCAGAAAATGTTTAATGTTTTGGCTTCCCTTCAAATACTGAGTAAGGTTATTTTGTACTGTATCTGAAATTGAATCTAAGCAGTTCGTCGGATGTAGTATTATGGTATTAATTCAGTAGCAGGGCTGAAAATCCATTTGGTGAATTTGGTTCATTTGGGAAGTTTTGGATTTCTTTTTACGGTGGAAGTAGAAATGTGGTTCTCATTGGAAGCCAGTTTTACTTTTACACCCGCTGGCCAAATTTAATATAATAAGGCAAAATAATTGCTCTTATGTAAAAGCAAAAAAATGAGAGAAAGAACAGTGTTGCGATTCCCCTTTTTCTTTTCTAGAACGTATTCTTATTTCTGTTACTATTTTACCTGAAGGAATATAAAGGCAGCAGAGTGGGTACAGCTGCAGAGCTTCCAGCTGAAGCCAAGGGAGAATACAGAAGTGTTACTGTATCAAAGGAATGTTTCTATTGAATTGCTTCACAACAAACATTTTTATAAGAAGTTGATTTCCCCCTTATTTATGGCAGTCAAACTCCAAAACACTTTTTAAAACAGTGAATTCATAAAAGTTGTTCCCCAAACTTCTGTCATCCTTTTGTCTCTCCCTCATATAATAGCATCTTCCCCCCCCCCCCCCCTTTTTCCCCCCTGTTGTCTTTTAGGCAAGGAAAACTTACACAAATATTGTAGGCATAAAAAAATAATCATTCCTTAAAACCGGTTGCTGATTGGTTTTGAATTGGTTGCCATTTGATTTTGGCTCATTGGTATGTAGCTCTCCTTATCCTTTAGGATAAGAATTACCCTTCCATCCTTTGCATCCTTTTATTCAAGCAGTTTCAATTAATTTATACTATCTCCTACAGTTCAAACCCTGAAATCATCATTATGTGTCTGCATCTCTCCCTTCGCCATTTGGAAGTAGAGTCAAATCTTTACTGTGTTTGGAGAAGTTGTATTCCATTTGTGTTTGGCAAGTCATTTATACCATTTCAAGTGCGAGAGGATTTTATTCTCACTAGTTTATAGCGTGTTTTTGTTACAGCAAATAAGTAGAAAAAAGGATTTTTTTTGTCTTACATTTCCTCACACTCTTGCCAAATTTTATGAATATAGTTCAAAAAAATAGTTCTGGACAACGTGCATCAAAATGAAAGAAAATTTTAAGCAGATTAAGATTTTTAATTGGGTTATGAAAGGGAGCTGCTTTCTTGTCTGACACTTTCATTATCAGAAAAACTAAACAGTTTCATAAAGATGCCTAAATTCATGCATACTCCTTCCTAGTGAAATCCTCTTTATAGGTTACTTACAGAATATGAAAATCGCCATTCCTCACCCAAGTAGTTCCATTTTTATACTTCTGCATACCAAGGAAAAAGCATGCCTTACCTTAACCTGGTATCCTGTTACCCTGTCCCCATACGTACGTTTTGGCTTCCACATTAACTTATTTGTATTGAAATAGTACAAGGATGCCTCACATAGAGGGAAGGGTTTAACTTTCCTAAAGGTGAAGCTGTGCTTTGCCCCAATAATGAAATCTATATGCTGTGCCTAAACCACACGAGGTAACACGACTCCTCTGTACCTTCCTTTAAGGTTTTTTTATTTAAGAGAAACATCCAGAATTATCGATGATTACAGAGTTTTATAAGTGTAATGTTAAATGTTTCATTTGATACCTTCAATAAGTGGGATCATTAAGGATGTCCATCTTAAAATTTTTCAGGTCAAAACAGGAGGATGACAATTTTCTTTACCGAGAGGGTGGTCAAACCCTGGAACAGGCTTCCTAGAGAGGTGGCCGACGCCCCAAGCCTGTCAGTGTTTAAGAGGCATCTGGACAATGCCCTTAATAACATGCTTTAACTTTTAGTCAGCCCTGAATTGGTCAGGCAGTTGGACTAGATGATTCTTGTAGGTCCCTTCCAACTGAACTATTCTATTCTATTCTATTCTACAATTTCTTCTCTTCTGGTGAGACTAGGAGGCTCTTTGGTGGCAGTTTTCTAGGTGTTGAAGCTTATGATATAAACCAAGAAGTTTTACGCTCTTTCATAATACCCAAGGCATTTCACTTTCTCCTAATCCAGAAGCAAAGTCATTAGCTGTCATCTTTAAACCGCTTTTAGTTCACTGGAGTCCTGGGCAGCACCAGGGTTGGGGATTCCCACGTGGTGCTTTGTACAGCCTTGGAAACGCACTAGCTCGTGAAAAGACCCAGCTCTGCCTGTAATGAGCCAACTGCGACAATCTCTCACTGGTCAGAAAGGGACGTTTAAGTCTGTTGACAAGGCAGCTTGCTGCTTCTGTGGGTGGGAGGACAGGAGAAGCATGAAAGTCCATAGCTTGGACCTTCTTGGCAGCCTAGCGAGGACCGTGTCATTACAAATAATTAAAAAAACCTTCCAGGTATGAGAACAAACTTGAAGGCGACTTTGCCATTTTATTTGGAAGACACTTCTTTTCCTACATTTGAAGTGTTCTGCATGGCTCACGAAGTGAAAGGAGACATCTATAAATATGAATTATTAGAAAATAATTTTCAGGTTTTGTAAATCACAGTTTGTCATTGCTTTGTATGCTGATGCGTAGAAATGGTTGTCAGCTGAACATTGCTGTCTTTAGAATTAACGTATCATTAGGCTTTTTGTTGAAGTGTACTTGAAAAGAGCCTTTGTACATTTTCACTCCTTTTCTCTGTTTAGGGATATGTTTCTTTGAAATAGATTATAAGCCCTGGCAATTTATTTAGAAGTTCTGTTCCTCCTATTTTCTTTATTTTACACTAATCTTTTTCTGTGACTGGAAACAAGATCACACAAAAGGGGAGGCACTGGGACATGGTCTTTCTACTTATGCTAATTTCATATTAATTACCATTCTTTACATATCTAACTATAAACAATATGTTATAACATCTAGAAAACTGAGGGGTTTTTAAGTGAACCTCAAATGCCAAGTAAATTTTGCATATGTATTTATATATATATATATAAAAATAATTAATTTCATGTTTTACATAAGGTTTTGTGAAAGCGTTTCTGACAAAAGATACTTAACTTTAGAAGTGTCCAGCCCTGTTATCTTCAACCAAGGTAACTTAATTTTTTATGGCTGATGTCAGCAAGAGCTATTGGTATTTAGCCTACCTGGGGCCCTAAGCAATATAAATCCAGAAGTGCTAAAAAGTTTTATCATAGCACTGCATAAAATTTTGGACCCATTTTTGTTGTCTTAGGAAGTTGTGATAGATAGAAAGACAGATTTTGGTAGTCAGTTTGATGTAATGATTTGCCTATAAGATGGGATGAAGAAAAGAGTCAACAGTGAGAAATGGTTTGGAGTCCTGTTCACAACTGGTCTCGTCGTGTCTTCTTCAGCATGGCCCCTTCTTAGGGATAGCTGTCAGGATGAGCATGTCGGCTGCGATGGCTAGAAGTCTATAGATAGGAAGTAGAGTTCTTTACTGGGCATTATGGCTGAGGACCAGAATTCAGAAAAAAAAAAAAAAAACAAACCACAAACAAAACCAAACAAGACTTTAGGCCAGCAAATCTCAAGGACTGAAGCATCCTTATTTCTGAAGTCCCAAAAGAGTTGATCCATCTACTGTGTATTAAAACCTTGATATATGTATTCATTAGGTGGTAGTCCGCTGTTTAATCAATATTTTCCCAAGTCAGCATCATTCTCACACCTCTTCATATTTTGCTTTTGGTCCCTGGTCTACACACTGAGCTGGGTGGTTAGAATGGGCTTTTTAGTCAAGTTTCAGTCTTCTGAACTGTGCTTCAGCCAAACTGGATGGTATTCCAGTTGATTTATGCTAATGTTCATAAATTTGGAAAATCTTGAAGATGGTATCAGTTATTTTTCCTTTTCATAGAATCATAGAATGGTTTGGGTTGGAAGGAACCTTAAAGATCATCTAGTTCCAAGCCCCCTGCCCACGGGCAGGGACACCTTCCACTAGGCCAGGTTCCTCAAAGCCCCATCCAACCTTTTATTGCAAGAATCCGAATCCTGTGACACGGTCCATCGCTGCCTGCACGCCAATGAAATTGCTGGATTGTTTGCAAGGAGCACATTATGTGCTTTTCTGGATAGGCTCAGAATGAGTCTTCCTTGCAGGTCTGAGCTGCAAGGAGAGGATTATATTAAACAAGTATCATTGCTTATGATACCATTGCATCGCTTACTTCTAAGTCCACCTTTAACAAAAGTATGAAAAATGGAAAAAATAAACTCAAGTTGAGTCTTTGTGTTGAGTGAAATGAGTTAATTGCAAAATGTGAATTTTGTAGTCTCACTAGTGCCAGCTGTTCATACTATTCACCTTTTTTCCACTCCCTTAAAAATTAAAGCATTTTTCTTTTTTCCTCTTTTTTTTTTTTTGACACTAAGATATATAGAAATAGTTTCCAAATCCTAAAACGCTAGTAGTAATTTTTAAAAGGCCAATAATTACCTATAAAAAAGCTTTTGATGGATTTAACTGAGACTCTGATTTTTGTGTTGGGTATAACTCCTCTACGTTTAATTATACAGAATACATCATAATATTAATAATTCTAAAGGCAATGCTCTAAGAGCAAAAGTGAGGCAAGTTTTACAGTGGTAGAGATAATATCTTTCATTAGCTAGCATAATTAGAAAAGTTAGACAAGCTTCTAAGGATGTAAGAACACTTTGTAAATCTGAAATAAAAGCTGCCAAATTCAAATGTAAATTAAGAAATTGTTGTGAGATTAATAACCTCTATTAAACAGGGTCCACTATCTTGTCTTTCAGATGGTCTAATTGATTTAACTGAATTTTAAATTAATCAGGGGCTTCTTGGTATTTGATAACTCTTATTCTACTGTGGTTAGAAATAGTTACAATTTTATGCTGCGATATTACAAAGCTGTGCACGCACACTTGTTTTATTATAGGAAAGTTTGATGTAAATGAACATAATTGACACAATATTGAATACCTCTTGAATGTCTCTTAACTTTGAGCACATGAATAGTCCTCTCAAATAATGCACAGGACTACATGTTATTAAACTGATGCTGTGTCTGTTGCGCTGTAGTAGTTACTGTGATAAATGCTAACGTAAGAGTTAGGTTGAAACTTTTTCACGTTGCCTGTCTCCATTTCGAGGTATGAAACCAAGCAGTTGTGCGTTAATAAAAGTATTGACTTACAATGTGAAAGGTTTCAAAGTATGCTTCACTTACAGAATACCTTCCATTGAATTTTATGTAACTCCAACTGCAGTGTCTGCTGAGAGCTGCTCCTTGAACAGTACTCAGAAACTGCTTTTTTGGTGCATATTTGAATTTTAATATCTGGGAATTGCTCTGCCTATCCTGTACTCCAGGATGTTCCCCATAGGCAACTTCTCTTTCTTGTGTTAAACGCTATTCCCCCCCCCCCCCCCCCCCCCCCCCCGGCCTTATCATTTTCTTCACATTTTGTACATGAATGCATTCTCTGTGGTTGAATATTCTAACTAATAGATAAACAGTATAGTAGCATCAACTGTGATTATTTTTTCTTTTAATGTTAGATAACTGCATAGGCACAGGGGAAAAAAAAAAAAAGGCATATTTCCTCGGGCATTTGACATGGTGTGATGTTCCAGCCATTTTGCTGTGCTCTCATCTTGTTATAAACGAACTCGTTTGATGTGACAGCAATATACGGTATAAAAATGTGTTGAATTACAAAACTGCCAAGCCAGGAGAGGAACATGAACTTTTATTTTTAGACTGTACTCCAAATTCTTTCTGGAGTGAAATGTATTTTCTTGGGCTTTCCAATGTCTTCACTATCCACAGGCTTCAGACCATGAAGCTACCCTGATCCTGCACTGCTAAATTATTTTTTGCAGGATGCTAAAAATACAGAACTTTGAAAATATTTTGAGGCAAAATTTTGAGTGCTTTCCTGGTCCCCAGTTGGTGTATGATTCTGTATTAATAAGATGATTAAACACAATCTGTGACACTGATTCTTGTGAGATCCTGCAATCTTCTTAAAAAAAATACATCTATGATTAACTTGATGGTATTTGTACCTCCAAGTTAAAAAAAATAACTGCAAGTTCTCCAGGTATGTTAAGTTAGATAGTGAGACAATTCCTCATTTAAACATTACATTTAACAAGAGAAACTGTATGCTTATTTTAAACTTATACTTGGCAGTGGCCATAATTTTATTTTACGTAATGCAAAATCAGTGAAGCTAATGCTCTTCAGCCTGTAGCGATTGTGGAAAACATGTTTTAGGAGGACTGAAAATGTCTCATACCTGTAATAGCTGAGCTTGTGGCAGTAACACATACTTAAAACCAGACTTTCCTCTCCGTAGGCTGTAGTGAGTACCACCTCTAGCTTTCCACATAGTCCTGCAGCTTCTTGGTGTGCAGCTTCCTTGCTACCCAGGAAGGGTAGAATTAATTTATGTGAAAGCTTTTATGACCTGTGCTAAGTGGGAGGTCAGACTATTATCTTTTCTAAGAAGAACGTGAAATCTGTATCTTACTCTTAAAAGGTAGAGTAATATGCGTGATAGCTTCAGCAGGAGGCTTCGTTTGTGGTTACAATATAATACAAAGATAAGATCAGTCTTTGGAGCTGGATCTTGTTACGTTGCATGTGTTCAATGGATGGGCATTATCAGGAAAGACCTTTTGTCACTCTGATTTCTCATGTGTGTGCGTATGTATGTGTACTAAGACCTGTGTCCTGCGGGATGCACACGTCTGCAGCCTCTCCTGAACTTGTTGTAAATGACATCTTTTTCTGCCACGGACACTGAGGGAATAACATTGGCTGGAAGGATGTTCCAGCTTTCTATGAGAGGAGATGCAGTGGATGTTATGAGAAGTGACAAAATAATGGTTAAAATGTATTTGCATTTGGGTTTGAAATAGAGAAATAAAAATTATATTCTATATGAGCAATTCTGTAATTTCATAAAGTTAAACATTAATAAAAGACATTATTCTTGATCTGTTAAAAGACATTATTCATGAAAAAATCTCTTACAGTAATATTGAAATCTGAATCAGGTGCAAAGATGAATATAGAAGAGTTGCATAGTTCTGTACATTTTGCTTAATTGTGTTTGTTGAAAGGATATCATTTTCTCTTTAAATCATAGGCTTTGAAAGAGCACTGGTAATTTTTTTCAGATATTTAACCTTTAGAGTTTTTAAGTGCTTTAGTAATGATCTCAACTTTTCCCCTGTAATTTAGGAAAATTATAAAATGACAGATTCTTAAAATAGCTCTGAACACCTCCACAGCATGTCTCAAGACACATTGAGCTGTCTACGTGGGCCTAATGTTCAGGTAGCTGACTCGAGTTTGGTACAAAGGTTGCTGGAGGAGGCTAAAGAAAGCCATCTAATTAACAGGCTTTTCATTGCGGCTTGCTCTAAGCAGCCTTTGTCACATGCTAAATCTCATCCGTCACTGAAAGCTAAGAGGGAGCTACACCACAGTTGGTAGAGGAAAAAAAAAATCACTCGGTTCTTCAGCATCACCAACTGTAGTGATCTGCAGGCGAATTCTTAGGCGAACAATAATTGCACAGCAATGAAATCCATATTCATCATGTGCTGGCAGTTCATATATTGCCTATGAGCAATAAAATCACATCTCAGTTTGTTTCAGTGTGTGCAAACAAATGTGTGAGAACAAAAACTGAACGTCACTTTCACAGGGACAAACTGGCAGCTGGGGTTAAGGAGAATCTTCTGTTCTTCTAGGTGTCACAACTCATTGATGCTTCTGGGTCTCTTATCAACTAACACAAAGGCTGACCAAGAGGCACACAGTGTTTGTAACCTCAGACATGAAGTCATCCATCTCTGGGTCTTGTCCAACGGCATTTAAGAGAGAAATGCGTGTAGCTCTGCTTCATAATGTTACGTGATACTTGGGTTTGGTTCTGTCACCAATGTTGACTTTATGCAACAAACGTGTCAGTTACAAAGCTTCCGTTTTAAAAAGCTCGGGAGTTACACTAGATTTTCACACTGCAAAGTAGACCTATTTAATAAGCAAATTAAAAAATCATGGTCTTAGAAGGGCTTCTGAGCTTGCTTCATCATGTAAAGATTTAGAACAATCTAAATCTTTGTCTTGGTCCAGATGGAGCTACAGTCTATGTAAGGGAGAGTGACTATAGTGCGTTTAGCAGTATTTAGCAGGAATTTCTGTTCCTTGGTTTTTGAAAGCAGTTCATACAGAACAAGAGTAGCGTTACGCATACTGAATGGAGGATACCAACATCTTTGGTTCAGGAAAATGGAAGTCTTGTCTGGCCGAGGTTCCTTAGGAGAACTTGTCTGCACAGTAAGCTTTTCTAACATTATTCTTGTGTACCGTGTTTTTCAGTAATGAGGTGACTGTGAAAAAGATGTTTTTTTTAATTACAGACATTATTAATTAGAAGAAACAAATGTTTTCATGAGATAGTTAATTGGTGTAGCCATTAGTAATGCCAGATGTTAAGGTCCCTTTAGGGCTTCAGATCCTTAATAATGACATTATAGGCCGCATTTTTAAAGAAGCGGTAAAATACACGTACTTTGTCCTCAAAAACTTTTTAAAAGACTCAGAAATATAACATAAGCGTTTCAGATAACCCTGTGACAGAGAAAAAAAATATCACCATAGCAGCTGAAAAACAAACTGCCAATATACGGAGTTCTTAAATAAAAAAAAAAAAGTATGTTGGATTGAATTCCCTCCAGACTAAACTCGGTTATTTATCTACAGTGTAGGTGCTGCATACGTAGTAGTAGTTTCAGGTACCTGCCAGCGCATACGTGCTGCGATCTGATGGATGTCATTCTGGGGAATCAATACTAATTATGCATGTGACCAAGTCTTGCAACCCAGTCCGTTTGATGCATCTTTTTATTTTTTTAGTCAGAAAAATTGGATACTAATAGAAATAACTCAGCAAGTTACTGAAGCAGAATTGTTACTTTTATAATAAAATAAATGGTTGAATGGTATCTTCGACGCCATACGCAGTCTCAAGAGATAGATGATTCAAAATCAGAGGGTCTGAAATGTTTAGAATTAAACTTCTAAATACTTAAACAGATCACTGGTGAGTATATGGCACAGCTCAAGAAATCATTAAAAACACTTTTGCTTTTATCCTCTCTGCTAGATGCAGGCAGGAAACATGCTAGAAGCAGGCGGGAAAGGACCTAAAAATTATTTCCCGTTAATATGGGAAGAAAAATAGGGCAAGTAACTGGAATACATACAATCTGCCGGTCTTTTCCTGGTCACACCTTATAGTAGAAATAAGACTTTAAAATAATTTTTATTTCTTAAGCAGTAACAGATAAATACAGTTTTGGGCCTTCTCTTGAGAGTTAAAAAATGTCCATAACATTATCATTCACCATGGTGCTAAAGACGGTGATTTTGTGTAAACAGGAGATAGCATCAACAAGCTATTAAAACCTTGTAAAACGAGCCATTGAAAGCTTGAAGTATCTGCTGATTTAATCAACTAAAACATTAAATTTATATTGGGAAGTATTAATAAAAATTGGAATTGTTTGAGGTCATCTTGCTGGTTGGGCATAAAGTCACAATTCCAGTAACGCAAAGCAAATTGCTCTGGGCGAAGCTCCATGAGAGTAAAAGGGAACCCCGGGAGCAGCACTGAAACGCACACGGACTGCATTAAAGGGGCATGTGAAGAGCAAGGAAAATAAGATACCGGTGTAAAATGCAGATGGCTAATAAGGCAGCTAATGTAATACCAGTGGTCAATAGGGTTTAAAGGCAGCAAGGCAGCATTAAAAGAAATCTGTTACAAATGAAATGAAGTGAACAAAATGCTGCCATAAGGGAAAGAGCCTTTACTTGTTACGGGCTGAGATCATGAAAGGCTATAGAACAGAAGTCAAAGTAGTAAATTTGTAACGAAGCAGAAATCATACGTCCACTTGTGTGATGCTGTGCAAGGAACAGAAAGTTTAACTTTTGTAACAAAGAGTTAGAGAGCTGTTAGAATATTTTTAAATCAGCCATCTTGGGTAATTTAGACTCAAGAACCTTGCCCGTGTGTCTAGGCAATGGGTGCAGATAGTTGCACGTTGGCTTTATCTAGGCTCTAAACCAATGGGATGGAAACCAGCTCTGGTCCGAAATCTAGGGAGACACGTTGTGGTTGTGGTGAGCCGGTGCCTTGCCTTTTGCAGTGCTTAATGTTTTGGGATATGCATTATGCTACCAAAAGAATGTATTAGCTTTTGCAGTAGAGGTCTTCTGTCTGCGTCTGGTGGTGTATCGTGGTCCTGATCTGCACTGCCAGTAGACAGGGTGCCCCGGGCTGCGCGGGGTCTTGTGCTGCCGAGACTCGGTGAGGCAGTGCCCGAGTTGGCACGCTTGGAGGTACAGCGCATTGCGTTTGGCAGCGTGGTCATGCACGCAGTTGTGGGAAACGCTGTTTGGAGAAGGACTCGGTGAAAATAACTGTCTCGGCTTCAGATCTACGTGCAGTGGGAAATAAAAAACATTAACGTGACTAAGGGATGGATTTAAATATACAACTAAATGAATGCTGGCATTATTTTTGCTTCTGTACAATGAGTTAGGGAGCTGGGAGGGTACGTTTGGATTATGTGGCACTAACTAGTTGTCTCAATTAGAAATAATCAAAGAATCATAGAACGGTTTGGGTTGGAAGGGACCTTTAAAGGCCATCTAGTCCAACCCCCCTGCAATGAGCAGGGACATCCTCAACTAGATCAGATTGCCCAGAGCCCCGTCCAGCCTGACCTTGAATGTTTCCAGGGATGGGGCATCTCCCACCTCTCTGGGGAACCTGTGCCAGTGCCTCACCACCCTCATTGTGAAAAATTTCTCCCTTATATCTAGCCTATATCTCCCCTCTTTTAGTTTAGAACCATTACCCCTTGTCCTGTTGCTACAGGCCCTGCTAAAAAGTTTTTCCCCATCTTTCTTATTAGGCCCCCTTTAAGCACTGAAAGGCTGCAATAAGGTCTACCCAGAGCCTTCTCTTCTCCAGGCTGAACAACCCCAACTATCTCAGCCTGTCTTGGCTGTAAATAAGGTGACAGCTACTCTTGTACTTTCCCTTTTTTTTTTTTTTTTAATTAAAAAAAAAAAATTCCTGTATTATGGAAAATGGATTTTCTGACAAGATACTTGGATACATATATATTTCTACCTGCTTGGCATAATTAAAATATGTAGGTAATGTTTACCATTGCACTGTACTCTATTGCATCAATCTCAAATAGACTCGGCCTTAGGAGAGAACTCTCCAGCCAGAATATCTCATATTTGGACTTTGCTATACCGTGAGTCAGTGGATACCTGTCTGAACAGCAAAGCATATTTTCTGAAGTCTAAAGACTTGAAAAGCTTTAGCAATATGGTGCTACACATACTCTGGTGCTAATCCAGGGAAGTACTATTAAGAATAAATGGCAGGCTTCATTTTGTTTTGGATTATTTTTCAGTTTTCACTGAAGAGTTTTCCAAATATATAACTCATATTAACAAAGACTACAGTAAAGTCTTAAGTAAATAAAATAAAATTGATTAGTCAGCGTGTACCTAGAATTTGGAAGAAAGAGAAGTATTGCACTTAAGACATGGGAACTGGAGTCAGAAACTTATCTTCCTGAAATGTGAAAGATGGAGGTTGGGTTTTTTTCCCAGAATTTGTAAAATTATTAATGATTTTGAGCATTCAGAAAGGCCCATGCTACGTAAATTTCAGCAATTCAGTGTCCAAACATAATATTCTATTAAAAAGTAACATTAGTAGTCCAGTATCCCCCTGGTTTAAATGCTTGTGGAGTGGAACAGCAATGACCCTGTCACGCAGAAGGGCTGTATTGTGGGTGGTAGTCGCTAGCTCAGAGGAGGGTGCTGGACACAGCACACGCACAGTGCTCTGTTTGTCTCTTGGGTTATTATTTTAGGGTATGGATGATTATCACAGCACCCTGCATGCAGAGAGTGATTTTCAAAACGAGAGATGCTATGATAACGGTGCAGGGATCATGGCTGTTTTCTGTATGCTGGATGTGAGAGAGTGTGGCTGTTCCTTGCGGACACAGGAGCAAGCTTCCGTATTTCTCCAGTGCCTCATAGCATTTTGAAGTCGCTGCTGCTGTTCTGCTGCTTTTCCTTCCTTCTTGGCGAGTATAACCAGACAGCGGTCTTCACGTGGGCCTCAGGTTCATTATCAGAGTGCTACCTTACATGGAACATTTAAAATGATAACACAAAGGCTGTAAAATTCAAAACTATGAGCGAAAGTGGTAAGTTCTTGCTTGCAGTGGGTTTCTTAGAAGTGTTGAGACCTCATCAGGGTGTGTGAGCTGTCTGCCTGTTTGTGTTCCTGCGACGCGCGCAGCAAATGCACCACGGTGCCTGATGCAGAGCTCAGGAGTGTCTGGCTGGTGCTCTGGTCTCCTGACTCATCGATGGAAATCCAGGTTATGTTATCTAGTCAGTGTCATAAATTACTTTCAAAAGAGGGGTAGTGTCAATAGTTTTTTATTGATTTCTTTTTTTTTTCTTCTTCCCCCAATATGGTACAAGGGGCTAACTGATTTAAGAGGACCTTTTAAAAACAAATTTAAAAGATGGCTGAGACTTATCCTAGATTCAAAACACTAGGAGATCAATGCATACGTGGTGGATAAGACACCAAATGCAGGTTGCAGTCATTCAAATACGTTTCTTTTAAAGTTCTCATTCCAATCTAGATGATGTTTAATGAAATGTTTGAAGAAGTACCGTATCCCCTAACCAGATAATATTCCTAGCAATCATTTATAATACCTCATTACACATCTCATCCATGACATATTTCATCCAATTTCTTGCAAAAACAATGTACCAGCAAAGTAGGAAGTGTTGATGATTTAGTTCTGAGCACCGTCTAATACCACATCTGAAACAGATGTATCTTACTTTACCCAGAAGTGTGCCCAGCATACAAAGTACTCCTTCCCAGACGTCAGGCAGCAGTCTGTCACTGCTTTAAATCCAAGTACATAAAAGAATTATATAGGAGGGCAAGTATAATCATTTGTACAGGTACTGAGGAATCTGAACAGAACTGCTTCACTCTAAGTTACAGGAAAATGCAAGCGGCGAATGAGTTCCATAATAGCGGCTATAAGTCAAAGTAAAGGAAAAGTCTCCTCAGGGGTGATATTAACATTTACAGGAGTAAGAACAGACTTTAAAGATAGTCTGGCGGAGTGCCCAAGACCAGCTCCATTGTCTTTCTCAAAAGCATGGGCACTGACCTGTCTTCCAAACAAGAGAACTTGAAAAATGCATGCGTAATTGATTTTAAAAGCCATCCAGAATATATTTCCTTTCCATGTGGAAATGGAGACGTCAGGGAGTAAATGGGATAAAAGGATATATCCAGCCTTTCAAATTTAACCCAGGCATTTCTCCTTTCCTAGTATTCCTCTGGGCATACTCTTCCTCCTCCTATCACCTCAGCAATAATAAACCAAAAATAATAATACTGGAACTCGCTGAACCTGGAAATTCATGAATAATAAGAAATGATTGCTTAAACATCTCTGTGTTGGCTTCATTGTGATTGTGTTTTCTCCCAATGAACACCCCATTATAATGTAGTCCTCACCTCTGTGCTAATGTCTGAAGACAGCTGCACACTGAGACTTCCTCACATTTTGAATTCCTTTTCCCAGTCCTTTTCTGGCTGCGCACTCGTGTATTAATGCTGTCATGCCTTCAGCGTGCGTTTGACTGAGCAGAGCAACGGTGGAACTGGACTGCAAATATAACCAGTATCTGGCACTTTGCTTTTGACTTGCAGACGTTTTCAGAAAATGAGCGGAACTCAAACTGTGAAAGCTCATAGCTTTCTGGAGCGTGTAAATACTCTTTTTTGTAAAAAATTATTTGGAATCTGTCTCAATGGTCCACAGTGTTGATTGAGTAGTCTAAGTGGTACAGAAAAATACAGCCAGTTTCTGATAAGTGATCTTGGTTTCCTGTCTCTACTCAGATTTTGCTGGAATAACCTGCCTCTGTGTGACAACAATCTTTTTTTGTTGTTGTTTTTAAATGCTATATTACGTTATCTTTAGTACTATATGCCTCAATATTTCTCTCCTTTCACTGCGTTGAAAGCTCTGATACTGTAGAAGTCACGCTCAAATGGACACATAAATTTTGCACACACGTAGGTATTTTTCAGAAGACATTTATTGTCTTGGTCTGTGCCATCAACTGATTCACAGTCAAAGGGAACAGGAATGCGTCTCAGGGTGATGGCTTATGGACAGCCTTGCTTTGGGAGGGTAACAGTGACTGCTGGAGGTTATAATCTCAGGAGAGTCAAAAGCAGGAGCGTATTTGCATTGCTGTGGCTGCTTCATTACGCAGCCGCGTGGTGCTGCTGGGGCAGGCAGTGAAGGTGGGCTAGGCAGCAAACGCCGGGTTTTGGGCTGAACTGGTTTATGCTGCCGTGCCTCGGTCTTTGCAGCGGGGTCAGCAGCCCTCAGCAGCGGGGCCGGACAGACAGGTGGGAATAGACGCTTTCGAAAAAGATGCGGCTGGTTTCACTACAGATTGGAAAGGCACACTTATGTATTAAACTATTTTATCTTCTCAGTGCAGGGGGAATTAAGCTTTACACATACCAATAATCATCCATTTCCAAAATTGCTGGTTTAGCTTTTAATGCAATTAAAAAGGACAGCACAAGTAATAACAATCATGGGGAGATGAAGAGCAAAAAATCCCAGCAGTTTTCTTAGTGTGGTGTTTTGTTTTTTTTTCCAAATGTGAACCATGTTGCTAAGTGCATGCTCTAGTCATCTTTAATAGGTTTTACCTCTAAATATTTTATAAAGGACATTGCTGTTTGCCTTCCTCCTGCATGGCACTTAGAGTCTAAATTATCTTATGATAAATCACTTGTTGTGTATCTAGGCTTGAAGATTACTAATTCTAATAAGAACTAAATTCAAACATCGTCTGTTAAGATAACCTTAATCATGATTTCTGAAGGCAAAATTGACAGCTTTAAGTATATGTGCCTTAAACAACAAAAAAGACAGATGAATGTGGGAGTAGGATTGTAGTATTTCACTATTGCTGTCTATTCTCGGATCCTGACTGGTTTTCAAACAATGAGCTAAGCCCTCCTATACAGAGAAAAACAGTATAGGATGAATGAAGGTTTAATCCTTACTTCAGTGAGCACACAACTAAATTGACGGTGACCTTTATTTTTCCCCAGTAAATACTTTTCAGTGTATGTAGACTTGGAATCAATTTTTCATGCAGGAGGACTGTAATATTTCTCCATTCATCAGAGGTTGTCTGTTAAGCCAGTGACAGACATGCAAGAAACCTAGTTTTTCTGATTCTGAACTCCTATCTTCGCATATCTGCGCGTAAGTAATGGGTAAGGTAATTTCAGCTTATGTGTTCATTTAAAATATTGAGTGATTTCAATATGATTCACTGCTTTTGTTCTTCTTTAACAGATTTGAATTGATTTCCTTTAATTGAGCTTACTCTTCATACACTTGAGAAGTTTTTCTTGCATCACCAAATAAATCATGGTGATTCCTGGTGTCAGCTCTATATACATTTTGTGTACTTTTATTATGCGTTCATTATCATAACGGTATTTAGAGGCTTTTTTAAATGCATATGACCATATAAATACATATTAAAAGTCTGCACAAAGAGCTTTGAAGCCATTAGTGTTACTTTTGTAGATAAGTACTTAGGGATTGTTAAATCCAGGGATTATTTGACTGCTTCACATGTTGAGCCATTAAATCCTCAAGTGAAATATAGTACGAAATTTCTGGTGATTATGGATTAGCTTGTCACAGAGTTTAGCAGCAAACTCATTTGTCGTCTTTGAAAGTAGACGAGAACTAGTAAGTTAAGCAAACAGGAAGCCTGGCTGATCCTCAGCTGTGGAGGCACGCAAGAAAATGAAGGAAGGCCAAACCCTTCCAGATGCTTAATTTCTGTCATGTCTTAAAGTTCTTCTGAGAGGTTGGTCCACAGCTTCCTTCTCAAAGAGTTAAAGCCTCTAGCACAGTTTTGGTTGCTGAGATAAAGCCTGTGAGGCTGTGAATCCTAATGGAACTATTGTAAAAACTAGGCCATCTGTAGGAGTGATTTTGCTTGCATCAAATCCTTAAAAGCACCATGTGAGCACATCTGCAGGGATGGGTTCCTTCGGTTTCTCCGATCTTTTATATTTCTGCAAATCGTACTGACTAATGTATTTTTTTGTAATTTTGAGTACCGGAGGCTGGAGAAGAACTTTCCCGAGTCATCTGTTGAAGGCAACTTAAAAATAATATCATGATTTTAGCTTAACATGCAAGGTAAAGGGAAACTAGAAGATGTGATCTCAGTGTGTTGAATTGAAACCAAGGAGTTCATGGTCTTAACTCAGAAACAGCTCTTAAAAGATTATAAAAGTTGATAGGGAAATTGCTATGAACATAAATTGTAATTAGCTGATATTTTTTCATATTGTATTTAATATAATGCTGTGTTAACTCTTATTTATTCAGTTATTACTGGAATTCCTTTCCTATGTCATTACTATTATTTTTTGTAGACTGTACAGTGCTAATCAGTTCAGAAAAGCCAGACCATAAATGGATTCTGCAGCCTTAATTGCAGATACTGTATAGCACATCCTGTTGCATTTAATCAGCTCTCTTGCAGTTGGCTGCAAAAGAACCTGCAAACTCAGAGGAGCGTGATGCAAACGCTCCTGAAGGATGCTGAAGTCTGAGCCGCTGCCCGCGCACCCGAGCAGACAAGCCTCAAGCCTCTTAAGAGAACTGCAGCGTCTCCTGAGTGTGGCCATCGTAGCATAGGGCTGGAAGGGTCCTCTTGAGATCGCTAGGCCATTAGGATTACTATATTATTTCTAACAGATTTTTTTTTTTACGTTTTCTAAACAAGAAGAAAAGGAATTTTTTTTTAAAAAAAAATATGTTATTATGTGCTTTATTTTAGGGCTAGCTAACCTTCTCTGTTAAGAAGTTTTTCCCAGTGTGTAACTCAGTTGGCTTTCTTGCAACTTGAGCTCATTAGTGTTTTCCCTGACTGCTGTGGATGGGGAGAACAATTGGTTTCCCTCTCGAATACGTAACTGCTTATGTGTTTGAAGACTATTACCATGTCTGTCTTCATTCTTCTCTTGACTAAACAACCCCACTTTGTTCAATGCCTCTTCATCGGACATGTGTGCTAACTCTAATTCTGTCCCATATGCTCCTTTGTAGACTAAGTGATCCATTTTTCCTTTCTAAAATGAAATGCTAAGTATTTCGATGTATTTATTGTGTCATACTTTTTCAGTGAAAAAAGGCTATTTTTTAAATCTTTGTTCAAAGTAGGGGCCATCTGCTTTTGAATCCATGCTATGACAGTTTTGCATAGTCTCTGAAGTCAGGATTCCATATAAAGTATAATCAAAAACCTTACTAAGTCAACGTAGAGAATATACAATATGCTTCTCTCCATCCGTGAGGCCTGTTATTCTATTCTAGAAAGAATTAGGGTTAGCATGATCAGATTTGTCCCTGGGAAATACATACTGGTGTCGGCTCGTCTTTTGTGTTCCTTCTCATCAGCAGTATGCAACACATCTACACATCCCTGCCATCTGAAGAGGTTATGAAAAATAATTAATGTAAGCAAGCCTTCTCTCAGAGAATTATATTTTCTTTGTGACCAGTGTTTGTATTCACAGAGTTCGTGATACTTCCGAAGTATTTTAATCAGGATTTCTTTTTCTCTCTGTTTAACATGACTGCAATCATATGCCTTTTCCCCCCTGCGTTCTTCCTGGGTGCCAGCAGTGTGCGTCCACATTCTTATCACGGAGTTCCCCAGCACACTTAAAGCTGGACAAAAGGGCTATACAGCATGCCTGGATTAGTAGTGTGCAAGTTCAGAAAGGTGGAGGGTGGAGTAGATGAAGCATGGGGCTTTCGAACAAATTATTTAACTTACATCAAAGATTTTTGGGAGTTTACACTTTGACCAAATGTGGGTGTGTTTTTCTGCACATTTAAAAAGCAAGGCTTTTGCAAATTCATGTATCCCATTCTAAAACGTGTGGGCAAGATAGCTATTCAGTGAAAATGTCAGAATTCTTTTTAGCATTAGCAAATATTTTTTTCCAATGTTTTTGAAACAGCTAAAGCACTTTTTTAATTGAAACTGGCAAAAAGAAAAAAAAAAAAGCCTGGGGCACATGCCTGCTGTCAAAATGGATGGAGTTAGTCAAAATTTTATGCAACTTGTAATTCATTGTTGGAATATTTTGGAAAAAGACACATACCATTGCTGCTATTTACTGCAAACTATGAGAGGAACAACTACATAACAGTGCAAGGAGGATGAGAAGGTCTATATCAAAGCAGTGTTCTCCCTTCTGCGGTATTCAGTAGCACAGCTCTCGCCCAGAGTTGTTAGTGCTTTCTGCAAGACAGGGCAGAGGTACAAGTGCTGTGGGATGATCTAGCACCATCTCAGAAGACATTTTGTGACCTTCAAGTTTCCCTTGCTGTTACAGTAAAGCTTAGGTTTCTCGGAGGGGCCTGTAGGGTCCTACTTAGCACAGAATATCCATCTTATTTTCTGTATACGAGTAATGCATTTAAGACCTGGTTGTGTTTTGCTGCCTGCTGCTGATGTTCGTGAGCATCTTTCGGTTTACGTAACTAGGTTCTGACCCTAAAGTCTTGACTAAGAAAAGCGCTTGCACCGTAACTACACGCATGGTTGTGCAGCAAAAGTATACGCTTATTTATTTCCTACAATTTAAAATGTTTATAACTGAGTAGTGATGTGCTTAAATTGAATCACATGGCTGAGCTCTTTGCAGGGTCATGTTCTGTGAGCAGCATTCCTGCCGTGGTGGCCAGGTCCCTGCACATGTGAGGAGAGATGGAGGAGGTACAGCACCTTCTCCCTGGTCACTAGTTATTAGGTCAGTGCACCCTGCAGAAAGCAGATAGACCCTTTCATTTGCCCACACAGTATAAATCACAAATCAGTGTAAAGGTGCTAGAGGAGTTCCTTATCTTTTATCAGACAGATGACCAGAAAAAATACAAGTTATAAAAAGAAGTGATTAGAAAAGCATCAGGGTAATTAATATACAAGAGTGGAAAAGTGTGAACCCTCTTTATTGTATTAGTATAGGGTTCAAATAACAGATTTTACTTTCAATATCTTTAAAAATAATTTATGTCCTATTTCATGCTCACTAGGTTAACCTTTTGTTCAAGAATACTTACATGTGTTACTGTCTCTTAGAAATATCTATTTAAACAATGCATTTATTTGGAACTTGATTTAACTTGTAATTAGATTTAACTATATCTTAGTAATTCTCTTGCTATAGCATGACCACAAGGATGAAATCAGAAGCAGTAAATGTGTATGCTTTATTTTTTTTGAAAACTGCAACAAATACCTATTCTATTCTAGATATTTACACAATTTTATTGACAGGCACCTATACTGCAGTACACAATCTAGAAAATAAAGAGTGCGTATGTTCTTTCATTATCCCTCGCAAAAATTAAAATTCCCATGATTTTTTTTTTCCTTACAATAAGAAATAATTTAGCCTTTCTCCCATTTGCTGACAGAAGAATAGAGTTGGTGGAAAGAGAAGTTGAAATGGTAATAACTAGTTTATAACTGAGGTAATAGCTATAGGTTAAGTTTAGAATTATTTCTGGAATTAGAAACAATAAAAAACCAGGATGAAGAAAGAATTAAAAGGGTGAAGCTTTGAAGATTTGACAGGAAAAAGTGGCTAATTACACAATTGTATGGTACAGGTTCTATCAAACCTACAAACATTGGAACAGATTATTTATATTCTCTTATACATTGTATTTATACTCTTTATTATAGTTTTTCAATAAGACATTACCATACTGGCTTGGAGATTTTTCTCAGTCATATGGATTTGTTCTTTCCTGTGTAAATTTTTTTTTTTTTAAACTTTACTGAATTTTTTGGATGAGGAGTTCCACTTGGAATGGCATGGCTCACTTGGAGAAGGAAGAAAGGCAGATAAACCTCTCTAAATTATTTCCTCAGTACTGTTTGTCTTACTCTTGCCAATTTTTTCTTTAAAACTACCTCAATCTAAACAGTGTATTAATGCTATTAGATGTTTTCTTCTATCTCATCTTAGTTTGTTTACTTTGATACTGCTCTTTAAGTTGTATGTTTATTTTGGACCATTTCATGCCTCTTTAACAAGAGACCTACATCCACAAAAGTGAGAATGCTTTTTTTCACATTAATTACAGTTATTATGATATAGTACTATTTTATACCAAATTTCATGTTTCCTTCAGTAAATGTTTATATGTATTTTACTCTTTTCAACCATTGAGGTTGCGTTTATACTTGCATTTAGAAATAGATAGTTTATTTTACACTGCAATGCTTTATCCTCTGCGTCTCCCATGCTCAGCTTTGAAGGTGCCTGTTACAGGACTCCGCTTTCTGCGAAAGGACCATCCATTCTGCACAGTGCACAAAAGTATCTCTTTAGCAATGTACAATGCTTTTAACTTCTGCTATATTGTCCATCCGTGCAAAACTGTCTGTTACTGTCTGCTTTGATCTGTCTTCATCTTAATGTTTTTGAAAAATGTGAAAATGTTCACAGAGCTTTTTTTTGTTATTTGGCACAAAAAAAAGTTAAACTTGATTTTTTTTTTTTTTTTACTCATTTGTTTTGAAAGTTTAATATTTGTATTATTCCACCATCTCTTCCGTTGCACCAGTCCATCTGCCAAGTATGTACTAATCCTCCTCAAGAAATATTTGTTTTTTTCTCTGAGTATTAGTTTTGTGGTTATTCTCCAGTACACTTGGGTATAATCCATAGCAGCATATTATCCCAAAACAAATCTCTTCTGGCATGAATTCAGTTTTTTAATGAGTTTCCTTGCATCACTTTTCCCGTGGAAATACTGTAGCCTCAGTCCAGTCGTTGTCCTGAGTATCCTCTGCCTAACTGCAATTCCCAACTGAAGTTTTGCAGGCATCAGTTCCTCAACTGATACAATCAACCTACTTGCAGGTTTCCTTTGAATTGCAATCATGGGACTGAGAGCTTGCAATTTGTTCTGAACTGCAATTAAGTCTGTCTCTGTAAATGAAATCTGGGGGTGGGGGGGGGAGTTTTTCCAGATCTGACTGAAAATATATAGAGCAGTATTGCTTATGACTGAAAATGCGATGACCAAAATAAGCAACTTCTTTTTTTGTAAGTTGGTAAATGCTGAAGCACTGTTCAGGGTAAGACCTGAAGCAGCACCGTGCACCTGATGTATATGCAGTTAACCAGCCGTTCCTAATTTTGGATCAGTTTCTGGAACTGAAATACAAATTGAAGTAATCTGCAGGTTGATTTTTTTTTTTAAATTGTTGTCCAAGTCTCTTACAGAACTAAATTCCAGATAGATTTGCACCAAAGTTTGAGGAATATTGTGTTATTACTACTCTACTGACTGAGCAGCTCTTTTAAACTCTGATTTCCTCTGCACAACACATTATCCTTTTTACCAAAGGCAGATCTCATACAGGTTCTATATATTGCTCTGCAAAGATATATGCAAAAAGCTGAGCAAAACCAGAACTTTGTAATCATATTCCTATTGACTTTTTAGTGAAGTACACACAATAACGTGGCTTGGTAATATACTATGCCTTTTGTCTGACCTGAACACCTTTATTGTTGCATCAGTTATAATCTGAATTAGGTTGCAGGACCCTACTTCTAACTTGTTGACTTCTAATCTGACAAACCACGACAGAATACAGAATATGAATAAAGATATTTTGCAATTCGTCTTTCTCATAAAGGAGCTGGTTGCTGTCAGACCTTTCACCTCCTAAGGTGAAAAGGGAATGGAGCCACTTGGATATGCAAGTGAGAGAAAGCACCAACATCTTGAGTTTTATGCCTTCTTGGGCTGTTTGCTCCGGTTGTTTGCTCTTTTGTTTGGCTAGCAAATAAATATTATAACCTGGCTCAACCCCCTTGATACCTGTTCATTTTATGCTTGGTGCATTTAAGCCCTATCTTGCTCTATTAAAAGGCAATAATGCACTTTCTTCCTTTTCCGTAACCTCATTATGTTGTTGCTAAATCAACTCAATTGTACCAGTGCCGGTCTCCTGAGGCTGCTGTGAGAAAGCATTTTCTGAAGAATTCCAAGAATGAGGCCTGGGGAATAGGCTACTTTGATGAGGACATCCAGCCTTCCGGAGATTTACTGTGTTATTGAGTTTGGGGTAGAAAATAGAGTATTTTGATGGATTTCTGATATTTTCTGGCAGATATGTTTATAACAGCTTTGGAGATCTTCCAGTCTAGTCAGCAGCCTTTTGAAGCCTTTTAATTCCCATGTTCAATTAAGCACAAAAATATTTTGCTTTATTTGCATGCAAGTATTATTGATTAGTCAGGCACTAATTTCATTCTGTTAAAGTTTAAATTAGATAAGACCAGATATTCATGGAGATAAACTTTATAAAAAAAGTATTGCATAAAGCTTTAGGATGAAATCACTATTTAAAGCTATTTACTTTTCTTAACTGTGCTTTTAATGGCAAGTAGACCCCCTTGGCAAAAAAACCCACTCTGCTTGTCTGAGCTATTCCTTACTTGAAAACTGTATTTCTCCCACCTTTGTCAGGAAAGATCAAATGTATTGGCTGTTATCTGCAAATCAGACACTTAAAAATGCTTAAAGTACATCTCACTAACGTGGGTAATGTCAGGAAAGCGTATAATCTTGTTTGTAATAGTGATCATGAGACAGTCTCGAAGTTTTGCACAAAATGAACAGTTTTCTGTAACGTGTTAAATTTGGTATGAGTCCTGCCTTACTGATGCGGTACTAAACCCAACATTTTGTATTTAACTTGAATACAGTTTTTGTAGACAAAAAAATCCATTTTTCCTTTCCATTTTGATACTCTTCAAAATCCATAAACTAAACTCTGTTTTATGAAAAGTAATTTCCTTTTGGGGGAGATGAGAAAAATGAAGTCTTAAAGCAGTTCTCAATCAGCTATAAAGAAAGAATAGATTTGGGGCCTGGATTAGATAATCAAGAAAACAGGGTGAAGTAGGAAAAAGTGAGGTTGTGAAAAAACTACTATTTTCAAAAGTTAGCTGACTCATACTGATTCCGAAGTAGGTAGTGCGGTTGTACTTAGATGGGAATACTAACTGTTTTTGTGTGCACACATGGCAATGCCCACCATACAGGGGCCTAAAAGTCTTCAAGTGAAAGCTATTGGGGCCAACACATGGTTGTCTGTAATGGAAGCCTTCATTTTTTCCTAATTCTGTGAGCATAAGGTATAACAGGTCTGCTTAGAGATTTCATGAGATAAATGTCTTTACTTCCTCTAAAAACCTCAAAATAGATTTCTAATCATGTTTCAGTACAGCGACCCTTAAGTATAGGCATCTTATTAGCTTCTATAAATCTTGCAATTTGGGACAAGTTTTCCACATTTTATAGATATATACTTTCAAATCACAAATGAAAACATGTTTATGCTTCCTTTTTTTGTTTTAGTTCTCTCATCCTGTGAGTTAGTGATGTAATTTTTATCAAGGTAAAGCTCTTTAAAGGAATAGACCTCATTTTAATTCTACAGCTGATCATTACAGGAATTACCCTGATAGGCGCCATGTGGGAGCAAGGCCAACCTCCTGCTATATTTAGGAGAGGTTTGTGCAGCTTGCAAGCAATTCTTTAATTGAATTCTTTAGTTGAATTTCCTGCTGCTTCCACAAGGAAATAGGTCTTTGCTTCACTGGCCTGAGTGCGAGAGGTATATAATGGAAGAAACATAATTTCTCATTCTCTGTCAAAGTGTGGTAGTAGGTCTGTGCTTGGAGATTTTTTTGTTTGTTTGTTGTTTACTCTGCATTTGGTATAGTTATGAGAAAAATAAGGCCAATGGCTGTTTGAAAAGAGTTTGCAATCAAAGTTGCAGAAACAGAGAATTCTGTTTGCAAACATAACTTAAATGGGAGGAATGTCTTCAATGTTCTTTAAGTCCTTTGGTTTTGTTGCGCTATTGGTTTGCCTCCCCTGGCACAAAGGGAAAATGCCCAGGCGAAGATGATGTTGCTGGGGAGTAGAGTTCCATATTAATGGGGATATCACACGGCAACCCAAACACGAATATAAAACTTAAAAATAGTAAAACAGTTATTCACGAGTTTTCTTTTCCAGTGGAGTCCTCTAGGGATCATTTTGAACCCTAGCTGGTATTTTTAGTAGTGACCTGGAAGCATACGTAAAATCATCACTGCACTAGCGTGCGGAGGTGATGAGGGCTGAATCTCTTACTAAATTGAGCGCTGGCCAACAGCAAGCAGCTCAGTACAGAAGTTGGAGACTTTTCCTGGCAAACGATGTCTCAGAAAGGGATTTTTATTTTTGCAGGGGGCAGCTGTTTATAAAAGAAAATCACTGGCTATGGAAGGCCTATAGCCAAAAGGGCTAATGTGACTTTTAAGCCTTTGTGTTTGCTGTTGTTACAGTGCTGTTGGAGGCTTGAGTGCCACTCTACCGTCAAGTCAAGAAAAAAAGCTGAAATATCGATAGGGTTCCATTAAGCCTTCCTTACAGTGCTATACTGAAACAATTCTTCCCAAATAGCTCATCAGAAACTTTTGTTTGTTTGTTTTTGTTTTTCAAGAAAGGTGATCTGGTATCAAAATCTATGGCTATCTAAATAAAAGAAGTAATGGCTTTCTATTTCTTAATCTAATGGATAAAGTACTATAACATAAAAAAATTAGAAACTGAAGCTTGCACAAAATGTTGATACTACTTACAAGATCTATGGGGAAAAATTCACCATCTCTGAAAACTGTTACGCCAGGATTTAATGTTTTTTAAATGATCACTAATTGAACTAACCATTTTTTTTTTAAGTCCTGTTGTATGTGTTTTCTTGGAGAACTTTCAGATAATCCCACCAATTCCTTTCCCTTTCATTAGCTATGCTTCTAGATTGAAGATTATTTCTCACATGTCTAACGAGAGGAAAAAAGCTAGCACGAGTATAGGCATTTACAGTTTACTTAATTGTTTATGTTCCTCTTTTCACAATACTTACAACTGCAAAAGGTTGAAGTAAAATCATGGCATTTAATGGAAGCAGTCTTCAAAGGCATGATTGATGATATCATTAAACCTCATATTATTTCATAAACACCTTCATAAATCAATGTTATTTGTGTACTGGGGTGAAAGTGAAAAATACCATCACAATCACTTGTTACCATGCAGGATGTATTTATTGGCTGGCCTAGGAGTTATACTCACCCAAGTGGCTACATTTGAAACATTTAATAGGAATGATGATGGACTTGATGATCTTTTAAAGGTCTTTTCCAGCTTAAATGATTCTATGTTGACCTGTTCACTTCATAATGGAAAAGGCAGTTAAAGTGATCTGAAAAAATACCTTTAGAAAATTGGGATTCAGAAGCTTTCATGATACACTGATAGTATTGAAGAGAAATAGGGGTCATCCTTGAAGGCTGTTTTCTCCCATGTTTAGTGTGTGTCTTGTGGTTTGGGTTTTTTGTTTTTTCCTTCTCAAGAAAAGGATTGGTTAATTTTCTCCAGTTTTGATGAGGCTTTTTAAGTGTTTTTGTTCATATGATAAGAATACTTGATGCTGGGGTTTTTTCTGTAAGAATAGAAAACGAAGTCAGAGGTTATCCAGGTTTTCTACCTTTTATATAAAAAAGGAAAGGATGGGTACATTCCTGACTTACTCAAATACAGGTCTAATATGTGAAACTGAATACCCTTTGTATTTGTTGAGGCATTATAAATAGATAAGAAAACTTCTGCTGTTACTGAAATAATTTATTATTTCTTCATTATTAAGTATGTTTTGGTTATGGTTTCTCAGAAGTTAATAGAGTAATTATCCTCCATTAAGTTTGCTTTTGTAGGTTGTAGCTGCCAATCAGAGCAAGCTTGTTCTTTAGCCGTAAGTACCTGTTACACCCCTTGAGTATTGAAAACTAAATGCTCTTCAAAATTGAGCTTTTATACTTGATACTGTAGAAATATGTTAAACTTAAATGTCGTGAAAACTGTTGCAAGCTTTTCTTCATATTTTATGTGATTGAAGATTCTAATTATGATGATGCTGTTGACAGAAGCATTTGAGATTCATCAGGTTCTCAGTCTATTTAATGTGTTTTATGAATGACATTTCATTTTAATTAGTGATGTACGGTATGTGAAGCCAAAGGCTTTACAGAAGTTTTTTTACAATTAAGAAGGTATTCTTATCAAGCGAACTTATCATGACATGAGTAGTTGGTAAGACCTGCATATTGTTGATAGGGATTGGGGATGTTATTATGTAGCATATCTCTATAAAGCTGATGCTATTGATTTGATTTACGTAGTAGCTACTCCTGTTTTATGCTAAGGTATATCATAGAATAGTTTGGGTTGGAAGGGACCTTTAAAGGCCATCTAGTCCAACCCCCCTGCAATGAGCAGGGACATCCTCAACTACATAAGGTTGCCCAGAGCCCCGTCCAGCCTGACCTGGAATGTTTCCAGGGACGGGGCATCTCCCACCTCTCCGGGCAACCTGTGCCAGTGCTTCACCATCCTCACTGTAAAAATCTTCTTCCTAATGTCTAGTCTAGTCTATATTTCCCCTCTTTTAGTTTAAAACCATTACCCCTTGTCCTATCACAACAGGCCCTGCTAAAAAGTTTTTCCCCATCTTTCTTATAAGCCCCCTTTAAGTACTGAAAGGCCGCAATAAGGTCTCCCCAGAGCCTTCTCTTCTCCAGGCTGAACAACCCCAACTCTCTCAGCCTTTCCTCATAGGAGAGGTGCTCCAGCCCTCTGATCATCTTTGTGGCCCTCCTCTGGACCAGCTCCAGCTGGTCCATGTCTTTTCTGTGCTGATGGCCCAGAGCTGGACGCAGCGCTGCAGGTGGGGTCTCAGGAGAGCAGAGCAGAGGGGCAGAATCACCTGCCTCGACCTGCTGGCCACGCCGCTTTTGATGCAGCCCAGGATACAGTTGGCCTTCTGGGCTGAGAGCGCACGTTGCTGGCTCATGTCCAGCTTTTCATCCACCAGCACCCCCAAGTCCTTCTTGGCCAGGCTGCTCTCAATCCCTTCATCCCCCAGCCTGTATTGATAGCGGGGGTTGCTCGACCCAGGTGCAGTACCTTGCACTTGGCCTTGTTGAACCTCATGAGGTTTACACAGGCCCACTTCTTGAGCTTGTCCAGGTCCCTGTGGATGGCATCCTGTCCCTCAGGCGTGTCAACTGCACCACTCAGCTTGGAGTAGTCGACAAGCTGGATTACATGGGCAATAGTTACTAGGCTGTTCTTTTTGAAGTTAACACTGGTCCAGCCTTGCTAAGGATGCTTTTAGCATTGGGTTAACAGTGCGTATGGACTAGCTGTCAAACTTTCCTCATCTAAAATTATGAGCAAATGAAATGCAATTTTTTTTTCTCTTAATAGTAAACAAATGATCGACTATATCTGTGTTTCACAGAATGAGGCTGTTGTGGTTTAACCCAGCCAGTAACCCCATACCATGCATGTGCTCGCTCGCTCACTCTCCCTCTCCCCAGTGGGAGGAGGAACTAGAAAGAAAGGAGAACTCATGGGCTGAGATAAAAAACAGTTCACCAGGACAGTGAAGAAAAAGATAATAATAATAATATATAATAATGATAATAATAATAAAATATAATGATGATAGAATATATAAAACAAATGATGCACAATTTCTCACCGGCTGACGACCTGATGACCAATACAGCCCATCCCGAGCAGGGATCACAGAGAGAAACCAAGAGCGATCTCAGAACGATCCTGAGCAGCGATCTCAGAGCTGCAAGTTCCAGAGAGAGCGAGTGAGGGAACAAACAGCCAAACGAACAAATGAACAAAAGGCGCCCAGCCCACCAGCCAACCCCCACTACATAGTGGGCATGAGGTCTATGGTATGGAATACTTCCTTTGGCCAGTTTGGGTCAACTGCACTGGCTATACCCCTCCCAGGTTCTTGCACCTGCACATCGGCAAAACCTGGGAAGCTGGAAACCGTCCTTGATCTCTTAGCAGCAACAACTAGTAACATCAGTGTATTATCAATATTTGTCACATCCCAAATCCCATACTAAATCCAAAACACAGTAGCTACTGGGAAGAAAATTAGCCCCATCTTGACTGAAACCAGGACAGAGGCATAGGAGAATTTTTCCTTTATGTTTCTAATGGCCAAAACCTGGAGGCATCTGAGAGCTGGCTTCATTTAGAGTCTTTCTAGATTGGCATAATGTTGAGCATGCATTAAATTGTGCATACTGATTTAACGATCAGAAAAGCTCATCATACCCTAGCTCCATCTTTCCTGCCTGCTCTGCCAGGAAGCTCAGAGAAGATGCAGTACAGCTGGCTATTCTGGCTTTCAGCCATGTAGGGATTTGCCTACATAACAGGAATCCCTAGCTTCCCCTCGGAAGGAACACTTTCCAAGGCAGAAGTGCTAAAATAAAAGGCAGGATCTGATTAAACCATAAACTTTAACCACCTTTTTCTCCAACGTGAGAAATTTCTAAACTCATGCTATACTCATTTCCATACTCATGCTAAGTGCCAGAGGAATATTTTGTAGGGAAAGAACCAATAAATGCAGTTTGAATAGAAAAACAAGTGTATTCTTTTTTTGCTAAGTGTATACGTATCTTTTATTGCAGATCCAAATATCCCTGAGCAAGCAAGGTCTGTGTAGCAAAGTCCTAGTTGGAAAGGTACAGATTCTAGAAAACAACCCTACGGAGAAGAGAGGAAGGAATGAGAATAATTTCAGTGAATCAATTTAGTGACCCAGTTGATGATGTCAACCACAAGCTGTTTGTGTGCCAGAGCTGGGGAAGCATTGGCACGCAACAGCAGATGCCACTGAAACTAGCATATCGCAGAACTGGACTCTGACATGCTACCAGAGAATGAATTAACTTGTTCGGTTTGAATCATGAAGGTAGATCATACTACTAGTGTAACAGCAAACGTGCTCCGAGGTTACTTTGCTGTTACTCACTCTCTCCAAGCAAAAGCAGCATGGTATTAAGGAATCTGTTTGAAATGACAGAGGAATATATAGTGAGAGAGAGCAAAAGGGAGTAATTTTCTTTTAAACTGAGGCAGTGCCTCATAAAAGAGTGTAATTCTTTTTTTATATGTATCACTTAAATTGTTGTTAAAATTGAATGACATTGTGTGTTATTTGCATTACTGTAAATTTCTTTGGTAATAAAGTGATTCATCTTGCTACACACAGTGACTCCAATACAGATGCAAGAGACATTCTTTTTTGGCAACAGTAATAATTATGCAGTAGGGTCCATAATTAGTGACTTAAGAAATTGATCGTTAAAGCCATCCAGAACAATTGTAAAATACATCTTTTTCTATATTATTCTATATTACCCATTGCTCTGTCTAACTACTGTAGACTTTGGTCTAATAAACACATCCACTTAGAAAGAGCTACAAAGAATACTTCTCAGAAAACTTGGAAGTAGCCTAGCAGAAATATCACGTGGCATTGCTCTGTTCTGAGCCCAGCGTGGTCGGTGCTATGGCCCAGTGCTGGCACAGAGCGTCCATTTCAGAACCATTAAGAAGCAGAGTCCTTTCTGCTCGTACCTATTTAAAGACCGGCGGTACCTTCTGAGGCAGCAGGAGCTTACCTCTATCTACCTTAACCTCATCTTAAATTAATACTTAATTTCTCTGACCACGAACAGTTATGCTGGGTTGCAGATCTGGAAGAGCTGTCCTCAGTGGGCTAATGAAGGTCTGCATTTCCTGATAGAGCAACGCTTACATTGAAGCACAGCGTGTTCTGTGAGCTCAGGGCAGTTTTTAAATGAAAGGCCCTTTTAAACCTTAGCTATTATAGTTAAATACGGGGAGTACGCTGCTAAGCAAAGGCCCTTCTTGGTGGGCTCGTACGTTGAGATTCAGATGAGACAGACACGTGCTGAGCGTGACATCCTTCTTCAAGTGGCACAGATTTGGATGGGGAAAATTCCTTGGAAGTTTGTGGCACTCCCAAGCAGCAGAAATGTTTGGATTACTTATTTCTTTCTAGCACAGTTGTAGAGAGGTAATATATATCACTAAGAGACTAAGATTTATAAGAACATGCTGCAGAGTAAATTGTGCTGTCAAACAGAGAAATAGTGTAGTAAAAGACTCTTTGCACTCATCTTCTGAGGATCTTTGACACTGTGTTCAGCAATTGCAGAAGATCTGCTGATCCTGTACAGATAGGAGGCTTTAGCAGTCTTAGCAAACCCCATGTATTTAATTTTCCTTGGCATTGAAACCGTAGATATTTTGTGGTTTTTTTCCCTCTGCCTCATGTTTTTGGTAGAGGTGAATATTAATGTATATTTGTAATCTTTGTTTATGTGAATATCCTTGTTCATAAAGATTTCCCAGATATTTTAGGGACCATGTTTTTCTTCTGTAGTGCGTTTCCATACAGTTCGCTTTGACAGGAAGGACAGCAGCCTCTCAGACGTCACATATTGTTCTTGGTGGAATAACCTGAGGCATTTGAACAAAAGAGTAGCAAAAATTTCTGGTATTAACTTCTGACTGTATCTACCGGGTCTGGCTAGGATGGAGTTAGTTTTCTTCATAGCAGCCCGTATGGTGCTGTGTTTTGGGTCTGCACCAAAACCAGCATTGCTGACACCCCGGTGTTTTGGTTATTGCTGAGCAGGGCTTGCACAGCGTCACGGCCTTCTCTTTTTCCCTGCTCTGCTCCGCAGCAAGCAGGCTGGGGGTGGGCAAGAGGCTGGGAGGGGACGGAGCCGGGACAGCTGTCCCCAGCTGACCAGAGGGATATCCCATGCCGTAGAGCATCACGCTCAGCAATAAAATCTGAGGGATGGGGAGGTAGTCATTGCTCGGAGACTGGCTGGGCATTGGTCTGCTTGTGGGACGTAGTGAGTGGTTGTCATTTGCATCGTTGTTTTGATTTGTTTTTTCTTTCTTCTTTCCTTCACTTATTAAACTATCTTTACCTCAGCTGATGAGTTTTTCTCACTCTTGCTCTTTCCATTCTCTCTCCCCATCCCGCTGGAGGGTGGTCAGCAAGCGGCTGTATGGTGCTTAGCTGGTGGCCGGGGTCAACCCACCCCAATGTACAATGCATTTGTCTTTGAAAATGTGTTTCTAATTTTGTAAACAATTTAAAACTTCATGAAAAATTAAGAATTCCTGTGAATCGTGCAGCTAGCTACTGAATTAGTGAGGGCAGTATGAGGCCTTGGCAAATATGTACAAATATATTTACTTTTCTTAAATGTTATTTGTAAGTTGCAGCAATCAGTTGCCCAGTGGCAAAGACCAACTTGCACAGCTGCCTCTTGTCCTTCGCGAGTTCCTTCTGCTCCGCCTGCGGCCTGGCTGCTTGCTCCCTGCTTTACACCACGGTTCCTGCGCCGCAGAAACTGCGCGTCCCCTGCTGTGATGCGGCTCTCTTGCTCCCCAGCTTTCAGGCAGACCCCAGTAGTTACCCAGCTCCCGAGGTGCCCCCATGCTCCAGCACGTTCTTTCTGCCTGACCTGCCCGTTCTTGGAGTATGGCCTGACTGTAAGCAAAGGCAAGAGCAGCAAACCCTCACCATCGTGGAGCTGAATACAGTAGGTTAGCTCTTTAATGGACTTGGATTTTGCTCAGTGTTGAATTACTCAATTTTTACAAGGACGGTGTGTGCCAAGGCCCTAGATTGAGTCAGAAGGTGTATAATAATGAGTTTCTCTTCCATGTAAACTTAGGAAAGCCTCTTAAGTTCCTTCTATCTCAGAAACAAAGGTAAGAGTTGGGCTTTTTCCAAATCATTATCCCAACTGTTTTGTTGTAACTGACTTTGAAATGTGAGGGGTTTTGCCACCACGTGTTTCTACAATGTTTTTTTTCACAAAGGTTACCCAATAGGTAAAAGGATTAAGAGAATTAATATAATTCCATAATGGCGAAGGAGAAGTTAATTTGTGGCTTTGAAAGGAAAGTGTAAATATTTTACAGAATGAAATGCCCTTAGCATCTGTATTTTAGCTGCTCTTTTTTGTTGTTGTTTTTACTAAATTCACACCTTATAGTGTACAAGAGCCTTTTGGAATAGATTTACTGTAAGTTTTCATAGTTCCTATTAGCCATCCTTTGTGCCAAATACCGGCATACAATACGAGGCATACTTACTGCAGAGTCACAGTTGTAAATTCATATTGTTGTTCTATAATCATCATTAGATACTTATTTACTATCTGTCAAACCTGAACATTTAGAAATATATCTAATTGTAATTACTATAGTGGAATAATGAGCATGTTTATGGATAATGATAGCTGTATATGGCCCTGGTTTTGCAACTATTGACAGGTTCAAGTTTCGATTGAGAAATTCATGAGATTTTGAGGGGAAATATAAAATGGGAGTTAAATGGCATGAATACGGACAAAATTATCATCTTGAAAGGGTAGTTGCATATTTTTTGATTGTAAATAATTATCACCCTCAGAACAGAGACAGCCAGTCATACAAACAAAATGTGCTGAAATAGTGCATACTACTTTGAATACTGAATTATTATTAACTAGTGTAACACGTCAGCTGATTTAATTGTTTAAAATTGTTTAAAAATCTCATACTACATTTTAGCAAGAATGCCATAAAATAGATTCAGCATTATAATTACTAAGTAATTTTTCACAGTCACAGTTTTTAATTTCATATAGCCAGTTTTAAGGTTTTTAGTTCCTTTTTAGTATATTAATAGAGAAGCTGTATTGTGTGTTAGTGTAGTAATAAGAAACAGTTAACAGAGTCTGAAGGTCAGCAACAGCTAAACAGAGGAATAAAAACATCTTTTTTTCTCACAAAAATCTGACTTTTGATATTAGTTTTAATTGTATTAAAATGTGAAGTTATTTATGGTCAAGCTTAGATGCATTAATTGGAATGGGGGACTCAAGACCTATGTAGCTGATGGCTGTTTTTGCACTAGGAGGCCCATGTGCAAATAGCGGGAATACTCAAAATAATTGTGGTTTTATATGTAAAGTGATGAATATGATGTTTTCCAAGGAAGAAACTTGACTTACATAGGGAAAAATGCATACTAGACTACCTCTCGTTAGCCTTTGATTCAGCAGTGATGGATAGCAGAATGGTAACAAAACAAAATCTGCTTGTTTTAATCCCTTGTTCATTTTACAATAACATTTTCAACGTTCATGACTTTCTGCAGGTTTACATGGGTCTCTCATTTTATATTCCTGTTCTTTTATGAAATACCTAGTATTAAGTGAGTGTGTGTATTTGAGTGCCATTAAATTGTTTCAGGCCTACAATTTCATAGCTTAGTGTAACTGAAGTAATACTGATGAGAACACTTTCATAGTGCTGGGGGTAAAAGGAAAGAATAATGTTCTCGTGGCACATTGTAGCACTTTCTAAATCCTAAATGATAAGAGTGATACTGTCAACAAAGCTGACGATAATGCATTATTTGGTGTCCGTTGGCGACCGATTCTGTACTGGGACCATGGCTGGGGGCTACGCGCTGCAGACGAGGCAGGAGCAGACTCTGGAGTTGCATCCTGGCAAAGAGCCTTCCAAGTAAAAGAGGCCGGAAATCGGTTCTTTTTTCCCCCCTATTTCTTGGCGCTATTACATCATCAATTGTACTTTCCTAGGCAAATGCACTTGGATTATTTAGTGTTTCCCTGTGAATTTTTAGAAAAAGTGGAAATTTTAGAAATTATTACTACGTTATTACAATTTAGTGTTAATGAGGATCACAGTTGACATAAAAGGAAACTCTGTTTCAGGATTCGGAGAGTTAAAAATAATTTCCATGCATTCAAATGACAAATAACGTTCTTAATGCCTGGTACTGTAAGCGTAAGTTTAGGAAATGTAGCCAATATCTTGTTTGTGGACAGGCAATATAAGCAGTTATTACGTTAAGTTTGTTCTGTCACCAACAGGGAGACACGATAGAAACCATGGTAATTAAAAAAAAAATTGTGAAGTGTATTTTGGAAGCATGGAGTTGTAATGTTAACATGGGAGAAACTCAGAACGGGGAATGAGTTTTGCATCGCTTTTCAAATGACACATTGAAGACGGGGATCCTCAAATCACATTTTTCACTTAGGTTAACAATCTGATTTTTCAAACATTTTCACTGATACCACACAGTTGACTGGTGCATCTGTCTGTATGTAGACACCTGAGCCTAAAGCCAAGCAACACGTATGAAAGCCCAAGAGCGGCATGCGTCCCAGAAGAAAAACTAGAAACAGCTAATAGATTAATCAGAACTCGCAAACATCTGCATTTCAAAGGAGAAAGTGTTCAGGAATGCTTTAGGAAGCTTGTGAACATCTTTTGCTTGTATTTGATTTTTTTGTTTGTTTGCTTGTTTGAGGGGTTTTATTCATTTCTACCACTAAATTAAAATTTTGTTTAGCAAACGTAATGTGGATGATACTAGATGCTGCTGTTTGCTTCCAAGTGACTGTGTGACATATGTACCACAGAATCATCAGATTTAGAATATTGCAAATTCAAATTGTGGGATGTTGGTGGAAGGGTAGGTGAAGAATTTCTGGATTTTGTTACCAACTCTGTATTCTTCTTTGAACTTTAACTATTTTAAACATTTTTGTTTAGTTGGAGAGTTGCTTATTACATGGATGAATCACCTTGAGTTTTCATAATTAGCCATCTTGCTTTGTCATTACCTAATATGGCAGAGCTTATGTTCTTTTTCTTTTGGCTTTTTCAGGTATGAATACAAGCAAGAGTGAGACAGTGAAAGAGCATCCGTTAAAACCCTCTAGAAGATCTATGCCATGCCTAGCCCAGAGCCAAACGCATCCTCAGAGTCTGAGCAAGCATTCATCATTTCTGCAGCCAAATCGTGTGCAGCCACAGCCCCGGCCTCAGCCGCTAAGTGCAGGGACATCTACAGCTACGGTGGATGTAGTGTCAGAACGAGGTAGAAGGTTTTTCTCTTTCAGGAGCGTATTCCGACACTGGGAATGCAAGGGATCTATGGGAACATCATTTGAAGTCCTGTGGTGTCTTAGATATAATTTTTTAGCATCTTTCATTAAATTATAGGGGCATCTGATAAGATTTGATTTGTTTAGCTATCTATGGTTGTTGGAGAGATGATTTTGCACAAAACAGCTAGAAGAACCATGGTACTGAGTTCCTGAGTGAATCTCTGTAACGTTTGAAGTGAGGCTTAAACTAATTTTTATTTTACTTTTCTAAATTACAAGTTTATTTCTTTCTCACTGAAAACAAGAGAAGAAAGTGCTCTTGTATGCTGGGGAAGAGCATGAAGGTTTCTGTAGTCTGTCCTAGGAGAGAGAGAAAAAATAAATACTAGGCTTTTGGCAAGAAACGTCTTTTGGTATGAACATGTAGGAGCAGATGCGTTTGCTCATGAATAGCAGAATCAGGGAAGAGTGGTATGGAGAGAATGAGAGAAAAGGGAGAAAATCCCTATGAATTTTAGCTTGTGTTGGAAAAAGGAACTACTTTTATTTTAGGATTTCTATTTTAACAGATAAACATATCTTAACAGAGAAACCAGTCTAGTTGGAGATCCCAACCATTGTGTGTGTCACCTGTTGCCAACTATTGTCATACGCTATTGCCAATTGTGTGTGAACCTTTATAGCATAAATTAACTCAGCTGGCTTCTGCTACTAAATTTTGATTAATCCTTCCTTAATGTTGATAGGCACTAATTATTACTCTAGTAAGTTATTTCACTGAGTTAAACTTCTTTCAGGAATAGAGTGAAAGTCTTTGCTAGAGTGATTTTGTTCTTTTTTCCATCAATGGAAAGTGCTCTTCAAAATTTCAGCCTGAAGTTTTTTATTTGAGTCACTAACAGCTTTAAAAAGTGTATCTTTTACTTACAAAATGCATGCGAATCCTGATATGAATATTGCATTTGTTCCAGCTAAAGTGATGGAGACTTTGGAAAACAACTTGATTAAGCTGTCTAATACAGAATACAGTGATCCATTTTTAGGTAAGTTTATGTGTGAACTGAAATAATAATAAATTAATGATTCTTCAGTGACGCTTGCAGTTTTAAAGTGTGGAAAGGCCATACTTACTGTGAACTGCCAGGTTTTTTGAAAGGGGAGACTAAATGTGACTAAAGAAATATGTTTTGTCAGAAATTTCCTGATACTTTCTCACCTTTTAGACTAACAGTAAATAGGGACTAAAGACAGAGGAGTATTTTTTCATACATTCAGTGTAACCATTTCCCATAACAATCCTTCATAATACTTGGAAGCATGTATTTGAAATTCCTTTGAAGTAGTTGTTATTATTCAATTATTATTATTCCTGTATAGTCATGTTATTCAGTATTGGCACGGCTGCAGTTGTTACGTTGTTGTTTTTGCTTTAGATATTCACGTATAAAAAGTGTTCCAATCTGGTGGGGAAAAAAAAAAGTGACGCAGAAAAATAGCTGTAATTGGGGCATATTTATACCTGCATTAATGCCATTTTGATACTTTAATTAAGTCAAGGAAAGTAGGAAAGGAGTTATTCTTAGAATGATCCCATCCTTTCAACTGCAAAATGAGTCTATATATACACACACGAGTAGTAATTTGCAAGTTCCAAAAATTAATTAATTTTGAAATTCCCTGGCTGTGTATTACCTATCTGAAGTACACACAAATTTTGCTGCACCTTGCACAACTACTGTGAAAGATCTTTTTGCTCGCAGTCAATGTAGCATCAAACTAGAAATGGTATCTTCATGCTGAAGGAGAGAGATGTGCTTTCAGAAAGCTATTTCTGCTCACCTCTCACATGTTTTAGCATTGATTTTTCTTGATGCCCAAAATATATCATAGATAAGAGGCCCTTCAATGTCTCCTAAAGAGGTAGCTACTGGAAATGAGAGTGAAATTGATACTTCCTCCAAAACAAAATCAAAATGTTCCAAAACTGTGACACAGACCAAAAATTTGGCATGAAGGTTGTATAAGAAAATCACATGTCTCAGTAAGGTTCCAGTTGAATCTACCGCACTCTCTTAGTGTAGTTGGTGTTATTGGGCAGGAAAGCACGGGTACCAGAAGATTTCACTGTTATAATTTGCTTCAACTGGTTATTTTATTGGTTAGGATGTTCAGCTACAAGCAAGAAAGGAAACAGTATTTATAAATAAATTGCAGAAGTCAGTAGTAAGAATTGCCTTAGATAAAAATCAGCATTATCAGTTAGGTTCACGAAGAGAAATCAGGGACAGTTAAAGGTTCATTTAAAAATGGCCTTTCTGGAAACCTTCAAAATACAGTTTGTTTGCATGTGAGGATCCTGTTTATGTGGGTAAGAATTTGTCTCCAAGACTAAAATTTTTGATTACATCCTGAATCGGGGGGGAGGAGGGGGGAATATTGCTGCTTGAGCTTTGATCACCGCATAGGTGAAAACGATGCAGCACTGCTGTGTGCTTTAGTCAGTACTCTGGCACTTTGATGGAGTTTGCAAAATAGACTGATTAATGGGTATCATCATCTTAGTGAACCTTTTCAAACTGCTCTCCTGAGAACAAGTGAAAGAATGCTGAATTAAGTGAATGTGGTGAATTTTTAATTAGGCAGCATCTTGGAACTGTACATAAAATAGGCCAAATGGCTTTCTCCTCTTCCGGAATTGTGTCCATAGACAGGCTATCTTCTTGTGAGAACAGAATAGGCATCAGATAAAAGACTTTGGTGGAAAGATTCTCTCTTATTTCAGGTGACTATAGTTGAGGCCGTAAATGTGTTGGACTTGTTTAGTTAGTGATGTCGATGGATTTATAAAGTAAGCAGATAACATATTACATCTTTGTTACTGCTAACAGAGACAAATGGGATCAAGGACATTACAGATTTATGTTCTTTTTCCTGTCAGTTTTAGGTGGTAAGTAGTGTTTTTGTTGGAAGAATCAGTAAATTCAAGCGAAGTAATAGGCATTGAACGTCTGTAACACATACCATGAATTATGAGGTTTCAGACACGCTGGAATGCCCAGTGCTTAGCCAAAGCTTTGTGGAATTTCCCACCCAGTGAAGGTTATGATCAGGGCTTTCAAATCTTACCTAGGTGGAAATCACCTATTGCTTGGATCTGGACATTAAGGAAAATGTTAAGCCTTGCATTTCTCAAAGCATGGCTTTGGAATTTGGTGTTCAGTCCAGAGCAAAATCATGGTATTGCTTCTACTTCCTTGGAAAAGCGTTTTCTTTTACTATATGTTTGCATGATAGAAAAGTATAAAGTTCTGGTTTAGGTGACCTTTGTCACTTGTTGTGACTTGAGTTCACAAAAGATAAAACTAAGACCAGAGTTCCCAGTCCACCGAAGAACATTAATCCCTCCAGCTCCACTGCAGCTTCTTTTGACATTTTTACTCATCAAATGAGTGAAAGATTCCTGCTTTTTGACTGTTCAGAAAACGCCTTTTTACCAAAGAATTTCTCCAAGAGACCAATATGCCTGCTGACCAATATAATGTAGCTAGTGAAAAACTACAGTGAATTTATTCTCGACAAGAAGACACGTTCATTTTCGTCCACTCATTTAGCTGCAAGTAGCTAGTCAAATCCTATAACCGCACACATGGGGGAATTTTCTGAATAAGCTTTTTGATGAGAACATTTCAATTTGTCAAGACTTCTTCAGAAATATTTACGCAAGGTTAAAAGAGGGTAGGATTTCTCGCCATGGGGGAGACCACCGGAGAGTAACCAGTACTGCTGCTGAAGCTGTGTGTCAGGGAAGTGGAAGACTGAGGTTCCCTTTACTGAATTGTACAGGAAAGACCAACTTCGTAACATTAAGTTACAGCCTGTCTCGAGGGAATACTTGAAATTTTTCCTGAAAGATGCCTAAAATTTTTGTTCTACTATGAAATGCGAAGACTTCAGAGCACCTTTTGTAGAGGCAGTAGAAGTATTTACTGCCTAGGTATATAATCTTTGATGCCAGACACAGGAGAGATGATTAGGTGAGATGACAGAGACAGGCTAAGTCTCAGCATGGTATTTTAGGTAACAAGAATGGTATACCTCTGAAAGAGGACTTACCTGGACTGCTTTCTCATGTTGATGCAATAGTCACAAATACCTAGAAGGCATAGATTTAGGAAAACAGGAAAAATCTTTTTCACACTTTTTTAGAATTGACTGTCACGATCTTGTAAGAGGTAAATACAAGAAAAAATGAAAATATTTGTGTTGTATCTGTAGATACATGTAAATTTGTGTTGCACAAGAACCTGGACGTTAAAGTCTGAACTCATTGCTGTAACAATATAATTCCAGTGTCATCCATTTTTTAATGCATTTGAAATTCACACCAGTGACACTCAGACATTTGACATTCGTTCCCTCAAAGGCAATTCAACGTTATACTTTTTTCCCAAGTCTTCTGTCTGTGGATACTTGCTTTAAAAATCTAGTGTATATTTATATTCCATTCTGGTTTTACTGTGCTTTGTTTTTCTTCTGAAAGACATGCTCAGTAATTACTTTGATTGTGCCAGCTGGATTTAAATGACAGCTTTAACTTCAATTACTGAATTTCTGGCTTTACTGCAGCAGCCAGTAATAGCTTGTGGCTCTAGCTGGAGCTGGAAAAAATAAGTGGGGAGTAGTTACTTCCTAGTAGCTACGTAGTGACTACATACAGAGAGTCGCATTAATAAAAATTTGTTTTCCTCTAGAACTTGTTTTTTTAAAGTTCTAGAAACATAACTGACTTGCAGACACATTAAGGTTAACTAATGAGTTAGTTAATCCAGGAGCTACTCCACCGGTGCAAGGGTATGTCTGTGTGCACATGCGTGTATAAAGAAACAGTACTTCGTAAATTTTTAAAATAACGCTTTTCTTTTTCCATCATATGCATAAAGAGAATGAACCTTATGTTTGAATGATCACAAATTTGGCTGGCCGTCTTTTCTAAAAGAAATCTGAATGTAAACAATTTTGATCAAGGTTATTTGCAATAGAATTTTATCTCCATAAACAGTTGAAAAATCATCTTTGGTAATCTCTGTTAAAATTAGAGGAGGTGGTTATTACATACCTTCTTGGAGTTTTGAGTGTGCTTTAGAAATGAGTTGACTGGGTTTAAGGGAATTTCACAGTTCTTTATTGTTGAACTGAAAAGTAAGTACGCTTGAGTTAAGCTGAAGGGAATTTTCCTGATTTGCAGGAGAATTTGTTTTACTTTATTTTAGTAATAACTCCCTTTTTCTAAGATGAATAACTTTTTTCTTGCCATAACTGAGATAAACACTCTCTTCTCATGCATGGTACAGGTGAAAAAGAACCGTGTAAGGTGCAAAGGCTCACAGAACCAGTGAACAATTTTCCACTGAATGGTCTGGTCTTTTCTCAAATCGTCCTTTGGGTTTAGCAAAAGGAATAGAAGGACAGTGGCAGAATTTGGACTGGTATGTGATGTGTTTTTCCATTTGCTACGTCCCTTTCCTTTGTTAAAATTACTATCAATAGTGTTGCCAGATCTGACTTCCTTTTTTTATGTTCACTTTCAAATGCTGTGAGCCAGATTTACAAAATGGATTTCTTACTACAATACAGATTAATGCCTTTAAAAATCCAGTTTATCACATACATAGGTAAGGCATCAAGATTTTCAGGAGTTAGGTCATACTGGAAATCCAATTAGACGAGGAGAAAGATTTGTGAATCTGATAGTCTGCTCGTCAACTTAAAAATCCAATTTGCTCATTCTAACACAAATAAGCATATAAATAGCTTTCTGTAGATCCTACCATCAGAAATGGTAGAGGATCTGCCCTCCACCGTTAGGCTGAAATATTTCATTTCAAATAAGATGTAAAAAGTGAGTAATGGATAATATAATAAATAGAAATTGGCATTCAGGATTTGGATATAATGAGTATCTAATTTTAAGTTATTTGGCAAATAAAACCAACATTCAGTCGCAAATAAAACAACACTAATTCATTTATTCTTTTTTCAATTCTGTTTTTTTCTGAATTAGATTAATTATGAGGGATTTATGCATAGTAACTCATCTTCCTTACCATGATGTGAAATTCTTCCTAGATAGGAACTTGATCATGAATGATGCAGTTCATAATTTTGCTGTAACAGTTACCTTGTATTCTGGATGTATCCTGAAGCCAATTGCTACAAGGCTTATATATAAGAAACTCCCTATTTATGTGCCGTGCTGCAATATATTGAACTGAGAAGTGAAGACCTGAACCAAAATTAACAATCCAACAAAGTATTGTAATAACTGCATGGTAAAAACTCTTTTTAGTGCTCGATAACAAAAGTGCTTGTAAGTGAATTTTGATTAAGTGATGTTATGATGGGCAGAATAACCTGTGCAATACATACAATGTTTACATGAAAGGAGGAACTGAAAGGTCACGGAGGATATGACTCAAGAAAACAGAGTTCAGGTTCTGCTTCAACAGAAACGTGATGTTTCCATTGTGACTTTTAGGATAATTTTTTCAGAAGCTTGTGGTCCTTAGGCAATGCCTGCATAGGTAAGGGCCGTCACATCTATTCTGACTGTGTTGTGAGATGAAAAGCTGCGTTAGGACAGTTTTTCCTGTACCTGGTGCGCGAGGGAATTGTCCAGCTCCCATATTAGAGCTGGTTCATGCCTGGAGAGCTCGCAGCATGGATGAAGAAGCTGTGTGATCCGTTATGAGCCTAGTGCTCGCTGAAACGTAATACGGATTAGTCCTCGGAAAGCTTTATATTGGGTTCAAAATATTGAAGTGCTTTAGGCATTTAATCTGCCTGTACCAATTCTGCACATCATCTTAACTCCTCCAAACAGCAATAATACCTGCCTGCCTCCCTTTTAAAAAATGAGAAATATTCTGGGTAATGGTTACCACTGTCTGAAAGATCACGAGAAATTGTACATTACGAAAAGCCTGCGCTTGTCTGTTATGGTAGTTTTTGATATATAAATACACATACACAGGTAGCTGAAAAACCTTCTATGTTATGTATACGATACGGTATTCCAGGTACACAGCAGAATAAAATAAGACAACCTGAATCCATCACAATGCCACTCATCCAAGTGTCTAGTGATATCCTTCTGCAGGTTATTTGTTGTTTCTAGGACTAAAATTAGGACAAAGGGGGATTAATTTCTTGACCAATAATCTCATTCTTACTGAAGCTTTACAAGGCCTGTCCCTAAATGTGTAAAGGCTCAAAGGATTGAGTCAAGAGTCATCCTATCAAAGTTTGTGAAACAGAAACTTATTTAGGAATAATTTTTATATTACTTTTCCTTTCCATAGCTATGCCACATTTCAATTGAAAAACATTTGCTATCCTACACGAGGTAACTATTTAAAATATATTAGTGAATTGCATGTTGCAGAGAAATCGAGATGAGTGCTTTTTATCCTGTAGCTGTCATAAAATGAAAATGCACACTTGGCCCTTCAGAAAAGCATGACAGAAGGAAAGGTAGCCAAGCGGTTAAGAAGGCCCAAAAATGAAGATGCAAAGTGTGGACCTAGAAATCAATTTCTGAACTAAATGCTTCCGCATTGTTAGGTAAAAGACTCTCAGAAATGAAAGCCTTTCCAACATTTTATCCTGTAAGTGCCCTTAGAGCAAATCTTACTGTCATGCATCAAGAATAGCAAAACTACATGTCAGGAAGTGTAGACAGGTTTTTGTGATGTACAAAAACTGAAGTTACTCATCATGGCTCTGTATTACAAGATAGCAAAACAAAGCAACCACAAGGATGAAGAGATCTGTTACCTGCCTGATTAACGCTTGAATCTTTTTTAAATCGCGTTATACTTGAGTGTGGCTCCAAGCTGACAGTACACGTTACTTAGTTATATGTTCAGGTGTGTTAACAATTGTAAGTATATACCTAATTAAATTTAACTATGTACCAAATTAAAGTCTTTGACTTATTGAATTGAATAATGGAATTCCCATTGTCTTCATTGGAATATGATTTGGTCTCTGCCTCTAGAATTACAAGCTGTCACCCTTTTCTCTGATTTAATATCCTCATCTTTATTTAAAATTCAGCCTTTTTTTCTGTCTTATTTTTGCAGTTAGGGAAAGTTAAACAGTTTAATACAGGAACCTTCATTTTCCTGACTTGAAGTCATAATAGCGTATTAATTTTCCTTTCTGTAACAGGTCACTTGGGGCTTGCAAATTGTATATATAACTTTAATTATGTTTTTAAATAAAACTTTTTGTGACAACAGTTCAAAAAGCTCTCAACTACCACACAAGTTTTAATTAATGTAATTAAAGAAGTGAAACACATCAGCAAGATATTGTTATTGGCTATACTAATTGCTTAAAAAATGCACTATAGTTACTTTGTATAGTTGTTTACTCAGTTCTGCAAGCACATAGTGTTTTAAATATAAGATTTTGTAGGATTAATATTTAAATCTTTCTCCTCCTTTTAGTAGGTACTCTGAAAACTCACATAAAAGAGGTCATGTAAAGGGTCATGCGCATTCTGTTTGCATTAGCAATAATATTTTACCTGAACAGCCAGGAGCACAAGAACAAAAAAAGGGAGGGCTTAAGAATGAAGGCAGATGTCCTGTAGATGTCCTTGTCACGTTAAGGACATGGACATGAACGTACACCAGTCCCATCCTCCTATTTGCAGTCCTCCCACTGCAGCAGACTTTTTTCTTTTTTGCACCAATCATGCTTTCCCCCCCCCCCTTTTTTTCTTTTTTCTTTACATCTCTTAAGATTTTGCAGATGTCGAGGTTTTTCAGATAACTCTAGATCTGCCATTTACTTTAACATTAATGTAGGAGAGCTGTTTTTAGGCAAGAGTTTCCCCAACAGGACAGAAATTATTTTGTTTTTTTTTTTTTTTAATTTCATCCTGCAGTAAAGGAGAAATGGAAGAATGTTTCATAAACAATTATTACGCTCTTTGCCAACTTTGCCGGATTTTTACATTGACTGAAAGGTTTTTAGACATTTCTGGAAATTGCTATTCACTCTAGTACCTTACTGAAGTGTAAGTGTAGATTAACTCAGAGCTAATACACCGTATCTGCTCAGCTGATATATTTCAACATATAAACATTGATCATTAGGCATTGTAGAGCAGCATTTTAGTGATTAGACCTACACAACTGAGAATCTGATCAATCTTTTTTAGCTCTGAAAAGAGGAAAAAATAAAAAAAAAATAAACCCACATTTAATAAAAAAAATCACAAGCGCTTGGAAGTCCCCTGGCATATAGGAATGGGACTCCTGGCTCACGTCTTTCGGATGTGCCTGGTAAAGCACAGGTGGGACAGCACTTGTTAACAGTGGAGAAGAGAACATACGCTTGGGGAGGCGAGCCGTGATCCGAGGTCTGTTAAGGAGCCATCTTTGTGTTAATTGGTGCAAAAGCCTGAGCTTCTAGAGCAATATGAACTGGATTTGGGGTTTTTTTTAATCTCCTTTGGCTTCTTGCCTACACCCTCCCTCTCCCAAAGTCAAGCAGGCTAGTTGTGGTGGTTGGCATTAGAGCCCATCCAAGAGCTACAAGAACAGGGAGAGCTGGCAGTTGTTCTCAACAATAACAACCCCGTGAGTTGTCGTAGGCCAGGAAAGTCATGATGGGAAATAAAAAATGAAGTGAACAGTAGCTTTCCCACAGTGCAGAGGCAAAGAGCTTGAGGCAGCCAAGCTTTTCGCATGACGTTTTGTGGAGCTGCAGCCAAATAAAGACTCCGTGTCAAAGATGGATACTTATCACGCAAGTCAAATAGAAAGACTGTTAGTCCATGTCATTGCTTTTGGGGTATGTTACATTAAAAACATCCTTGGGCAGTACAACTCCAGCCACGACGTTCAGGGATGCTATCTTGATTTGGCTTGTGGCAATCCCAAATGGCAGTTAACATGCAAAATCAGATAATAGAGATTGTGGAGGAAAGGATGGCAGAAAATAGTGTTACTTTATAGACAAACATTATATAAAAATGTCATGGAAGTTTAAAAACTGCTGCTATTGAAGAAAGGCTTGAGGAGTTCAAGTCACCTGTTTGTGTTGTGTCGTAGTATGCATTGGTGACACTAGGAACAATCAAGCTCAAGTTAATTTGGGTCATGTAAGTTTATCTTTAGGGAAGTGTCATTTTGGCTTGGTGGATGGGAAAATTACAGAAGAGAGACTCTCTCTTCTATTAAAAGTGGTGGATACCTTATTACTGAAAAAGCACCTGGTCATAGAAGGGTACAAAAACATAGTCAATGCTATTAGTGACAAAGTTTAATTTCTGTCATCTTCTCTCAAGATCTTTTTCTAAAAGCAACGTATTTCATTCTCTATTCTTTAAAAAATTTAATCAAAAGAAATTTACAGAGAGTTCAACTTAAACAAAACAAGCCTTCTAAAACACACACACATTGCAATTCTTCTTTCTAACCTGTTCTGGTAAAGAAATTCGATGCAATCCATTGAACTTTTTCTTTGAGTATAATTACTTATATTAAAGATTTTGTTTTAATGTGTGCTGCGGAAGAGTAAATGGGACAACTAGTCTATTCAAAGTATCTACAAAGCATACTTTAGGTGTTTTGACATTAATGACTAAAACTACATGAATATTAAGAAAAATGCGCACTTTTGGATATACCTTTAAAATATGGATTGTATGCTTTGTCTCTGTGACATTTTTTCAGATAGGTGTAACAAATGCTTATTCAAGTGCAATGATTAAATGCTATGTTTTAATCTTCATTCATCCGCTTTTTACTATATTAATACCACTACTTCGTAGGACAGTGCTTTAGGTGCCTAAAATAAGTCATCAGCTGCTGAAGAGTACAATAGCAAATACTGTTAAATTTTATGTATGAAATCTACCTTTTTAACTCTGAATTTCTTTATGGCGGTTTTTGTTGCTGAAACCTTTTTTGACTACATTTCAGACAAGATAGCAGGTATCTCTAAACAGAAGTTAATCTTTTTATTTTTTACAGAAAATACATGCTACAATTTAAAAGCTGTCTCCTTGAAAACATAAAAATGTTTAGCAGGTAAAAGTGTGTTGAGCAATAAGGGAAAACTCATTTCATAACTATAAATTGTTTAAATAAAACATTATGTACTTTGCAAAGGGTTTTTTTGAGTATTAGGTGTACTCATAATGTCTAATCCTCCAAAACTTCCGTCATAAAAATAGACTTTTTAATGTAAGTAGAGTCTTTCTTTCAGCTAAGTGGCCTATCTGGGTGCAAGAATTCAGGTTTCATAGGCCTGTCTCTTCTTTTCATTTTACTGGCTTCTGTTACGAGCTCTTGATCTTTAGTAAAACTGAGCGCTCATCACATTTGGGCATGAATCAAATCTGCAAAGTTGCTTAAGTATCCTGTTTCCTACTTTGTATACTTACTACTTGAATCCTTCTTCACAGTCTGTTTACTGCATTCATTTTTGTTGACCAGAGAGTAACCTGTATATTAGGTTAAAACGTTGTTTAAAATAAATAAAATCTCTGAGTTTGGTGTTCTGACAGTTAAAACAGGCTATTTCATACATTAAGACATCCCTTCTTACTGACACTTATTGAGGTTAATATCAGTATCAGAAATTACTGAGGGCTCATTTTGTGTAATCATTATGTAAGTAGCTAAATTGCAGAAAAAAACAGCTCTTGGTAAATGTTCCAGTTTAATATTCTATCTCAGAAATGTTTAGGCTACATGAGATGATTGTGGTTATTTTTTTTCTGTGGTACTTACTGTGGAGAATTTAACTGAACAACTTAACGAAAAATATTTTGTTGTTGCAGATGAGCTTTTATGAATATAAAATTCAGGAAATCAAGATTGTGGTTCCCACAGCAACCATGACTTGTTTCTTGGCTTCTATTTAGGGTTTAGAATTACTGGGCTAAATGCTGTTCCCAGTCCCCCTGACTTTTCCCATGTTGATGTGAAAGCTGAGAACTTGGCTCAGGATTTGTGGGTAACTTTTTTGTCTGAATATGTTTCTATTTCCAATTTATCCAAGATATAATTGTGTGGGAATAATTATTCCATCTTTTTCATCTTTAAAATATTTTTTTCAAGACTAACCATTTTCCAGCATTCATTAAAACTTACACGGTCCAACACTGTACAGACATTACCCCTCATTTTACTCCTGCTGAGTATATATGGTAAGTATTGTCATGATTTTTTGATGGAGAATGTGCAAGGAAATTAAGTGTCTGGAAAGAAGTCTCCCTTCTGATAGAGGATGTAGAGTGACTCAGAGACTTGAGTCCTCCTAACTTGCCTGCAGTGATAATGCAGGAGGAAATTTAATCTATGAGAGTGGGTCTTAGTAAGCCTTGGGGAAGGTCCTCAGTCACCTGCAGCAATCTTAAGATACTCAACTAAGTTTTTATAAAAACTTTTCTTGAGCAATTAAAAACAAGTACAATGAAAGGGAAAACACTTTCTTCACGGTGTCAGCTATCTTCTGCTACCATCAGGTACACCTCTTAAAATGTGTTCTGAAGTGGTCACTGCAATACCTTAATACACAAATTTTCAAATAATGAGCAGCATGTGTGTAGGGGAATTGGGCATTTTGATTGCTTGTTTAAATTTAAAACATGAGGTGTTACTCTGGTCTCCAGGATGCACCTGCCTATTTGATAACACATTTTGAGTCTTGACAATTGTGAGTCAAGCACAAAAGCATTTGAATATTTGCTTTATATCTCTATGTGTTTTTTTTTTTTTTTAAACTACTGTGAAGAATGTTGTGGGCTATTTTGATTTGAGTGGTAATAAAAAAAAAGTTTCTATAGGCCTACTAAAAATAGAAGTCAATTCTAGTTTCAGACAAACATGATAACATTTCAATAATGTTATCATGTTGGGGATAATGTTACCATGTTGGGGATAATATCAGGCTATGGCATGACTCACCAAGGTTAGAGGGACAGGGTGCTAGCGGGGCCCTCAGCCTGTTGCTCTGAGACGTGCTGGCTACGCTGCAGCACGCTTGAAGTCTTATGGAGATAAGCCAGGGGCTCCTGAGGAGCCAAGAGGGAAACACCAGTGAAATACCTCAAAGGAATTAAGGGGTGTTCCTCTAAGAAGGTGACACAGCTGACAGGCCTCTACACTACTGCCTGCAGCATGGGCAACAAACAGGAGGAGCTGGAAGCCACCGTGCTGCTAGAAAGCTATGACCTAGTTGCCATTACTGAAACTTGGTGGGATGAATCCCGTGACTGGAGTGCAGCTATCAATGGCTACAGACTGTTCAGAAGGGACAGATGAGAAAGGAGGAGCAAAAGGGTTGCCCTCTGCATCAAGAAAAGGATAGAGTGTGAGGAGCTGTCTCTGAAGAAGAGCCATGAGCAGACTGAAAGCTTATGGGCGAGAATCAGAGACCGAGGCAACAAAGGGAACCTTGTGGTTGGTGTCTACTACAAGCCACCCCATCAAGGGGAGCCTATTGACGAAGCCCTCTTGCTCCAGCTATAGGAGCCATCGCACTCGCAGGCTCTCGTCCTGCTGGGGGACTTCAACCACCCTGACATCTGCTGGAAAAGTAGCACGGCGAGTATAGGCAATCCAGGAGACTCCTGGAGTGCATTGAGGGTAAGTTTTTAAGACAGGCAATAGACAGCTCTACCAGAAGGAATGCAATACTCAACCTGTTGGTCATCAATGCAAGTGAGCTAATGAGTGGCATCAAGACTGGAGGCAGCCTGGGCTGCAGTGATCACACACTGGTGGAGTTCACAGTCCTGAGGGTTATGGGTCAAGTGAAGAGTAAAGTCAGGACCCTGAATTTTAGGAAAGCAAAATTCCAGCTGTTCAAGGAGTTTGTCAATAGGACCCCCTGGGAAACTGCCCTCAGGGACAAGGGAGCAGAGCAGAGCTGGCAGATCTTTAAGGACGCTTTCCATAGAGTGCAAGAGCTCTCGATCCCCCAGGTGCAAGAAATCAGGCAAGGAAGGCAAGAGACCAGCATGGATGAGCAGAGACCTGCTGGTCAAACTAAAGTGCAAGAAGGAAATGCGTAGGCAGAGGAAGCAGGGACAGGTATCCTGGGAAGAGTAGAGGGACGCTGCCCAGTTGTGTAGGGATGGGGTCAGGAAGGCCAAGGCACGAATGGAGATGAACTTGGCAAGGGATGCAAAGAGCAATAAGAAGGGCTTCTACAGGTATATCAGCCAGAAAAGGAAGGTCAAAGAAAGCGTAGCCTCCCTGATGGGCAAGACTGGCAAACTGGTAGCAACGGATGAGGAGAAGGCTGAGGTACTCAACAACTTTTTTGCCTCAGTCTTCACTGGCAATCTCTCTTCCCACACTTCTCAAGTGGATGGACTGCAAGATCGGGACTGGGGGATCAAAGTCCCTCCCACTGTAAAAGAAGATCAGGTTTGTAACCGCCTGAGGAACTTGAACATACATAAGTCTATGGGACCTGACTAGATGCATCCCAGAGTCGTGAGGGAAATGGCTGACGTAGTTGCCAAGCCACTCTCCATGATATTTGAAAAGTCACGGCAGTCAGGGGAGGTCCCTCGTGACTGTCAAAAGGGAAACATTGCACCCATTTTTAAAAAGGGTAGAAAGGAGGACCATGGGAACTACTGACCTGTCAGCCTCACCACTGTGCCTGGGAAGATCATGGAACAGATCCTCCTAGAAGCTATGCTGAAGCACATGAAGGACAGGGAGGCAATTCGAGACAGCCAGCATGGCTTCACCAAGGGCAAGTCCTGCCTGACCAACCTAATGGCCTTCTATGATGGAGTGACTACATCAGTGGACAAGGGAAGAGCTATGGATGTCATCTATCTGGACTTCTGTAAGGCCTTTGAGGTAGTCCCCCACAACATCCTTCTCTCTAAATTGGAGAGATGTGGATTTGATGGGTGGACTGTTTGGTGGATGAGGAATTGGTTGGATGGTCACATCCAGAGGGCAGTGGTCAACGGCTCAACATCCAGATGGAGATGGGTGGCAAGTGTTGTCCCTCAGGGGTCCGTACTGGGACCAGTACTGTTTAATATCTTCATCAGTGACATAGACAGTGGGATTGAGTGCACCCTCAGCAGGTTTGCAGATGACACCAAGCTGAGCGGTGCAGTTGACATGCCTGAGGGATGGGATGCCATCCAGAGGGACCTGGAAAAGCTCGAGAGGTGGGGCCATGTAAACCTCATGAGGGTTCAACAAGGCCAAGTGCAGGGTCCTGCACCTGGGTCAGCACAACCCCCAGTATCAATACAGGCTGGGGGATGAAGGGATTGAGAGCAGCCCTGCTGAGAAGGACTTGGGGGTGCTGGTGGATGAAAAGCTGGACATAAGCCAGCAACGTGCACTCGCAGCTCAGGCGGCCAACTGTATGCTGGGCTGCATCGAAAGCAGCATGGCCAGCAGGTCAAGGGCGGTGATTCTGCCCCTCTGCTCTGCTCTCGTGAGACCCCACCTGGAGTACTGTGTCCAGCTCTGGGCCATCAGCACAGAAAAGACATGGACCTGTTGGAGCTGGTCCAGAGGAGGGCCACAAAGCTGATCAGAGGGCTGGAGCACCTCTCCTATGAGGACAGGTTGAGAGAGTTGGGGTTGTTCAGCCTGGAGAAGAGAAGGCTCTGGGGAGACCTTATTGTGGCCTTTCAGTACTTAAAGGGGGCTTATAAGAAAGATGGGGGAAAACTTTTTAGCAGGGCCTGTTGTGATAGGACAAGGGGTAGTGGCTGTAAACTAAAGGAGGGGAGATTCAGACCAGATATAAGGAAGAAATTTTTTATGATGAGGGTGAAGCACTGGCACAGGTTGCCCGGAGAGGTGGGAGATGCCCCATCCCTGGAAACATTCCAGGTCAGGCTGGACGGGGCTCTGGGCAACCTGATCTAGTTGAAGATGTCCCTGCTCATTGCAGGGGGGGGTGGACTAGATGGCCTTTAAAGGTCCCTTCCAACCCAAACTATTCGATAATTCAAGGAAAAAACTTTTGCAGGAAATGACAGAATATAAATTATTGAAAAGCGGATGCTTAAAAGGAATATTCAACTGTGGCTGTAACAATACTGTTAGTTTCTCTCCACTATATCCTAAAATGAGCCCACTGTTTTCTTCTGTTTTTCCTTCAGATGTAGGAAAGGACAAAGACACATACACAGATGATTCAGAACATGGAAATTATGATGCTCGTACAGATCAGTCATTGCTTATTCAAAACAAGCTTACCAGACAGAAAACAGAACCTCGGACTAAATCATCTTTAAAGGTAATGGACACAAAACTTTATTAAATTGTATCAATTGTCAGAATGTGCGTAAATATTTTTTAAATATAATTTTTAAGGGATTAGATAAGTTGCAGCTTAAATAAATAGGCATCTCATGGTAAGAAATTTGGGTGGCTCCCATATTATAGTTTGACCTACAGAATCAGTGAATGGAATTCTCTGTACCAAAAGTGACCAAAATTATATAGAATCAAGGATTCTAACAATTCGTATCGCCTCATCTAAGAGGCAGTAGCCTTCTTTCAAAAAATTTATATTGCACAGAATTTAGGACATAGGATTCCCAGCATGGAGTGAAATTCACGTCAGCTGGGTGGCCTCATGAAGTCAGGAGAGATTAGAAGAACTAAATTCATGTAGCAAATTATCAAGTGTAGGATTCTCCTTCTAAGCAAAATCCAAATGATAGCTAGGCACATTGAATGAAAGATAAAATTCGCTTATGTATAGGAGAGTGTAGGAGTATTTTCAGGAACCTCAACTAAAGCACTGCAAAAGCCACCTCACCACATAAAACTGACATGTTATCTTGCTTAGTAATTACCTAATCACAGTATTCATCGCAATGCATTTTGTACAACAGTTCATCCGCTGTAATGCTAAAGAATTATGACTGATTTTTAGTTCAAAACATGTTGTGTTTTGGGGTTTTTTTTTGTTCTCACTCTGGACTGAGAAACCCTAATTCTCCTTTCCATTAAGCGTAATTGCCTGTAAATGTATGACAAACAACGTAACCTCAAGAAGGTCCAAATTATTTTCTTCTTCAAGCACTGGAAGTAGTGTATTCTGCAGCACAGCTTTTTTACCAGCAATCCTGATTTTTGGTGTATAAAGGCATGAATAATCCTGTGCTACAAATCTAGCAGTGCTTAAATTGCTTGAAGGTTCTGTGCTTTACATACAGTATACTTTTCAGTAGACCCATTGTACAGTTCTCTCATCCATCACACCTTATCATATACATTATTGTATTTTAGCATTGAATGCATGTTTCACAAGAGTCGTGTAACTATTGTGAAGCTTGATCTCTCAGCCACACTAGTCATCATTACTACAGGGTTCTGGAACACGGGTAGCAGGTTGATGTGATCTCTGAGACTTCATTTCATGGGATGCTTTTAGGAAAAAACTTTTATAATAATAGCTATCTAATAACTTTTAGATAGGTTTACAGGTAATCGTATTTACAGATCAGAAATCTGTGGTGAAAATGAAACTTTGATAATGACAGAAGGGTTGTATTTTAATCTAAAACATTGCAATGAGAACTTTTTGTCTTCACATGTTTTTTTTGTCTGTTTCTGCAAGGCTAGCTGAATTAAGACAGAAATAGTAATGGATGTTCTTGTTTGATTTTGTTGATGAGGTAGACAAACCCTTTTATGTTAAATGTGGCCTAAAAGACAGAAAAAATAATGCAGAATCTGCAGAATTTAGACTATGTTATAGAGAACTAAATATTTTTAACAACAGGTAAAGCCACTGCCAAAAAAATCTAGTAACAGATAATGTCTATGTAGTAACAGGCATTTCTGCACTGTGCTAAAGCACAATATTTTTTGTGTTTTCATGTAAACTATAAAATGACCACTAGCTGTGTTTTCTTCAAGCCCTACATTCAGGACTGATAGAAAGCTTATAGGCAGCCAGTAAGCTAACTTTCTTTCAAAGTTTAAAGAGGAGCCTTGTATTTGTATTAAGTTTAAACAAAAATGCGCTTCTCATGTCTCAGTCTTTGTATGTCCTGACCTACCAAACAAAGTGCTTCAGAGTTTAAAAACAGTCTTCTGAAGCCACATCTGGCTTTTAGCCTTGACAACTCCTTTTATCACAGCAATTACTTTGGAAACTTCCTTCTGCTTTTATACTGGTTTTGCAAATGAGGCAACCAAGCAGGATTCTCCTCCTGTTTACTGTTTCCCTGCCTCCACAGGAAAAAGGCAGAGGGGATTTCGATTAGTCTTATTTTAGAAAAGAAGGTTACTATTTTGTCTTTGGATTATTGTACAAGTCTTTGTGGCAATTAGTGGAAGATGTCTAAGAGAAACTTCTTCCCCAAATGGATATAAAACTAGCAAAAGGAGGCTTCTAATTCTTTTTGAGACTGTTGAAAGCACACAAGACTGCTCTACAGCTTTACAGCTGGTAAGTACTCTCATAGATTTGGAAAATAAACTGATCAGCCATGATAAAAAAGTCTCCTCAGTCTGACCAGAGAATGAAAATGAGAAACACTGCGTTGGCAAAGCGCACAAGGATAAAAGTGTATTCTTATTTTCTGCTTGTTAATGGTTCTAATTTAGGCTTGTTTTGGAAGGGTTGTTTTACACCTGAGAGGCTTAGGGAAAAACTGCTAAAACAGTTATTTGCAATTAATGCTTGGTACTATTATCTTTCTCAACGATGAGCTACTTGAATACTTCAGCAATAACGAACATGTCTTGCTGACATGATGAAAGCTGATACACATTTTTCTCAGGAATTGTTTAGTGTTTCAGATCACATACATGATGTGTCACTTTCCATAAATCTGATTTGTATTATTGCAGTTTTAAAGCTTTAGAAACATCAGATAATTTTGATATAGCATCTGGATGCCAGCATTCATCTTGATAGTCATCTACTTTTCTCGTTTCCTTGATTATGATTTATAACTCATAATCTCCTTTAGAGTAGGTTGGTATCATTTCAGAATCCACAGATTTCATACTGAAAAACTGTGGGTCGTTCAGACCCATTAAAAAGCAGTCTTCATTATCCATCTCTGCCGTCTTTTCATCACCAACTGCTGTTGAGATTGTGTATAAAGTATGATTTCATGTATGTGATTCTGCCAAGGGATCTCATGCAGAGGAATGATGCCAAGAAGTGGCTGCTGAGCAAAGTGTGGAAGGAGTAGTGTCTGCTATTGCAAGGGAAATGTAGGAAATGAGAAGGTCCCTGACTGGAAAGTTGGTATTTGAAATGTTCCGGTTTCACTAAGAAAGGAAAGCAGGCTAAACAGACTTTATCCCTTGAACGGGAGGCAACATTTTTCTAGAGATGCAGCAAAGTCAGTAGCAGTGAATTCTTATCTGTACCAAATACTCTCACGTGTGTAGTGGCAAGATAGGAATATTTGAGAGATTACACTTCCATTTCCTTTCATTCCCTACATTACTGTTACTCTCTTTGATCTGATGAATTTTTTATCAGATGAATGTTTTATCTAGGTAGTGTATTTTGCTATCTGGCAAGGTAAAGAAAGGATTTTTAGAACAAAGTTCACATGTTATCACCATGGGTTCAGGAACTATGAAGAAATGCTGCCCATACAGTAGCCTAGTTTACTGCCTTCATCTGGTATCTGCTGATACCCACTATAGTACTGCATGTCCAGACTAGCGCTATGTTGGGTAGGATCTGAAACGATTTCTCTTTCAGTCTTCGGAAATGTTAATAACTTCTAAGGAATTTTAAGTAACAGCTTAAATAAGCAATTGGCCAAAACATATGGAGAATTGTATCTAATGAGCTGGACATATCGCTGAAAATTCATTGTAATTTGAGCAACACGTAGTATGTTCAGTGTAGATTATTACAGTGATTATTAAAGGATCAATCTACCCATGAAAACCTGAAATACATTGTTTAGGCATTTTATTGGATTCTTTGTGATTTTGAACATATCTATTTCTCTCTCTCCTGCAAAACAAATATTTTGCTTACAGAATTTCATGATGGTTTTGAAAAATTCAATAAATTAAATGTAATATCTGCAGAATAAAAATGTTCTTCAATCTTAATATTTTATTTCCCACACTTTTGCAGGAGCTATTTTCTGTTTTCATTTTTTACTGTTTAAGTCCATGACTTTCAGAGTTGCGCAGATTTGTGCTATATGTTCTAATCCTGTTAATTTATCACTAGTTTCGCATACATTATTTCACTCATAATCCTGCTCCTGCGTTCAGTGGAAGTCAGGCATGCGTGCTGAAAGAGAAGGTTTGGCAATAAAATCGTTTTAGTGTATAAATAAGAACAAGATGCTGTCAGCTGACAACAGTGTACTGGAAAGGAGAATAGCAAAGGGAGCCTGATAGATAAGGAGTAGTCCACAAATGTAGCCTAACAACACAAAAGTAAATACAGTTTAAAAGGAATGATAACAGATAAAATCATTATCCCAGAATAGAATGACACGGTAAAGTGCAACAAAAGTTAACTTCATGTTTATGCTTCTGGTGCATGGCTCTCATCTGCTGTGAGGTTTTGTTTAAAAAGAAAAAAAAAAAAAACCCAACCAACAACTCAGAAAATATTTCAGAAAATGCAGGGAAAGTAGTAAGTAATTTTATCATAAAGAGGAAAGTTTTAAAAAATAAACATGTAAAGAAAAATTTTCAGTGGTCACGTCAGTACCCTGCTTATTAAGGCCTCCCTATTAGACTTAAAGAGCAAATAGAAGTGGTTAAGTATTAAAAATGGGAAGCCTCCTCCTGTCTCCAAACATCCTCCATTGCTGCTTCCTCACACAGTAACGTTGACCAGACTTCCTTTCCAAACTTTGCATAAGATCACCTAAACCTACTCCTTTCCTGAAGCAAAATGTATTTTTCATATTATATACAAATGTATTTTTCATGCTTAGTCTGTAAGTCTGAATAGAACGAAAATGGAAAAAAAAGTCCTCTGTGAAGAAGCTAAAATAATTACTAATTCTTTCGTTTACTCCTGAAAAGTTAAACTGCAGTTTTATTAGGAAGGTCAGATGTTTCTGGAAGTCTTCGTCTGTGTTCAGAAACCAGCTAGGTTCTGCACAGTACAGTGTGGTATACGCAGAAATACATTAGCATGGGTAATTCTGGCAGCCTGTCGTGTTAACCAGGCTGTGCTGTCTTTGATGCCCAAGATAGTTTGGATATCTTTGCATATGCAAATATGTCCCCAGTTTTCTTTCCTAGGTTATGATGTCCATGGTTATTGGCAAAAGAAAAAAAACCTCAAACAATATACAGTTAAAATGAAACGATCTATATTTTTTGGAATTAAATAATTGAAAGGATGAATATAATAAATCTGTTTCTGGCTTATCCATTCCAAAATTCTTCAAACACAAAAGATGATTGCTAACTTAGTTGTATGCTTAGAAAATTTCTCATAAAGCACACCTTAGAGTATTCTTTATCAGAGTATGATTTTTAAAATGTAAAAAATTAGTCTAGTACTAATTTAAAATTTTTGAAAATATTTTCAGTTAATTCTGTGTAACTTAAGAAGTCTGTAACCTTGTTAGGGTCCCAGGTTTGATTTTCAAACATCCTGAAACAAAGCAAGCATTAATTAGGAATCTCACTTTTGTTCATGGAAATAAGCCCATTGTAGTTAGCATCAGAAATGTGGTTCTTTCCAGAAAATACTTAAAGGTAAGGGTTGAGTCATAAGCTCTCAATGTAGAGACCAGCCACTGAAGTGGTGGCATCCTGCAGCGTGACTGTTGCTGAAGACGTTAATGCAGATTTCATGGTAACAGTATTAGGGAGAATTAGTAATCAAAATAAACGAGGTGGCTTTCATGAATCAGCCAGTGATCACTCTACTTAATAGCATCTTATGAAGTTCTAAGAAAATAATAAATTATATTGGAAGAAAGTATGCTTTTATGAGAAATAACCATTGTACTCAGAGTTAGAACAGGAAAGAAAGCTATTTGTGTAGATTGTGCATTTTTAGGTAGTTACCATGCCCAAGAATTTCACACATCAGACTCTACCTCTGTCAAAATTCCTGCCCTAGTTCCTCAAATTGTTTCCATGGCTACTTCTGTCTTATACATGATTTAATAGCCCTGAACTCATCCATTATTATCTCTAAAACATCTCTTAAAAACCAAGGCACAAAGAGATACGGAAAACTGCTTTTCCTTGCCCCACCTCTGATAACCAGTATGTTTTGCATTGTAAGCTTCATTCTCCCACTCTTACTCCTCCATTCCAAGCTGATTTTCCTTGCAAGTGTACAAAGTGATTATATGTGGGGGTTTTATATATTTTTATATATATTTTTTATATATATTTTTATATATATCTCTATGTCTATATGAGATGTTCCCTACAGTCCTGTTTGGTCTGTAAGACTCCATGCCAATAAACTTTATGGTGGTGTTTACAAAAGTTTTATGTGTCAGCAGTAGGTCAGTGAACATGTTGTTGTTTCCATGAGGAAGCAAAGTCTGTTTACTTGTCTTTCATTCTTCCTCCAGTGTTTTCTGGTTCTACAACTTTTCCCTATGTCTTTGTCTCTAAAAAATGGTACTGGCGAGGTGGTGCTATTATAGAGTGGTGGTGCTGGGACTCAGGGCTGGGATTCAGTGCTTCCATTTCCAGTAGTGGCATCACTTTTTCTGCTGCTGGATTCTTCCTTTCCCTTCCCTTCTCTTATAATAGTTTCCCTGGGAAAAAAAAAAAAAAGACGTTTGAGTAAGTCTCTCTTTAGTATGTTGCTTCATTATTGGTAAGAGTTTATCAAAATTATTTTTCTCTAGCACATTTAGCTGTCAGAATTCACGAGCTGTCTTAGGGAGGAAATGAATTTTGTTCTAAACATCATCACCTTGAAATAAAAAGCTTTGGGGAGGACAAACTTAGCAAATTTGGGGTACAAGTTGTAAAAGAAGAATCCTGAGGCCCAGCTGTGCACATCCATCTATCTTTTGGATCCCGGATACTAGTCTGTTGGTATATTTACTTTCCTTTACATAATTTTACAAATCTAAATCCACATTACTCCACCCACATGGAGGAAAGTTGAACTTCATCCTGTCTACTGTAGAGGCAAAATAAACATACCATGCTGTGGCGGCTTAATTCTTGTGTACTGTGTCAGTCGGCACTTACGTAAGTGAACGCTCCTGTTGTTGCTTACGGCTGAGAACTGGTGTTCTCTGTATGTTCATAGAAATGTGAAACTTCCTTATATTCTTCTCATTAAGTAAATGACAGTCCTCGAAATCAGAAATGGAAAGACAGACTCTTCACTGCCTGAGCTACACCCCAATGTAACAGTTGTTTCTCCCTGTATGGGTACCTTGGGCCAGAATGACCGCGCTCTGTGCACGCTGCCAGGCTAGTGCTCACGTTGGGCTTTTATTGATGTTTTATTCATGACTATTGATTGTGAGGGTAGCAGATGAAAGTATTTTTTAGATACATTCTAAAGCAACTTACAAAGTGCATCAGCAGCAAACTACTAGCAGATGATGTTAAAATAAATAGTTGTCAACCTCTGTGTTTACATGTACATATGTATAAAACAGGTAGAAACCATGCTCATTTTTATTGCCATTGCTGGCAAATTTCAGGAAACTGTAAATCAAATCATAAAATATCATTGTTAAAGGTCTTGTTCCCTGCTTTTCATTTAGCATTTATATGTCAGATAATGGTAATGAAAATCTTATACATTAAACGGACAGATTAGACAATTCTTTCACATCAGACTTGATTTACTGGATGTTGATAATAAGTTAGAATAAATTCATTTATTGAAATAAAAACATGTAGAATTTAATAATGCAGCTTTTCCTAGGCTAAATTGACACTGAAGTACTTTGAATTTTTGCCTGACTTAAAATTTCCTTGTCACTATTCCAACCAGAGTCAATCATGACATGCATTGAAGTAGACATCAAGTTGATGAATCAAATAGGTTGAAGTAAGGCTTCACAGGTTGGGATCTCAGTTGTCTGTGCTATTTCGTTGTATAAAACAATGCCAACATAATTTAAGAGTCCTCAAATGGCTTTTTAATGAATCCCCTAGAGTAATTACCACAATACAAACTGCTAAAGGCTATTTCCAAAAATTTGAGTAGTGATTGAAGTTGCACACTTGAGATGAGAAAGTGGAACTCCACTGAAAGGCTCCCTTTGTATTGTGAAGGTGAAGGGTATAAGAGCTTAGCTTTTTGCCTTGGCTGGAATGCTGTTAAGTGTGGTTGAATATTAAAATCACATTTTTATTTCGTCTCTAAAATAATCAATATTTTATATTACTAATATAGTAAAAATACTATAATATACTATTGCGATATATAGCATATGCATAATAACATGTTAATATATATGTCATAAACATATTAATATTTCCTCTACATTAATATGTTACATTCCTAGGTCATGTCTCACTAGATAATTGTGAAGTTTAGTAAGAAACTCTGTTATAAGAGGTGGACTGTACACATTTGGCCAAAGAAGAATAGTGATTGCTTTCAAAAATAGTAATTTTGCATTTATATAATGTACATTAGGGGTACAGTTAATTTTAAGGGGATATTTGAGTGAAGGTTGTAGCGAGGTGGGTGTCAATCTCTTCTGCCAAGTAACAAGCGACAAGACAAGAGGAAACGGCCTCAAGTTGCGCCAGGGGAGGTTTAGATTGGATATTAGGAAACATTTCTTCCCCGAGAGGATTGTCAGGCCCTGGAACAGGCTGCCCAGGGAAATGGTGGAGTCACCATCCCTGGAGGTATTTAAAAGGCGTGTGGATGTGGAGCTTAGGAACATGGTTTAGTGGTGGACTTGGCAGTGTTGGGTTAACGGTTGGACTCGATGGTCTTAAAGGTCTCTTCCAATCTAAATGATTCCATTAATTGTATTAAAGTAATGCTAAGGTGCTACGTAGGTTAAGAAACCATATATATTTGTTCGTAGAATTATAGCCGTGAAACATCAAATAAAGCTAACTTACCCTGAATTCAAAACAAAGAAGAGCAGGTGGCTCTCCCAAAAATGAGCTGTGGAAATCCTTATCAAAGGTGGTGTGGATTCTGAAAGATTACCTGCATTTGGGGGCAGCTGGACAAAGTTATGGAAGAGGAATTCCATGGAAAGTTACCAAATCCATAAAAACCTCAGCTGAAATTGGCTGAACACTGGGCTGGTGGTAGAGGGAAATATCACATGTGTTTCCTAGTACATGCTCTCTCCTAGGCAGGTTTGTTTCGGTAGCTTTTATGTATAAGCAAATTAGAGAGAACCTTTCGTAGTGGTTTGAATGTACTTGAGGTTTTGCCATTGCACAACTTAAGTTGCAAATATTTGGACAAGTCAATAGGAATTTGTTTATTGATTTCAAAAGTAGCAGGGTTTTGCCACTGTTATGCGCAGTGTCATGAAGTTCAGTGAGTTATTTATGGAAACGCAATTGTGATTAGCAGATAAAGCTGCTATATGGAGTAAATAAGCTTGGGAAAGGGTTAGAGAGGAAGAATTTTGGAGCACCATCCCCATGTGAACCAGAGGACTGGGAACTGTAAGCAAGAAAGAGAGGGAGTATCCACAGCCCCCCCGGGCGCGCTGTCTGCACTTAAGATACCTCATGGTCATGTCTGTGTCTGAGAACAATGTAGTTTATAAATCACACATCCACAAGCAAATATTAATCATTTAAAATTTATAAAAATGAATACGCCTGTAGAGATTTTGTCAGCCTTTAAGCATTTGCTGTTATGTTAGCGTTGTTGAGGCTCGTCAGTGGCTGAGTGAAGGTGAAAGGAATGGTTACAACAGATAGGTTGTATCGACATTTGGTTCTAGTTAACCTCTGAATTTACCTAGGTAGTACAGATTATTCATTAACTTAAACTTTTCACTGGTATAAAGTGGGGAAAAAAATAAAGTATACTGATATGTTACACTATATTTTTCACTAATTTTCAGTAAGTTGCAAAATTTGCTAGTGGTTTTGCTATTAATAAAATACCACAAACCTGAAGCCTACCATACCATGTCATTTACTCTTAAATGAACCTAAAAATTGCTTACTGTTTTGGGAACGGTTCCAACTCACTCTTCTAGAATATTTGTTTCTATGTACAGGGTGAAAAATTGGCAAAAGTTTAATCTACAGAGCAAAATAGTAGACTGAAATGAGTGGCATTGAAATAGTTATAATTTCTGCAAACTGTGCTATTTAAATTAATTGGGGAGAGAAAGAGCCTGTTAAAACAGCTGTTCCCACTTTGTTAAGAGGGCATTGCTTATTAATTAGAGTCTGAAAAATAGTTTCTTGAAAAATCCCTCCATGTTGGCTAAATCCAAGGAAATTATTGTACCAGATTTGAATAGAAATATAAACTCTTTTCATTTTATAACTTTGCTAAATGTTTGCATTATACTTTTGTTTTACTTTTTTTGCTTGAGTAAAAGCTTCTTTTTGATCAACTTGTTTTGTCTGGCATAAACCGTAAACTTCAGTCGAATGATAATGTCAGTATTTTGAATTTTACACCGTTTCATGTTTTGAAGCAGTATGTCATGGTTTTTGTTATAAAAATTGCAAGCATTGAATCAACCAAAAAATGATAGCAAATACTAAAGAAAACCAAGGAACTGCAACAGATCTGTAGTGGCAAAGCCACTGATGCGAACCGGTGTGTTACGATTCTGCATTATGAACAAGTTTCCTGTTGAGTGAGGAAGCACTTCACAGCCTCAGTACACAAACAGATAAGATTTAAAGTTCTTGTGTTTAAAGACTTGGGAAGAACAAGGTGAAGTTAAAACGCTGAGTTTGCAAGCTGAACTATACAGCAATACTCTAAAAGGAATTTTTCAGATCAAACTTAAATGTGTAAAAGTAGGAAAGCTGATCAGATGGATACTGTTTCAGAAAACCTGGAAAACTAAGAGGGTAGAGAAGGATGAAGAAGATTATAGAGAAAAACAAACATTGATCAGTCTTTTTTATACACATTTTTCAGGTGAAACAGGAAATCTTAAAAAGAATAGAGGAGAGTGAGGGCTTTGCACAAAATATTTCTTCTGATGCTTTTCTCCTGCAGTGTTTTGAGAAAAAGGTGAAAGAATGAATCAGATATTTATTGCTCCAAAACAGCAGATAAAAACTAATGTGCTTTTGCCTGAATGCCCATTGTACTAAAAGACTGATTCACTGTGCTAGGTGTAGATAGTGGCCTGTATACCTTGACTCATATGTTTAATTGAAATTACTGCTCCCTGTTCTCTGTACACATTATGGAGCTCCTTCAGAACAACTGAAAAAACACGTAAATCGCCAGATGAATTATTTTACTGGCACAGGTATTCCTACTAATATAGGTGGTCACTGTTGCTTGGGAATTACACTAAGTGAAACTAGCCAAGTGCAAGTAGCATTAAAGTGAATCATTCCTGAAATCGATAGAGTGTAGGTTGGGTTCACTGCGCAATTGTGATAAGTGGCTTCAGTATTGCACATCTGAACTTGTGGCAGTACTCCTCTGAAAGCGGTCTGAGATGAACAGATGGAAAATTTCTCACTGCTATCAGCGCAGCTCGTTATTTATTGAACATTGTCCCCAGAGAATTCTATTTGGTGCAGATGAATCTGGATGAGGGGATCGAGTGCACCCTCCATAAGTTTGCAGATGACACCAGGTTGGGAGGGAGTGTTGATCTGCTTGAGGGCAGGCAGGCGCTACAGCGGGACCTGGACAGGCTGGATCGATGGGCCAAGGCCAATTGTATGAGGTTCAACAAGGCCAAGTGCCAGGTCCTGCACTTGGGTCACAACAACCCCAGGCAGCGCTACAGGCTTGGGGGGGAGTGGCTGGAAAGTGCCTGACGGGAAAGGACCTGGGGGTGTTGGTCGACAGCCGGCCGAATAGGAGCCAGCAGTGTGCCCAGGTGGCCAAGAAGGCCAACGGCATCCTGGCCTGTATCAGAAATAGTGTGGCCAGCAGGAGTAGGGAGGTGATTGTCCCCCTGTACTCGGCCCTGGTGAGGCCGCACCTCGAGTGCTGGGTTCAGTTCTGGGCCCCTCACTACAAGAAAGACCTTGAGGTGCTGGAGCGTGTCCAGAGACGGGCAACGAAGCTGGGGAAGGGTCTAGAGCACAAGTCCTGTGAGGAGCGGCTGAGGGAACTGGAGTTGTTTGGCCTGGAGAAAAGGAGGCTGAGGGGAGACCTTTTTGCTCTCTACAACTCCCCGAAAGGAGGTTGTAGAGAGGTGGGGGTCAGTCTTTTTTCCCAAGTAACAAGTGACAGGACAAGAGGAAACAGCCTCAAGTTGCGCCAGGGGAGGTTTAGATTGGATATTGGGAAAAAGTTTTTCACCGAAAGGGTTGTCAGGCACCGGAAGAGGCTGCCCAGGGAAGTGGTTGAGGCACCATCCCTGGAGGTATTTAAAAGATGTGTGCCTCGTATATTTAGATCATTACATCTACGACATTTTAAAAAATGAAAATGTTTTTACTACCATCCCCATTCAGAATTCTTAGAAGGGTTGACAGACCCTGTATTCAGTGCACTAATAATCTCGGTTAACAATCTTGACAACCTTTCTTTGGACTTCAGATACTATTTAGCTGAATATCTTGAGATAAATAGCCATATAAGAACGTATTAAAAAAAACCCTAATTGAATTAATGGAGTATAGAGCATGCTATTCTTCAACAAATGTTTGATCAATATATTGATAAATTATTTTCCTTATTTTTTTCTGTTATATTTAACTTAATTTCTCATGGGAATGAAAAAAGAAAATCTGAAGTCAAAAGCCAAGCAAAAGGAAAGGATAGTCCTGTTCCCAACAAACTTCCAAAATAGTTTAGGATTGGAAAATTATTTTTCCTATGTCTGTCTTTTTCTCCTCAATATTTTCCAGTTTCCATATTGTTTGTCCTGGTTACATTGGTCACCTTTTCTTCTCTGCCTTTCTTCCTCTTTTTTCTAGATTTCATAGCTTGGGTTTGTTTGGGTTTTTTTAGTTTTTAGAATTTTTTTGCATGTAGGTGATCTGCGTAATTGACTTTAGATAGATTCTTAAATTCAGGTTAATCACATTCTATAATGTATTCGTTACTTTAATTCATGTTACATTTTCTGTGATTTGGCCTGTTTCTTGTCCCATCTTAAATTAGCATTTCCCCTCAGTTAGGCTAAGGGCGGGTATTCAGAGGTTTCCGAATTCTGCGTTATCCGTTATTTTGTGACAGAGGAAAGGTGCCAGTGGCTTAGATGTACAGGAGGAGACAAGCACGGCGGGGATCAACTGGCACTCGAACCCCAAAAGCCCGGGTACCTGATCTCTGTGCTGCGCCCTGTAGCCCTGAGCTAGTGACACGTCTCACAGCAAGTTGCACATGAAGCAAAGAGAAAATTCTGAAAAAGACAAATGCCAATTCAAAGAGGAAGGAAAAGGAGGCCACCTTTTATGCTTAGAAATTCAGACCTTTACCCAAGTAGTAGAAGACTCAGGTTAGTTTCAGCTTAGCCTGGAGGGATTTGAATTCACCTCTCCTATGGTCCAAAGACTGAAATTGCTTCTGCATCTGGATGGCTGCACCTGAAGGAGAGTATGAAAGTGACAGCATAACTCTAGCCAAGTGTGACGAAGCTGAGATTTCTTACATTCATTTTGTATTTACAGGCTTGTTAATAAAATACGTAAGCAGGTATGTACCTTGGAGCAGGTGACAGTGCTTTTATGGTTAGTTTTGAAAAGTGTCATCTGGAAAAGACAGACAATTGATGCCATCAGCAGCTGCTGAGGGGAAAAAGAAGCTTAATTGTACTTAAATTGAAGCTTAATGTACTTAAATAATTTTCCCAGACGTGTGATGATGCACTTTTTTGTAACGCTAGGTGATCTGAGAATTACTGTTCCTTGTTTTTTTGCTTTGGGAGTTAAAAAAGGAGAGAAAGAGAAAGAATCTTGTTAGAAAACTTCAGTTTTTGCGGACTGAGGAGTTCTCGGAAGCACTAACTGTGTAGAAAGTTGGCAGTGAGGTATGTGGGAGTAAGAAAAACCTTTCACATAGAAACAAGTGAGCCGGTATCCAGTATTTATACTGCTGATGTCGTGCACTAACAGTTGGTTCTATTTATCAATAGAGAGTGTAACTATTGGGTATAACTCTGAGTATTATAAATTTCATTTCAAACAATCCAAATAGGATGAATTTCTAAGAATAGCATCCTATTGGCTAAAAGATGGAGTATTCATAGACTTCTGGTCCCGTGTATATGGGTGTAATGTATCTTCCAACCAACATACTTGTTTTGGACAGTTTGTGTTAAAATGAGTACTGCATTCTTCAGAAGATGATGATAGTTTCTCAGTTTACCTTTTCAGATTTCAAAGGCTTCATAGTCTGACACCAGTTGATACAGTCACTGTCTATTCTGAATCACGCAAAACACAGAATGCAAAAATAGCCTGCAGCAGCGGCATGTAAAGCAGGGTTTTCCATATCAAGGTCAGAGAATCCCTTGTGTTTGCAAGCATGGTGGGAAGGAACTAGACAAGATTTAAACATTGCTGACATGGCATTGAAAAAGCACTTCAGCTAGAATATCCAGGAAAACATTCCAATCAATAGCGTTTCTTTTTTAATTTTTTAGATTTATTTCTCTCTTAGAGAAAATACAAGTATGTTTGTTCTATAAAATTTGCCCAGCAGCAAAGCTGGGAAACTTGGTTTAATTTGCTTGCCTTTAATTTTTTTTTTAATTCCTATTGGAAAGTAAGGATTAGCAGAAGTTCATATCGATATATACCATACAATAATTTTAAGGTTTTTGCACAGCTGAAAGAAATAGCTAGAATATGGATTTTGTGGAGCTGTTATATTTATTTTTGTTCTAATTAATTTGAAATCTTGAGCAACTGATGCATATGAACTGCCTGTTCTTGTGACTTCTTTACATATTCATCCTGCAGATATGTGGACATTTCCATGCTTTAGGAAATGCTGGTTTTGATGGGGCTCTTCATCTCTGTGGATGCCATGTTCAGCGTATTTTTATTTTACCTTCTCCAGGCTGACGCCATGGCGTCATCAGGACTGTTCTTCAAAGATGGCAAAAAGCGCATTGATTACATCTTGGTCTACAAAAAGTCAAGTCCACAGGTAGAAAAAAGAAGCACGTTTGAGAAGAATTTGAGAGCAGAAGGGCTGATGTTAGAACGAGAGGTGAGTCTTTTAGCTTATGCTGCATAAAAACCCCTTTATAACACTATCATACTTTACTGAATTTATAAAAGATTCCTGACAATCTTACAAGCCTTTCCAGTCAGGCTGTTCCCACCATTTGTTTAATGCTATTAAATTAATAATAACAATTGTTTGATAGTGTGTGTTGAACATGTTTTGGGGATGCATGCTTGTTTGTACACACACACGCATGTACCCCCTGCACAGGTGTAGTGCAGTATAGAGGGAAAAATTCCAGCTCCTTACACTTGCAGAATAGAAGAAGCTTCAGTAACTCATGTTGTTGCTTTCATATATAGCCTCTAAGTCTTTCAGCAGAATGCACGGTACTAAATGTCTCTGTTTTTCAAGGGGTTAAGATTGTCAGTGTCAAGTTAATCCATCCCTAGTAATGACAGTATTAATATAAAAATGAAGGAAAACAGAGCCAGGAAATCAGCCTTGGATTTTTGCTGTTTCATAAATTACTTATAAAACAGGCGTATATTTGGTCTATCCTGAAGTAAGCTCCTGTACTTCATGTGTCTTTCATGCTGGTTTATACTCTTCAACTCGATAGAATTACCTTACATGTTCTGTGTTAAAGCAATGAGCTTTTAACTGTTTTGAAGTCCTTGCAAGTTCTAGCTGACGATGTAGAGTGTTGAATATTCATGAATAACTGGCCTGACAGTGGATTAAAATTTTATTTTAAGGCTTTTAAAAATTGTTTCAATCTAGTAGTAAAAACAGGTGCTTTTGTTCAGATTTCAATAAATATCCCAATCTCAGCTGGTGTCAATTCAGAAGGATTGACACTTCAGGAGAAAAAAATGTTTTTGTAAGATCATAATTCTAGACATCAAGTGTTTTAAATTGTCTTCCAGTAGTATTTTTCTATCCACATCTTTTGAGAAAAATAAAATACTAGAAGTAGTATTATTGAACCGTGATGCGACTTTATGGAACTGGTAGGTAGAATTGTGAACATTCTAAATTTTATTAACCCTTTAACTAAATTTTCTTTTACCTTTACTTACCAAACCTTGCATTACTCAAGTTTTTGGGAGGCTTTAATCAGACTCAACTCTATCAAAATATTTACTTATAAAAACTCAAGCAAATACATCTGGGAGAAGGGTATGGAACTGAAGTGTTCATAAGAAAAGATAAACATAGGAATCTGTAATGCTGAAACTCTTCTTTTATGTACAAATAAATTAGTGATGAAAAACATTTTTGTGGAGTATTCCTTGTAATTTTATGAAAAATCTCAGTTCATACAGTGATCACATTTATAAGTTCATAGCAGATACGGCAATTACTTAACCGTTCCCTGGAGTTAGCATTCTGGCAGAGTGGGACCTGCAGCCTTCTCTCAGCTGTTCTTATGTCTCTAGCAGCTGAGCACTCTTCTCCTTAAATGGGAGACACACAGAATGGTCTTCAAACTGCTCATCTAAGATGATTTTGAGGGGATTTAAAATTAATTCATTTATTCCGTGTCAAAAAATGCTACAAAAGCCTTTCTCTACTTCTGCTGTGTTTATGAGCAAAGAGCTGTCCTACAGATTCCTTTTGATGGTTACTAGTTTACTCATATTACAGGGCTTGGCAGAAAAAAGGTTATTAATTTTCCTTTGTCTAGCTGAGAGCACTTACAGTGTTTTCGGACTTGCATGGCCACTTCAGGTCTAAAAGCAGAATTTGACCCTGAAGAATACTTTTAGAAAGGTGAATGCCATAGAGGTTTGAATTATTAATATGTATTTATTTGTTACTGCTCTTTACAGCCAGCTGTTACAAACAGTGATATCATGTTTGTTAAAATTCACTGTCCATGGGAGACATTGTGCAAATACGCAGAACGAATGAACATCAGGATGCCTTTCAGGTATTGTGGAAACTATTTTAAGAAACTTGTAATTTAGTGCTTAATATTAAAAGTTCATTACTTACCTTAAGGCTGAAATGCAGTCTTTGCTGCGCTGTGGCCAGGCATGCTTATATTTAACTTAGTGAGGTGATAGGGAGAGAGGAGAAACGAATAATAGGCACTGTTCTTTTTGCATTTACCTGGGGTACTTGTTTTCAAACTTAACCTTCCAAGTCAAATTGAGCGTATGTCTTTAGAAAATACTGTCAGTAGTTCACACGTGGTTTTGGATGTCCTTGGCAGAGTTTCAGATATCCTCCATCTGAGCTCAAGTATTCTCCATGATTTTAGGGTATTTCTGAAGTCTTACCCAAAAACAAGTGAAATGACAGAAATAGCTGGTGTCTTCTGCGTCTCCAATATAACACATGTTGGCGTACTTTGAATAAAATGAGATACCTTTATTTCTTGGTCCTCTAGCTTTCCTTTGGCAGAATAATGAACTGAACTGATTTCCTTGTCTATGTGCTAAACAAATTCTGTCATATGTTTTTGCAATAAATATTTGTTATTTATTTGTAGGACAGTAGTGCAGAACTTTTTAAAGGAGGAAATGTCCGTTTTCAAATTTATTAATAATGCTCTTCCAGAGAGAGAAGAGCATGTAGTGTGCTGTGAACCTCATCAGGAGTTCAAGTGGTAACCAGACGCCGAAGCTGCGTGACTCATGGAAAATACCCTTGCAGCCCTCCTTTCTCACTGGAATTGCCAAATGCTCTGTCTTTCATGTCCCTGCTGATTTCAGCTATCGCAATGTGGCTCTCTTGCATTGGTCCTAAGCCAGAAGCAGTCATCATGAAGCATCCTTTGCTCCAAACTTGCTTCAAATACCCAGTTCTACACTGAGTTTCCACATCATCCCATTAAGCCTTCAAAGTCCTTTCCATTAAAAAAAGAATGTTTTCTGTAACAGTCATCTTCCATATGTTTGAGAATATTATTATAGTGCCATTTGAGCTTCTCTAGTTTGAATAATACTTGTCAACATTTTAAATATAGAAGTGTGTGCATATGTGTGTACACACACATAAACAATCTAAATTCCAATTCAAAAATAGTTCCTTCTTGCTTTTGATACTTGAAGTCACAAAATTAAGTTAGGAGTTAGCAATGGTTTGAATTCTTCATCAATTTAGTAACTTCACAGATCAGTTGCGCTCTTTAGAAAAAAAAAGGCTGACTTTTGCAATGCTACTTTATTTGGAAGGCGTTCAAAGTCATGTTTGCTTATTATATTATTAACTGTCATGTAAATATATTCTCTTTTTTTTTTCCCCCCGAAGTGTCTGATCCATGTTTCTTTGTTTCTAGGCTCTTGCTTTAGCTTCCTTTTATCCCACTCAGTTTAGTATACCAAAAGTAGATAAAATGCTAAATTTTGCTGCTTCACCTTGTTGGCAGTTTTGCTGTAGAATGAAACACATTTATTTGATAAGAAAAAAGCCCACTGTCCACCTCTACCTCCATTATAGAACTGTGAGAAATAGTAAATTAATTACCATTTCTTTTCTCTTTAAAAAGGTTTCACTAGGAATTTAAATGAAATTGCAATCTAAAACTTGTGTGAATATTTCAGACGGGCTATTTCCTTAATTTCCATACTTTTTTAAAAATCAAAGTGAGCACGGTTTCATTGTGAACACAAAGTGGACCTAGAATAGACCAGAGGTCTGTCTGGCTCTGCCAGCAGCCAGTCTGAAGTGCCCAGGGCAGAAGCCAGGCGTAGCTAGAGCAGTGTTGCATGATGCCTTCTCTCTTTCCAAAAGGCTGTGGTTTAGAGACTTTCTGAGGCAGAGTTCATGTCTTCATCTTTGTTTATATTAGCTCCTGATGGCTTTTCATGGATGCAAAAATAGCCATCTACGCTTCCGTAACAACATCCTGTGACCACGCATTTTATCATTTAATTACATGTTCTGTCAAAAGCACTTTTGTTTAAGCCTTGAGCTTGCTTATTTAAATCAAACCTTTCTTAACTGGATGGCATATATTGTTTTCCTGAGGCAACTCTTTTCTCCCACAATTACAATGAACTAGAGTAGTTCCATCCCAAGAAGTTTTAGGTAGTCCTTAGGTAGTTTTAGGTAGTCCTGTGAGGAGCAGGGAGTTGGACTCGATGATCCTTTATGGGTCCTTTCCAACTTGAGATATTCTACGATTCTAAGAACAGATTATTTCTCTTAACCTTTGTCTGATTTGTCAGTGGCTTCTGACTGTCCGTTTTTAATACGTAATCGAAGAAGAGAGCTCACCTTCCTTGCAGTGCTTTAACGCAGTACACCCTTGTTCTCTTGCAGTGTTGCAAAAGTTTAGCTTTTGGTTATGGTCACTAAAATATACCATATGTCGGTATCATATATGAATAATACGTGAAGAATTAAACTCGTACTTTTTAGGTTCATTTTGCTCAATCCAGGAATCTAAACAAAATCCGTAGAATTATTACACAGGTTAAGAAGTATTTCTCTCCATTGCTGAAAAGTAGAAATGCTTATTTCTGACGCAAAGGACCACCCGGCATCCCAGAACTGTTTTAGCCTGGCATTATACCTAAATGTGTTGGCAGATATATAGTATACGTCATATATGTAATATAGATGCAATCCCATTGTTTCAATTACAAAAGGAAATTTTTCTAACATTTCAAAAGGCCAGTCTGTGGTAATCACTGTTGTCTTGTATATGGTTTCAAACAGGATTTTTGTTAACACCAAGGTTAGATCATGACTGAATTATACATTTTAACAATTTATAGATATTTTTGTTAAGTATATGGTCTGTCAGTAGAAATGAAACTCTTATTATATATTTCTGGAACTCAGACAAAAGTTTAATTTTATCTATCTCTACAAGTATCTCTTGTGACACATAATTATTGTTGTATGTAATGAAAAAATTAGCCTTATCTGTAGCTTAGCTGGACTCCATCTGTGCAAAACAGCTAAGGGCACTTAAAAAGAATGAAGGAAGGGTTTTGTTAAAAATCTAAGGTCTGAAAATCCTTTAATAATTCTTCATAGTTTCATTTACAATTCTGACTAGTGCCAAGGGTCAGGCTGCCAACAGCCTGCAGATTTGTAGATACATAGTTTTCCAATGACCGCTTATTTTCTAGGCAACATTTTCTTCCCAATCCTTTTAATGTATTCATTTCATTGTTACGTTAATGTAAGTAATGTACTTTAATCAATCTCAAATACCGCTTAGATGGGCAGTTGCAGGTCTTGCATTTTTGTGTGTATTAGAATGGGATGGGGGGATAAAATATCGATGGAAAATAATGTTGAACTTTTATATTAATGTATCCAAATAAGCTTGTTTTAATTCCTCCTAAAAAATAAGCCTCACAGAAGTAGAAAGTTGTTAGGCAAATTTTAAGGTGAAGATGAACTAAGTGGGGAGCAAAGCCCCTGGTGCTGAACCTCACTGTCCCCAGATGAGTGCTGTGGCAAAGATACAGATATTCCGAGGAATCTGCAGGATCGAGGCCTTTGTGTAGTTGAAATGTGACATGAAATGATAGGAGGCGGCCAGAAAAAAACCTGAAAAACTGAAACTAGGTGTGCAAAATATTACATTGCCGCAAATACGTGTCTGGTCTTGTTTCTCTAAGTTTCTGTGACCAGTGAAGAGTGGAGAGAAAAGAGCTGTTAACATAAAAGTTGTTTGTTGCAGTTAGTACTCTTAGATTTCTAGGGCCGTGTATTGTTCTTCAGCTGGATGCAAAATGTCAAGGGCAGGTGATGGTATACCACTTCAGAGAATAAGGATAGATCTAATGGCGTTAAGTGCTTATGGCGTTTCCTGCGTAGAGTGCATAAAGCATTTAATAGCGTGGAAGCCCTGGTGATTCTTCTAAATTGAGTTTTATGAAATAAAAGCTAAGAAAGATCACGTGAAGTGAATACTACCATTGAATGCATGTCTTATGAATGAATTATTGATTAGCTGTTATTATTAGCTACAAATCTAAAATTTAATTTTGACTCAGGAACAAATTTTGAATTTGAAAATATGTGAAATCACAGCATTTTAATGACTTACTCTATTTCAGTTGCCTTTTGTAAGTGTTTTTCAGCTTTCTGCCTATGAAAATGCATGTTTTAAAATGTCCGGTGTTCTTTTATAATGTATATGTCCTTTTCAACTGTCTCCTACTTGATTATTCTCAGCTGATTTTTGCTGTTCTTTCAGGAAAAAATGTTATTACACTGACTGGAGGAGCAAAACCATGGGCAGGTTGGTGGGTGATGTGTAGCTTCTAATTTTGTCAGATAGTCATCCTGCTGAAGAAAATCCATTCGCAGTTGTAAATTTATCCCGGAAACTTGGAAAATTAGATTATTTTCCTGAAAACTCAAAATATGCTAGCTCAAAGTGTTAAAATATTCATCTGTGACAAGATGCAGTACTTTAAAGCTTTGCCAGTTCTCATTTTAGAAATGCAAAAGTGTTTACGCCAGGAAAAAAACATGGCCTTATCCTGGCAGGAAAGATTTAATACTGGAGCCATCTCTACAGTTATGTCTGCTGTTACCGAGGCATATTTCTTTAGCATGGAAGATACTTTTTGAGTGCATGTCTCAAATTCTGGTAGTCAGCTACTTCCTTTAGACAAGCAAATGTGACTTCTCTCATGTGTGTTCTGGTGATCAGGACTAAATCAATGCCACGCACCAAAGGCCGTTTTGAATTTTTATTTGACAGCTGACAGAATAACTTGTACGCTGCAGTAAAAGCTGTTTAACTCTCTGGGAGGCAGACACATGCCAGCCTCACCTGCGGATGCTGCCGCTGTTGCTGCTTCTGTCAGCCAGGAGAAGGGTACAAGAGGACGCAGCAGCGGGCGAAAGGAGCCTGGGGGAGCTGGGGAGCGAGAACGGGGGACACTGTGAGCTGTAATCACTCCCCATGGCTCTCGTCAGACATAATGATGTCTTGTAAATCCTAATTACCTACGGAAAAGAGATGAAAATTTTTACATGAGGGAAATCTCCTGAAAGAGTTTTCTGTCACCGGTTTTCTCGAGACGGATCTTGAGATGAGACTGCATTTGATTTAGGTTCTCCTGTTGTTACTTTAGATGATGAAGAGCTCTCATTACTTCTCAGGAACAATTTAAGTAGTCTCATGATATCAGTTTGCAAGATGATCAGCTAACAAAAATAGACAAAGCACTGTTGAATGGTAAAGTGAGAGAACTTTAAACACATAAGCAGGTAAAATATATTGAAATAAAACAATCTATAACATAAATTTACAACTGCGTTTTTTCCTTTTCCCAGTCATTCACACGCTTGCTCCATTTTAGTGTGCATTATGAAAAATGTAAGTGATGTGCTTTGTAATGCAAAGGCAAAATCAACAAGCTTTACTGCAAAATTGTCTCATTTCATCTCTAATCCATCTGGTGAGTCCTAGATATTAAGTAAATTTATTTTCCTTATTTAGAAGGACAGATGTCTGAAACATGCCACGAAGTTGCACAGTACCTGTGAACCAAGTAATAAACACTTTTCGTGCCAGATTGATTTTTCATTTGAGACAAATGCTTTTTTCTGTGATTTACTTTGTGAGAATTTGGGGATGAATATTTCTCTGAATATTTTTTCTGGCACTTTATATAATCCAATGCACAAAGGGATAGTGTGAAAAAAAGGAAAAAAAAGAAGCTACATCTAAAAATGAAAGCTAACTCTAAATTGCTGACATACACATCTCATCCTTTTAACTTCTGCTGCTGTCATTTCTTTGCATCTTACCACTTTTCAATCTTAACTGCTTCTCTGTAATTTATCAAATCTCATTAATATTTCTAAGTTATTAAGTGTTGACAAGAGCTACGATGAAGAACTATATTAAAATCTTTGTATATCAAAAGTAAAATTCTAAGGCTATAGAGTTTCTATATTTTAAGAATATGAGGTAACACTGGTATATTAGACCCTGCTGTGACATGTACACTTCTCTGAATTTATTGACATGCTTATATGGTAGATGTATATATCTATAAATGTCCTTTAAAAAGTCTGCAAAAGATGATTAGGAGCATGAATGAAAGGACAGAAGATAAATGTAATGCTTACTGGCATACTATCTTTCTTATATGTCATATCTATGTGGTATGTCTCTATGTCTTTATTTATGTACCTTAAAAAAAAAAAAACATTGTACTTAATCCTATGAAGCTTGGATTCTATTCATAGGGCCACACTACAGAAATAATTTTATCATACTCCTTAAGAGAAATATTTGGAAAGCCTTCAACAAATCTTTTCAAAGGAAAGGAAGTTGCTGGAAGTGGGATATGCAAGTAAATTATGTAGGTATCAAAAATTGTCTAAACTCTCAGATTTAAGCCTGAATAATCTAAAGAATCAGTCTTGTATCTGCCATATCAGACACACCGATTTCATGCTGGTTAAGAATGACATTGGGGAAAAGAAAATTAAAAGATAATGGCCTTAGTATGCAGCTTCACTCTGCCCAATGAAATCTTTTACATTTCAGAATATATACAAAAGTATATATTCAGAATATATACAGTATATATTCAGAATATATACAGAAGTATAAATACATTTATACTTCTAAGGGTAGAGTGGATATGGTTGACAATTCTGGCCCGTCTTGAGAGGCGCAAACCCTGAGCAAACTATCGGGTATTGATTGCTGTCAAAAATACCTAACATGACCAGTGGCAGTTGCTTAATTCTGGTATCTCATTCCATGAGTCTCATCAACTAGTTCCAAACTCACCTATACTGTGTTTCTTTGCATTGCGGTCTGCTGAGTAAATGTAATCTGCAAGGATTTTTGGACTAACTAGTTCTGCAAAAAAGACCAACCAACCAAATAAAACAGAACAGTACAGTTGAACGTGGACGTTGAGCAAAGCTGAAATTACAGACATCTTCATAAAATATTAGATTTTATATCTAAGAATAAAATGTCTCTGTGTTTCAGAATAATATCCCAAAGTCCAAGGTGCATAAAGTTCCAGTAGCGCCAGCTGGAGTGGTGTCAATAAGCGCGTACCTGAAGTAGCAGCCTGTATCTTTGCAGCACTGTTCCACTGGGACATTTTTAATCTCATTGCGTGAACTCCTGACTTCATGAGTGGCTTCACCAGACCAGCTCTGTCTGCTTTTGTTCTTACTAAATAGACTACATTGAATAGATTAAGTCAGAAATCTGTTTAAACGGCTACTTTTGACCTAGAAAGCCACTCTGAGTAAAAATGCTAATATTTAGTCCTATGATTTAGGCAAAAACTCATCTTAAATTTGTTATCATTTTGAATGAAAGTTCATGACACTTCAGTTTCTTCTTCAATTGTAAAATAATGTAAGCTAAGAAAAGAGGTCTCTTGCTGGATTATTTTTATACATGGGGGGATGTACTTTTCAGTTGAAATATTCTATGCATCAGCCATAAGTGATGTAATGAAAAAGCAATCACGCCTTAGATAAAAAGCCTTTTTGCCTCAGAAGAGAAATTGCAAATGTAATGTGGACATAATTTTTAATTTATTTCAATGCTGTTCTTCATTACTTTGCATGTTAAAAGGAGCAGACATGAATTTTAAACAAGAGCTAATTTCTTTAATATTTATCTACTAATTTTTTAGATTTTTGGAGGAGGAAAATGATCAAGACTTTTCACATAACCAATTTTAAAAGAATTTCATAATAAAAAATCTGAAGTCAGATGCATTGTTTTTCTGTTCTTCTTCCTGATGCATTTTCCTCATTAAAGAAGAGCCTAGGTTTTGACTCTAAAAAAAATCAGCATGTGTACAACAGAAAAAAGATGAAGAAAATAAAGTGAAAACTGTACTTACATACACTGTGTATAACTTTGTACCGAGAGAACTCCCACTGGAACCAATAAAGCTAATCAACTTGCACAGTAAGGTATTATTTGAGTAAAGGAAGACACTTAGGGGATGCCCCTGCCTGGGAACTGTATTCTGTATTTCAACTTTATGAACATAGTTGTGTTCTTTGGCTCATGATGTTTAGTGTCAAATAGAGCGGTGTCCCTCAAGTGCAGTACCAGTTACATCCAGTGTGCACCAATACCGTGCCAATATATAGCAAGAAGAAAATTTTGAGAGTTTTAAATGTAAATGTGAAATTCTTATCCCACATTTGGCTTAGGTTTCTGTCCGACAGTGGGTCAAATAGGGGTAGAACTTCTCTTGCTGGTGTTGATAAGAAGAGGTACATTTTCACAAAGGTGGCTTTGCTGCCTGAGAACAACTTACTATGTCATCACTTATTACTCTTAATTATGAAATGGGTAGCTGTCCTTCTGCTTAGCACAGGCAATTAAGTATTCACCTCAGATAAAAAAATCTGATACTTAGCTTTACGCGTTTTGTGGGTACGAGATATATATGATTTATATATCGTGCATACATATTCATTGAGTAAGGCCCCAATCCTGCTGAAATATATTATTTAGGGAATGTTTTTTCTGAAATTCAGATTTTTTTTTTCTGGATCTCTGATACACTGATGGTGTTATAATGTAGCACTTGTGTAATATGAGACCTACTCCTTAAATACCCATATTTCATTGGAGTTGAATAGGAAAAAGATAGAGGTCAGCAAGGAGTGCAAAAGTGAAGTAATAAGGAGGTAACTTCTAGCATTTGCTTGAAAATGAACTGCACTACACTAGACTTTCCCCTGTATAAACCACATCCTGAGGTACTATTTAGGCAAGTTGCCAGTGGAGGAAAGCCCTTTATGTTACCAGTATACAGTCTAAGCAAGGATACAAAAATTATGTTCTGTTTGTGTTTTATAATGTCTGTTTTTAGGGAACTACGTGAAGCCATACCTGTTTTTTTGTCTAAAGACTGTACAACCATTTCTGTATAACTTTATTTGATGTATAAGTATACTGTTTTGTGAGGCAATATCAGCTCTTGGATTTTGATGAAAATTTTGCAGGGGAAGGCTTTATTGAAATCAGAAAACCATAAAGATTTGATCCTGAGCAGTCTCGTATTTACTTTCAAATTTTACGAATTGTAGTGTCTGAGTTGCCAGGCGAGGGAGGGAGGAGGAGTTACACTTGCCTTGTCCAGTGGGGCTAGAGAAAGTAGGTACGTTCTTGAGTGAGGCGTCAGCATCCACAGTTCTGCCAGATGAACTGCCTTGGAAAATTATTTTCCCCAGACTCAGTAGTGGAGTCCCATCTCAAACCATAATCCCACTAATTTTAGGATGAGTTGTGCGTGCAAGGCAGTGTGCACACTGAAGTGTGCAAGATAGATCACAAATAAATACTGTTAATTTTGCTCTTTAACTCTTTATTTTCTTTTAGTTATTTAATGTGGAAATTTCCTGCTTTCACTTCATTTCTAGTATGATGTCACTAAATATGCAATGTGGGAGATAGAAATAACACGCAGGTAAGAGCATGTAAATCTGATTTCTTATTGTCTTAGTTTGCAGCGGAATATGAGAGAGCTGAAAAGTTGGTTGCCCAGAAATCCAATGAAGCTCGATAAGGAGGCCCTGCCTGATCTGGAAGAAACAGATTGCTACACAGCACCCTTCAGCCGTGCACGCATACACCAGTAAGTGCTGGAACTGGAAAGGCAGCGCCAGAGACCACAAGGATTTTGTATTTTCTCACTTCTTCTAAGCAAGTGCCATAGAGGCAGCCGTTAACAGATGGTCACTGGCAAATACCCAGTATCGTATTTGATATTTTCTGTGGATTTTCTCATAAGGCCAAAATCTACTCTCTGTTATTTGCTATTTGATGGTCACTCAGTAGTATGGGCAAAAATTGGACTGAAAAATGAACACTGCCCTTTCGGTTTAGAAGTTTTTCTTTCCATTGCATTACAAAATGCAAATACTTGCTCAAGTTTGCTTGGCTTAATTACATATTTTACTTAGGCAGAACCTGAGGCAGCTGTTGAAATTGGGAACACCTGGAGGCAAGCTACCACCAGGGATGAATTTTTTCTTTCTTATCAGATCTGCATTTTAAAAATGCTTTTGTCTCTAAAAGTATATATACACCAAATCAAAACTGTATGTGTTCAAATCAGCATGTTGGTGATGATGTAATTTAACAGTGCTATAAATTTTTTCAGGACCTAAAAGCTAAGACTTGAAAATTCTGGCTCTTTCTTAATTTTAAAAGTATTTTTAGGAGAGAAAAGTTCATTTAAAGTAGAAGTATAAATTAGGCTAAATAGGAATTTTTTTTAATCTCAGTAAAGAAGCTATATGCTAGTGGACTGACTTTACCCTGGAAAGATAGAGTAATTGCATTATAATCTCAATTTTTTTTTTCAGTAATTGAATACATTGCATTGGATCAATCACCTGGTTTTGGTGTTATTTCTCAACCAGCTCAGCTGACGTTATCAACCATAATAGTGTCACTTTTGGCACAGCTGAGTAGGCAAAAGCTCCTCTATGTCAGATTTCTGGCATCCAGAAACCAGGGCCATCTGGGAAAGGATGCTTTGTTTGGCTCCGTCCTAGGATTCTCCAAGGGAAAGTGGTTGTGGAGCGGCTACGCAAGGGTCCAGTGCGTGGAGATAAGTGTTTTTTTCTAAGTAGTAGTTCTGGCAGTTCCATGACACAGACATCTGCCAACTCATAAGTAACTTGAATTTGAGAACAACCACTGCTTCTGAAGATCTTTTTTAATTAATTATATCCAGAACAGAAATTACCTAGATAGTAGGGTATTTTAGAATTTAGTTTTAATTGCTGTGTTTTCCCAATGATAATCTGTGATGATGATAAATTTATTGGACCTGAGAAGATGCTCTAAGGATGTAAAATCTTATATCTTGTGCAGTAACCAAGGAGGGTAAAGATCCAATAATTCACTGTAAGGAGAAAATACTTGAGCAGCTATGTTTCAACACCTGTGCATTGTTTGAATATTAAAAGGCACTCATTATTTTAATAGTTTTACGATAAACAACAAAGACAGCTTCTTCAGCAATTCCACAAGAAGTAGAATTGTGCATCACATGCTACAGAGAACTAAGTATGAAGACGGAAAGTCCAAAATGGGTGAGAAAGCTGTATTTTTTTCCTAACCTGAAGCTATAAAAATTTTATATCTTTACTTGCCTGGAAAAGTATTATTTGAGTAAACTCAATTAATTTTGCCATTCCTTGAAATCTTTTTATTCACTCAGTAACAGAGTTGAAGGAACGTCGCATCAATTATTTTCTTAATTAACTCAGTGAAAATTGGCAATATTTTTCACCTAATTACTTATTCTTTACAATAAATTGGAGAGATTATGATAACTTTACATGATCAAGAGCCACAGTAAAGACATCATATACCTCAGACAACTGTCAAGTGTTTTCTAGGACTGGTTCTAGTAGTTCTGCTACTACCCAGCAGTTCCAGTCCAGCAGAATCAATGTGAGCTACACTTAACTTACTTGAGGTCTCCATGCAGCTCAGAGACAGTTGACCTGGAGACTAAATTCAATTTATATCAACTCTCCTATTACAGTATTATTTTTTAGAATGTCTAACTATTCATTTTCATTTGCAATGAACAGAGGATGTATGTATGATTTCCTATGTTCTTGGCAGGAATTAAATTAAGACTTAAATATATGTAGACATACTTAAAATCTTGTACTTATGAAGATGATAGAAATTACAGAAAGTTGTTGCTTGAGTTCCTGAAGAAAAGCAGTCGTAAGAAAAACATAGAAAACAAGGGCTCAAATCTCATGCCTTTGAAGTTGATGATGGCAAATTTCATTAAGAGATTAGTTTAGCATTTGTATATTTGAATGGAGAACTCTGAAATCCATCACAAGTACTTATGTCTTGGGGAAACTGTTGGCTATGGGTGTGCTCTTACAGGCTACTCAATCTTTTTATTATAATTATTAATGGTTATTTATTATTTATTTTTGGAATGTGCCTTGATAGTACAACAAATCTGGTTTTAGGAAGACTCTAGGAACTGATCCAAAATGCTGTAGCCAGTACGGTGCAGAGCACAGCTCTCATACAAACTCCTTCAGCTGGCTTATATTTAAAAGTAACAACAGGTTAACTTTTAACCCTGGAGGGGTTTTGCTGCCTCAAGGATTGTCTGTCCATGCCACTCTCTGTGTATGTCAGATCATCTGGTCACCCATAAAATCTGTATCATGTGCTCTGATGAATACAACATGAATGTAAGTATCTTCTCACACTTGATCTGGCACGAGCACCCGGCCCTGAGAGAAAAGTTGCAGACATTGGCCCCCAGAAAGTTACTGTAGTTTGTCAGAGACAGAAATCTGGAGGGATCGGCATGTCCTGCACAAATAGTTGATGAGATTATTGATTATTGTCATGTTTAACAGCATCCTGAGCATCTAATATTAAGTTACATTCTCAGTATATAACTTGAAAATTCGCACTGCTTGAAATTAAATGTGTATAAAAAATTGATATCAGAACTAATGCTTTTTTTCTTTTTAGGTATTAATAGATTACTAAATAATGGAACATATGAAGCAGCATTTCCACCACATGAGGTAACCTGGTTAATTTTGTATTTGTCTTTGTCTTTATATTTAGATTAAAGCTTGGATTAATGTTTTGAGATCCTACTTTTTTTTTAATTTTGTCCTGCAAAATTTTCATTTCACTATGTAATCTGTTGAGACTTTTTTCTATTTATAGCTCTTACTTTAATGTTGACTTTTTAAATTTTTCTTCTGTAATGCATTATAATAACTTCCTGGAGCATTGTCTTACTGAACTAGAATATTACAATTCTTTTTTTATTTTTATGAACTGGACATTGCCTGTGGAGTTCTTAATGAGAATATCAGTTTTTCTAAATTGTTCCAGTTAGTTGTATTCAGTTATTTTAGCCTTCCACCTACAAAATGTTCTGTTTTTCTAATAGCTTGTGCGCTTGGTCACTGTTAGGGAGACTGGTTAATTATTTCCCACTTAGGCTTTTCTGAATAGTTCTGGATAACTTCTACTTGACAATATCTTCTTCAGGAGGTTAAAGTCTACTGAAGACTGTAGACCCGTGAAGTAAATGAAAAGCTTGTGTTTGACTTCAGAGGGTTTTCAGACAATCTTTGTGTATTGAAAAGAAAGAACCAAGCCACACATCTTCAGTCATTTTAAGTGGTGATCAGTAGCTTGGCGGTTGCAGCTGTGAACTCTGTGGTTGCTCAGGCTGAATATTGTGACTTGATCTCGTGTTTCAAAGGACTGACCCGTGCTTTACAAATTGCTGAGAGTAATGTTTTATATGGTATTAATAATTAAATACTGAGGATATAGGGAAGGAGTATTTTAGATAAATAATTGAACATCAATGTTCACACTTCAGCTGTGCTTTACTGACTTTAGGGAAAAGCTGGCCATACTACCAGAAAAAACCTGTGAAGCTTTCTCTGGCTGTCAAAACCGTGCTGTCATATCCATTTTACGGATATCTTCCTTTGTTATGGCATACACTACTGTTTCAAAGTTTCAGTTAAGGTTAATGAAGTCATGTTTTTAAGCCACTTTTAGCTTAAATGTTGCTTGACTGGTGCTAAGGGCTAGTGGTTGAACACTCAATTTAATTTATTTTTTTATTATTATTAATCACACAAGCAAACGAGAGTGAAAATTCAGTCCCAGTGTGAATGCTGAGGCTTGGACTCTGTTATGGATAAACAGTGCAGAAAGAAGCAGGGCGGGGGGACAAGATTTTAAAATACTCAATACCACCTAATGTTTTATGCATTACACTCATTCAGGCAACTGTGAGAATAAGTTGATGTTCTTTTCCTAGGTGTTGCAAAGGTCACACTCTGTGTTGACATATTTTGTATGCTGCTTTGCTGATTTTAATGAGAAATTAGTAGAATTGAACTCTCTGCTATGTTTAGCTTTGGTTTTAATTCATTCTTAAACCAGTGGGTCAGCAGATTGCAGCAAGTAAACAGTGTTCTTTCAATTGCGGGGAATGCTCAAGATTTTAAATAAATGATAAAAATCTAGATGGCTAAATTACTTGGATTTGCCAGGGTCAAGAATCTGTCTGATTGCTAACTCTGAAGTACTGCTCTGGGGAACTCTGCTCTCCCCCCAAGAAATGACTTGGCTCACTTGCAGTTACTTGATGAAAGATTTTCTTTACCATAACCAAGTGGTGGGGTCTTTTGGGGGAAAAAGTTCAACTAAAGGCGATGTCCTGCTTCAGAATTGAAGTAAAATTACAAATACAAGAGATTCTGCTTAGGATGAGGCTATTCTTTCAGGCTGTCAGGCAGTCTGTAAATGTCAGGCATGGCCTAGGAGGACTCCTTTTGGGTCAGACTGATTCTGGGTTTTGCTTTTAATGCCTCTGAGAGTCCTGTGTAGCTTCAGAATAATGGCAGTTCTGTTGTTTCCATCATCTTAGAAAATATGCACCACAGAAAGACTATGTTTTTCTGTACTTTTAAAGAGGAGTTAAAGTCATAGAAAATGTCTAGGAGAGGAGAACCGAGCTGACGTACCAGAAATTTCTAAAATTTTTTAGGAGAGAAAAAAAAGATAACGCAAACATCTCATGAAAAATTTTGAAAAATTGAAATAAGATGAAAGCATACAAATAAGCATACATTAGTGAAATAGAAACACTGTAGTTGAAGCCGTGTAAAGACTTGAATAGCTCTTTATGGTCTTGTACCAGTATGGTTCTATCATTAATTCTTAGAGAAACTGGCCATTTCAGAAGCATATGTACCGTATCGCTTCTGTCATGCTTACATGTTGGCTCCAGGTGACATGTCCTAGAGGTGTCCATAATAAGAGACCTACTTATTAAAAATGGTGAACACCTCATTTAAAATTATATTCAAAAATACCTAAGAATTGTGTATATTTCCATAGTGCCTAGTAATATACTTTTATTTCTTTGTGTTTTTCAGGGAAGTCACAAAAGCAGACATCCCATCAAAACACATGGAGCTCAGAATCACAGACACCTCTTATATGAACGTTGGGCACGATGGGGAATGTGGTACAAATACCAACCTCTCGATTTAATCAGGTATTAGTACTTTGAAGAGTAGCTTGTTTCTGTGATACAAACAACCCGGTAACAGTGCATTAACCGTACTGCTCAATTCCTTGTGCTTTCCTGCAACATTTAGCTATTCAATAGTATCACATAAAACTGGAATTCTCTAAGTTGCTTCTTTTGGGTGGTCTTTTGTGCAGGGCTGTTAATTTCAAATGAGGCTGCATAAAAGGCACGTAGATCGAGCTGCTTGACAATTTGCGGTGTGAAACTTGAAATACAAATACATAACGTGGTCTGCTGATCAGAGACACTTGCCCCTCATGAGAGCGCCTTTGAGAGCAAAGACTGTTACCCACATGGACAGTCAATTGTTACACTTCCATGTGGGTTTAAATAAACTTCTGTTTATTTATCTTATAATTAATGTCATAGATGACCAAATCTAAAGCAGAGAAATATATGTAATTGAAGTTAAACAATTGTGATGTTTGGGTTTCATACTTTCCTCATCTTTGACATTGAATACCAATAATTCATTTTTCCTTGCTGTCCATTTTTATTCCTGATCTGACAGTTGTAACGAATCATTGTGCACAGTATTGTTCCAATGAAGGCTGTGGAGCTAAGCATGTGCCGTGGGACAATTCTGTGCTGATCACATAGTGTCATCCATGACTGACTTTCTGATCGTTGCTACTTCACCTATTCTAACAACTGATAGCCAAGTTTTGAAGAATTAAAGCTCAATCTTCAACTTGTGTTTTCAATCCATTGTTTTCTCTAATAATAGTTTGAAATATGTCATATTACGTGATTATCTATCACAAATGCTTTTTATAATGAAATACTTAGGTCATACCAACTTACTTTATCCCTTTCTAGCAATTTTTTGTGTGTCTGTGTGAATATATATATCTATCTGTCTCTGTGTGTGCAAATAAAATGTCCTACATTTAATAATGTTGAAACTAGCGCATCTACTTAGTCATTGCAAGGACATGAAAATTACAGAGCACTTCAGTTATGTCCTTATAAAGTATATATTCTGGCAAGTCTGCAATTAGCGTCACTAGAATGTTATGCTAGTCTGAAATAAAACCTTTTGGTAAACTGACAATAATTTTACAGTAAACTTGTAGTGGTAGTTCCTCCTTAGAATTATTCTACTGCTGTGAAGATAGATAGAGGTCACCATAAGTTTTAACTTTAAACAATGTATGTGTTTCCTTTTCATGTAGGCGATATTTTGGTGAAAAAATTGGACTATATTTTGCCTGGTTGGGATGGTATACTGGAATGCTTATTCCTGCTGCCCTGGTTGGGCTCTTTGTTTTCCTTTATGGATTATTTACGATGGATTCCAGCCAAGTAAGGTAAAATCCCATTTAAAAACCTAATAACCTGTTGAAAATTAAGAACAGTCTGGCACAACTTAGATCTCATTATTATACTTATAAATGCTTTCCAGATATGGTAATCATGTGAAAATAACCAAATAGAACACTGGGTTCTTCAGTCAAGTGTATCCACTTTGTATATCTGTTTTGCATCAAGCTGGATGCGTACCATTCACAGCAAGCGCCCTTACCACGGCATCGCAGTGATTCCCGTTCTGTCTGTAAGGAAAAACAGCGAGTACTGATTCTAATGTCGTAGGTACTACTGCAATGGTCATCATTCTAGTCCAGGCTAACAGGTGAAAGAAGTCAGACATGCTCCATCTTTACATCTTGTCTATAACTTCCAGAGTGTAGTACAGTTGCTAAACTTCAACTTACTTTTGTCTATGCCTTTTTTTTTTCCCAGTGTTAATAGTGGCAAGCTCTGAGTCTAACAAAATTCTTAACCATGTCAGTGTAAGCTGCGGCCAGGAGACCCAACCAGCTTCAGGGAGATTACAGCCACGTGAAATGAACCTACTTTTCAAGTTTCCCACTGTTGTGATTTTGCTCTGAGAGGTGTTTATGTCAGTTTAGAAATGGTGATGAGGGTGCTCGAGTTAAGTGCTGACTGTATTTTTAGGAACTGTTTCAGAGGACACACCCTTATTACAAAGTTTTCCATTAGATGTCATCAGACACAACAGTTATCAGGGCTCTTACAATTGCAACTGTTCCTCCAAGCAGTTTGGATGCTTAGGTTATAAGCATCCTTGGAGTCAGATTTCATAGGAAGTGTTGTTTCTTGGGCTTTGAAGCAGGACTATTTTACGTTTTGTTTACGGAATTGTCTTTATCTTCTGTTTCACAGTTAGTTGTTATATTCTACGGTGCTGTAATTAAGGCTTTTTTAGGCTTGCTTTTGTACAGCAAACTCCTGAGAGACTTTACAACTTCAAACTGCATTAAATGCAATAAATGTATCAGCCAGAAAACTGTGCTCTCTTTAGGATATTGTGCTCTGTACTAGGATTGTTTTGCGCAATACATGTCTGTAAAATGCAATGGATGTAAAGTAGAGGATCAGCCTGTTCTTGGAGCACAGGGACTAGGACTGTTGAACTGGGAATCTTGTATTCTTCACAAGTACAATGGCACGGTTTCAACAAGGGAGGAACAAGGGGCCGTAATCTACTATTATCACGGTATAGCTTAATATTTCAGGCACTCCTCGTGGAAGAGAAACATGTGGCATTGACACTCCCCAAGAGAAAGAACAGAATTTCTCAGAATTTAATTTCTTCAAACTGCAAGCTATTATGTGCTTGTATGTGCGTCATACACTTCTCCCTAGAAGACTTGGAGATATGACTCCTGCTTAGTTCTTTTAACAGAGAGACGCAGTTATCTTGCTTGCAGAAGGTTGCAGGGTGTAAATCGCAGGAGCGCAGAGGTAGACTAGCTTTCAGATTTTCCAGTCCTAAGTTTTTCCACTTGGCTGCCGTTGAGTAGCTGCAGACAGAACACGCAGATTTTAGCTTGCTCCCCGTGGAGGCTGGTTGTGTCGGGTCCCATCCTGCGGTGCCTCAGGGTCACGCTGTGCTACACAGAGCACTGAGGTGCCCACAGGGGACTCTGGACTCTATTCCAGAAGCAAGAGCCTGAAAGTTAGGTGATCCACCACATAAGCCCTAGATGCCTCCAAGGGGAGGGGAGTATTTATATATTTATTGTAGCTACCATTAGCCAGTGTTCATTCCAAAATACTGACAGATGGTGGGTTTCATGCAGAAGCTCTAGCCGTGAGCTCTGCGGCAGCCCCAGAATGCCTGTAATCTGGATGTGTTATTTCTGGGCAGAAGGTCCTCTCTGCCTTTGATGGTGTGAATCTGTGCAGTCCCTCTGGTCAGTCGGAACACAATACTGTCCTATCAGTGCGTTACTGTGACCAAGTTAGTAAGACCTACCGTGAGACGTGGATTCAAGAACAGAGCTTAACTAACTCAAGCTGATTGTGACTGGCCTGATAAAAGGTTGTAGATGTTTTCTGTATCAACTTGTGTACTTAACTAATTCTAAGGGCTGATGATAACAGATGGGGCTCCTTGCCGTATTTACTTACTTACCCTGGAAAGAGTTAGTGAGGGTTAGACAAGCCTCCTACCTAGAGCAAACAGGAGCCATCCCTTAGCAGTCAGACAGACTGCACAACCTAAATTCTTGCCATATTCTGGGACTGTGAGATTGTTTATCTAGTGTTTCTGCAGTCATTCAAAGAAAACTGCTAGATAAATATCCATAACAATTTAAAAATACATCATTTGATTTTGAGCACTGCAGCTACCGCAGTATGTAAATGCAACGTTCAGCAGCCGTCAGGAAGAAACGGAGTCAGGTATGTTATTCTGACAAAATCTGACAAAAAAATTTCTGACACAGGAAACCTAGTGGCAATGAGGAATTTAAACCTAGTGTCAGGGCATTATGGCAATGTCATAACTGCCACATTGCCCCATATTCAGTATTATTCAGTATACTGCTACTTCACGTGAAACAGGTTTCATCCTGTTAACGCCTGTTATTAGGAATCAGTGGATGTTAGGGAGTGTTGATTTACAGTATGATAAATTCTGTCAAAAAACCCTATTTTTCATCTGTCTTGTGTACCACAAAATTTCAGCTTACTGACTGATCACATTATTTTTGCAGAAGCATGCTTTCCTCAGTGCTGTCCCTTCAGCTCTCGGGCGCAGGGAGATGCCGTGAGCCCTCCTCTGGCGGCTGCAGGCAGAAAACAACTGTTTTCTTCTTTTTCCACTGAGGTCCAGCGCAGTTTCAGCAGAGAAGGAATAAGCAAATACATGAGCATACATTGCCATAGAACCAAACGTTGCTGGCAATGCCAGCCATAGGTTTTGTGCAGCAATAATTCCAGGGTTATGCAGAATGATGTCACATGCAAGAACAAGTTCGTCTTGCTCACAATGTGTACAAGTGTCTACCTCTGCTCCATGCTCGGAGTCTGTCTTGATACCAGGTGGCTCTTTTTACATATATATTAAAAATTATATAAATACATATATCTCAGCCTGTGCCAGGACCCCATCTCAGCCCAGCACGAGGCCGTCAGTCCCTGGGCCCTGTATCAAGGAAAGACGCTCTGTGTAGTTCATCTGTGGCTGCCACAAGGAAGTTGGAAATTGAGCATATTTGCTCCCTTTTGGTGGTATCCTTCCTTCTTTCCCAGGGCGAGTGCCCCTCTCACGCTGCCTTTTGCCCCTTGTCGTAGTCTCTCTGTCCTTTCCTCAGTTACAGTTTTAGGGAAACAATAAACTTTCAGGTCTGATTGAATCATTCAATGATTCAAATGTATTGTACGGGGAGGAGGAAGGTGAAATAAGATGGGAAGATGAAAACCCTGCACACACACACTGTCGTTTCAGGGACTAGACACTATTATAAGCAAATATGCATGTATGTCCCATGTTTAGAAACAAAAGTTTCTCCATTCTACGTTTTTCTTTCCCATCACAAAACAAGCGCATAAGACAGGCAGTGTTACTGAGAGCACATTGGAATGGAGGATGGTCTTTTTCTTACATGGGTTTGGAGTAAAGCTTGATAATACTGTGGTTGCCAGGAGCCAGCACTGAGGTCCCCCAGGGTACTGAGATGATAGTGTCAGCAGCTCGTTGCAGGTTTCAGTTCTGAGATGAAGGTAACCAAGAGAAAAATCCAGAGAATCTTCGTGTAAGAAACTCCATAGTAGCTTCCAGCGTATTTGAAGTATATTTGTAGGGCTCAAACATGCAGAAACAAAAATGCAGAACATGAATTTGTATTTCTTGTTTCATACACTTTTAAATATATTTTGATCCATTTGCCCTCCCTGCACTAAACTGGGGGGAATGTGAAGTGGTAGTCATATGGGAGGGCTTAAATAGTCCTTTAGAAGTGCCTTCATCTGGGTTCTTTTCTTTCAACAAATTACGTGCCATGTCTATTACCTATCTTTATTCTCAGGGTAGGTGTCAAGCTATTATGTGTTGATTAGTCTATATAAAAATAAATCCGATGGTTTTAAAGAGTTTGGTTTTGATGGGTATCGTTAATTATCACTGTTGCAAGTTGTCCCTTTGTTGTCAGTCAAAGAGAAAGGCCAGGCCACGAGCACGGCATAGCTTGAGGTGTCTTTGCACAATATGCTGTAGTCAGATCTCAGATATATAAGTGAGGACAGTACAAAGCAGCTTATTTTGCTCTGTTATGCTGCAGATTTGAATTGCAGTAACAGTTAACATAGCGCCTGTCATGAACACTTGTGTAACAAATGTTACTGCCTTTGCAGAGTAGTGCTAAAGCATGTGACCTGTCACTGTCGGAATAATTTTGTTAAACTTCATATGTTATTAAAAACGAACCAAGATTTTAATTGAAGATATATAATACAGAAAATCTAACATTTGTAATATTGAATTTAAATTCAAAGTACAGTACAATTTGGCCTTATGTTTGACAACAGTTTGTATTAGTGCCAAACCACGATAACATATTGTTGAAATTCGGTGTTTTGTGCTTAATCATTTGAATGAAAATGCAAGCAAGAAAATTCTCTGTTGTGACACACTATAAGATTTCTGTTACTCTGCAACTCTGAAATGACTGGCTGTGCTCATTCTGGCTTAAGGGTGGCTTAGGACAATTTCTTTGTCAGGTCCACATTATGTTGTAGGGTTTCAGTGAATTAGTAATTCTGATGCTATGTGAAGTATGACCAGAGATTACAGAAGTGACATCTGGGCGACCAGGATCTTTTATTTCTATTTACTGTTATGTCAGACAGGATTTAATAGATGCACTCATTCGGAAAGAAGCATAATCTTCCATACAGCATTAGAACTGTAAATTCGGCTTTTATGAGGAAGAGAGTGAAAGCGTAATGTTTATTAAAACAAATCAGTAGAGATTTCCGGGCATTTGTTTGTACTGCTACTTTCCTAGTGTGTCATAGGATCATTTCAGGCATGTCAACATTGCTAAAGAACAGGGAAATGAGATTGCTGAGGTTCTTTAGGAAGCTTACTTGGTGCAGTTAAAATTTGCCTTAAAATTCATTTTTGCACTTCTGTTAATTCTCTTGTGCCTTTGTCATGACATTTAATTATGTATTACATTTTGCATGTGAATGGTCCCAGTGAAGGCAGTGACTTCATCTTTCCAAATCTTAGGATCTTTAAGCAGTAGAATGAGGTTTGAAGATATATTTCCCCAAAGTTAGGATATTAAAGTGTTTTTTTAATTAGCCCTATATATAAAGTTCTTCTGTAGGAAATAGAAATGCAAAGAGTTGAACTACTACTGCCAGAAATCCCTGTCAATGCGGTTTTACGTGTGACCGACTGATCTAAGTAAGTGTGCATGCGATCAGCCTCTGGAACAGATCTTCAGCTGATGCAAACTGGGATAAGTTGATTGAAATCAGCGTAGTTATACCAGTGATGTCCATCCTCTTAACGTTTGCTATCTTCTGTGTCACTTAGAAAAATACGCAGTGAATAGGTTGGCAGGTAGTGAACAATGTTTTGTTCTTTTGTTTGTGATATTTGGGAGAGAATGGGATATTCACAAGTGTGAGAAGCGTAGCATGATGCCCCAAAATATTGCGTACAACTCGAGTGCCCATAGTTTTAAGGTTACTGATTTGGGATTAGGCCTTTCATGCCAAACATTCACTTTTAATTTATTTTATTGAGCTAGTTTTGTGGTGTAGGCATACTGTTAACAAATAGAGACCACAAACGGCATAACTTCAGAAAATCTTAAGAACGCTTGCGAAGCCTTCTTATAACCTTTATTTTTCTGTCTTGTACTAAAGCAAAGAGATCTGCGAGGCAAATGAAACCATCATGTGCCCAATGTGTGAACGCAATTGCACACTACAAAAACTCAATGAAAGCTGCATATACGCCAAGGTAATTATGCTCTTATTGCTATCAAGATAATTTTTGTCTAAAGATCCACTCTTATTGTGTAAAGGCTGCCCTTGATTCAGCAAAGATTCCTGCAAAACATGTTGTTTCTCTACGGAGTTATTTTTCAGCCTTTGTCGTTCATGATTCTAATAAGGGAATGCTCTGAAATGATCAGAGGCTTTTCTGAAACTTGTTTTACTTTCTGTGTCACCTTCCTAAATCCTTATTATTTTCATCAAGTTATAAAGTCCCCTGATTAACAAAACTTTTCTTGGAAGGTTTTTCCTACTTTCCCCTATAATTAACTTCTTATTCTGTTTCCCTTGCTTACTTTGTAATTGAGTTTCTGCTCTTCCTAAAAGAATTCTCTAGCATAACGCGCCTTTAATGCGCTTTGCTGCTCTGTCTGCAAAGATTTTACACAACTAAATATTTTGCTACAAGGAGCTATCACTCATACTTAAGTAATCACAAGTACTTCTGTATACATGCAGTGTTTTCAAGTGAGCAATGTATTTTGATGTGTGGTATGTTCATAATGCTGGAAAAGCAGCCTTGGCATTTTTCTTGGAATTCTTTAGCCCATAAGATAAATCTTGCTCAGAAGCCTGTATTTATAAAACGTGATTGTCTCTGGGCCGTGGCTTTACAACAGCACTGCAGCAATATGAAAGAGAAAATCAATTTTTGTGTTAGATTTTGAAATTTGGTTTAGATAGGACCAACGTTGAGTAAAACATTTGGCACTGTGGCGTCCCTTTAACTTTAGGTCCTGTTATTTTAACATCCCCGGTTAATAGGAAGCAGTTTTTGTCTTATTTATATTTACAGTAACATCCTGTGCTTAAATCATGCAAATTTCACATTTTAATAATTGTGAAAAACTAATTGTCGCAGAAAAAATGTGGCAGCCCATCCATACTTCCATGTATTTTCAAACCAGTCCCGGTTAATAGGAAGCAGTTTTTGTCTTATTTATATTTACAGTAACATCCTGTGCTTAAATCATGCAAATTTCACATTTTAATAATTGTGAAAAACTAATTGTCGCAGAAAAAATGTGGCAGCCCATCCATACTTCCATGTATTTTCAAACCAGTCCCATTGAAACAAACTCAGATGACATCCAGGGAAGACAAGCAGTAACCACTCGTATTCCATCTTCACAGGCACCCTTTTCTGATGTCTGCAAGTATTATGGAAATTCATGTAAGCTCCCAACTTTTCCTGCCAATTCTTTTGCTCTGAAAAACTGATCAACCTTAGGCTGGAACACAGAAAAGAAACAAAAAATTGTCTCCTTTCTGGATTTGTCTGTTCTAGATCTCCCCCAAGTGGGGGAGAGAGAGACTTCACTTTGGGAAGGAGTAGGATTACCATCTGGCCACTCGAATAGCAAAGAAAAAGGAAAAAAAAAAAAAAAAGCTCAGTGAGGCTTTTTATAACTCTGAGGTTATAACAGTAATGCCTTCACTCACCATGTTGTCTCTGAAGAAAAGTTCACTGCAGCTTCGCTTGTTACCCTCTTGCTAGGAAACGTCTGGTTTCCAGCAGGGGTTGTGATCCTGCTGGGTGCCACCGTGTTGCTCGAGTTGAGCAGCACATACCCGAACATGTGTCAGCACTGCCACTGTGTCTGCACCCAAATCAGTGAATGAAAACAATCTGCAATGTTAGAAAACTGCAGTCTGATTTCAAATCAAATGCTCCTTTGTACTTTCTGAAGCACTGTTAGTAATATGAGTAAGTGGAACTAACGTATTTAAAAATAAGGCATCAGATCTGCTCTCTGGGAAAAGAAAATGGCATTTCCTGCTTGCTTTCTTGTTCCTGAGATGCAGCTTGTCAGCGTGTCCCTCTGGTTTTGTTGTTGTAGGAACATAACTTATTTCTCTGTCTTCCTTGCACACAACCAAATTGCTGATGTGCAAGGGAAGCTATTCTCGCTTCATTCCAGGCACTGGCACCCTTATTCCGGAATAAGTGTTTTAATCCTTACTCATTCAAATAGCTCATTGTATATGAGTACACAAGCATTGAGTTAATTAGGAAAAGTGAGTTCCTCTAAGTGAATTTTATCTCCCCAAACCTACTTACGTCCTGGGACCTGCCTCATTTATATAAGGCCTTGTGCTCATACTTCACATTATTAAAACTGCTGTCAGGGTTTCTTTCATTAAATATCTGCCAAGTTTCCCTTTAGAGGAGCACTTCAGACAGAACAAACTAATGCCGGAAAAATCATATACCTCAAATGTTTTTTCTGCCAAGTTTTTTGTAAAGCTGGAGACAAAACACAATAGATGCCTTTTTTCCTTCTTGTTACTGCCCATTTCTTTCATCCCCTCCCTCTTCATTCCATTTATCTTTAAAAATGCCGCACTGAAGTGAAGTTTATAATTTAAGGGAAGGGTATGTAATACCCGAGTTGTAATCTGAATTGCCGAATGCCCAGGCTGTCATTCTTGTCTGCAATAAATGGACTCTGATCCGTGGGTGATTAGCGTGGTGCACTAGGGCTGGTTCCGCGCCCGGCACGCCTTGCCCTCGACCCGGTGGCAGGGTGTTGATTCAGGGTGGGTTTGAAGTGCGTGATGTCTTGTATGATGATGACGACATCGGTCAGGTATGCTGATGGACTAGCACCGAGTCCTGCAGTATTTCACCTCTGCATAGAGGCCTCTGGTCAACACGGAGTCTCAGACTATGCGTTTAGCCTTTAAGACAGTCAAATATTAATCCTGGCTGTGGTGCTGAGTGACTACAGCCCAAACATTTTTTTATAAAGGCAAAGCTATATCGGGAGCCAGATACGTATTTTCTACTTCTAGCAATGCTAATTCTGCTGGGTTGGGTTTGTTTGGTTGGTTCATTTTGTGTTTCCTTGGAAAGATACACTCTTTACTGAGCAGAATATCCAAAATCACGTCCTCACACAGACCTACAATCAAAACTGAAAACGTTCATCAGGTTTACTGCACTGCTTTTGTTCACCTCTCACATTTTTGGTCTCATACCCATTATGTTTTCCTTTATGGAAGCAAAAGAAAAACAAAGCAGAAGACATATTTGTATGTACAATTGATCCCACTGTATGATTTATGCAGGGAACATATTGGATTTATTGATATCCAATGCCAAATAGTCAATTCCCGTTTCAGAACCTTAAGAAAAGAAAAGAAAAAAGAACTGATGTACAGATAAAATATATGTGTTTTCAGTAAATTCTCACAATATTACAATAATTTTACTCCATCAGAAATAAAATAGAGGCAAGCAACACTGTTTCTATTAAATTTTTCTGCTTTCCTGAGTTAGCTTTCTTCATTTGCGAGGCAGAAGCAGTAATGCCAGCCTTCTCTGGAGGAATGAAGGTCTGTCAGCAGGATGAGTTCTCCTTGCACCAGGCGGCTCTCGCGGGAGCGGGTTAGGTAACCCGCCCGGGCGGGCTGTCAGCCCCAGCATCGCGGCACACCTTGTGTACAGAACATTCCTGCTGCCCAGAGTAACTTCAAATGGAAGAGAAGGTCACAGTACAGCAAAACTGAATCCAATTGCCTCACCCTTCCATTGGCATAAGGATAGGTTTCTTTTCATCACAAAAGCTTAAAAATTGGTCCTTAAGTCAGCAGCAGAGTCAACACGAATGAAAGTCAAGTCTTTTCAAGAATATTCTGTTTCAAGACATTCTCTTCTTATTTCAAAGAGTGGGAAATCACCATGAATTTTCTGGATGGTTTAGGATGAGACATATCAAAGCCATTTGCAGCACTTTTTCATTTCTTTTTTCTCTCTCTTCAGATCCTCTTTCTAACATATGCCTGTTGATGATAAGTTGGTTTGCTCTATTATTTTCTAATGATTTGTGCTTTTTTTTCAAATAGGGATTTGAAGCCTGTGCTTTGCTTACTAATGCTCGGCAATGTCTTAAACCACCTTTCATTAGAAGTACTGTAGGTCCATTATCCCTGGATAAATTACGTTGCTGTAAATTGGGAACCTTAAATCTATTGAAAGGTCATTGATCTTAATTTCAGCTTCCTAAATACTGTTTCATATTATGGCTTGTATGTTAGAAATTCTGGATTTTTGTAATATAAATTGTGATGTTTTCATAATAAGTGAGACATAAAATTCACCCACTTAGATGCTTAGAGTGATCCATAGGCAAGCAAAAAATATTACGTATTTTCTATTGGTAAGCCTTGGACTTTACAACAGAATATCTGTTCTGCCCAAAAAGTATTGTAACGAAGAGTAAGATAGAGGATAAATCCAACAAAAAGGAGAGCATTCATGAGGAGAAATGGAGGGCACAATTTAGAATTATGTTTTGAAGGGGGTGCTATTTAGAATTTATTTAACATTTGTTGGAGTTTAGGGGCACTAGCCTTTTAAGAAGGAGAATATGTCAACAACTTGAGAGGCTGAGATGTCTGGATAAAAAGGAATATATACTATTCCTACCTGCTGCAAGACAGCTTGGGAGAAGAAGAAAATGGAATCAAAAGAGACATTAACTAAGTAATATACGGTGGAAGAAAAGTGAAAAGACAGAACTTATTTAAGCCTATAAAAACCTTAAAATAGAAAATGTTGAGGTTAAATTTGACCCAGCATATGAGAAGAACTCTGGAGGCATTTTTAGCCTGTCTGGACAGGGACAGAGCAGCTCTTAGTGCCTGTGAAACAAATAGACTGGAGATGCATGAAGTGACAGTCTGGAAAACCAGAGTTCAAGTTATACTGAAAGACAGAACAAGACAAACCGTGGTAGAAGAAACATGCAAGTAGGACTTCTTATTAGAATGCTTAGCTTTTAGTTTCTGCCACCAGTTCTGTAGTCTGGATTCTTTGGGGCAAAAGATAAGGTGGCAATGTTATTTGTTCCTGATGTATTTATTTTCTATTCAGGTTACACATTTGTTTGATAACGGAGGAACGGTCTTCTTTGCTATTTTCATGGCAATTTGGGGTAAGTACATTTTTATTTGTTTTGTACTTTTAGTTCACCTGACCCTTTTATGTGATTGCTGGGTAAAGGGAGATTATAGCTCTTGATAAAATTTAAAGAAGGATTACGATTTTGTCACATAAACTTTTTTTTTCCTGTTTTCATGAACTTCAATTTCTATGCTAGTAGTGGGTGAAAATAATACCTTTTATCATTAATGTAATGACTGTCTTTAGTGTCTTAAATGCCTTTAAGCCTGAATTTAATACCATGTGGGCAGAAGTCTATTTAGAGGCAAACATGTAGGTGAATTTACTGATCTGGAGTCAATATAAAATCCCATCTTGTAGAGAATTCTTATAGAATAAATGAGAATATCTTTGTAGGAGCTAATTAGAAGGAAGTATAGGAAAGATTTGATGTTAAGTGCTTACAGCAATTTAACTATTTATATTCAAATTCTCAGTCTGAATATCTCTTTATGTTCACTCTGATATCACACACATCATGTCACGGGGCACAGAGCCAAGCAGGGTGGTATCCACAGAGGCCACTGTTGAGCAGGAGGTACCTAGAACAGTCTTCCCTCTCTTTGAAGGTCAGTGTAATAATGCCATACAGCACAGATGTAATGGTTCCAGCATGAAATGCTCGATGGAATTAGCTTTCACTGAAGCTAATAGTATTTTGCTGCTGGAAAGTAGGGAAGACTGGTATTAGAACAAGAGATAATTAATTTTACCAATGTAAATGTTTGTCTATGTAAACCCTGAGAAAATAACACCAGTTCACATACATACAACTGTCTGAATTCAAGCCAGAGCTTTACAATTTTAAATAGAGTCAAATGGCACACAACAGCTTTATTTATGTAACATGTATGAATAAGCATTAATGATTCTAACTTAAAGTGAAGGATGAACAAATGTCACAAATTTTAGAGGCTGGCCTGGTAAAAACAAAAAACAATATACAAACAACAGCAAAAGATCAAAGAGCAAAATAAGCACATGCGCCTAACTCATAATTAGGTTGTAAAAATTAACACGATATAAATATAGCTGAAAGGTACACTTCGCTTGCTTGCTTCAGTGATGCTTCTTCATTGGCTCCTAATCTTGCTGTTACAGCCTTGCAGTTACTAATAATTAGTTTCCTAAATTTCTAAATACATTGCACTTGGTTATATGGTTATCAATGTAGACAGCGCTGGCAGCTTCTTAGCATCTCTTCATCTCTGTCTTCGAGTTCTCCTTAGAGAGAGCTCTTACCATTATCAGGAAAGATGGCATAATATCTGCTAAGGAAGCTGAAAGCTAAACATTACATTTTTCTTAATTTCAAGCAGCAGAGTGATACTCTCACCTAATACAGGTGAGCGTGTCTCAGATTTTCAGCCTGCTATCCAACACCCTGAATACAATGTTGGAAACCAGGTTCTGGCTTTCATTGGAAGTGTGCAATTATTTGCATTATATTCCTATAATTTTACTCTTTAGCTGGAGAAAACCAGACCATGCTTTTTAGGATATCTATATACACGGCGGAGATGATTCCTTTCCTTTCATGTTAAGATAAGTATTTCTGTACCAAAACCTTTTACATCATTTCTGCAGATTCAGTCTGCAATGCAAACAACAGATCAGTTTGACAGAGGAATAGATGCTTGTCTTCTGTTTTTGGCTTTGATAGTGATTTTAATTCTGTGTCATCATAGCCAAAGGTTAAATGTGGTCCATGTTACTCAGTAGTTCCATTCTCTCCAGCAAACATCAACCTCTGAGTAATCCGAGTAAATCTAATTCTTTGTGTCATATTCACTGAGAAAGGTACAAGTGTAGAATGGTGAAAATAATACCCTGAGTCATTTATCAGGTAGAAATTATATTTGGACAGCATAGTTTCACCTCAAGGTAGTTAAATTTGGGATTTTTTTTGTATTGATGCTAAAATATCATTGCAATCCTAGTCAAATTTTGCTCTGTTACAATGTCTGCATTCTTGACCAGTTACACACGGCAGAATTTTACCTGTGTGCTATTTGTCTATGTTATTCCTAAGAAAGCAAGTATAATATCCTCTCAGGAAAACCATAGGTTGATCATTTAATTACAAAGTATAAGAGAGATGCTCTGCTACTGAGCCCTGCCTGTTGCGTATCACCTTGTGATTTTCCCCTTGCTCTCCAAAACATTGTTTGCGCAGTAATGGCTGTAAGATAACAGCTGCCAGGTTGTTTTGGAAAAAATGAAAGCATGTAGATAACAGGTGAGAATATAATCTGAAGCAAACATTACGGTGAAGGGTGGGATGGAGTCATGTCAGCCATAAGAATGCCATCGGATGGGCACCCTGCGTTGCCTTCCTCTGCCTTGTCTGCTGCACTGGTGTCATCTGACGCACATCCGAAACTCGTATCGTATGGTCCAAGTGAGTTGTCTAAGTGGAGAACTGAAAGGGATAATGTGATTATTTTTTACGTATTGCTTGAAAGATTCTTATCCCAATACACTAGGTACCTCACAGTTTAGTTCAGCAGTCCCCTGCAGCTAAATCCAGTTAACCTCTTTCTTACACATGGGGGAGCAAAAGATGAAGGCCCCGATTCATGATCGTCAGAGGTTAACTCGTGTTCTCCCAGTAACGCCCATTCAGCGCTACATGGGTGGTTGACTTTCAAAGCTAGTTCCTAATCTGACATTCTGGCAGCTTTCAGCTCTTGCGTTTAAGCCAGAAAGGGCGGATTGCCAGAGTTTTATTTTGATTTTATTTTATATGAGAAAAAAGTGTGTTTAGCCTCTCAGTGTTTGTTTAAACATTTAAAAATAAAGTCCAGGAACATGATACAAATGTTTGGAGACTGCGTGATTACACTTTAATACAAGTTTATGCATATTCATGGAGAAGACAAAAGCAAACTTGTTTAAACCTCTTAAAAATATTTTTACTCCTAAAAACAGATATACCTTCATCCTTCATTCTGTAATTGGAGTTGGATGAGTAAGGAGTCTAGCTTTTTTCAGGTAATCAAAGTTTGGGAGAGCTTTTGAGCTGTAGTTTTGAACTCTCCCGCAATTCTCAATTTCCTGATATTTCGGAGGTTAAAAAAATAACTTGTACGAAGGAGATGTAGCGTTAAGGGGAGACTTGGTTAAGCTAAAATTTAAAAATAATAAAGGACCGTCAGTTGAAAACTAGTTTGACTGGAGTCGATGATATAATTCCTAATAATTCAGTAAGACCAGACTATTTAAACATCTCTGTGCAGAAATAAAAAAATGTTCTTATGCAAAACACTTGTGCTGTTCCTTACCTGGGTTATTCCTTGTGTCGTCATAAAGCCGTCTGTGGGAAAATAACTCAGACCTTTTCTTAACACATATAAAATATCCAATCAGGCCAATTAATATAGATCCCAAAAAGGCTCCTACAATGACACCAACTATTACTCCTTCTTTGTTGGTTTTGTCTAGGAGAGAAAGAAAGAAAGAGTGAGTTGAATGAGAATAATAAATCTGTAAGATCAGATGCTTCACTCTCACTTCATAGCAGTCAAGGGTTTGTGGAGTGAGACTTTTCACCAAGGGTCTGAAACACTTTGCAGACTGTGACTAAACCAGCCTCTCTGCAGAAACTCTCTGCCTTTATAAAGAAAATAGACATCTCCATCCTGACTTTCAAGGGAATAACTGGGGTAAAAAAAAAAAAAGAAGGCTAAATGAGTTTTTAGTCAAATAAAAAGATTCCAGGTTTAATTACAGAATCATCCACTATCCTTTTATTTAAAGAAATAAGCCATAATCACTCTTTGAATGCAATTATTTGTAAGTATTTAAGCCAGCGGTTAAAATGGCAGCCTCTGAATTTCAAGTGATTAAGTTTTAGAGTACCAATTTTTGAGTATACAAGGTAAAAAATCCAGTAATGCTTTCTGCACCTGTTCAGTTAGCAGAATAACTGCATTCCTCCAAGATTGTCCTCAGATTTCATAAAACTTTTCTTCAAACTATTCTGTTTTTCTTGGAGCTGAACTTGCTCTCCCACCCCCCTTCCTTTTCAGTCACGTTATCTAAAAATCAGGCACATTGTAATTATTAGAACTGTGATGGGAAACATGAAAGTCTGATGCTCCTTCAGTTCTTAGTACAAACTGTACTCTACTGGATATGACGGATAAGCCTTTCAGTCCTGTGTTAAAAGCTTGAAAGCTAATTAATGGCAAAAAATTACTGTGTCTTCTAATCTTTCCTTTTCTTTTCCTGAAGACCTGATTCAGAGCAGCAGGATAGAAAAGTGCCATGACAGTTTTATGCTCCATTGTTTTCCCACGCATACTCAACTTGGTAATTAAATGCACAATGAGTAATTCCTTTGGAAGTATTTATAAGAAGTCATCTTTGGTCACAAAACTTTCTGAACTTAAATAAGTTGATGTGTTCCACATTTAAAACGTTATTTCTATGCATCTGCTTTGTAGGTCCACTCCAGTGTGAATGGGCAGTACCTGTCATTAGGTTCCCCCACTCTTGGAAGTGTTAAACAAACAAGTAAACAGCAAATAATTTAAAAAAAAAAAATTATTTTGGGTGAGTTTTAGTTTTAGTCTGTACTAAGTCACCTATTAATTCACACATCTTATGAAGCCTCCTGCTCAATGAAGAAAAGGGTTTGATTTCAGCATTATAATTGTATTAATCCAGTTGGACTTTAGTTAGCTACTTACCTTCATTGACATCTTTTGAATTAGATGATGCAGTAGAAGGGTTGCTAAAATTGCGGTTCAGCTCTGTTGTCTTGGGGTTGAAGTTTGGCGTAGGAGTGTCCTGCTTCACCGTGGGTGACGTCAGAGTGATACCGGTGGGGAGCAACGCAGTGGGGTTGATGGAAGAGGTATCGCTGGGGAGCGCTGCAGCCGAAGGGGTGCTGTAGGTGACTGTGGAGTTACTTGGTGTTGCTGTGGAAGTAGAAGTAGCTGCAGCACCTCTGGTCTCTCCAGAGAAGTCACCCGTTGTTGTAGATGTCGCTAAAGACATTGGGATTCTGTTGAAGTTTGTGGCAGAGTTATTTATTCCACCTGTTGATGCCAGGGTGACATTTGAAGATGAAGTGGTGCCATCAGTGGACCTCGGGGGTGTGCTCTTTGGCCAACTGCTCGTCTCTGTTCTTCTCGTTATGTTTTCTTTGGCATTGGCAGTTGTTGCTGCAGCATGACTAACGGTGGAAGGATTTATGGCAGTAGTCACAGGCAGAACCAATGTGTGTGAAGTTGGTTGCGCTGTATACTGATTGTTCTCTCTAATTGAGCGATTCCCATTATTTGTTTCATTTATTTTTCTGCCCTCAGTATTGCTTTTGTTCCATTGCAGCCTTACAAGCAGAAAAATGAAAAACACCCCACTGGAGGGTTGCATGGTGTTGACTTCAAAGTTTGTTTTGTTTCGTTTGTATAGAGAACCTGCAAGAAATTCACTTTGGTTTATTACTTTATTTTGCAAAACAAAGCTACTCAGTTAAGACCCAAATGAGTTGGTAAAAAAAAATAGTGTTGATCTGTGGAAGTCTCGGTAGTTTACCACTTGTTGGTGCTGAAAACTTTACATTCCTGAGTGTTAATGACCTAAAACAATACTGATGATCAACAAAAGCTTTTTGCACAGGAAAATTCCATGTTTCTCTAAACAGTCCTCATACTCAGAGGGGAATAAATCAAAACCACTTTGCTATAGAATGAGGTAATGATACATACTTGGATGGCATGCTCGAGGCGATGTTTTCCGGGCAGGCAGCAACTCCAAGAGCACGCTAAAGAGAGATGCTCTGTTGCGGAGAAATATAATTGTTACAATTAGCCCTGAAAGTTGATGGATAATGTTTTGTGACCCTGAGCAATGACTGTCATATGAATGCTGCCAGGAGCAAACTGAAAACTAAATCAGTCTAGGGATTATGGATGATGCTGAATTTGTGTGGAAACTTCTTTTCCTATAGGGAACTGGAAGCTTTATATTATGCATTAATTTTTCAAATGTTAGATTGAGAAGGATGAGAAAAACTCATCTTGATGTCACTTGATTGTAGAAGGTATGCTGTTCGGTATATCCGTCGCGTTTTGGCGGAGGGTGTGTGTTTTTCAAAGTATGAGACAGGTTGAGATCATGCAGTTTTTAACTCCCACACATAACCTCTCACGTGACAGCACAATAAAAGGATAGCTAAATCACAGCTTCAGCATCATTAATTAACTAGGTGTCCATGTATGTGCGTACTTCACCATCTGAAGAAAGGAGATCTACACCTTTAAAAAGTAATTATTTCTTTCGTATTCAACCTCCCCTCCTACTGTCTTGTGCTTTTTCCTATGTTTTGGGTTTTTTTTTTTTAATTTAATTGTGCGTTTTCCTCAGGTTAGCTTCTTTGTATGTAGCACCATCAGGGCAATGGAGAGTGCACATACAGTAACGGTAGATAGCAGTCAGCTATGGGTAATGTTCTATCAATGGGTAGAGGATAATTAAATGTCATGTCATTGTATCTCATTTTGGCTTTTTTTCTTACTTCTTTTGTGGTCTGTTCTCAAACGTTTTCTGAGGTTAGTGGTTAGAAGGTGGTACCATTTCTTGAAATGCATATATGTATATTTATAAAATGTCATTTAATCTGCTTATTAACATATGTTCCACTTCTCCACGCTGCTTATTTCCCAAGTTAGGGTCAGTTATATGGCAGGAAGGACCTATCCTTGGAAAACATTTGTAACTTATTTAACAAAAAAATAAAAGAGAAAACTTGTGCTTGAGGATCAGTCAAACCAAGGATAACCACTCTGACTCCAAACAAGCAAGCCAAAGAAAACCCCTTTGGAGTTCAATTATCAGCTCCAATTATGTTTACAATTTGAATGATAGGCCTTCAGATGACTATGAAATGCTGTGCAATCTGAATATTAGATTTTGATTTGGTAGTACTATTAATAGCTGAAAAACAGTGAAGAAAAAAACTGTTGTATTGTACAAAGTTTTCAAACACATGCTTTGGTTTTAACAATACTATTGCTTTAATTCAGTGGCACGGTCTTCCCTTCCTTGTATTAATAGTCATATTAATGAGCAAAGTGGGTTTGGTCATATCGCTTATTATCCCTTCACTGTAACTAAACTGTGTAGGGAAATTACACTCAGTTTGCTTTAGGTGAAATTTTAATTCACAGAGCAGTGTTCAAAGGAGTCAGCATGCTTGCTGAACAAATTCCTTGTCGTTCTTCTTGCAGAATAGCCCAAACCTTAAATTAGCTGGTCAAGTAAGTGTTTAAGGAAGCTATGAACAGATTATTAATGAAAAAAAGGTCTTGCTTTTTGATTCACTGGTATTCACGTTACTCAGAACCAGCTCAGTGGAAATCAGTGCAGTAGGCATAGCCTGAAGTGAGCAGAAATGACATCGGTATGGGACTAGGCTGCAGTTCAGTTATCTAGATTAGCTCTACCTTTTTTTTTAGCATGAAGAATGAGATTTTTACATAGGGTGGTTGGAGTGAGTCCAGAGGAGGGCCACGAAGATGATCAGGGGGATGGAGCACCCCTCCTATGAAGACAGGCTGAGAGAGTTGGGGTTGTTCAGCCTGGAGAAGAGAAGGCTCCAGGGAGACCTTCTAGCAGCCTTCCAGTACCTAAAGGGGGCCTACAAGAAAGCTGGAGAGGGACTTTTGACGAGGGCATGTGGTGATAGGACAAGGGGGAATGGCTTTAAACTGAGAGAGGGGAGATTTAGCTGAGATAAGGAAGAAATTCTTCCCTCTGAGGGTGGTGAGGCACTGGCACAGGTTGCCCAGAGAAGCTGTGGATGCCCCATCCCTGGAAGTGTTCAAGGCCAGGTTGGATGGGGCTTTAAGCAGCCTGGTCTAGTGGAAGGTGTCCCTGCCCATGGCAGGGGGGTTGGAACTACATGATCTTTAAGGTCCCTTCCAACCCAAACCATTCTATGATTCTATGGTCACCACCATGTTTCTTCAGTGGATTTTTCACTCTGCATTTGTTTCTGTGCTGCGAGAGTTGGGTTTCATCTGAGACCTATGATAGCTGGGTAGAAAAAAAAGCCAACTCCAGAAAGGGGAAGGCTAAAATTTCTCCTTCGGTGTTTGGCATTATGAAGAGATATAGTGGCTGCTATTCAACCAGTTCACCAAGATGTGAATGCCATTTCCCGTAAAAATGGCCCTCCAGTGTGAACCTGCGTATACACTGATTGTGTCTATACTGGAAAATGTGTAGCTCAGTTGCGAGAGATCTGTAGAGGCGCTGAGGACTTGATACCACTCTTCACACATTTTTGGAGGAGTTTACTCTGAACTTGCCACAATCTCTTCCCTTTGACTGGGCATCTGTTGAGAGCTGGCCTATGTTAGGCTACTCCTGGAGCACATCACTTAGTTTACTGACAGGAGTGCTCGGTGGTGTAAGCCAAAGGGCCACAAGCAGACATGATCTGGAGACTTTGAAAGCACACTCTTGCTGTGGCTTAAAATGCTAATGTAGGCGCAGCCATGTTGAGGAGGCTGTGGTTCTGTATCGTACAGACTTCTCTATTTTAATGGAAGTAAAATTGAAAAAAGGCTACAAAAGTCCTTGTCGTTATGTTATTAATACAGATTAAAATTGCTTTACAGCAGAGAGTGTTCAGTATGAAGCTACTAGTGTACATACATGTGCATCTTCACACCTCCACTCTGGGTGAAGCCCTGGTCCCATTCAAGTCAACCTCCCTTGAGTCTGTGGACTTCACCACGAAGGTTGCATTGATACTGCATCTGGCCTTGTGTTTTCCTTAAACTGCTCAGATTTGCACTGAGTATTTCTGCAACACAGAAAAAAAAAGTCCTAATAAATTCTTAGATGGTGATTTTCATACAGATGTATATCCAGTGGTATATTAAGTATTTAAAAATAGATTTGTGGCATGAGAAATAATTGCAACATGTATTTCCTGAACACAACCCGGCACCTGCCAGTGATGGGTGTAATGTCTGCAAAACCTCTGCAACTGTCAGGAAAATGATCGTTTCAGCTCCTTCTTATGGGTAGGTGGTACAATCTTCAGAACTATGAATTCAAAGGACATTCGTTTGCATGTCAATAAATTGAACCTTGCACCGTTACCCTCCCTTACGGCAGTGATTAGAAAATACTTTAATTTATGTAGTAAGCAGCGACATGATGAGCAAAATATTAATGGCACTTCTTTGTTTCTTGGGAATCTGGAGTAACATGTTCATATTTGCAGAGCTTGCATACTTACTATACTTTTTAAGCCTCATAAAGCAGATTGTTTTTATCTTCACATCAGTGATCCAAAAATAGATGGAAAAAATATAAAGCAAGATATGGAGAGTTTATCTTCTAGAATTCAGAAAGAAGTAACAGCAAATGATGGTCCCAGAAACATAATGGATTTTTGCTCCTGCGGCTCTTCGCTCTAAAATTCAGATTGCGCTCCAAGGATGATTTAATGAGCAATGAATATTAAATTTTCAAGTGTAAATGTATTTTATGTTTTGTACTGAGAAAATAATTTGTACATTTTTAGTGAATTATGAAGAGGAATATAAATATGAATTGTATTCTATAATTAATTTCATTTTTCCCCTCTGTTACTAGCTAGCAACCTGACAAGTGCACTGGCCGAACTTCCTAAGTGTGTATTTCCTGTTCATTTTCAGTATAACTAAATTCAGCAGAAGCAATAACAGTGTACCAATAGCTTTCCTTACAGAAATTTGGTATGAAGTAGCATATACAAAATACTTCACCACTACCACCCCCGCCCCGCATTTAAAATGAGCTCCGAAGTGACTCTGGGAGAAATTCTACACTTGCTTAGTAAGGAGCATAAATACCCACTGAAGAAAAGTATGAATTTGAGTGAAATACTGTCATTGTTTATGGTTGCTACTTCTCTGCTTTGATGTTTGAATCACAAAACTTTTTTTTGTTTGTTTTCAATTATTTTCTCAGAAGTACAGTCTAAGAATTTGGCTACAACAGCGCCGATTGGCTTCCCGAACACTATATAAAAGAACACTGTGATTATTAATCAGATCCACTAATAAGCATAAAAAAATAAAACCTCAGACTTACCTTTGAGCTCGACAAAGTACGCGAGCGCGTGTGGAAACAGTGCTGTGGCGCAGGGCGCGGTTGGGCCGGGGGGAAGCGGGGAGCGCAGGTACAGCAGCCGTGGCCGTGGGACAGCGGCCGGGACGCGCCGTACGGGCGAGGCGAGGTGGGGCCGCCCTTCGCAGCGCCGCGGCCGGGAGCCAGCCTGACCGACCTCGCTGCCGTCGTGACCGAGCCCCGTCATTACAGAGTCCACAGAAATTGCAGTATTTATGGTAAAGTGGGGCGGCAGTGCTTATTGCCTAATCCTTTGAAAGTCTTTGAACTGGTATTTCAGAAGGGTGACTGTTTTCCGAAAAATATAGGAACTGTTGTTCCGTGTACTATGCAACTATTAATTTAACAAAAGATAGCTTTTTATTATCGCAGAGTTTCCTACGGTACGCTTTGTGAGATGAAAACTGGAAAAGGCGTGTCTTCTACAAAATAAAGCAGCAAAATGGGTTTTGTTAAGAAAAGCATGCTGCTAGAAATGGGTCTGATCCTATCCCCAAATACGTTCACAGTTGCAATAATTTAAGATAACAATCTAAATCCAAATTTTCTGAATTTAGCAGTTGTCATTAATTTTTCCTTTGGAATACATAACCAGCTAGGGATCCGAATCTTACAACTCTTACTCCTCACTTTAGGTTTTATGTAAACAATACTGGATTAAAGTAAGAATGAGGAAGTCAGGCATATCATATATAACTCTTAGTATGCTGATATAGTCAACTTGTGATTTTTTTTTATTATTCTTATTATTATTTTTATTCTTTAATTCTTTATGTATATTTATTCTAGGCTGGTATGTGGTGAAGGGCGACTCAGAAACGTTTCAGTATTGTGTGACTGTTTGAGTGGAATGCCATGATGTTGTTATCCGTTTCCACTTTACATTTTTAAGGAATCAAGTGCAAATACTGTTTCATAACTTATCCTCGAGATAAGTGTTGAGGATATGGCATATACAGGAGGTGTTTATATGGGAGCAACTAGTGGTGTTTTCTTGAAAACACTGCAGTGAACAAGTAGGAGGTTTTCTGTGAAATGGATCAAGTTCTACCCTTTCTAATATCCCTTTTGGGCAAGTAAATTATTTGTGTGGCGTGAGGGGGGGTGGTCTGTGAGAGGAGGGAGGACAGAGTCTGACACTGTGCGTTTGGTTTTCTTTGGAATCTGGCATTCTCTGCAGTGTGTATCAACAGGCTTCCAACTCCTATTGATTGCTGTGTCTGGGTGGACATGCATCTAACAGATTGACCGTGAGGTCTGAAAACAAGCACCACAGATTTGTGTCCAAATTTGGATCTTATGCAGCATTAACCAAATGACAAGTGATGTATTAGGGTCAGCAGGGTACTTCACACCAGCATGTACACACTATGGTGCTGAGAAGCCTTTCTGGTAGTTTTTTAAAAAGAAAAGTTATTTGAAGAGGTATGTAATATTTGAAAATAGCAAGACCTTAAATATACGGACTGCAATTCTGTTGAAGTGTACCTATTACGGTGGTATGGAAGTCATACCCCTCTAGTGCTGCCCTGGGCCTCAACATTGGGCTTGGGAGGGTGTGCTCGCTCACTCTCTTTTATTTGTTAGCAGTTTAATTCATCTGTTAGGACAGGTAAAAACTGTTTACCTGAGTGACTTAACGCCTGGTGGAAGATGCTCTGTTGGCGACTCCATTCTTGGCGAAGTGCCGTACACCTGCAGCGTGGTGCCGGGCCGCGGGCGCTGAGCGCTGGCCCCCTGTCCCTGGACGGCAAAGCCTCCAGCAGTGAGCCCGAGCGCGAACACATTCGGAGCTGTGGCCGTGGGGAGGCAAGGTGGCTCAGAGTGCTCCAGGAGCGGGAGACAAGACTAAGCTGTCATTCAGTGATCGCCTGTCTTTATTAAGCGGCAGTTTCAGTTCTGAAGAGTGTGTCTCGGTAGTAGGTGTGGTACCGAATCTGTAGGACTGTTTTTACAGCACTGCCTAGCTGTGCTGTAAAGGAGTCCGACTGCGTAAAACCGAAGAGGTAGTTGAGCCAAGTGTTCAGAAAGGGCCTGGCTGGCAATGGCCAAACTCTGCAGAGAGGCAGTGGAGACAGTCCCTTAGCTCCTCACTGAAAATCCTCTTTGCCGTAAATTTTTAGGGAAATAAACACACCATTCATTTTGACACAGTGACTCTTATAAAACATTCAGAAGAGATGTGCTCACGTAATACTCTTGGGTTCTCTGGGTTCTTGATTTTGTTTGGGTTTCTTTCTTTCTCTGCTCTCATTTCTTTTCATAGCATTTAACAGCGACTGTTCATCATTTCTTCTTCTTGACAATGCCGAACTTTTGTTATACTTAAGATTGTATCTACACACAACTGATCTTTCCTGTCCATCTTAACCATCAAACATCACCCTACTTGTCTCCTGAAAGATTAAGAACTCTGTGAAGCACATGCCTAGAGATTTTACTTCTTCATCAGTACAAGTACTGGCAGTGTCAGGGCAGTAAACATAAGGTAACTTAAGTAAGAATTAAAAGAAACTGTTGGAAGTGCACAACGGGCAGAACTGCAAACTGTATTGCAGAGCACTGAATAACAAATCCCTAAATGAGTGGGTCTATAACAAAATGCTGGACAAAAAAAAAAGGAAGCATACCATATATTATGGGATTTAAAATTCAGAACAGCAATTGGAGCTATAAAATGGGAAGCAGCATGCCCTGGGAAAAGCAGAGGAGGCACCAGATAAGGTTTTCTGTAGGAAACCGGAGGCTTGTGTGCGACCTTCTAAACTGTAAGTTATCCAGAACTCTTGAGCGGCGGGATTAGGCAGAAACTCTGCCAGGTCAAAGCAATGTTAGAACAAGAATGTTCTTGTCTTGATGTTCAAATGATCGGATTTGTCATCTATTGTATGTCTTGTTTTTCTACAGAAGTAATTGATAAAAGTCAAGGCTTAGCATTTTCAGAGCTGGGAGATGAGGGTAAGAGATGAGTCAGTAAGAAGTGCCTGGCAACTAGGACTGCAGGGGCTCGATTGCATGGAGAGCAATCAGGATCCAGGCTTTCTGTAGAACTGGACAAATAGTTGAATTTCAAAATTCTGACATTTTTTCACTGTCATTTAGACTGGAAGTTTACACAAGGGAAGTTTTGCGAATTATTTTCTTCCAACATGCTTTTTTTTTTTTTTTCTATATACTTTTAGCTTTTGACACTATTTTCTCAGTAGCCCTGTAGCGCAGCAAAATTACCACGAATTCCATTCTACTGTGTGAAAGAGAATATTGCATCATTTTTTAAGAGCTCGCGTGAGTCTGGGAAACGTGCTTTAGTTGACAGGTACAGTTAACGATTGGGCCTCACCTGCCTCATCTAGATGGGCGATTTTCTTAATCATTGCATTATAAATGCTTCAAGAATAAGCAAGTTATATCTGCGCTCGCAGCCCAGAAAGCCGGCTGTATTCTGGGCTGCATCAAAAGGAGCGTGTCCAGCAGGTCGAAGGAGGGGATTCTCCCCCTTTACTCCACTCTGGTGAGACCCCACCTGGAGTACCGCGTCCAGCTCTGGGGCCGTCAGCACAGGAAAGACACGGACCTGCTGGAGTGGGTCCAGGGGAGGCCACGAAGATGATCAGGGGGCTGGAGCACCTCTCCTATGAGGACAGGCTGAGAGAGCTGGGGTTGTTCAGCCTGGAGAAAAGAAGGCTCTGGGGAGACCTTATTGCGGCCTTTCAAGACTTAAAGGGGGCTTATAAGAAAGATGGGGACAGACTTTTTAGCAGGGCCAGTTGCAATAGGACAAGGGGCAATGGTTTTAAACTAAGAGAGGGGAGATTCAGACTAGATATAAGGAAGACATTTTTTACAGTGAGGATGGTGAAGCCCTGGCACAGGTTGCCCAGAGAGGTGGTAGATGCCCCATCCCTGGAAACATTCCAGGTCAGGCTGGACGGGGCTCTGGGCAACCTGATCTAGTTGAGGATGTCCCTGCTCATTGCAGGGGGGTTGGACTAGATGGCCTTTAAAGGTCCCTTCCAACCCAAACTATTCTATTATTCTGTCCCAGATCTTAGGGGATGGACAGAATGAAATAAATAGCATTATAAGATTAGTGTACATTCAACTGAGGACACTGTTTGTTTACAGTCTAGTATTACTTCTAGACCACAACTCCCTCATTTTATTTTCAAAACTTCAACGGATATTTACACAAGCTAAAATACTTCCCAGTCCAAAAAAGTTGCGTGTACCTCAGTAGTCCACCCTTCCTCATTCTTTTCTTCAGTGATGGCACTGGGGGAAAAAAGGCACTAATTCAATTGCTTGGTTTCAGTTTCTCTGACTGAGGTATTTTAAGTCAGTGGGATTTAAAATTCGTTATTTGATTCCTGATAACTTGCCCTCTTTCTTAATTTCTGTTACCTTTGAGCGTAACTAAGTGAACTATTTCATTTGTTCAATTACAGACATACCACCTTTGGCGCAGGGCTAGTGGATGTCTTGGATGTGCTTCCTCGAGCAGCCTGACACGCAGAGGAACACCCAATACCGTGTTTTGCAGAACGTGTTTTATTTTTCCTACCTATTTGGTCCCATAAAAAAAGTATTGTTTGTTTTGTGTATAGCACGGGCTTACATTGCTCCCGAGTCTTCGCGTGTCAGGAAGGGATTTCTCTTGCAAGGTGGTGTCTTCTGTAACATTTCTGAGCCTCCTGCTGCACTGGTTGTGGTAGCACTTCCAATGACCATGAGAAAAGGTTGTTTCACCCTCGGATTACTCAAGAGCAAACCCCACTGCTGCTTAAATAGGAGAGCTGTGTGCTGTTCGGGTTAGGAGCATCCGAAACGTAAATGGAATCTGTGGTGAAGAAAAGATCCGTGCTTGGGATAATAACAGAACATACGACCTAGAAATAATATTCAGGGATGAGTTTCTTTCATTCAGCCAACTGTTATTTATGGGTAGTGGTATGGTGAACTTCTACTAACTTCTAGTCATTGTGCTTTAATATAGTATATGGATAAATCATATATATATAAAAAACATTATGATAGCTATATATAATATAGCTATAAACCCAGTAAGATTTTAAACATGTAGAAAAAGGTAGGAATGTGAGAGCATCCTATTCAGTTTGAGTTAGAAATCCTCCTTCTGAGCAGTTGGCTTGCCAGGAGGAAGCACATTTTTTCGCTCCCTATTTGAAATCCCCGTTTTCCGGGGAACAATTGGACAATCCCACGTTTTGTCAGGAATCTCACCAAAACAAGGTGTCTTACCATCAGTGGCAAACTATGGTATGTGGGAAACTTCAAGTTATTTATTGGTTGTAATTATTTTTATAGGACCTACAAAAATCACTAAGTACGTGAAGGATCTGATTATGATCTCACACATAGATCAGAAATAATTGTTTAAAGAAATATTTTAGTAGTGAAGCTACTCCAGTATAAAGCTGGTGTAGCTGGGAAAGAAGGGAGATGGTCTTGATTCAAACTGAATAAAATGAGAACAGAATTTAGCGCTTCATTAGTAGATACCATTGTGCATGCATATCCTTGTTTCTTCATGGAAAGATTTTAAACTGTATATGTTTTGAATAAAATCAAAAGCAAAATGATGATCTAAAAGGGATGGCAGTGTCTCATATTGACAGGTATGTACAGATATAGCAGACAGCAAAAAAAACAATTCTTAGATAAACATTGTAAAATAGCGTTCCAATTTTAACAGTGATTGTCCTGAAGTTGCTTATAGTGTTCAGATTCTATGAGGAAAACAGCCAGAAAGTGGCTAATGACATTTATCGTGTTACATATTGCTGATTTTCTTGAGATCTGCATGGTCTTTTTTCTTTCTTTTCCATAATTAAAATGCAGTTGATGATTTCCACAGCTACAGTCTTTCTAGAGTTTTGGAAAAGACGGCGAGCTGTATTAACCTATGACTGGGACCTCATAGACTGGGAAGATGAAGAGGTAAGTCTGAACAGAAGTAAACCTGTAAGTCTTGCTGTCAGCATGATTTAAGTGTAAATATCAATACGTATTGTATGCCAGTAATCTGAATTTGTCATTCAGAGTATATTTTTATTTATAACACTAGTTGCAGAATAAACAAGCATACTTGAGAGTATACAAGGATACTTTGCCTTCTGCAACTAGCGTTATAATTCCAAATATAATTCTACATTTATTAAAAGTATCCTTTGAAAAGTTGAGTGGAAATACTGCCCGTACAGAGGACAGGAGCTACTATTGTTGTCAGCACAGATGCCTTTCAATTCTATGATTTCTTGTCTTGGAAATTCCTAATCCTGCCTAAAAACGGGAGCAGGACAAGCAAAGGGACAGAAACTAGATTTTATATCCTTCTGAAAGGCATAACTTACCCTTTAACATTCTGCTATCAGCATCAGCAATAATCAAATTATTTTATTACTTCATAAATCACTAGTGAATAGAGCTGTAATTTAACTGTATTGGTGATTCAAATGCAGTCTAAGTGAATGAGGCTTTATCATTACTTGCTTTATAGCTTTCTATAGATGCGTAGATACAAGCTGGTGGCTTTTAATAAATGGTTTCATATCACAAAAAGCACCATCATAACTGGCATTCATTTATGGTTTTCTTATCAATTTCTGCAGAGAAACCAGTGTTTAAGTCAGTATTATGACCCACGATCCTTTTTAATACCCTCATATAGCGGGAAAGTCTCTTATGGGTTCTGTTCTTTGTTGGTCTCTGGTACTGTTTCCAAGGATTTTCAAAAGAGCAAATTACTTGGATGTTTGAGTTGGAGCATTATGAAAAAAGAATTTGTATCACCATAAATTTCCTACTTTATAGCATGTATATGTCTGATTTTTGATACCTCAATGAAAGAAGTAGTACAACAAATGGAATCTACCCTGTCATTCCAGGAAGAGCTGCGCCCCCAGTTTGAAGCTAAATATTCCCAAGTGGAAAGAGTAAATCCCATCACAGGAAAACCTGAACCTTTTCAGCCTTTCCCTGATAAGCTCAGTCGACTGATGGTGTCTGTCTCAGGAATATTCTTCATGGTAATGCTTAATAATACGGGAATTATTGTAGCATTTAATCTCACACTGATGTAAATATTAACGCAAGTCATGAGTGCGTTCATTAAGATTAGTGGATTTACATAATATATGTAAATATGATTGTCTCAGTCTTACGGCTTGTTTATGGATCTCTTTCTTTTGAAAATAGTAATACAGTTACATTGTAAAAGAACAGTAAAGAAATGTTTTAATTCAGCTATCTAGTATTTTCGTTCTCTCAAAGTCTGCTCACCAAAACAAATGGCAATCTTTAAAACACTTGTTAATTTATTAATTTAGTGGAAATTATTTCAGATATGGTTTATTTTGTTCTAATATCTCTATTCATAAACACTTACCTGTAGATTTCGCTGGTCCTCACTGCAGTGTTTGCAGTTGTGGTGTATCGTCTCGTAGCCATGGAACAGTTTGCTTCTTTCAAGTGGTATTTCATCAAGAAGTATTGGCAGTTTGCAACATCTGGCACTGGAGTCTGTATCAATTTTATGATCATCATGTCACTCAATGTTGTAAGTCTTCTTTTAAAGCAGGGATTCATTTAAAAGAGTAATTTTTACAAGGTTACTGAGTTTACTGTATATCAGATATGTACATGTTCTTGCTTGTTCATATAGCAGTGCCTGAAGCTAGTATTTTGGGGTGTGTGGGGGGGTTCTTCTAATATTATGTTTGTCAATGTTTTTCTCTACTGCCTGCTTAATTTGTCACTACACATCTATGCTTATGTCAGCAAGTCACAGTGGTACAAGACTATTGCTTTCTACATTTCATTTTTCTGTTTTACATTACCTTTTACAATACATCTCTAAATGGAACTATATTATTTTCTTGGCTGAGAATTTTCTTTCTGGGTTGTTTTTTTTTTAATTGATAACTTTGAATTCTTCCCTTTCTTATTTAAAATGCAGCTGTGATATCAGTGTTGCACAGTCCTAGAATCACTGTGGTAGATGATTTTGGTTTAAGCTTTTCCTGTCATGTAACAGTACGGGTTTAATCATTTGCTGTAGTAGCAAAATGTACATTGATATAAACCCTATTCCTTCAACTGCAATATAATTTATCGGGTTTTTATTCCTGTGCAGGCACAAACAGGTGAAAAGGAATAATAGCACAGCAAACAATGGCTTTTAATTCTGTTCAGGAGATTGTGCACTCACTGCAATAAGAAAGCATTCTTCAAAACAGACTGTCATGTATTTATTTGTTATTATATATGATAATTCTAAGTCATAAAAAGTACATTCAGGTGAATAAGCCCATCAAAGCTATTGAAAATAACTTGCTATTAATAGTAAATACTCAAGGAAATATTTTTCATAGTTGGTAACTACCTTGGACTAAGTGTCATTTAAAATAAAGACCGGAGGTAATCAATATATAAACAGATAAGGAGGTTTTCAGTAGGAGGCTGATATCCTCACCAGTATGCACATTCATGCAAAGGAAAGTTGCGTTGTGTAAAGGCTTTTGCCTACTTTTAGATCACATAGGTTTGTTCCTGAAGTTAGAAGATAAGCATATAACTGCTCATTAAGAGAACCGTTGATGTCTGAACACTTCTCTTGATCAATTGGCCCTTGATTTATCTTTACTGTATATTTAATGTATATAATACAGTGAAGTCTTTATAGGAAACTCTACATCCACATGTAGCTCGGATATCGTCCTCCCCTCTCTGTCCAGATACCTTGATGCTGTAGGGCAACAGAACACCTCTGCTTTTGATGCTTGTTTCCATTCTGGATTTGTCATCACAATAGGCAGGATGTGCTATACTTACACCACCTCTTCTTTCTGTTTTAGGTATATGAAAAGGTTGCCTATCTCCTGACAGACTTAGGTATGTAGGTCTTTACTGGTATGGTTCTTGCTAGTCGTGGCATCTACCTTTATATTTCCATAAAACAGGGTTTTGAAAACTTCACCTGTACATAGTATGATACTGGCATTTCCCAAAGCAAGTGAGAAATATCAGAGAAAGGAATGATATGATTATTTCACTAAGTAAATAATAGAAAATAAAGGAATTTATTCTTATGCTTCCAGCTTTTTTTTTTATGTTTTATAGTATAAATTGAAAAAAAAGTCATGTTATAATGGAACAAAAGTCAAAACATACTCTTTCTTAGAATGCTAAAACAGATTTTTTCCATTCTTCCCAAATCCTTGATTTTTTTTTTTTTACAATTTTTTAATTTGAACTTTCGTATGGAAAAATAGGTTAAGATAAAATTACATTGTCCAAGATAAAAATGCTAAGTCATAAATTTTAAAGTAGCTCTAATTCTGTCACATTAAAAATTTATACTGAAGCCTCTAGTCACGATTCAGTCATCGAGGTAAAGCTTTCTAGCTTATAGAAAACAAGAAAGCAAAGACAGCATTTAAGGTCTCCTACTATGTGAATATATTATCTTTTAGTGTTTCTTCTTACATGCTCTCTTTTAGCCCATGTCAAAACACGCTGTTGATCTTCTCCTAGTTTAAAAACAAGCTCGCTGCTTACATTTAACAGCTCCCTCTTCTGGTTAAAGTATTGAAGAGCATGCATTAAACAAGATACTCAAAACTCTATAGTGTTTCAGGTAACAAGCAGTTGAACAGATTCGAAAAATTCAGAATGTATAGTCAACTTATCAAATTACTAAAATATTTTAAAATATTTTTTCAGATCACACTGATTTGTATTTCTACTTAACTTTTTAAATATATTATATTGCTACAAACCAGGGAATGGGAAAGAAAATAATGATTTCATTTAAGTATACAAGCTGATTTTTCCAAAAATATATGAAAGAATTTAAAAAAAAAAAAAAAAAAAAAAAGGCTGCTTGAATTAAGCATGATGGAGCATCAGGTGTTTGAGCTAGGTAGCTCACTCCACTTTTTAAGGTGTTTTACATCAAAGAGAAGGAGGACAACTTAACTTCTGAGGAACAAGTGTCTATATGTAAAGCTGTGCATTTGCATCCTAATTTAGTCATCGTTAGACCAAAGTAATTTAGTAGTACAAATTTTAACTGAAAAATCCAGGCAGTTTAGACTTCCAACTCATATGTGTGCTTTAAAACTTCTATCAGTGTACTATATCACAAGCCTGGTACATCCGTCAAAGACATTTGAAATTTTTACCCCCAAAAAATTGATTTTAATCATTATCACCGAGTTCTAATTCAGACATAAATCGTGTTCTACAGACCGTAAGGAAAACCATCCAAGGCAGTGCAGACGCACACAGAATACTTGTAGCCCTAATACACATTTCTACATTTCTTTCAAAAAAAAAAAGCAAAGAAGGTTCTCCATCCTTTCCTTGGTGCATTATAAACTGTTTAACTCTTCACAAGCATTATGATAGGCAAGTCTGGAGGATGAAGTAGTGGTCTTACAGAAGTATTTAGAAGGCGAGATGCTTGGGTGAGAAACCAACTGGCTGTTGGGTGTCTCCTTTCCCTCTGCTTTCCTTGGCAGCCCCTGTCTGTTGCTCTGCTGATGCCAAGTGCTTTTGCTTTGTGTTGGGGGTTTCTTTGTTGTGTTTATTTTTTATTAATCAAGATACCTGTAGCCTTAAAATTCACACTGAATTCAGAATTGTTTCATGGAAATGGAACAGGTATCTTCCCGTAGAGTTGTGACCTATTCTGTACCGAGGGGCTTGTTATCTCCTATTTCCACATAGAACCAACATAGTGTGAGCTGGGGCAGTGGTTTTGTGACCTGCAGACTGAACACTTTGACAAAAAAAAAATTTAATTGCAACCTGATGGGGCACCATGACTTGAAACTATCGCTTGTTTTGTTAGTGTTAATTGATCTGTGAGCAAAGTTAGGCATAACTCGGTTTCATTTCTGTTTATGTAATGTATACTGTGTCTTTCCACAGAGCACCCTAGAACAGAATCTGAATGGGAAAACAGCTTTGCCTTGAAAATGTTCCTCTTCCAGTTTGTCAACTTGAACAGCTCCATCTTTTACATTGCCTTTTTTCTTGGCAGGTAAGTTATCTTTGCTAGCTCCTCTTAAAGGAGAACTTGCACAGAAGTTGAATCCTTGCTAATTTTATAGATTTGAAGAAAATACACTGCAGTTCGAACTGTAAGATTTAGATGTGAGTCAGTTTCTGAGGATAATTAATAACACTAAATTAATATTTTTTAACCGTATGTGAGGGTTGAACCCTCAAAATCTTTACTCGTGATACTAGACAGTAAAAAGTCTACTTTTTAAGGGGGGTCTATGTACGTGACTTTCCTACTAAATGGGAATTCAGAACCTTTGAAAATACAACCACTTCCTAAATGTGGGTCTGTATTTAGCCCTGCGCTAATAGGCTTTATTCATTTTTTCTTGTTTATTCCCCTTTGGTTACATTTCCCAGGATCCATTTCTATAAATAGTAAATATTGTCTGGCAGGTCTTATACAAGAGTAGGAGGCAGAAATTCTGGTTCCAGTTTTTGTGTGTATCTTTAGCTCCGAGCATGAGATACTGGACAGGTCTAACCTTGCTGCTTCTTCAGTTCAATTTTGTTATGGTCAGACTTATCATCCCTGCAGAACCTACAGAGCATTTCAGAGTACCTTCTGTAAAGTTTTGTAATACAATTTCAGTTCAAGATTGTTTTGAAAAAAATAAAACCACCTCTATTAAAGACTGTTGGTAATATCTGCTTGTTACATCCAGTGATGCATTTGCCATACAGTTTCTAAACTTCTTTATATCTTGCTATCTCCTGTGTCTAGTAGGACCAGGCATGGGGTTTTTTTTCTCTCTCGTTATGACTTTCACTGAAGTCATTAAGAATTTTGATTCAATTCGTTATACAAGAATCTGTTAGATCTGTTACGATGGGTTCGGAAGTGATTTTATGCTTGTATGTCTGAAGGTGCAATCCAGTGCACACTTCACATGGGGAAGCAGATCCCTGTCCTGCAGTAAATTCCTACGTATTGCAATGTCTTATCTTCTTAGAAGTAGATTAGAGAGTCTGAATATCTAACATCTAAAACCTCTGCAGCTGAGACTTTTGTTCTGGACGTAATAAAAGCTTAGGATTGCTTGCAAAATGATGGTCCTTGTTTGCATTCTGAAAGTACCATATCCTACAGATACCAGATTTAAGCCTATCTGATTTAATCTGTTTATATTTCATGAGTTTGCTCAGTGGATGTTGTGAAACAGCTACTGATATGGGGTGTTCTTGGAATGTTCACTGAGAAACAGAAGTCTTATTTTCCAGATTTGCAGGCCGCCCAGGAAAGTACAATAAGCTTTTTAACAGATGGAGACTGGAAGAGGTAAGCAATCCTATTCTGAGTTCCTGTGAAATTTCCACGAGTAAAAAGGAAATGGTTAAAGGACATGAATTATGTCCAGGCTGAAAGATTTATTGTTCCATCGAAGTGCAGTGAAGAGTAAACTCTTATTTATAGCAAAGGATAGGAAACAGGAGATGTGTTTTTCCTTCTGCGTTCTCCGCTGTGCCGAGTGACTCTGCATGAGACGTACAGTTCTTTCTGCCTCTCCCTTTGGGAAGAGCAAACAGTGATAGTAATGCCTGTGGGGTAAGGGACTAAGTCCTACGTGATTGGAATCTCCTGGATATGTGGAATTTTTGGATGGAAGACATGAGTATAATGCCATCAGCTTTTTTATCAGCTTCTTAAGTTTCTGCCAGTGTGAAAATACTGATTTAAAGAAGAAAAATAGTATTTTCAAAATTTAACTTGGAAGTGTGTTAGTACCTCCGTTGATATCACTAGCATGCTGAAGTTATCTCATATCTCTGAAAAACAGGTTTCTTCTGTTGAACCTTGGTAGCCAGAGTAAAATCCCATAACTTCGTATTCCGTGGTCTAAAAAAACCCGATCCACTTCTCCAAGAAATAATATGTCTAAAGGTTGTTCAACTAAAGTCTGTGTTAATATTTCTGTTATTAATATTTCTTTTAATATTGTTGTAGCTGGAGGTTAGTGTTCTTCACCAAACATATTTGGGTATTTTCCGTTCACCCTGTGAACAAATAAAAATGAAAGGAATTCTCTGATTTTAGCTACTGATCCTTTTCCGTTTCATTTCAGTGTCATCCTAGTGGCTGCTTGATAGATCTGTGTTTGCAAATGGGAGTTATTATGGTTTTAAAACAAATGTGGAACAACTTCATGGAGCTAGGCTATCCGTAAGTCCAGATGTTAAAATTTGTTTAACAAAGAGTGATTACATATTAGTGTGATTGAGTGATAGGGAAAAATATTTTTTCATTTGAGTGGAGGGCTGAATTTCATCATTAATTGAAATTCATTATCATCATTAATTGATGAAGACAATGAACAGCTGAAGTACTGATCTCTGGAAGTGTATATTCCTAAGCACGTAAAATGGGATTCTTCAGCAGGTTCAAGTTTACGTATCTTATGTTATCACTCAGAACCTAATCATCAATGCTGATTTTCAGCCTTCCCTGAAGGACGAGGAGGACTTGCTACTAGTGCTTACACAAGGCTTGTGTTCAGTACTATCTCTGAGGCCTAAAAATACAGTTGTTAAATACATAACTGGGTCTACATTCTTCCTCTACGTGCTGTAAGAAGCATAGAGTATAAATAGTTCACTTTTGCCAAAATATTTCAAGTACTACGTATGTTTGCAGAATGTTTCCACTTTTTGCATCTCACATACTGTAAATTTATTCTCAAGGGAAGCATTAACTGCTGCTCTAAGATAAAGCTTCTCAGGGGTATGTTAGCTATCTAAATTGTTTATTGTGATTTCATTTTCCATAATACAAACAGAGCTGTTCAGCTACTGAAGAGAGTAATGGGCTAAGAGTCTTGCAGCTCTCTTGAAACTGGAAGAATATGTTTTCAGTAAAAGCAAAAGGTTGCTCATCAAATATTAATTTAATCAGTCTCAACCTTGAAAATATGTCAGAAAGGGTTATGCTTACAATGTGCAATCATTCTGCAAATGAGGGACAGTGCACTGTATTGCTGTGAGATGTGAATTTCTGAAAAGAAGAAACCTACTTGAAGTATCAGCCCAGTCTTCTCAGCCCAGCAGCACCTTAACTCTGTCTAGAGTTTATTTTGGAACATGTGTATAGTCCTGTATGGAAAGCAGTGCTTTGTTTTGACAAAACCATTGTTTGCAAATGAGGCCTTTCAGTAACAAGAGAGATCAAAAGCTAAACACTAAATTAGCTTGAGAAGAAAAAGCAGCCTGTTAATAAAAATACTTACAAGAAAATTATTTCCCATCTTCAGTCTCTTTTCAGTAATATCTAGAAACAAATAATAGCCTTTAATTGCCACCTGTGGCAGTACTGGATATTATTTTTCATTTGTATAACACTTTAATTTGTGAGACTATTATCTACTTAATATTGATAACTACTTTGTGAAAGGACCTCTGCACACCTTGATGAAAAATAGTCTTAAATATTTGCAGCTTCAGCAACACCTCTTTAGACACTTTCTCCTGCTTCAAGAAAAAAATGTTCTGTAGAGCATCTAGATCTTTAGGTTTGTTCAAAGTAGACATATTCTACTACTCAATATATTTTAGTATCGTGGAGTTCTTACTGAGCTCCTCTTATTTGGTTTATCTTTTGTAGGATTAAAAATAAAGCGTTATTTACTTTTTTAATGCTCTCACTATACATGATTTTTTTTCCTGTTTTTTATTTAGGCATGCAGGTAAATCCTACAAAAAAAGTCTATGCAAGCAAATTCCATATTCTGAAAAGCTTATTTGTACAATGCCTAACATGCTACGTTAAAGACATAATTAAAATCATAATGCAGAACTGAGAACTTGTGGAAGTTCTTTGAGTTGTATCATATATGATACTGTAAATATTTCCAGAAAATACTTCAGTAAACATTCAGGTGCTATTCAAAATAGGCCCACTTACTTCAAAACAATACCAGCAAGTATTGTAAATAACTGGGCAAGTACAGCCAATAATGCTCTGTTTATCTAATAAAGTTTATTACAGAATTGGTGGTCACGACGCAAAATGAAGAGAGGAGGCCAATTAATGGAGCATAAAATTTCTCTACCTCAGTGGGAAAAAGATTGGAACCTGCAGCCTATGAATCTCCATGGTTTAATGGACGAATACTTAGAGATGGGTGAGCAAATTTAGGGAGATGTCAGTTTTCTTAATAAACTGCAACTATGTTGCACGTTAAAAGATCTTTTGCATTTCCAAGTTCTAACCGTAGAAATGCCTGTCTAGTTTTACAGTTCGGCTTTACCACCATCTTCGTTGCCGCCTTCCCACTGGCACCTCTCCTGGCATTGCTTAACAATATCATAGAAATAAGGTTAGATGCGTACAAGTTTGTCACTCAGTGGCGAAGACCTATGCCTGCGAGAGCAACAGATATAGGTGAGAGAACCTAATGCCTGTCACTGTCAGGTACCATCTTTTTGTGTTTCTTTCTTTAACGCGGCTTAACCCTTGAAATATTTCATGCGTCAAGAGAGAAATTGATAATGTAAACTACAGAGCTCAATGACATCTCTTCTGTTGAGCAATAAAAGGATACTCAGTTGCTTGGCTAAGAGGACTCCTCAAATTTGCTTTCCATTTCCAGTAAGGGATCATAATAGTTGGAATTTTGAAAACAGGCTAAATAGTATTTTAGGCTTCTGATTTGTGTCACTCTAGGTCTAAAATGCTATCCAAAATCAATTGAATTTTAAAATTAAATATAAGGACTAAATTCACTTTTGGTTTAAAACTGAATTAAATAAAAATAAGAAATCTCTTTCCAAAATCTTCTGTTTGGCCTTTATAACCAAAGATGATGGTTATACCTTTGTTGCTTAGCTATTTCTTCTCAGCAGGGTGTGCCCTACTGTAAGACTTCATTCTGGTGGAGCCAGTGGTGGCAGGAATGTGGGGACATGGCTTAATCTTGACTAGCTTTTCTGACTGAATATTCTTTCTCAATAAGAAAGGAAAACTGTAGGACTAATAATGACTTTAATATCACTAGTGTGACTTTATATGACTTAATATGACTGTAAAAAACTAATGATTTTGTTGTCATTTCTCTTGTTTCTAGGTATCTGGTATGGGATTCTGGAGGGAATTGGAGTTCTGGCTGTCATCACCAATGCCTTTGTTATTGCCATTACTTCCGATTACATTCCGCGTTTTGTCTATGCATACAAATATGGTCCCTGTACAGATCAAGGGTACAGACAAGAAAAGTAATTAAGATATTCCTTATACCTACATGTATATTTCAGTGGAAGCATGCTTTTGCTACTGTTTTTCTGTGTTAACATGTTTAACGTACATCAGTAACATTTTACCTTTTACATCTGTGCAAACCTTCCCAGATGTTACGTGCAAGTAACTCAGCCATTCCAGAGAGTTTGCAAACTACCTCCACAGTTACATAAGTGGAAAATCGTGTCTTCCCTTCTGAATGCAAACAATGAAGTTCATTATACATTGTGGCAGTTTTCAAGCTTTCTCTAGATAAGCTGCTTTCCTTTTCTGCAATAGTTCTGGACTGTCGTCTTCTGCTACGCTCCCACACATATATATGCTCCCAAACCCTTTTCTATCCTAAGCCTCATTCAGCCTCAACATTCTTCGCCTGTTACTCTTCAGAAATGCTGAAGAGAAAAAACACATGTCCATGGTTTTCCAGGAACAGACAAAAATTTTACTCCTACAGTCATAATTCAATGTATTTATGCAATTTCTGTCATTAATACTAATAAATTGTTGCCTTTATGATGGCTGTTTGATATACATGCACTGTTCATTTTACTATTGGTGAAAATTCTTCTTTGATTCAACTCATAAAACCTGTCATTTTTTCGTATATGCTGCATGATTGGTGGCAGATTCTGCAAGGATGTTAAATTATTCTCCTCTCTGCCTCTCTAGCCATCTTTCTAAGTTCAGTAATTTTAGGAGACAATGAACAGCACTATAGCAACAGTTTTTGGTTTATATCTGCTGGTAGATGAGAAGCAAAAACATGAAGAGTACTGAGAATAGATTTTTTTTAAACAGTGTTATACCTGAAACAGATGTTATTTGTTTCTTTCCAATAAAACTTTGCATCGCTGCTTAAAATTTTAGAATTGCTTTTGTCCTCATAAGCAAATAAAATAGTATGCTCACAATATGTGACAGCAGAATATGGTTACATACAGGATCTATGCTATATAACCACTTTATGAAGAAAGTCCTGACCCTATGTCTTTTCCTTTCAGGTGCTTAAAAGGATATGTCAACAGCAGTTTATCAGTATTTGATTTGAGTGAACTTGGGATGGGATACTCAGGATACTGCCGGTATGTTTTGATGCTCTCACTTCTTGTAATACAGGCGTAGATGTTAATACAGACATTAAATCGAAAGTCAGTGCTTAAATTACTGGCAGAATAGTTTCTTTTTTGCCTGTAATAGCATTAAGGTTCAAGTTTGTTCAACATGGAAGTCTCAGGTGCAAACACTTTGTGGTAGGACGCAATACTAACACACTGGAAACCTGTGTTCTAAGTTTTTCCAGGACTCTTGCAAGCCGTATCTTTCATGCCTCTATGAATTATTTTATTTTGAAGTTTCCCCAGCTGCCAAGAAGGGTGAAAGTTCTCATTTCAGTTTCGTTAAGCATTCTGAGGTCTATAATTAAAATACACAATTAACATTTTTGTTGGGGCTCTAACCCAGGTCGAGATCCCAGTTATGCAAGATGAATACAAGAAATTCAGCATAAAAATTAAATGAGTGCACTCCTTCTGGTTTCAGATTTAGTTTTACGGTGAGAGTTAGCTTGAATTGACTGAGAAGTTACAGAATCATGTTACTTTTGTGCAGACTTTGTCTGGAGAATCTCAAATGCTTATAAGCAAAGGCAAGAACCAGTTTAGAGTCAACACACTTGAACTTAACACTCCAAGGTGTCAGCTTTGTAACAACAAAAGAAATTGGTTGCTCTGGATTTTTGGAAGCAAAAAGTGCCATCTTATAAGCATCCCTATTTAATTGCCTGTATTGTGGACTATTCTTCTCCCTTTCTGTTTAATTCCTCTTGAGGTATGCTTTCACTTCAGTTTCTCTCCTTTTAGCCAGATCTGGGGTAAGCTAGAGAGCTCTTCACGGTGTTTAGGTTTTTGAGCACAGGCTAATTTACTGGGTTTTTCTTTGCTTTACAGGTACAGAGATTACAGAGCCCCACCATGGAGTTCGACTCCATATGAATTCACTTTGCAGTTCTGGCATGTCCTGGCGGCTCGGCTGGCCTTCATCATAGTATTTGAGGTTAGTCACAGAAAGGAACCATTCCTTTCTACCTCTTTAAGGTCCCAGTTGATTTTTTTATAGTAGTCCCATAAATAAATTGTCAGTATCATCAACTGCTTGTTCATTACAGTCAACCAAATCCTTCATGTTTTATTGAAAAAGAAGAAATGCAACTTATGTGTGCATTAAGCACAGTTATTACAAGTTAAAATGTATTTCGGGAGAATGATGCATGATTCTAGCCTAATACAAAAGTAGAAATGCGTGTACTAACTTTGAAGAACCTATTACGTACTGTCCAGGAATCCGGTTGCTTACTTCGATTACAAGCTCTTAACAAAGACTGCTTGTAGGTCGTGTTTGCTATTGTTATTCTAACTAGCATATCCTGCAGTCGCATCTTAGTTTAGGTCACTAGCTCTACCCTTAGTTTTACTTTTCAGAAGACTTCAGCATTTTCACATTTCTTATAGGCCGCTCATTTACTCCCATGGGTGTGTGTGTAAATACTAAAAAAACCAAAGGAGTTGCTTGTCAGTCGTGAATTGAATCTCAGTTCCAGTTTTGCCACAGACTTTTGGGCCCTAAAATGTGATCCTAGAAATGAATATTTATGCATCTTTGAAGCACTTATTTTTGTTCTTCTTTTCAGCACCTTGTTTTTGGCATAAAGTCTTTCATTGCCTACCTGATTCCAGACATGCCCAAAGACTTGTGCGACAGAATGAGGAGAGAGAAATACTTAGTCCAGGAAATGATGTATGAGGCTGAACTGGAGCATTTGCAGAGAGAAAGGAAAAAGAATGGGAAACAGTATCACCACGAATGGCCTTAGTCACTACCATGCTGCAACAAAAACACTGTTTGGAAATTGAAGAGTGCAGTTACAAAATGAAGTCAGAGTCTGGCATCAGCGTGTGAGATTCGCGGTGTGTATATGTTCTTGCTGGGCAGTACAGTTGCAGGCTGCGGTGGGAACTGGAAAACAGATGCTTCTGTGAAGAAAAAGAAAAGCCTTACCTGTAACTGGTCTGTGGTGAGCACCAAGGAGAACTGGCACTCAGGAATGTGCAGACATTAAAAATTCGGACACTCTGGTTTAAAAAAAAAAGGCAATGAATTTTCATGCTGTTCATGAAGATACTAACAGCGTAATGAAAATAAAAAATTACCTGTGAACTTATACAGTAAGGGCATGACTAAAACCAACTTACATGATATCCACTACTTCTACAGCTTCTGATTGCTCAGCTCCATCTGTAATGCCTCTGAAGAAAAGAGCAATTGTTGCCTTTGTGGCCATAACTTGATATAAATGATCTTTCAGGCTTACTGTTTTGTCAGGTTTGTCCTAGTCTCTTGTTGAGATTGTGGATTTGGTCCTACCCTAAAAAAGGGGTCTATGGCTGCTTAATATATACTATGCAGTTTAAGATTTGCACATCAGTGTCATTAATTTATCCTTCTAGTTGAAAACCAAAAATTCTAAATTCAAAGAGAAAACAGCAGCACTAAGAGAACGCATCGCATTGCCCACATTGCAGCTATATTTGAAAATGACATGGCTGTTGAGTTGTCTTTCCGCTTCCGTGTGCAGAAAGGCCACCTCCACACGCTTTCAGGATGAAGGACCTGTCATTTTCATGCTCTGATGTAGCATGCAGATGTCTAACCGTGTTACTGTTCCCTTTCACCTGTCGGGGCAATGATTCCGTGACTTCACAGAATGCTAACTTGAAATATTCTCATACAGTGACTTCGTCCTGAATACACAATTAACTCTTTATAGTATGCAAGCTTATGCAGATGTATATCAGACATGCAGTATAACATTGTGACTTGCTTGTTCAGGGAAGGAGAAGCAGAGCACTTTATAACAATGCTCTTCTTATTGTAATAGTAAATGTTCCAGTAATGTGCACTTCTTTTATTGGCCTAAATAAGTCAAAGCATGGGAGTTAGATTCCGGCGGATATGTATACAGATTGTATATAAATGCACACACACACAGTGGTTACTTTTAGATTTTTTATTATTATTTGTATGCGTTCTTACAGTTTTGGGGGGCTTTTTTGGATAAAATCGCTATAAAAGGTAGATGTTCATGTAAAGAATCAAATTTCAGTTCTGTGCATACAGCAGTGTTGCTTATGGTTATAGTCACATTTTGGTGATGAAATTGTTTATTACTAACATTTCATAATGTGGGAAAAGATAAGCACTTAATTTAAACAAGTGTGCAGGGTTCACTTGCAGAGAAGGGAGTGGAGGAACAGTTACAGTCATTCTGTTTCTCTTGTACAATTTTAAATAATGCTTTTATGTATTGGATGAGAAAAATTTAAAAAACAAAGAGTCAACAAAGCACAGTAACTATAAAGGCTGCAAATTTTAACATTCTTTTTAGGGATAAAGCTGCAGCAAAGTCATTGCTGACAGATATGAAAAGACCTGAATTTTTACTACTTACAATACCCTATTGAACCAGAAAGTGTGATTCCAGTATTCGCTTGCATGTATTAGCACAATCATGTTAATTTATTATGCCATATAAAATTAATTTTAGGAGTCAAGAGCCCAGCACAGTGGATGAGTATGATGTATTTTATCCAGGGGGGCCTGGCATCAGACCTTAAGTCGTTTCACCATATTCATGAGATTTCTTGGTTATTTCAGCTCTCTGTGACCAGATAAGGCAACTATAGGAGTATCTACAGTATTGCACAAAGGAGGAAAGAAACTGGAAGGTCTGGTCTAATCAGATATATTACCCATTAGCTCTGTCGTAAAGGGCTGGTGGAACTCAGCTTCCCGTATTTTGGAAAGGCTGTTTTGTTCCTTCGTATTCTGGGTTGTGCATTAAGTTCCTCAAGGAGTCCTTATCAGAAATAATTAATGCACTCTCAGTGCTTATGGAATCACACCCTTTGATTTAATTTATTGTCTTCCATTCCATTTATTGTCTTATTCCATTCATTCTGTGGAATATCAAGCACGGTTTGACAGTGTTAACCATGTGTCGCAGCTTCCGTTTCTGTGCCACGTAGTGATAGTACTTCAGTTCTTCAGAAGGTCACAGATGAGTTCTCTTTTTAATGTTTTCTCTAAAAACAAAATGCCTTGGCTGGCCCAAGGTATAAAGATACAGGATAAAATTAGACAAAAATCAGAAATATTGATTGATTATTTTATACTTTCCTGTTTCTGCTGTGGATATTAGCACGTGTCAATACATACTTAGGCAAATTCCAATCGGACTTAAAAAACACATAGGAAAGAACACCTTTTTGTATTTGAGATTTAAATATATATATTATTAATGATTTTCAACACTGGCGTATAGGAGTATATCAAAGGCAAGTATGTAGATCTGACATTGTGCATTTTACGCACTGGAAAAGCACAAGAAGTTTTGGAGAAACACTGTGTGTGTTCCTTTATTTTTGGCGGACATCAACAATGTCTAAAGGTTTTGCCACTATCTAGCCATTTGCTTAAGCTGAGAAAACGTTTTGCTAGACTTCGTTTAGTATGCTCTTTGCATTGACTGCACGTTATTTTACTGAAGTATAAGGCACACACTGTCCTCAGGAATAATGTATTTTATGAATGGTGAATGATCTTTTCATATTCTAAATATTGTCTTTCCAAACAAATGACCAGTATGAATAGACTGTGCATGCAGGCTGCGTTTGTGAAATCTGACAAAGCTTTAGAACTTCAATTTGTGCAAAAATGCTTTAGATCATTGCAGATCTAATCTATGACAACTTTGCTCTATGCATGCGCCCTTGGAGAGACTGCATGAGCAACTAGATATTTTTCAATACAAAGGATTAGTCCAAAATGTCTTAATTATTCCTAACCAAATTCCGTGTCTTGATTCAGACAAAAGAAGTTTCCATTTCAGAAACAGCAAAAAGTCCACATACGTTATACACATCTCATTTCTAATGACTTTTCATTCTAAATTTGTGCCTAATGTGTGAGATCTGAATTCTGGTGACTAGAAAAGGACAAAGAGTTCCGCTTCATGAGCCATCCTAATGAGAGGTTCCTTCTTAGAGCTCAAAGTCTGCCTCCATATAGAGGGATGCATTACGAGCTCAGTGTTCACAACTGAGCGCTAACAGGGTTGCCTGAAGATTGAGCGCAGGCTCCCTGTTACGCTGTAATTCAGTTTCCTCACCAGAAAGACAGCACAGGGATCGAGCATCCTGAGATAGAGTCCTAATATTGGGAAACAAGGCAAACCACATGATGGCTATTTTTTTTTATTTTTCCTACCCCTTTTTGTTAAAGTATTTATAGAGAAAATTTAGATGAACATTGAAGTTAATATTGATGATGACAAGGCTAAAATTTCCATAGTGATGATGGACGATAAGTGGGTTTTTGTTAGATGTTTCTTTGGAAGTACATATCTTCCTTACTACAAAACACATATCAGCTGTTGCTATGCCCTTTTCCGACAGCAACTTGTCTTAACTTGTGTTCTGAGGATCAGTTACGCTCAATTGTGTCCTGCTGAAGGCTCAAAAGAAAAATGTCTGGAGGGCCGTGTGAAAATAAGTTAATACGTACACACCTTAATGCATAAATTCAAAAATCTGAGGTTTCCTTCATAGAAAGTTCTGCAGAAGGAAAAATATCTTGGGAAGCACAGCTTTAGGGTAAGTGTTAATATGGGGAACGGCAAGAACTTTGGTGGTATTTTATTCTTAATGTGCCATTAAGATGATCAGTCTAATGTAAGCAGTGCACGTCTGCAGTTTCCTTGCTGCCGCCTCTCCCGCTGCAGACTCCAAATGGGAGTGCTGGCGGAGAGAATTTCTGGAGCCGCGGGACCCAGTGGCATTACCTGCAAAGTCCTACGTGGCATCATGGGACTTACTAGTCTCTTGCGGTATGTCACAGTTTGTTCAGGGGCAAATTGGTATATTCATATTTAGAAGCATCGTATCATTTTGATTCACTGAAAATGATCCGCATCCATAAAATGAAAAGAAACGGTTCTTACATAGTTAACTTACAAGTGCCACAAATTTTAATTAAAACTATTATAAACTAGATTTTTTACATACACTGGGGAATGGTCGTATCAGTAAAACTCATTTTATACAAACAGCTAAATATGAAGGCAATAAAGTTAATGGAAAATCAAATAATCACATTTTCTAGTAAGTGTTACATAGGAGAAAAGGGACAGAGATAAAAACGGTGGTATCAACAATCACTTGCAATGCAGTAGTACTTCCAGAAGCATTTTATTTTTTGTAATCCTCATCAACTACTAATGTTGCTTATTTGAGAGTAAAGGTTGAAACAAATATACAGCCAGCCTTTCGTAATAATGGGTTTTTTTGGTTTTAAGGCTGACACTAGAATTCAAACAGAATTCCACGTTTAGACAGTCTTGTTAATTTGTTAGTTCCAATACATACTTTGTCTGGCTAAAATGCATGCGGTGACACGTTTTGGAAGTGTTTAATTGACTTGCAAACCTAAATTCCGGCGGTGGAAAATTTAGCAGCTTTAAGAGATCCTTAAGTCTTTTCATACCCAACCTCATTCTTGCAAAGCCCATGTTCTACCGGGGTAAAATGCAACGAGCCAGCATTTGGAGGCTGGGGATGAGCAGAGGAAGCAAAGGGCTCCTCTTCACTTCAGCAAGTTTTGCTCCGGAATCCCGATCGGTTCTGCCAAACAAGGGGTTGAAGCTGGAGCGTGGTCACAGCCCTCCTGATCCTTTTCCTTTTCTCCTCTGGCTCATTCTTTACTTACCATCAGTGTTTTATTAAACGAGGCCTTCTTGCTGACAGTCCAATTTCCAGGGCAATTCTGTAACTGCAGAATTTTTTGCAGGCTCTTTTTGGATGTCCCTGACTGAGAAGCCAAAGCAGAAAGTGCACAAATAGTAGTTTGTCTGGTGCTTTTTACAAGTCGGTGTGCGTTGGACGGAGCGGTGCGAGGGAGCACGGGGTGCATCTACGTGTGGCTTCAGGCCATCCATTTCTGGATCTGTCCCTTCAGCCGCTTTCCCAAGCACGACATTTCGCACTCATGTCCCTCCCTACACGCACACGGGCGTCCCGAATACCCTACGCAATCCTAGCATTTTTAAATTTATATGAATAGGCTCATATTGACAATTTTTGTCTAATATTGACATTGCAACCACACTTACCAGAAATTTGCATTGGCGTGATTTTGGCGTAATCGTGATAGCACAATGTTACCGCAACAGCACAAAGTTACAACGGCACAACGAGGAACTGTAGAGAAATCACTTTGCTATCCCATGTTATACAGGAACTTTTCACATCCAGGACTGGGATTTAGTCCCGAAACGTTAACGGTGTGTTCCCTCCTCACCGCACTGGAAATGACCTTGTGTTAGTTCTGTTGGCTCGTTCTAACTTTTTGCCATAACCTCGATAATGTTATATGTTCTCTGTAGTTTGCATTCTTATTGCCGTGAGCTAGTAGTTAGGGTGCTGCTGGGTGAGAAATTAGGATTAAACTCAAGGCAGTCTAAAGCTAATGAGATTCTGAACACTGAGAACACAATGATTTTTCTGTTAATAATGAAAAAAAAAATCAGATCACCTTTTTTTTTGTGTTCTATTTAGATGACTCAGAGTTTTGTATTGAAAAATCTTCCAAACTGTTGGCTCTAATTTTTACCTAGAGTAGTATCACTGAAATTTCAGTTCTTTGAAATAATCTCATGTAAAATCTAACTGAATAACATAGTTCAGTCATTTTTTACTCTGATAGTCCTGGCTAACTTGCAATATCATGATCGTAAGAGATTTCTTAAAATGTGTATATATTTGAAATTTATGTAATATTTAAATACAACTTGGTTTCTAAGTAAGGAATGAGAAGAAAATTTCAACTATTTTTTCTATTCATAAATCCACACTTTGTAAGTAACATTTAAAATATAGATCACAGTACCACAGAGCGGTTCAGAGAAATTGACTTTTATGCACTACAAGCTAGAAGTTCCTCTGGCCTGTCAGCTTTAGGTTTCTTTTTGTGTTTTAAGATTACTTTTACAAGCCGATATGTACCCCAGAACTAAAAAAATTCGCTGAGGAAAAAGTTGTTGATCTGATTAACTATTGTAAGACACTTTTGGCATAAATTTGTCTTTGAGATGCTGTTTACTTTATCAAGGTTTACATGTACAAATGCAACTACTTACTGTATCATACACATTTGAATATTGCATTTTTTCAGTAATAAACTTGGATATCTTTGAAAGAGACTTGGAGCTTCATTATTCCAAATATTCAAAGATAATTAGAAAAAAAATCATACATTTGAAAAGTGAGTGGTCACGTGCCTTAAAACCATAGTATTGTAAGGAAGTAATTTAAGGGTTAAACTTGGCTCGGACACTTGTTTAACTTGTGACAATTAAATACTTACTGTGGTCTCAAGGCACATATAGACTCACTTTTCAATTTTTCAATCATTTATGGTCTACCGCTTTCACTAATGACTAACAATTTCTTAAATTTAAGCTCTTGGTTTAGAATTTACATATTCCTAGGTTCTTAATGTCATTTTTTCAACTCAGGGGCACAGGCTAGCTCTTCCCTGGAAGGATCAGTGGCTCAGAACGTAAATGAAACAAGAAGGTAAGATGATAACTGTAAACACTACTGACCTGAATATTTAATCGGAGTGGTAATTTTTCTGAATTCCAGTTTTGCTAGGCCACATCCTTAAATCTTGGTAGAAGACTAAATAATGAACTACTGGTTAATGAATTTAGCTGTCATACGTAAGTCCGCGTGTTGGACTTGGTGAGCCCCTGTGGAATGCCTGGCTCCTTTACAAATACAGAAGACGCTTGGGCTCAATGAACAGCTTTAGTTGAAACAAAACTAGTCCAGAAATACGAAGTTAAAGAGAAATTCTTCAGGATATTTCTTCAGACATTTTGAGAGAACGCAATTCTAGCCAACCTAACTCACTTTTTTTGACATTGAATGGATGAATTAAGATTCTCTTTTGTGGCAAAGGACTTTGAAAGATACTAAGTCTGTAGTGAATCCAAGGTAAAGGTGTTGCTGAACTTGTGAAAAAATACTGCAAATTGCAAACTATGCATCTTCCAGCATGCAGAGCGTAAGAATACTGCGGTGAGGAAGCATTCTAGAAATACTCAGAGCAGACATGGCCATTTTCCCAGATAGATCTCTGAATCAGATATCCTCCAACTACCAAGAGAGAGAGGGTTTTTCATCCAACATCTAACTATGCAGCTTCCCATTGGTGTTTTGAACCACTTTCACTCCCGAGTTCTTTTACCTCCTTAAGCATGACAGTTAGGCTCTCTTAATATAACCTAAGCAATAATGTGTGTGGCCATGAGATATAAATGACACAATAGTATTATTTACTGAGTTCCCATCTCTGCCTTGATATCCATATCGAGTATGGAAGCATGACCAGAAAGCATGCCACGTGAAATAACAGGCTGCCCGCCAGACCCAGCCGTAAGCTTTTACGAGATTCTAAAAGTGGTGTACAAGGGATTAACACAAATATTGACTTAACTCTCGGTTTGTTGACAAACTGTCCCGCAAGCGAGGCAGTCTCATTTACAGACTGCTATTTCTGTTCTCCGACTGAACGTCCTGGGACCGTTCCCAGAGGCAGGGCGTGAGCACAGACAGGGCAAGTAACTTCAAGGACCAGGCTGACCTCAATCTACATCATAAAGATGGTCCTGATAAAGCAAAAGCAACAGCTGGGTTCTTCAGAGCAATATGAGCTAAATACCAGCTGGGTCCGTAACTATCTGAGTCGTCTTTGATATTTTCATTCAGTCTGTTTCATTCAATTGTGAGTTTTGTTTAAAAACAAATATATTCATCAAAAAAACGACCTCCAGAGGTTTATCAAGGTGAGAGGTGGTCTGTTGAGTTTGAATTACAACAGGCAAGTTTTAAAGGAAATGTGTGTCACTGAAACAGAGCACTTGCTGGACTAGGTACCTTCTTCCAAGACATTTTACTGGACAGATCATTTTGCCTAATCACGTTGCCTTCTTCCAAAATTCGGCATGGATTATCAATTAGGAGGCATCATCATCAAATGTAGTTTTACTTTCTTTATTGCATAAAGGTAGTAGGTGGATCTTTTCGAGCTGAAAGGATGTCTTTCCAAGACTCACACAGATAAAGAACTATCCTGAATTCAAAGTAAAATTTGTTACTCTCTCTTATAGCTTACAGTAAGACATTATAAAGAAATCTTAGTTCCACAGGGGAAGCAAACGTGATTAATTCAGTCACTAAAAGACCAGCCTGGTCTATACAACGTTCCTGCGAGGAGGCTTTTTGTGATACCTAGGAATAGGCAGAGACTAGCTCAGCCCGACCTCCCTCCTCTCCCCGGGGCTGCCCCCGTCAGAGGGCAGTTCACAGTCCCCCCTCAGTGAGAGACCTCAGAAACTTCCCCGAAGTCTCGCTTTATCTCAAGTTCACCTTTGCACGTTTCCCTTCAATGACTAGTTACTGAACAGAGCATGTGATAGAGACATGTTGCAGCTGCTTCCCAGCAGGAGCTTCCACGACAAGATTCATGAAACGTTTCTTCTGAAATAGCAGTGCTTCCAAAGCCCCCTTGTCCGATGGTTTCCCAGGTCTGTCATGAAATTCATAAATAAAAATCTGGCCTGTATTGCTATAGAGAGCAGTTGTTCCCTCTTGGTCATCTACAAGCTGGTAAATGCGGTAAAAAGAACTCTTCCTTTCTGAAGCTGGAGAAATAAAGTTTGATTTAATATCCCTTGTCCCTTAGCTTCTAGAGGCGAGTTTCTCTGCTCATATTAGTATAGGAATTTTCCTCGGGATTGTAACCAGGGAACTGGCGTTTGTTTTCTTTGTTGATACTGTTCTTGAAGGTGTCATCTGTTCCAGTTTTATTTGCAATACCTTTAGGCAGATTTTTTTCAAAGTCCACCTGAAAAAAGAAAGAAAGTACCCTAGTAGTTTGAAGCCTGGATTCGCTGCTTTTTTCCTTTGATTAAAGGGTGTCTTGTTGCATTTTGAAATTTTGACATCCTTTCTTATAAATCTGAGGAGTTACTTCACTACATAAAACGACTCTCATACCCACACACAGGCACTCTGTAGTGTGTGTCCCCTCCATACACAACCACTGATTTTCTCATTCCCCCACAGAAACTCGTCGGCAAAAGCAACAAAAACAACTTCTCACAACTCCTCTTGTCACATAAAAGTCCTGAAATGCGCCCTCGGTGCATTCCCGGTCGCTTAAATTCAGTTTTGCATTTGCATATTTATCTGTATTTCAGTGGATTGGTTTTTCATCTGGCCTCAGTGGTTTCACACGGCAACTACTTGATTGATGTTGTTATTCTACATTTTAAGCAATTACAAGGGGATAAATGCAAATATGATTTTTTTTTTTTACTGCTTTTATTGAGAATTTTTTTTCCTCCAGAAAAGTTCTAGGTGAAGTCTGTGTTGAGCACCTAAAAGCCCAGTGAAACAGCTGAAGCAAATGTGGAGCCACAGCTGCTCTCCAAATTAAACCATCAACTCTAATGTCAAACTTAATGCAAGCTGGCTGGAGGGACAGCTTCTACATTACCACCGACTACTGTGAGCCCTGCAGCTGAAAAACTATTTTCAAGATTTAAAGGTACCTGTAGAGTCCTCTACAGGAGCTGAAAACATACATATTGCTTTATGTCCCTTTTCTAAACCTAGCAGATTCTGCTAAGATGGAGCAATGTGCTTTCTCTGCAAACTGTTACAGTGGTGCAAGAAAATAAGGTGCTCGTTCTTCGTGGCTTGTTAACGAGCTACGAAGCCCTGAGACGGCTGGGGAAAAGCCGGTGGAGCGGGTGGTGGGCAGGAGCAGCCCAGGTGCCGGTGGTTGCAGCTCTGCCTGATGGGCCGGCAGTGCTGCCCTGGGGGGAGAAGCCCTGGAGAGAAGGAGCCCTGGAGAGGGGAAGCCCTGTCGGGTCTGGAGGTGGGGATGGCAGCAGCACGAGAGCTCCATGGACGCGTGAGTGCTAAAGTCTTTCTCTCGGTGCTCAGTGGGAGGAGGTGGTAGCTCGGTGAACTCCTCGCTGGGGTGTAAAGTGCGGTTTTGTCCCCGCTCAGCCGCCGGAGCGGGGAGGGCAGGGAGAGGGAGGTCAGCTGCCGTTTCACGGGCTGCTGGCCGTCCCGAGGGCTGTTTGTCTCTGGAGAAGCTGAGGCGCCCTGTGCTGCGCAAACAGGGAATAGGTAACCTATTGCTGACTAACGCTGAGCGGGAGGGTTTGGCTGATCTCATTTCCAGTCCGCGGCGCCTATGCAGCATCCCTTGCGTAACTGTAAAAAGTGATTGCTGAAAGCTAGTCTGCTCTCTGCACGGCACGTGCGCCCGCGGCTCCCGGGCGGGTTCGGGTACTCACCTCCTGGCTGTCGTGCCGCACGCCGCACCAGAGGAAGGTTCTGAGTCTTTCGGACCAAAAGCAAAACAAGTTGCAGACTGGCTTAATTAACACTGGTGGGATATCTTCTCCTTTACTAGGTCCTGAAAGGAGAAAGTAATGATCCTGAAGTCTATCGTAAGCTAGGTGTGAGCCTTGGGAGCCTCGGAGCACGAGGTGGGGGGGAGTGGAGCCTGCTGCTCTCTGCTGTGTCTCGTGAGCCGCTTGCTGGGCGTTTTTAAAGCTCTTTTAACAGCTGAGTCAGGTTCTTGTGCAAAAGCATTTATATATAGATAGATATATTGAACACCAACCTGTTACAAAGCTTATCAACAGCCCTGTGATGGCACAGCCCAGACAGCCGATGGCACTGAAGTACAGGTAGGACAGGGAGTACCAGGTATCTGCCAGCAAAGGCCTGTGAAGAGGTGACAAAAGGGAAAGAAGCAGCTCGTGATGGCCAGCGGGTACGTTCACGTTGTCTCTTGACTGCGCCAGCGAAATACAGCTCACGCTGCAGCCGGTGTGTGATCCGGCAGTGGTCCGTGCTCCCAGCCCGCGCGGCGGTTACCGGCTGCACGCTGTGCCAAAACGCAGGCTTAAGCGGTAACGATGGGGAAAATACCTGTCTGGAGCTGCCGTGGGAGCTGCCACCGTCGTCGTCAGCGCCTCGGTGCTGTTAGCCAGCGTGCAGTTGAGAGTCGACAGTTGCAGAGGAATGGACTTTGTCGGTGGTGCAGGGTAAATGAAAGAGCCAGTACCAGCCCAAAAAGCTAAGGTGGTCCCAGCTAAGAGGCCTCCGACAGCACCCTTGGCAGGTGTAGAAAGAGAACGTTAAAGGGGATAGGGGATACGTGGGAAGCGCTTCTCTGCAAATGTGAGTTAGGCAGGAGTAGGTGATGCCTGGTTACGGTCTCTGTCGGTGTAAATCAATTCTGTTCTCTCGCAACTGAGGCATAAAACGTGGTTTATTGCCCTCTAGTAATGAGAGTTGAAGCAAAACCGTGATGATCAAAACTGCAATACAGAGTTTAGTTTTACTTCTGGGTAAATGTGATGGGACTGCTCGTGGGGCAATATGAAATGAGGTCATACTGTGTTTTGCCTCGGTTAGCAAAGGCAGAGCAATTGAAATCATTCTGTGCATCCCAAGGTGAATGTAGGCTGGGGCGAGTATTGAATATTTTTTCTTTTTAATGAAAGAGAGGAAACTCAGAAATAAAAATAATTTTAAAAAAAGCTCTCATGTTGGTCTAATTGCCAATTATTCCACAGTTGGGTAGAGTTAAATTCAAATGGGATAAATTCAGACAGTGAAAAGGGACCTCTAAACAGTTCTGGGACTCCTCAGGCTCTAAACCTGAAAAGCAGCCCGGAGGCTAAATTGAAAAAACCCAAACAATTTTCAAGATTGAGTTTTAACCAAACACCACCAAGATATTTTCTTTTAGATATGGATTTTTTTTTTCTTACCTTCCAGTTAGCGCAAGGGAACACGATTCCCAGGGTAAATAACCCCAGCATGGGCCCCCCGCACATCCCGTGGATGGAGAGGGAAGCCTGCGGATGCAGAGGAGAGACAGGAGCTTAGTGCAGCAGCGGGAGGCACCGTGCGCGGTTCTCGTTTCTGTGTGTAATGTTCAGTGGGAAATGGCGGGGGAGAGAGGACCGACAGCGATTTCGGTGCACAATTAAAGAAAGAATCGCACTCGGTATTGTTTCCCAGCAGTGAGTAAATAGTGAAGGGGTTGGGGGATTTATGATTCCGCCCTTCCCTTCCCCACCCCCCACCCCCCCCCCCCCGGTTATTCCTCTCAGCAGAGTGTCCACAGAAGTTGTTCAGGTAATCCAGCAGTCCCCAGGGATGTCAGTGTTACTCAGTTCATTGCACTTCTGTTCCTTCGAGTTCAGTTCATGGCGTTTCTGAAGCGCAAGATACCTGCACAACTCCTCCCAGCAGCGATGCTGCTGCAGCCATTGAAGTGCACAGGGCGCCGTATAATACACCTGGAAAAGATCAGGCGGTGAGGTTGTCAGCGCTGGTTAATAGTGTGGACGATTTCTAATTCATCTAGTGTCCGAAGTGACTGGGCAGCACGGAGGAATTTGCACTTTGGGCTTTGATGTTTAAAACAGACCATTAAGCACCCAGCAGCATCCTGCGTGAAGTCTTGTTGGGTTTTTGGTTGGTTGGTTTTTCTTACGAAGCAGAACTTAGCAATGAAATTAATTGAGAAGTTAGGCCTCATGTGGAAATGTTTCAACTCCTGTTGCCTTTAAATAGTGCTTTTAAAATAATCTAATGAATGAATTGAGCAACGATAAACGAGATGGCTTTTTTCCTTTGACGCCAGTTGTAACTTTGTGGTGCACAAAACTCTGTATGTAGTAGTCTTGAGGAAAGCTAACCACAACTCACCTTCTGTGCTAGCACACCTTGGTTTCGGGGGTGAAAAATACCTTTCTAGGTCCTGAGTTCAAAAACTAAGTAGTAAGTGGAAAAGCAAGGACAGAGGAGGCTGGAGACAGTTACAGAGACAGAAAAAGTATTGGTTTGGCTCTTCCGTGATCTTCACAAACCATCAATAAAGGGTTATGATATTATTACAATACTTATTGTAGTAATAGCATAACCCTTTTATACTTGTAAAAAGTATCTTAAAAATTCAAACCGCTTTGGACACTTGATGTTTTGGCGGTCTGCTTTTCATTTGTCTTTTTTACATTTTTATTTTTCTTTGAAAAACTGAACAACCTGCTTATGCAATACTCTGCGTTTGAATAGAAATGTCTTACTGTACTATTCTAAAATAATAGTATTTAGTAATACTGCTACTGAATAATGTGGTAATAACTACACTGGTACTCTTTCTGTGTTGTAAAGAAGATCCCAGAGTGTTCCGCAGTATTTTCAGTAGACAAAGCTTTTCAAAGTGTTCTGAGCAGTGCACCATATAGTGCAAATGCTTAATTTTACTGAAGCATCGGGCTGCCGTTCATCCTGAGAGCTTGTACAGGGTTATGCTCCTGTGGAGGTTCCCGAAGCACGGGTGTGTTTCTGAAGGAGTGTCTCTAGACAGTGCCCTTCACTGCTCACGGAACCGCTCGTGGACCCAACTGAGAGTCTGAGACTCTTGGGGCTTAGAGTACGTAAAATCCTGCCCTATTTTCTCCTGTAGTAATAGCAGCTGGGGGGGGGTGGACACCTTTGCTGTTGGACAAATGGATCCCATCCAGGGTACCTACATAAGCCTTTGCTGATCCACGTGCTCATCTTCTCAGAGAGGTTTGGGAAACCTTTCTTGACCAAGTCTTCAAGGGTAACAGTTGCTAAAGCGTTGATGCTGGCAGCTACCGTGCTGTAGAGCAGGAGAAGAATGTTAAGTAAACGTGAAGCAATATAATCTGAAATGAAGTTGTCTTTATAGAGAAATGCTTCCCTTATTCAGCACTAATACTATAAATGGACAGTTCTAGAAGAGTATTTTTCGCGTACACTGCTGATGCTGGTGAGGTTTCTGTCCTTCTGCGATTGCTAGGGGCTCTGCTTCATGCTGGCGCAGAACAAGACAGAAACTCATCCTAATCGACCCTCCAGTTTACCAGTCTGCAAAGGCCTTCAAAGTATAGACATGTTCCAGAATAAAAATATTACTCCCTTACAAGTCAAAGGATGTGCAGCGACCGCTAGTGATACCCTCTTCCTCCACAAAATGCCTGTTCTGTTTTCTCTTGTAACTGAAAAATGTGGAATAGAAATATGCTGACTCAGCTGGGTGAGCAAACCCATGTTTCTTCAATACGATCTCCCTGAATTTGTTGTGACAATGCGGCAGTGGCAATACCTACAGCACGGAATTTGGCACTCGGTGCCCTTTACTCTGTTCTCTTATTCTCCTGCCGGGAGCAGCCAGTGCCTTTTATGCAGGACTTGGTTTTTGTTTGGTTTGGGGTTTCCCTCCCTGTTTTCGTATCTCTCTTGCTTGTGCTACAGATACAGACTCTTTAGAAACATCCTGTTGGAGAATGACTCCGTGGCGTTTGAATAATGTCACTGTGAACTTGAATCTTCTCTCTTTCACGTGTCCTACGAAGTATTGATGTTTGGCCTGTAGAGGGTAGAAACTACAATAACATGCAGCACCCCCTGAAGAACACACAGTTTCTACAACTTCTCTCTGCAGCCACCTCTTTTCCTAGTCTAACTCGGTTTCGTGTGCGGATAGGCTTGCTGAAAAGCTCTCTATCCCTAACTATGACATTGTGGCAGTTGGGTTAAGTAAAGGCAATTTCAGCATGAGCGGCTCCAAAGGTATTTCGAGAAGCTGAGCTCGGTTTCTCTACCCTTTGGTCTGTATTGATAATGTTATTCTACAGTGTATGTGGGATAAAAAGATACCGGAGAAGTGGAGCTGGACTCTGGCATAAATATAACATAACTTTACAAAGCACTACTGCTTCTTCCTAGAATGTGCTAAGGAAAACAGCTGGGCTTTTCTTAGGATTTCATGTTTTGACCTCATTCTGGGTCCTCGAGAAAGCAAAGGTGTGCAGCTGAAATGTCATTTCAGATTCACAGACCTCAGCGTTCCACTGAATGCACAGGCGACAAACAGTCCCGGTACTCCTGGCATCGAAGAAAAAATGTCCATAACAAAATATGGCATGAGCTGGGGTAGAAGAAGCACAAGAGCAACACAAGCAATTAGTTAAGATTTTCCTGGATAATGGAAGAGAAGTAGCTGCTTCTGAGCATGTTGCTCAATTTTGGTTTTGTTCCAACTAACAAGAGGCGTCAGATTTTGAGCAAAGGGGATGTTGTTTGGCAAAAATGCTCGATCAGACTAGTACTGCAGGAGCGCCAGAACAAACGTATTCTAGCCCTGATTCGGCAACCACCTTAGTGCCCGAGCGCTGAAAGGACGTAAATTTAACCTGTCTCTATACGTGCTACGTCTGGGCCCCAAGCAGCTCCTAATTATAGTAATGGGCATCTGTACCTGGTCAGGTGCTGAAATGAAATCAGCAGTCCAAGGGTCACAGCTCTTGTAATGAGAGTACATCACCAACCCACAGAATACTGCGCACACCAGGACTGTCCAAAGTCCCAATAAATTCAGGTAAAGTGCCCTAGAACAAAAGAGAGAAAGTATTTAATACAAGGTAAATATAGAAAAGCTGTTACAAGTTGGTTATTTCTTACTTTTTAGAGAGACAGCTTAACCAAAGCTAGTTATGAAATCCCTTAAAGACATCACCAGGCTAAGAAATTGTGTGTGATACTGATTTTAAAAAAAACATGGAAAAATAGGGCCTCTTTATGCTGTCGGGCAAGGTTCTAGGTAACTCTGCACAGCTGGACGAGACTGATCTAAGACCAGTAACTTGTGCGCAGCACAGGCTGCACCGAGCGCTGGGTCTGTCCCTCCAGTCCCCTGCACAGCAGATTTCTGTCTGTCGGGAGTTGCTGCTGCCGTTCTCCCTTTAAGCCACACAGAGTATTATTTTGCGTGGATTCCGTCGTGGTTGCAATGTTGCCGTGCAAAGCAACGCATTTGGGGTTGTTTTTTCCCTAGTCCGTGACATGGATGCGGGTGACCGCATCTGCTGGGGAGGTTGCGTGGCTGCGGCTCAGTAACCCTGTAGTTCCCGAGCGCGGCAAGGTTTTACGTAGCCTACATCGTGTTTGGACGTCGCCTTGCACAAGGTCCCTTGCTAGGGCCAGTTCCAGTTCAGAGCTGTGCTACTGGGACTCAAAGGTCTTTCAGGACTTGTTGCTAGTGATGTTCTCACTGTTGTGACTTCCAAACGACTGAATTTCAACAGGGTAAATTCATATAATCCATCATGACCTTAAGAAAAATGAGTATGATTGCAGCTAGGAAAAAGGCTAACTGGTTGAAGAAGGAAAAAATTACCACCTTTATGCTTTAGCCAAGTGGGCAAGCAATTAGCTCTGGGCGTATGAAAAAATGTGGTTGTTTAGTAGGACATGCGTTTAGCTATGCACGTACTAATGCTGAACTTGAAGAAGGTAGTGGGCTGGAGACTTTTATGTCTATATTGTGAAGTTTCTCTAGTTTCTTTGCCATTGATTCTAATTATTCTTATATTTTAGAATTTTAATTATTTATCTCATTTTATTTAGATCATGCCTTGTACTATAGTGCCCCATTAAATCAATAACTGCCTTTAATACAATATAACATAAACACAATTCCCATAAACACATTTTGCCAATAAAGCTGTAGATAGCACAGCTTCTGGGTGGGCATTTTTCCATACTCTGCTTCTGAGGATTAATTTGGCAGCCTGACCCCAAATTAATAACATGCAAGAGGTAGATGGCTACCGCTTTTTTTTTTTTTTTTTTTAAATGCGTTTACTTATGCCATCTAGGGCCAGAGGGAGTAAGACTGTCAGGGCAAAATTAGCTTACTACTACTCAATGGGATGCCGATACTTATTTAACATAACTGACAAACTGTTAGGATAATTCCACGTCGGTGTGTTTGATTGCTAGAATAGGTTAGTGACAGGTAACTTACATTTTAGCGTGCTTTTCCGATTTGCAAGAAATGCACCTCTGTATTGTGGACTGATTGACTCCGTAGAGCCCTAGCCATGTAAACGTTCCCCCGATGACAATTGTCCAGAAGGTGTGTCGTCTCAAAGGATCCACATCAAAGCTAGAAAAGACAGAGAAGCAATTCAGTTCGCCTACTTACACACACATTTATTTAGCAAGAGGTAGGTGATTTTTCGGAAATGCCTGGTATGTCCTGCCCTCTGAATCAGAAGTACTGCATGGGTAATGCTGTTTTCCAGCACAGGCAACATCTACTGTGTTTAGGTTTGGAAGTTTTTTTACTTTTATATTGGAACACCTTACTATCAAGTCAGGATAAACATATATTGTGCAGACTCAGTCAGAGGACCAATTACTTGGGAAAAATCGCATTTATAAGGCTTTGTATGCAGATCTGTGTCATGTCCCAGCAACGGACCTGCAAGCCATCCTGCCTGGGACGCCGTCCTCTGCAGGGAGCAAAGCCACTTGCTAAGCTCTCAAAATCCTCCAAACTCTTGGTTACATCATCATGACATGCCTTTCAGTACTTAAAGGGGGCTTATAAGAAAGATGAGGACAGACTTTTTAGCAGGGCCTGCTGTGATAGGACAAGGGGTAATGGTTTTAAACTAAAAGAGGGGAGGTATAGGCTAGACATAAGGAAGAAGTTTTTCACAATGAGGGCGGTGAAGCACTGGCACAGGTTGCCCAGAGAGGTGGGAGATGCCCCGTCCCTGGAAACATTCGAGGTCGGGCTGGACGGGGCTCTGGGCACCCTGATCTAGTTGAGGATGTCCCTGCTCATTGCAGGGGGGTTGGACTAGATGACCTTGAAAGGTCCCTTCTAACCCAAACTATTCTATGAGTCTATGATGTGTTATTTCCTTTACAAGAAACTGCTTCAGCTGCAGTGTTATCTTTTTTTAACAATGAAATTTCTCTACTCAGTAATTCTAACCAGAACAAGTACATCTTTCTGTCTTGCATCTGTCGTCTTTGCAATTCTGCTAATCTTGATCTGTACAGCAGATAACATTTGGCCTTGCTGCCAGATTCCATCAGTGACTTGCCTTGATCAATGAACTCTTCAGTCAAGGCCGCAAACAGCCAAAGGAAGGTCAGTTTTCTATCCCAGTGCACTGCTGCTAGCTGCTGTGGTGAGTGTCCTTAAAATGAAGCTTCAGTTTTATGAATAGAAAATGAAAGCTGTATACAATTGGAAGGAATAATTGAGCTGCATTCATAGCTACACAAAGAAAAATGGCAAAGCTCCCTTTGAGTTCAGCAGGGCTTTGATTTTGTCAGAGGGTAACAGAAAGAGGAGTTAAGCTCTCCTAGAAGGTCAACTGCATTCCCAAGAACTGCTGAAACAGGGAATAGGCTTCTCTGCGTCACCAAGGTTGTCTACTAGTAGTATAATAACAAGTCTGAGCATTTTGGGGTTAGTTTGGGGTAGGGTTTCTAAACATTAAATATGCAAAAAGAAAAGGTTTGCACCATTTGTTTCTTACTCAAATATGTTTAGTCGTGATCCTTCATAGGCATCTTCCCAGACCTTGGTCGATCCACCGTTCAGAGCAGTTCCTCGAACCAAAACCGTCACGAAGCCAGCCACCATGACAGTCATTTGAAACGCATCTGTCCAGACAACAGCTTTTAATCCTCCCTAAAACAAACAGAAACTGTATGCTCTCATCATCGTTCCTGTTGTCCAAGTACAGCAAAAGGTAGAAAGACTCCTTATTTCAGGAGCTTGAGCTGTATGGGTAGCAACTAGCAAATCGGGACTCTTAAACTTTGCATTTGCTCATGAAGGTTGTATCTTTGCAGTTCAGAAAACGACGCAGAGCTTAAATGGTTTGTCCACAGTCATATGAGAATATTTGACCTCCAGTTAAATGCTTTTTTTCCTGCCTGCTTTATGTGCATTTGAAGAAGATGTCGCGGTGTGGAACAAAAGCTTAGGGAACACAAGCTGGCCTGTGTGTGTGCTTCCCGTAGCCCTCTGTACAATTCTCAGAGCCCAGTGGTCCACAATTAGCCTAACAAACACAGAAAAATTGCTCTAGAAAACTTGCAGTTCAGCTTGCTTCCATAGCTGCTTTCGCGTTTGATTAAATCTGTGCTAGAGCAGCATAAGCGTTTTCAGCAAGGGTGGACTGAAATATTGAAACAATTCGTTAGCGGTAATGAGAACAGAAATGAGGTTGTGTCCTGAGCCCCAGGGCTCTGCCGCTTCCACTGCGACGTTTATCTTTTTTGTAATCCGGAATCTCGTGTTGCTTCCACTCGGAAGCAAAGCCCTCTGTCACCTGTTGATCATCCTTCCTAGGTTTTATCACTCTATTCTTGATCTGGGAGGCACATTTTTCATTACAATGTTTTTCAGTCTATAGCTTGTAGAAGATAAGAAGCATCATCTTCTCAAAAGATTTAGTTTGGCAAGGGAAGGTTATCGCCTCCTTATCTGGGCTCTGCCTCAAGCTGTCTGGTTTGAACCTTGAGACATACAGCAGAGGATTTGAGAGGAAATATTTTTTTTTTTTCTCCAAACAGACTTACTTGTACCACAGAGTCTAAAAGGAATTTATCTCTGTATTCCACTACTTTAAACTTCAGTCACTGGGACTGTATTTAGAAGCCGCCCTTCTGCGATAGCCTGTCGCGTGTAAAGGATGGTGGAATTAACGGTCTGTGTTCCAGCTGTTCGGTTATGCCTGGTACGTACCAGAGTGCAGTAGAAAGTGCAGACAACTCCTGTCGCAACTACAGAGCCCCAGAGATCAAATCCAGTGACTGTGAAACCAAAGAAAACCAAATGGTTAGCGAAGCGGGGGTAGGTCGTCTGGGTGGTAACAGAAAAGCTGTCATCCTTGAGCCTTAGGAGGATGGGAGTAATTATTAATTTTAGTCTTTCGTGTCTATTAGGAACTTTGCTGGATTGTTCAGGTTTCTTAACACTACTGGATACTGTTTTGCATTGTCGTTTTCTTGCAAATTGGATTAATTAACTTTCAAGCGTGCAAAAGAATAATTGCACAAAGCAAAAACACCATTCCTATGGGACGCAGCTTTATGAGCAATGCGTTCCTTCTGTTCTTCATCCAGGATTTTCTCTTGAGAAACCAAGTTCTTCTTTGCATGTTCATTTTACTTTATAAAGTTTCTTCATACAAGATGTACAAATTTGGGGTTGGCATGTGTTGAGGTCTCCCATTGGGCATAGTTTGTGAGGGCAAATCTATTTGGGAAGGTTCTCATAGTAGCAAAGTTAGTGTAGCCTAATAAAGAACGTGAACTGACGCACAAAATTCAGCCGAGCTCCGGAGGAAGGAAGCTCGGCGCTGTGTGAGAGGTGGGGTGGGACAAGCTGGGTGCAACTCGGATGGCAAACAATGAAAAGAGCTTCCCGATCTCTTCCCAATCGATTTTGGTGAAATCAGGAGTTGGGCCACGGTGATTTCTTACGCCCTATGGCAGTAGAATTATTAATCCCGTCTATCGCGCTGGATGCTGCGTCCCTGGTTTGCAAAGATTAATTAAGAAGCGTGCGGAGAGCCGCACCGCGTTCAGCGCCAGCTCCGGGGAGCGGAGTCAAGCCCATGGGAACCTCAACACGGGAGACAGGGAAGGGGGGAATCAAAGTGCAGAATGTGGTCTTGGATCGTCAGCTTGTACCGTGAACTTTGTCAGGGTGTTGAGAAATTGTTCGTCGCTAACCTCTCCGGGTGGTTACTGAGTGCACAGGAGAGCAGGACAGCGAACGCGGGGCTCCTGCCCATGTACTGGTGTGAGAGAGAGAGCTGAGGAGTCGGAAACGCAGAGCTAGGAGGTGCAGGCAGAAACCTTACAGACCCTTGAGGAATTTCTTTTAGACTTTATCTGTTTTCTTCACTTTGTTTATTCTGACTGTCTTGTGGTGTGGTTATTTGGGGTAGCCGTGCAGCGCAGGGTGGGAACTCACCTTGATTGAGAGCCAGTGACGGAGCATAAACCACTATTCCTGTGTAAAGGATCTGAAGGAGAAAAAGTTCATGAAAAAAACCACATGTATGTCAATGCTCAGTGATAAGGCTTCTATTCAGAGTGGGGCTCGGGGCAAAATACCAGATCTAGAGGTTTCTTTTGGTCATTTTGTATCATATATGGCTTTCTGTTTCAGCCTTTACAAAATAAAAATCTTTAATTTAATTATTTTCTGATGGAAGGACCATTGCCTGTCTTGGTCTTAGTTATTTCACCCATTGCTAAGATGACTAAATGACAAAAACATCCTAGTGAAATGGAAAGATGAGCTCTCAGGAAAACATGAACAGCGATGCAGAGAGAACTTGGATTGATCTTGGAAATTAAACTTCCCTTGTTCCATTCAATGACTTTCACAGTGGCTGACTCAATGCCCTTCACGTGGATGTTCTGACAAAACTGAGGGAGAAACAAAGCCTGGAAATCAGTAAGCATTCAAGCCTATTGCTAAAGGGTTTGGAATTAATAAAATGGAATTAATGTAGAAAGAAATGTCTTCCAACATCCCATCAAATCCCATCTTTCCATCAGATACATAACTAATGTAATCTTTTGAGGTGGTCCCTGCTGGGACCATCACAGGGCTGGAGCTACCTGGGGATCCCCCAGGAGATGCCACGTGCAACAGCTTTCCAATGGGACAGCTTCCCCCCAGTGTCAGAAATGGGTAACTGGTGAACTAACGGTACCCGGTACAGCTCGTCTAGCTTCTCAAGAAAGGCGGAATCCACTCGTTTGGAAAGAGAGAGGCTTCAAGGGAACATAATGAGGCTGAGAATTTGAGAAGCTGTGGGAGTTCAGCACAACATCCAAGTGTCAAAGACAACAAAAATGGCGTTTTTAATCCTAAACAGGAGAAAGCTACAAAGTTAGGAAGGCAACTCTTCTTTCTTTTTAACATACACAGTCTAAGTGAAAAAATTAAGGAAAAAAAGAGTACTCATTAAAACATCTCATTGTAAAAAATGCACAGTCTGAGACTAGTCTGTCAAAACAAATGTTGGATGAAATTAGCATAAACAAAGAATGAATCTCTTCTTACCGTCTGCAGGATGTAGATCAATGTTGCGGCAAGACGGACAATCTTGTTAAATCTCAACTCCAGATACTAGGAAAAAGAGGAATCTCAGTAAATTGCACATGTAGCATCTGTGACACAGCTATCAACCTTCTGCTCGCCCTGAGTAGCAGCTTGCTGCGCAATAAAATTACTGGCAGCTAGCACTTGTGCTATGAGTAATGAGCAGGCAAGCATGATTGTTATTACACGTAGCGATAATTACATTTAAGAAATCTTCTCACCAGTAGCGTGTACTTGAAGTTATACGTTGGGTTGCAGTAATTGGTATCTGCTTTGTATCGGGAATAACTGAAGGAGCCCGAGGGCTACAAGGAAAAGAAATTTAAACTTCAGATGAGAGTATATTCCTGCTACATGAAGGGGAAACTTGAGGTCATCTCTAGGAGAAATCGCATAGTTTGACTCCTGTAGTGACGAAAGTGGTGGTGGTGGAGCAGATGGAGAACAGGCAATACAGAGTTTCACAGTGCTCGAGCTAAGCTGGCTTTCTCACTCACTCTGTCGCGGTCTAAAGCCAAACCTGCACATCATCAGTACGGAGAGGCAAGCGGGGTTCTCACGGACTTCCAGGTGGATGCAGAGAGATGTTCCCAATTACTGCCCAGCCACAGAGGGGAGTAGATCTCTAGTCCCTAAAGCCCAGATTTTAAGCCTGAGTCATCACCTGGAGTCTCTCTGTAGAGCTGACCAAGAAAACCTAAATCTGGGCTGCTAACCCCGTGGCAGCCTCCCGCGCAGCTTTGGGGGGCTGGGGCCCTCCTTGGGCTGTAGTCCCGAGCGCTCCCCAGCAGACGCCAGGCACAGGCTGTACAAGTCTTCTCTCTTTTGCAAGTCTCTAGGCATAGTACTTCCAAAGCAACTTCTTCCTTAGCGATTTTGTTCACATTCATCTTTCTTGTGTCTCTCGCATAATAAACCCCTCAGTCTGCCATACAAATAAATAGCTGATATATGTAACTTGTTTCTAAAAATAGTTAATGAAGCTAGCAGAGTCGTCTTTCTAGCATGCTTGAAGGGACTCTCTGACTACAATGACACTTTTCAGTGGGTCAGATAAGAAAAGTAATTCTTTGTTCTCTGATCTCTCAGCAAAACCAGCTAGAAAATGTTAGTTCTGGCAATGGGAGTAGATGGTAAATTTTAATTTTTCCAACCTGTAACTGGAATATTTCCAAATACCACAGAATCATAGAATGGTGGGGGCTGGAAGGGACCTCTGGAGATCATCTAGTCCAACCCCCCTGCCAGAGCAGGGTCACCCAGCGCAGGCTGCACAGGGCCGCGTCCAGGCAGGTTTGAATCTCTCCAGAGAAGGAGACTCCACACCCTCCCTGGGCAGCCTGTGCCAGGGCTCTGGCACCTCACAGGGAAGAAGTTTTTCTGCATATTTAGATGGAACTTCCCGTGTTCCAGTTTGTGCCCATTGCCCCTTATCCTGTCGCTGGGCACCACTGAGAAGAGTCTGGCCCCATCCTCTTGACACCTGCCCTTGAGATATAGATAAGCGTTGGTGAGGTCCCCTCTCAGTCTTCTCTTCCTCAGGCTGAACAGCCCCAGCTCCCTCAGCCTTCCCCTCTACCCAGGCAGAGCTGTTGGGCCAAAGCCCCTCGTTGGGTTTGGGCTTAGAGAACGTGAGCAGTCTTTCTGTTACCAGGAAGCTCCTCGTGAACTAACGTGTCTTTCATCATCCAATTCTTGCCTAGTTGTAACAGCCCACAAGAGGAGCAACCAAATTTGCGGCAGCTGATTACAGTGACTGAAAGGCTGTTCCCAAATGCCCAGAAGCCGTCCTGTGGGTGTGCAGGTGACGAGGGCTGCACGCTGTGCTCCTAGCAATAACATCACAAGGACTACGGATTTTCATGTTTTAACTGCTGACCTGTCATACGAAGACAATAGTGTCTTCCAGGAGGAAGGCCAAGCAAGAACTGTAGAAAACTCAGAGGTCATTCATTTTGTTTCCTAGAGAATCCCTGTATTTGTTCTTCAGCCCTGGCTTTTTTTCTTGGAAAGAGATCTGCCATCTTCTTCCTCTTTCTCTCTTCCTCCCCCCCCTCAGCTTTTTAGATACCAAATAGTCCACTTTTATAGTAAATTGGACCAAATTGCCAGATCTAGACCAAGTTTGAATTGGACGCTATTGAATTTTGTTCTTAAAGTCCATCTTTAATACCTTCTCTCTAAACCAGAGTGGAATAGTTACTTATAAGATCAAAAGCATTTGGATGCACTTTAAATATTTTCCAGCTGTAACTTAATTTGGGGCTGGTGTGTAAACCCTTATCCTGTCTTTGCTATATATGTGTAACGGGAGCTCTGACCCTTAATTCGTGCTTTCAACTGATGGAATTTAAATAACTAGTTTGAGTTAATGCAACCAGTTACTAAAAATAATGTATCAAAACGCTTGTTCTGTAAAACACCGCAGAAAGTCTTCTGTCAGATTTTTCTCTAGAAATATCTATATACATGATACTGACTTTTATGTTAGAATAGTACCTTTTTATTATTATTATTTTTACTTACCTCGTAAGTGCTTGTGATGCCAGATCTGTAAAATACAGGTAGGAAAAGTTCGGCGGTAAAAATGATGACGAGTGCGTACGAAAGAAAGAACAGAATAAAGGATGCCCCGTAGCGATAAACTTCGGAGGGTGTCCCCAGAACGGTGACTGCTGACATGAAGCTTGATGTGAGAGAGAAAGCTATCGGCCCACACGACATCTGCCTGCCGCCCACCAAAAACTCCTTTGATGTTTTCTTTTTCCTCTCTTTAACTGCAAAAAAGACTCCAATGCTAGCACATACTAAAAATAGTGCCGCAAAAACAACATAGTCCCAAGCCACAAATTTTTTGACTTCTGGAGCTACGAAGTTTGACATAGCACCCGTCGGGCGATTCTCTGATGGAGGATTCTGGGTTTCTATAGCTGTTGCTCTGAACAGATCAACTTTGCTGTCGGCTGAGTTAAAGCTTATCTGTAGCTCATCAATGACAAATAATAAACAGAAAGACTATTCAGCTATAAGATTTTTTTTTTTTTTTCCCCCCCAGTTCACTTCTAAGGAGGAACAAAAAATAGCAGAGGATGAGTTTGGAAGGTGCTGAATGCACTTAGACCTGTGCTACCGATGCTTCTGTCCGGCAGGCTGGAGCAGGGGACGTAGCAGTGAAATCCATAGTACGCTCCCTTTTTATCTGTGAGGTTTTGATTTAAGGTTAAACATTACCCTGACACATTGACTTGATCTGACTCTTTTTCTAACCTCTCAGCATTTTTAAATTATAAAATGAGAGCAATAAAGAAATAAAGGTGAGGGAAATGAAGGAGAGCTCAGTGTACAGACCTATGACCCCGCTGGTGAGTTTCTTTCAGAGGAGCAGTTCCTTCATACGGTTAAAAACTAAACTTGACCATCAACCATCAGGTTCAGAATTGTCCTTTGACATTCTAAGCGTGTTCCTTGGTAGACCCCCTGGAAGTTAAGGCTGCCTTAAAGAACTGGAGACTTTAGTGGTTAAAAGTGACAGTGGTGCTTTCCCCGCGCCCGCCGTACCCCAGCCTTGGCGTGTTTGGGAACCCGGGGGACCTCCCCACGAGCAGAAGTGCCGTTTGTGCTACGCTATGTTTGAGGATGGCTCTCAGTTGGAAACTAACTTTCCACTGGCCACTACTCACAGCAATTTTACTTACAGCTTATATGGGTTGGTGTGAGAGATGGCTTATTCTATTTATCCATGTACAGTTTGGTCAGACCTGCAGGACAAGAAGGCCAAAGACAAACAGACAACAGCAACACTTTTCTTAACTATGTCTTCAGCATAATTTGTTGAATTCAATTAAGTTTGTTTTTTTTTTATTTAAATACGTGAATATTTATTTTCTCTCAGTCTACACCATGACACTACATTTTCCAAAGAAGACGATGACTTGTCATCCTGAAGAATTAACTTGTACAAAGAGGTTGTGTGTGGTCACAGCCCTGAAGGAAGGGCTGTGTCAAGAGATACGGTAACCTGGGGCAGCCTTTAATAGCAAAAGTCCTTTTCTTCAGCCTTGGCTTGGCTGGGGATGGATCCCCACTTCTCCTTCTTAAGTCATCTGTAAACAGAGATGTTTTTGCTGTGTCAGTTGTATCTTGCAAATTAGTGGGTGTCCAGACCTGACGCCTTGCCTGTTCCCATTCGTTTGCTCAGGAGAAAGAGGAGAACGTGTACAGCAACCTTCATCGCTTAGCGCAGAGTCAAAGAAAACCCAGGACAGCCTATGGCTGGAACTAGCTGCTTCTGTCCACGTGTGCAGTAGAGATTGTGCAATACTTGTGGTTGATTTTGGTGAGACCGAGTGTAAGAGGGGGAGTTGAAAGGCCTAGTGCTGCTGCAGAATGTGAATTTAAAAAAAAAAAAAACCACCACCAACAAGAAAGGTACTTCGTAAAAGGCACTGCTTCCTTCATAGCTGAAATACCTTTAGTTTAAAAAGCGTGAAGTGGACGCCTGTGAGGTACGATCCAGCCCTCTGTGAAAGCCGGGATACCAATCAGAGCCCCGTCGGTTGCCGTAGCGCGTGTCTGCGTGCCGCAGCCTGCGGGCAGCGCGACGGAGGGGCCCGAGGAGAGCCCGATAAACCAGCTTGCGTTACTGCGGATCAGTCAAAGTGAGACAGTATAGGTAAATGCTCTGTAAATTCTCATCCAACTGCCTCGCAGTAATTTGTTTATCTAAGTATCCCCCCATTGCTGGTTAATATTTCTCTTTTGCAGAGAACAGATGTCTTAAGATGTGTCGCACTCAAAAAAGCGGTGACTTTCACTTGCCAGGCATTCCTCTGCTTTGCGTTTTTTGGGGGGCTTTTTTTTTTTTTAATTCTCCTCTCTCCTTCTAACTGTAAGAACACGGATGTTTTCTGCAGGTTTTAATTCATCCCTACAGGGTCCGATTAATAAATGCCTCTGGCAACGGTAAAAGCCATGTCATTACAACAGTGAAGTTCTGGGGTCAACCATCAGCCCGGGCGGGCAGGAGGCTGGTGTAATGGGGTACGGTGGAGCACGTAGGGCTAACCGGGCAAACCACGCGCGCGCCGCTTCCCGCGAACCGCAGCGGATTGCGAGCTCGGACACCGTGACGCCGAGTGAATGCGCAAAAGGCTGCAAAGGGACAAACTTGAGGGTATTCCCTCTTAAACTTGAGCCGCTGAGCTGCAGCATGTAAGTAAGACTGCATCAGCCTTGCATTGCTGAGAGGGTGGAGAACTGTTTGCGGGGCCTGGGATAAAAATTAAAAATAAAAATTAAAAAAATAAAATAATTAAAAAAAAAAAAATCATCTGGGTCAGAAGGTTTCTGTGCCGGTTGCGTTACCAGAGAAAGTCTATGTGGGAGATCCCTGTAACATCCATTCTAGGAAAATAAATGTAGTGTAATATATTATTACTGGCTTGAACACGTTGTTTTAAAATGGTCTGTTGCCGTCAGCGAACACCGCTAATTAGCAGCTGGGCTAAGTGTGCTCTCACACGGTGACGAATCGAGCTGCCTCTCTGCTCGTATGGGCTCGGGGCGTAGCGATGTGGGTTGGATTCCAGGAGGCTTTTCCAAATTCCTATTGGCACAAATGTAAGCCTACAGAGACTTTTTTATTATTATTATTATTCTCTTTAAATTATGAATGGTCTTTCTAGAGAAAAGTATTTTTGGATGATAGTATTTTGCAAAGAAAGCAGGAAAAAGCTAATGGGATAATAAACTGGAAATCAAGTTAGAAATGTAAATATGTGTATTTAGGATGCTGTAGCCCTCGGATACATTTTCAGCATAGCTCCATGGTGTTGTTCAGAATAGCCATTTTAGCTAAATCTCACATAGAAAAAATATATCTTAGAAATACAACTTCTGAAGAAGAAATATTATTTTAAAATGGTATGAAAACGCTTGTTATTCTGTTGTGATGATATTCCTTAGCTGGGAATAATTGAAATTTTTATTTCCCTGAAATAATAAAAATAGTTTCATATTTTACTTGTGAAAATGCCTGTGAAATAAAGTTTTAGCCAGGGCACCCCAAGGAAGAAGCTTGATTTCTTGAAGCTTCACAGAATCCCAGAATGGTGGGGTTGGAAGGGACCTCTGGAGATCATCCAGTCCAACCCCCTGCCAGAGCAGGGTCACCCAGCGCAGGCTGCACAGGGCCGCGTCCAGGCAGGGTTTGAATCTCTCCAGAGAAGGAGACTCCACACCCTCCCTGGGCAGCCTGTGCCAGGGCTCTGCCACCTCACAGCGAAGAAGTTTTTCTGCATATTTAGATGGAACTTCCCGTGTTCCAGTTTGTGCCCGTTGCCCCTTGTCCTGTTGCTGGGCACCACTGAAAAGAGTCTGGCCCCGTCCTCTTGACACCCGCCCTTGAGATATTTATAAGCGTTGGTGAGGTCCCCTCTCAGTCTTCTCTTCCTCAGGCTGAACAGCCCCAGCTCCCTCAGCCTTTCCCCACAGGAGAGATGCTCCAGTCCCCTCATCACCTTTGTACCCTCCGCTGGACTCTCTCCAGTAGCTCCTCGTCTTTCTTGAGCTGGGGAGCCCAGAACTGGATGCAGGACTCCAGATGGTGCCTCACTAGGGCAGTGTAGAGGGGGAGGAGAACCTCCCTCGACCTGCTGACCACACTCTTATTAATGCACCCCAGGATGCCATTGGCCTTGCTGGCCACAAGGGCACGTTCCTGGCTCATGGTGAATTTGTCGACTCCCAAGTCCTTCTTCGGGAGCTGCTTTCCAGGAGGTCACCCCCAACCTGTACTGGTGCATGGGGTTGTTCCTCCCCAGGTGCAGGACCCTGCACTTGCCCGCGTTGAACCTCATGAGGTTCCTCTCTGCCCAACACTCCAGCCTGTCCAGGTCTCGCTGAATGGCAGCACAGCCTTCTGGTGTATCAGCCAGTCCTCCCAGTTTCGTGTCATCAGTACCCCTTTCCGTATCTGACAGTGAACCAAGAATCGGACAAGAAATCCAACTTCAGTGTTTGGATTTTCCCCTCGAGGCTGTTTGCATCTGAGGGCCTATTTTAGGCCCCATTTTGGCATCTGAAACAGGTGCTTGAGATAGCAAAGGTAAGTGTTTCTGATTAGCCACAGCCCCGCTTCCCACAGTCCGGCAGGAAAACCTGCAACGGATGCTCTTTCCCGTGAGCTGCTGTACTTTTTTGCTCCGATTTTGGGGGAACATAAGTCCTTTAAGGGGGACATCAGTATAGTTTGATGAATATTTAAGAATTCCTTCCCATATGGTACCAGTCAACTTGTGTCTATTTATTATTGATAATGAAAAAATTGGAAATCTTTTGGGTAAAGTAATAGTGAGTGGGGGGCCGGGGAAGATGCTTTGCTTATATCCAGAGATTGAGAGTATTAATAATTGAGAAACTTAAATGCAAGCTCCCAACAGCAGCCAAGTATCTGAATAGAACACACAGGGAGTTTCTTAAGATCTTCTTTTTCAAATGCCTGTATAAATACTGAATCTGACAAACACATTTCACGTATTTTGTGTCATTTATCCTAAATGATGTGTACAGTGCCCTTCACGATCAAGTCAGACACCGCCTTCCAGTACATACAGCAGCTGGCGCCCGTGCACGATCTGCTGCACCAGTATTTTGGGTGTGTTTCTCGGTGGTGTGATGAGTCTTTGGTATGATTCTTATTTCTACAGCAGCTCCAAAATTTCTGCTTTTCGCGTTCAAATATTGGTAGCTGTACTTGCATATTTCACTGTTCTGGAAGTAATCATTTTTGATTCTAACTGTACTTTTTTTCTTGATATGAGAGCTTTGCCTTTGGAGTAAATGCCAGTTTCAGATGACAGAAGTCATCCCTTTCTGAGACCAGACGAGCATCGTGTAGTCTGATGCTCGCTGATCAGACCATGAGTGTTTTCGCTGCCTTCAGCTGAGTTGTCTGTTGAATATTCTTTTCACGAGTGACAGATCCAGGACCTGACCCTTGATCACAGACTGACTCATCAGTAGGACTGACAAGAGGCAAAAATGAGTTCTGATTTCCTAAACGGCTTAAAAATTTTGTAGCTTCTGCACTCGCTTTGATGCTTAAGTTTAATATTGGAGTCTGAGATTTGTCCATTATTAGAAATGCAAGAGTCATTCTGGAAGATAATATCAAATCAGATGTAAAATTAGATATTGATTTGTTGGTGCTGCTCCACATGCTTCGATCTATACGTATAAAATACACCTGATTTAACTTACAAAATTAAGGTCTCCTCGTGGGTGCGTACTTTTTATAGTTTCCATAAAGAGCAACAGTCTCTCTTAATAGCGTTGTAAAAAATAAATATTGCATATATTTCTCTAAGCAATTCTTTTCTAACACCTAGATCAGAAAGTTCCTCTATTTAGTATATGCTGGTTTTCACTAAAAAGCATTTAAACTGCAGCTGTCAGGTAAATACCTGTGCAGTGCTGAAGTATTTGAAAAATATTTTTTCCTCCTGATAATGCAGATAACAGAACCAAGCCTGGGTATAAACTGTTTTGCTATGTAGTAGACGTGTTTTACAGTATGCTGATACTGAATTATTTTTCAGCTTCCTTCTCAGTATTTTTCAATACAGAGCTGTGAAAAATTCATAGAAATAGGTACTGGAGGATTTAAGTCGCATTTAACTAGGTGGCTGAAAAAGAAATAGTAACCGGCCTATTGAGGAAAAGTAAATTTCGGGAGTACAAAATACACTGAAAACCAAAGGTGTGTCATTCAGAAGTCCCTGTTAAACTTACGGGTTATTATCTTTCCTTGACGGTGGACTTTGTCTTTTCGTAAGAGGGTCCTCTTTAATGATTACTCTTTCCTCGGAAAGACATGCTCAGTTATCTATACAAAGATCATTATAACCCAGTAACGCGAGGAACTGGAGGTATTGCTTATAGTTTCAAAATAGGTTATTCCCCAGGGACACGGAGTCCTCCCCGCGGGATCGCTCTTCCCCGGCAGCGCCGGGTCGCGTCAGGGCACCCGACAGGGGCTGCGGCCGGTGGCGAAGCCTCAGCCCGTCCGTCTGCTTCCATCTCACTTTAATTTTGCATCTTGGGACGCAAAGTTTGCAGAGTTACTTGCAAACCTGGTTGCACGCTTTGGGCTGGAGAGACGTGGGGTTGTGTTGCGTACCTGCTTAAGGAGCAAAACGCGTGGTTGGCGCCGAGAATTGGATTGTCCTCTGCAAAGGCAGTGAGCTGGGGAGCTGCGTGAGAAGAAAGTGCTAATCTGAAACACTGGATTTCGAATAATTATATTTAAAAAAAAAAAAAAAAAAAAAAAGAAACAAGCTTAAAACCACATCAGTTAGCGTTTACCCTTCCTAAGCTGTCATGCAGTGGAAGAGGGTCCCTCTCTGCTGGTGGCTGCAGTTTCCCAAGGACCCGAGCCGCCCTCGCAGCCCCCGCTGCTCTCCCGTGGGCTCCTCCACAGGGCACGCCGGCCACCCGGCACGTGGGGCAGCAGCCTGGCTTCGTTCCTTCAGCTCCCTGTTTTTTTGCAGAGGGAAAACTAGCATATAGGAATGTACTTTGCTACTTATCTACCCAGGGTAATGATTCATTTTCCAGGAATGGCACAGGTATGATGTAGAAAGATGTTTTTATCCAAATATCGGTCAAAATAAATGGTCAGATATTGCAGTCAAGACCATAAGCTGCGTAGCCTGCGCAATAGCTCCCGTAACAAATAGATGCTGAGATGGCTGGTACCGACCTGGTTGCAAAACAGAGTCAGAAAGACTGCTGTGCTCTTGGTGTGGACGCCAAGGAGATAAGACTGTCCTTTGGATCATCTCTATTTTCCACTTAGACGCTGTGGTAAATACTCCTTAAAAGGTGGGGCTGGGGAACGTCCCATCCTGTTTGGGAGCACTCCCCCGTTATCACATCGGGGTGCTTTTACCTGCGACGTGTCTCGTACTTGCTGCATTCTGATGTCTGGTCGCTGCTGTGAGTCCCTGGGTTTCAGAGGAAGCTTCCAGAATCAAATTGCCTTTTTTTTCCCCCTGTTTTTGCCAGTGTCTGTGTGAGAGAGAGGGAGCACGCACGAGGGTGAGCACGGCAGAGAGAAGGGAAGGAGATGGACCGAGGGAAGGCAGGGCAAGGCTGCGCTGGGGAAATTCACGCTGCATCGGCCATTTCAGATTCTCGCAGGGAAGAGCAGATATTAATGAAATGAGAAAATATCACTTATTTGTGTTTGGCTGGCAGGTAGAACTAGCTCTGCAAGCTAAGGCTGTTCAGTTGGGGGTTTCATTTCGTTAGCTGAACAAGATTTACTACCTGTTAACAGAGGGATGTATGGACTGACGGAAGGATGAGCCACCTTGATCCCAGCGTATCCCATCAAAAGACGGCAGTCAAGGACTGAATAAAGTGGCGGCATTGCATTCTAGTTTGTTATTTTAAAATGAGGATAAGGTACAGCAAAAGCAAGGCACCTCATCTCTGATCAAAAAGCACCTCAGGAAGTATGTAGCAGCTGGGAAGGAAAGAGGGAGCTGAGATCTCGCTGCGAGTGATTTAAGGATAAAGCAGCACAGAGTGCACTTTAAAAGGATGAAAAGGTAATGTGTGCTTCGCTATTTCTGTGCCGTTAAAAGCTCCAGAAACCAGAGTCATCTATGTTGGTCTTCAGTTGTTGATAAGTAGTAGAAATACTGCCTCAGCACTGCAAGAAGCATTTGGAAACAGTTTCACAGCAAGCTTAGGGATAGAAAGATGATGTGTACGTAACAGGATGGCCATTAGTGGTCCATACAGGAGGCCTGTGCTGCTCGTGGACAGCTTTAGTGAGCATCTCTACTTAGAATAAAGCTGAGGATCACAACCCTTCACTTAGCCGCGTGTTACGCCTCTAAAGGGGAGGGGGAAATTCAGGCAGTCCCTGAGGAGTGAAGCTGTTTAACACTAAATTGGCCTGGCGTCTTTCCCCAAATTAGAGGTTTCAGGCACTCCAATGAACTTGTGTTATAAAAAGTACCTTTTCCCACATCATAGAAAACCCAGATCAACGGAACACCTTTTTTAGTAGGACTTGGAGATCAATCATCTTTAATAATTCTTTTTTATTTATTGATTTATTTGTTGTATCGCTTTCACTTTTCTTTCTTAATATACTTCAAAGGGATCTCTCCATCCTGTTTTGCCTTGTCCTGGTTTAGGCTGGGACAGAGCTAGTTTTGTCTCCAGCAGCTCCTGTGGTTTGGATTTAGTGTGTGAAGAATGGTGAACCAACTGATGTTGCTGGTTGCTGCTAAATGACCAAGGACATTTTGCAGTTTCCCAGGTTTTGCTAATGTGCAGGTGCAAAAACCTGGGAGGGGCAGAGCCAGAATAGTTGATCCAAACTGGCCAAAGAGAGTATTCCACACCATAGACGTCATGCCCGGTATAAGTGAGGGTTGGCCGGTGGGTCACTTCCCTTAAGCTTCCCTTCAGGTTGCTTTTTGTTCCCTGCTTTTCCTTTTTTCATTCGTTTGGGCCTTTTCATTCATTCATTTGGCTGCTTGTTCCCTCGCCTGCTCTCTCTGGAACTCGCTGTTCTGGGATAGCTGGGGGGGGATACCCCTGCTCCCTGCCTGCTGCTCGGGACGGGCTGTATCGGTCGTCGGGTGGTGAGAAATTGTGCATCGTTTGTTTTATATATTCTATTATCCTTATATATATTATCATTGTTATCATTAGTATATTTTTGTATTTTTCCTTTGCTGTCCTGGTGAACTGCTTTTATCTCAATCCACAAGTTTTCCTTTCTCTCCAATTCTCCTCCCCACCCCAGCGGGGAGAGGGGCAGTGAGTGAGCGGCTGCGGGGTATTTGGTTACCAGCTGGGGTTAAACCACGACAGCCTATATAATTTCACTCTCCTTATGTACTCGCATCCTTATCTTGATATAGATTACAGCACAATATTACCACACTGCAAAAAGGTTTTGTGTATTTTTCAGCAAAGAGAGTATCTTCTCTTGAACTGTGTAACTACTCAGATATTGCTTATTATCATTAAATACATTAAAATAATCAAAGATAAAGAGCTAGTCATAGTTAAAATAATCCAGCAAAAATTTTAAATACATAAATAAAAAATTTCCTGCGACTATACAACACATTTCTCTTAAAAGAATTGTATGGAAGAGCTGGCCTGCTCTGGTCTTGCCTCTAACATGCATGTGGTGGGGCATGGGGTAAGGAGGAAAGGAGCCAGGCCACAGCTTTTCTGTAGGTCTTTGCCCTGACGGACCTTGTCTCCTGTGTTTCATCTGAGGACCTAAAGCTCTTACTGCTTTGCTAAAGATCTTGTGATTTTTTTTAAATTCAATTTTAGTTTAAAATCAGGCACGTGAGATTTTGTATGGACCTTTACTTGGGCTATCTTTAAGGCTGCAGAAAGCTTCTCTTCTTATCCTTCCCTGAGGGCCACAAAACAGAGAGAGGGGGAAAACTTCTGGAGGGTACCAAAAAATAATATGACATAAAGTGATCGGAATTTGAGAAAATGTATTTGGCTTAGTGGAAAACAGACTTTGCCTCTAGACAGTAGATAGGAGGGGAGTTGACGTGCGGTGCCACGTTAGCCTGTTTTTGTAAGAGCTGAGCGTGTGCTCTGCACCTCGTGTGAAGCTGGACGTGTGATGTGCTGCCACAGCAATCGCTTTGAAATCAGGCAAAGGGACGTCACAACAGCACGAATAGCTGTAAAAAAGTCTCTGGAATGTACTTATCTGAACAATTACTCCTACATCTGTTTGCTCTTTTTGATAAATTGCTCAGCTTTTTATGTGCTGTTGACTCCAGTATAGCAGGGACACTTCTGTTTCACTTGTTTTGGGATACCGGGGATGTAAGTTGGGGATAACGTAAGGAAACGTGTGCCCTGCTTATCTGGGGGCAGAGGGTGCAGACAGGGGAAGCAGATCAGTGAAAGACTTTGCATTTTGGACGCAGACTCGAGAGAGAGTCTCTGACCAGGTATCACAAGGACTCCAGCTCGCAGCAGGACCGGGTGGTGTTGGAAGGATAAGCCTGAGAAGTATCTCGGGGTCACCCTGACTATCGTGAACCACAGCGAAGGAAAGGAAACCTCAGGTGGAGGCACACGTCAACAGCCCTTTTTACTTCTTTTAGAAGTACCTTAATAACAGCTCCCTACTCAGAAGCCAGCATCTTCCTGACGCCCAGGAGAAGCGTTTGCAGGGCACCGGGGCTGCGCCCGCAGCCCACCAGTGCTCGCCCAGCCCACGGGCACCGGCACGTGGCCGCACAGCGGTTTGGCTTGGGATCTCCAGATCCCACCGGTGGGGGTTTGGGCTGGGATCACATGCTACGTGGGAAATCCTAATTTAAATTAAAGCCAGTTACAGCAAAAGTCAGGGCTCCATTCTGCTGCTAACTTCCCTGCTTGCTGCCTGCTGAAGCTTTTCTCTCACAGGTAACAGAAAAAGGAGATAAATCGTGTTGGTGCCTAGGTGGCAGCTTAAATCGCAGGGTTTTTTCATCATTTGTTGGCAATAAGTTTGTTGTATGCTGGAAAATGTCCCAAATGTCATATTGTGAGTGATTCTGTCTATATCTTCTTATATAAAATGGCCACCTGATTCCCCTCCTTCCATTTTGTGCCTTTGTGTGTGCACATATATATGGTTAAAAAGTATATGTGTATGCTTGTGAATTAGAGGGGCCGTGGAGATTTGGTGCGTGTTTCTCCTTCCATTCATCATGTTGGTTTTGTTTGGGATTTGTTTTTTCTTGTATATCAAAATACTTGGGGGTGGTTCTCAGTGTAAGCTGCAGAGAGCTGAACGTTATTTTTATTCAGTCTGAGTCATTTATTCATTTGAAAACTTGACTCTGAGTACACATGTTGAACAGTTTTGGAAAGCTAACCCCTGAAGTTATGCAGGGAAAAGCAAAATATTATGATAGTAGAATGTGGTCTATGAATGGTAGTAAAATAGACATTGAAATTAAGGACATTGAAAATAAACTTAGGTTCAGCAATAAATTCTGCATCTTGATGTTTGCTATATATGAAGGCCTACAGCGGAAAAGCTGCAGTTTTAAATGCAGAATGTATTGTTCAGTAAACGTGAGGTTTCCTCCTCACATGACACACGGCGTGTTTTAAACACGTCCTTTGAGAAGAAAAACTTCTCCTTTTTCTTATTTTATGTAAATGAAAACAGGACATCTCTCTGTTGTGTCTTTGCTCTATGGTGCCCTGAGGGACAAGCAGCTGAAAAATTAGAAGTGCAATAAGTCTTGCCCGTCTACTGCAGGCTTGAGAACAGATCGTTTACTTTGCTTCTATCTTATGTTCCTCTTGAATCTGTGACAGGGTAACTGAAAAACTCAGGATCAGTCGCTTGCCGTCGGGAGTCTGCTAACTTCACTGCTGAAGAATTTTGGATGTGGGGATGGCAGGAATTGTTTTTCAGCCTTCTGATTTTTGCAGCTCATCTCAGTACTTCTCCCTCTTGTACATACTGCACCCAGCACAGAGCAGCAGCAGGCAGAATTTTTGGATAATCTGTTTAATACTGTCATTTGGGTTTTTCCCTGCTTGTTTCCAAGTCTGACTGGTTTGGTTTGGGGATTTTTAGCTTTGTTTGGTTTGGGTTTTTTTTTTATTTTGGCAGTGTTTTGCCCTGTAACATCTGTGGAACAGTAACTCTTATTGCTTTCTATTTGGAGGAGTGATGGGAAAAACAAAAGAGAGACAGCTGTCTTTTTTGGTTTTATTTTTCAAGTAGGGTTTGTCTGCGGGTGAAGACTTGGAAACAGGACTTCCGATCCGATGCCTCTCTCCTGCTGACTGGCTGCGTGGCTCTGGATTAGCACTTCAGTCTTTTATCTTCCTTTTCCACAGGAAAATAAAAAAGACCAGGTGCTTAATTTGAGATATAGGAAAAGCCATGACGAATCAGCCTTTTAACAGGTAGCCAAAGGTTGCTGCATGTAGTGGTGCTGTACGTGGAAACACTTTCAGATGGGTCCAGATCCCACTCGCAATGTGAAAAGCTCTGTGTCGCTGTATCCCTACTCCTTTTCTCAGCTCCATCGTTGGATTTTGACAAGCGTTTGCAGTTATGACCCAAATACTCTCTACAGGCTGTAAATCTTTGATTTATGACTGTAGGACAAGCTGTAGGACACTTTGTTCTCAAAATGTTATCTAATCCGGTAATTGAATTACGCTAATACAAACGAGCGCTCACAGAAGTGCTGTTCTTGATGACCACAGCGTGCGTTAAACATTTGTGAATTCATTTTGCAATGTGCATAGTTCCTTATCATTTTTCTCCAGAAGGCTCGGTGACTAGGCACAGCTCCATGACACAGAAACAGCTGATAACTGACGTCTCTGGAGGAGAAACAAGGCAGGAATAATCTGGAAATGATGATATAGAAACTGGAACACAGCTGTATCGAAGGCTTGGGCTGACACTGGCTTAAAGCAAGTGGCTGGGAATGAGTCAGATTTTTCCCTTTGGGACTATGAGTGAAATTTGTAAAACAGGGTTTGCTCTGCTTTTATATTGATCTGACAGAGACTTAGTCTGAGTAAGCATCTTGCTTACAATTGGGTAGTAGTAAGACTACTGCTCTTGAACGTCACTTTATATTTACATCATAACTTTCTTAGGAGTTGGCTAATTTAGTAGAAAGGACATAAGGACTGTATATAATCTATTGAGTAAAGACCTTTATGACTGGGGTAAAACACATGTATCGACACCATTTTGCCGTTTCTGTTGCAGTGACTATTGCCGCTGGGCTTTGTGCGGGTCCAACTCAAAAGCAACGCACTGCACTGCTGAGCGACACCTTTGAAAGGCAAGCCGCGGTCCGTGTGCCAAGCCTTACTTCTGGTGTAAGAGCACGGTTTGATTCTGACGGCAAACATCCTAAGCTAGCAATGATTTGGTGGTACGAATTAGAAGTTTTGATTACTCTGTTTCCCAGATCAAGGCAAGTAATTACAAGTTGCGTGGAAATGAGAAGCCCATTTTAACAGTCTTGAGGTAATGAGTGAGTTCGTACATGCTCAAGTGCATGTATATGTTTTGGTCCTCATTTGCGCTTAGTTGACATGAATGTTAACAGCATTTAGATGTGTAGTCATAGGAAAATGTATTCCAAATACTTCACCTTTTGCAACTCGCGCTGTTGTGGTGTGTTTTGGTTTTTCCCTCAGTCGCGTTTCTCCTGAACACTGTTGGATCTTTTTGTTTTGCTTTACCCAAAGACCTATTGAATCTCGTCTACAGTTAAACCTTAGGGAAAAATACATGTATCTGTCATCCTTAACATTTATGGGGTCCGACAGTAGTTTCCCAGTACCGGAACAAGGTGTGTAAGGAATATCGGAGACTTTGGAAGGGGCTGCTCTGTGTGGGTGTGTGCACAGCCATGCTGGGTGGACAGCCTGTATGAATTCGTCTGGTAGGCGTTGGCGTGCCAGGTACAGCAGCTGTGTATACAGCTGCAAGGCCACGCACACCTGGACCCGCAGCCCTCAGTAGCTGCTGCTGTACACGAGAGATTGCTTCTGTCTTGTTCAGGGGTTTTTTCTTCTCCATGTTTCACTACAAAGCTATGATAATCTGAACGATCACACTGCAGACTGAGTAGTTGCTCCAAGGGGAAGCTTGGGAGGAACCAACCCAAGATCTTGGCAAGAAAGCCGGGGCAGGGGGCAGAGAAGGGTCTGCTTTTGGCTCTGACAACCTCATGACAAGATGGAAGGACTGGATGAGGTACCAGAAGCCTCCTTGTTGGTGCACCTCTTTAAAAGCAGGTTGTGGTAGCTGAATTCCCATATTATTTCCAGTTTGTACTAAAAGAGAGAACTACTTCAGCTCATATTTTACTGTCTAGTATCTACTCACCTTTTATTTCTCTTCCAATACAGTCAAGCTCTTTTCCTCCTCCTAAATCAGAGCCCACGCTCTGTCTGAACGCAGACAAAACTTCCTCTTCCTACGCTGAAGATGCCTGTTACTTAAAGAGCAAAATTTAAGCTAGGAAAAAATATACTTTTTTAGTTTCATAAATTAAAGTGACTCCTCTTCTTTTGGACAACCCAAGTATTTTTCTATACAATTAATTGAAGTACAGCTGGTCATCCTGTGGTTTTGGGGTTTGGGTTGGGGTTTTTTTTGGTGGGGGGGAGAGTGTAGGAGTTGTTTTTAAGAATTAATACTCAGTGGCATCAGGAAGATTGGGGAGGGGGAGGCTCTGTCACTTGCCCCTCAAACTGAGGGTGTACAGTCCTTGATGCTTTCAAATACTTCAGGGTCTAGACACCCTTGAAAACGTGCAACCAGCTGCAAAAAGTATTATTGTGACAGGACTTTCCAAAAATTCAGAGTCGCAGGGTGAATGTTATACGTGAGGAAGTGGAGATGAAGGATCATTTTATCTGAGTGAAATAGTAACCCATATGGAAGGTGACAAGACAACTGTGAAATGGAGGAGTAAAATCATTGCCTTAGAATAACGGGGCTTCACTCCCATTTCTTCTGTTGATGAAACTCAAAACGCATTCCCATAGTTGCTTGGCACATTCAATCTCTCTATTTTCAGTAACATTACCTTCAAGGTATAATATTTTACAATTGATGGTTTGGCAGGGACTCGGCCCTCCAAAAGTCTTAATTTCTTGTCGTATCTGACTCCCACATAAGTGGAAATGCAGAAAAATGACTGCGGGTAAGGAGAGGGTTGCACTTATATTAGACTGAATGTAGCCAGCTCAACTGCCAAGAGGGACTCGGATGGACAGGGGGTCCCTTCTCGCCCAGATCCTTAAATCAAGGTCAGCCCTTGGCACGTAGACACACAAGGGTAATGACATGTCTGGTTTTGTAATTCTCTGGTGCTGTGTTCATCAAGGTCTGGCACTTTATTTCATTTTTTAAACCTGTGCAGAACGTAGGAGACATGCACGATGGGTTGTTCAGTTCATGTCCTGGACCATCAAAATGCAACAGATATTTTATTGTACTTGAAAGTTAATCAGTGGGTTATTAAATTCTTACTTAGTTTAATGAATAAGTAAATAAATAAATAATTTCAAGTTTAGAACAATATTAGATGTTGAAATATAACCTCATTGCCACACATTTTATATACAGGTATTAACAGTGCTTTCATAAATAAAAGGGCCAACTGGGTTTATATTCCCTTTTTTTTATGCAACCGATAGACACCTGGGAATCTGCAGTTGAACTCTGAGAGCAGAACATATTAAATGCAACAGTAATCACCAAAATTACATACCTATGAGGTTGTAAATTTACCACTTATGAGGCAGTAAATGACATCGAGAGTGTCTGTCAGCACTTGTGATATTAGGAACATTGCGTCCTAATCACCGATGTATCAGAGAACTCCCAGCTCGCCGAGATAAGAGGCAGGCAGAGCACCAAGCGTCTGACAACGTGAGAAGGGCAGACGTGAGCGGAGCTACACAGACACGTGCCAGTCTGGCATCTGGCTCCGTACCAGCAGCAGAGTAGTTTGCTGATAGCTCAGGGGCAAGTGTGGCCACGTTTTGTTCAGATGGTCTCCAAAATAATGATTAAATAGAAAATACTAAACTCAAAACCGTAGCAAGTTTTGATATCAGTTCCTCTGTTGTTTGAAATAATTCAGGGTAGGGATATGTTGCATAGTGAATTCAGCAGCTTCCCACAGTATTAAGCAGAATCAATCAGTATTAAGAAAATACATCTTTCTTATTTTTTAAAGGTTCCCAATCTGCTTGACACTTAGTACAGTTCTGCTGACGTCTGTCACGCCAGCATCCCAAAACCTTTTTTGCCATCCAGCATCTCGACCCCTTAACCTAGTTTTTACAGGGGTGGCAACTATCTCGGTAGGAACAGTTCCGTGCAAAGAAAGCTGTCAAAGACTTGTCAAGACTTTGACCGGAGTTATTGGATTTTTAAACATTTAATATACAGAAGTCAAAATGAATTTAGTTTTTGACAAGCATTAATCAGAATTTTTTCCAAGAACTGCATGTGGGAAGCTGTCCTAATACTAAAGTCATTCCTAAGACAACTCTGAGGTAAAACATGCTTTTGATGCTCCGTGAAAGATTTCTTTGGCTATTGCTGTTCTGTATGAAGTTTCCTGGAAGAGGGTGGCCAATGCTCCACATCCCACCTCTTCATCCCCTCTGTTGGACTGAAATCAGGATCTGTCGGGAGATTGCTTTCCTTGTAGGGAATAAGCTGCATGGATTTGCCACATGATGATGTGAAATGAAAGGAAGATCATTTCCTAAGACAACCTTAGGTAATGTTTGGAGGAAAAAAAACACGTATATTTATTTTCTATAGTATCTCAGTTTGGAAAAAACTGGGAACATATTATCCTCAAGATACCTCAAAATGAGATACTGCTGCCCAATCTCATAAGATCTGAATTCTTCACAGTTCTAGTTCAAACTCTGCTTTCAGTTAAATCCTGTGTAAATCAGTAGGAAACATTTTGAAAACAATGCAATTGCTATTTGATTCCACAGACTGGTGTGCACACTATTCTACTTGGTGCCCCAATAAATGTCAGGATACATTATTTTGATTCATAGACAGCAGTATTTTAATTAATTGCACAGTCCTCTATACATAAGAAACTATAAATTGAGTATTTCTCTCCATTTTTACCAAATGAATTGCCAAAAAGCCAATGGCGTTCACCACAGGAGCAAGTTGAGAATGGTGGTTCCCATGCTTTGAGGATGATTTTGCAGCTGAAATACGTTCATATGAATGCATGCTTTTCTCATCCTCAACTTAAACGTGTCACATCTGCTATTTATTAATTCTTGGCATTTTTCATAGGCTACCGCAGTATGTTTTAATCCTTCAGTGGATGAAACTCCTGGTATTGAATCTCATACCAGTGAGGAAAATGCATGCATCAAACCATAACGGAAGACTTTGGGGCAAATGAAGAATATCCTACGCCTTATAATGTTGTCTTTATTCTCTTATGGCTTCATCATGTCTCCTATTTCTCCTACTTGTCCCCCCTCTTTTTTTTTTTTTTTTGTCTTTGTAGAAGTTGTAAATTCTCTGGGGAAAAGGACTCATCGTTTTTGCAGAGGCAGGGCTTGACTCCTGACTATAATTGTACAGTTATATTCAAGTACAAGCTTAGTTTTAAGTATTTGGGTTTAAAAAAACCAACCAACCAACCAACAACAAAAAACAAATAAACAAAAACAACAACAAAAAAACCCACAATGAAACCCCACCAAAACCTAAAAAACCCACAACAAAAACCCTCAAAAACCCAAAACAGACACCCCCTACAAAACCCTTAAAGGTCAATTGATGCATTGAATGGAAATATTTAATCACTAGTGAAAATATCAGAAAACCGTCAATTGTTTGGGCCAACAAATATGTCCAGTAAAGAACAATGGCCATATTTATTTCCTGCAACAATCTGAAGCTGCACAGAGCCAACAGGTGGAAGGAAACCAGAACCTGTAGAAATATAAGGAGATCCTACAGCAGAGAGAAAGGGAAGACCAGCAGGAATCAAGAGGGAGTAAGTGTCAAAGGGGTTTCAGAAATGAGAATAATTCATGGTTTTTAAGACAGAAAAGTAGCTTAAAAACTGCTGATGAATGTGTCTAAAGAAGCTTTTGCAGAGCTGATGTGTTGAGTTCGTTGGAGCTCCACTCAGTTCCTCCAACTTTGCACCTACCGCTACTGTCTTTTTGTTGTTTCTTGCGTGTTTATTTTAAGAAAAACCTGTAAATCCCACTGAAATCAGTTGGAGTTTTTACACGGCCACAAGTAGGCCTGAGATGCCACATCTCAGCACGCCTGAGAAAAAAATGGTATCCTAAATGATTAAAACAAAGCGATCTGCAAGTCTGACTTAATCCACAGCGTTGTTATTCTATCTACACCTTTCACATCAGTAACGACATCGGTGTAAGTGCCATTGGCCGTTATCAGAAGCAGAGAAGGAAACTAGGGCCTCCAGAGCCACTTGCTCAGAAAATTTCACACAAAACCCCATGAAATTCTTTCTTGAGGAACTCAGTAGTGTCCTTGATCCTGCAAAACTATTTCCATAGGGGATCCCTCGTGATGGTGGGTGTGCGTACGTCATTTTTGTGATATACATCCCTTGCGTGAAGCCATTTGAAAGGCAGAACAAACGGTGGATGGAGCAGATCCCTGAGAGGCTGGGATTAAAATCTACAGGGTAGAGTATGCAAAAAAAAAAAAGACTGCTTGTGTGCTTATAAAATTGACAGGGTCTCGGTCTAGGTGTTTTTTCTTTTGGGAGGTTAAGTTTTAGGGCAGTGTCACAATAAGAGGAACAGTTGTGACCTGTGCTTTATGAAACTACTTTCTACACCGTTCTCTGAGATTATTTTGAATCGTTGCTGTCTCTTTAAAACTCTGCGTATTACAGATGGTGTTGTCGGGGTCATCATAAATAAGGGAAGGTAGAAAGCGTGCGCGTGTGTGTAAGATGCCCTGCCAGGCAGGTTGCGATATGGTGCCTGGTGAGCAGCGTCGGTTTACAATTAAAAAAAAAGGAGGGAGTAGGAGGTGGTGATGGAGGGACAAAATGGAAGTACCTTGTTATACACTGCTGCAGGCAAGACACTGCACAAGGATGTGAATACCAGGTAACGTCTCCCGAGAAATCTTCATTGAAAGCTTTTGAAAAATCTTCATATGCGACTACAGCAAACCTCAGGACCTGTGTTAATACGCATCTCTTCAAACCGGTTCCAGCTACAAAGCCATCGCCCAGGGAAGGCAAACTAGATGAGCTGATTGTGTCAGTCAATTTTCAAGTGAAGGGAGTGTGTCGACGTGGCAGGTCTGTCTGCCATCGACAACTGGCAGGGACACGGACAATACAGAGCATTTAACCACAGGCGTGTCCCGTGTTATTGCTGAAGGGCGGCGATATGATGTGTGATCTTATTGCTTTAGAAAAATACGAGACATAGAAAACACTTTAAGAGAAATTTTGTTGGGCGGATGCCTTTCCTGAGTGATCAGACGGCCGTTGGTGTGTCTGGTAGATGCAGATATGTAAAATTTCAAAATATGACACTTTCATCAGAGTATCCTTAATTCTACAGGCCATAGGACACTTGTGCCTCTGGGATTCATACTCTTTAACGGTTGTAAGATGCCTAACTCTGAGAGAGATGAATGCTGAAATCTGCTGGTTTTTAATGCCTTTGGCCCAGGTACCTCACACTGGCTGTTAGAGGTTGATGGTTTAGATGTCAGAATTGGATTCCTCACTTGCAGCCCACTTACTAAAGTGATTTCATCATTTTAATTATTAATATCAACATGGGGGTAAGAGAAATGGAAGCTGACTTTCTTTAGTAGTACAGTGTAGGTGCATGTAATATAAAATGATGTCTTCCTGTGCTAGTCTAAACAGTTCATAATTCTTGCTTTTTCCAAATGCAACCCTAGCTATAACACTTCTTGCACGTGAACTGCTTGACTGAAAGAAGCCCAAACTTAATCTTTGTGGGTTGTTTTTTTTTCTTTCTAATTAAACGTGCAAGGTAACATACTGCAAATGTGAGCTTCAAAATTATAAGAAAGAATACATCGCTCTTCAACTTCCAAGGTGCTTATGCAAATCTACGGCATGAAATTTTGTATCAAGAATGGCTGTCATCTTCAGTTCTAATCCAACGCAAACAAGATGCGTTCGCGCGCAGGGAATGTGACTTGGTGGTCGTAGCTGTTCATGCACGCAGCTTTTCCTCAAGGCTTCCAGTCTCTGCATGAGAAACTGGGAGTCTCACAAACACATGGAATATCTTAGGAAACTCAGCAACAGGCTGAAGCCTTCTCTTGACACGCACCCAGAAATTGTGCCACAGAAAGTGGGAGCTTTCCTTCATGCTGTGAAGAAAATGCTCAGCCCCTTGCAGCATCGTGCCATAACGTGCAGAAGTCATTCCTCAGGCTCCAGATGGTCCTGGCTGCATGTGTCGTCTTCAGGTACAGCCACACAAATTCATTTTTCTGTCCTCTATTCTAACAACTCCTCGGGCAGACAAAATAACCCAGCGGGAAATAAGACACCATGCTGAAAAATTGTCTGCCTCTTACAGTCCTCTGTCTGGAAAATAAATCAGGTAGAAAGAAAAACAGTAAATCAGGAACAGTGGGTACTTTAAAAAAATGAAGTTAATTTAGTTAGGAGAGGAGACTACAGCAATGTTCTTTCCTTCTCCATTAATTTTTTCTGCGGTCTATTAAATTACTTTTTTTTCAATTCCCATCCCTCCACTCCTCATCTGGAAAACAGAAAATCAAAAGAAACAGGAAAAAATATTACCACAGAGCTGGGAGATCTTAGCAGAGGGATCACGTAACCTGTTTTTTCAATTACACGAGACCCTTGTGTATGTGTGTTGATGCAGATATACACGTGTGCCTTAGGTTTACACGCAGATCGCTTTTTCAATACTCTAGCCATTTGTGTTAGTGTTCTCAACCTGTCCGAGTCCTGCCGATAAGAGCTGGAAATACAGTTTGTTCCTGCGCACCAGGGCTTTGATTCTCCTGCCACAGTAGACAAGTAAATCCTATTAAGGTTGATGGAGATTTATTGATGTCTTGTTGGGGGGGGAAATTTGGGTTCCCACTTGCTACATGGGTCTTAAAGAAGGGCTGAAGAATGGACTTCACGTGCAGGGAGGACTACAGGGATTATTTGAGTTTCCTTATATATAAAAGGTAAACTTCATCATAGTAGTCCAAATTCTTGTTTGCTCAAAAGCTTGTTGAACAGCCCCTCGACTCCTGCCACGTTCAAGCAGCCTGGGTAAAGCCTTTGTTTTCTTTTAAAGGAGAAGACGGAGCAAAGTGCTCCATTTTCCCAAGAGGGATTGGAAATGTCAGCTTTGAAACACAGGTTTATTTAATCTAAATTATTATTGCAGATTAGAAGCAATGCTGTCCTGGGTTAAAAGTAATATAATATTTATAAAGAAGGTTCATAACTTATTTATAAAACAGGTGCTGTCAAAATAGATCAGCCAGGAGATAATTTTATCCTGTAGACGCTTCTTATAGCCATATCACTCAACTCATTTATCTTTCTGGTCCAAGTTTTACTAAATCTGAAACAATAAACTGATACTCTTTTTTCTCCCTTCCTCAAAAGTAATCATAACTGAGCCTACGAGACGTAATAAGAGTTTGTGCTTTTAATGGCTTCCAAGCCCGTGATCTCATTTCAGGAGTGATTGTGCTGGCCTTGCCCTGGGGAACGCTGGGGCACCCACAGTCACGCGCTGCTTGGAAGCCCAAAGCACTGCCCCAGCTCACTGGGGACAGCAGAATCCCAAATTAATAATTTTCACTGGTTAAGCTGGAGTCTCCCAAAGAGCAACATGCTAAATTCACAGCATTTTAAATGAGTAAATGAAGTTGAGCAGCGGTGGTTTAATTAAAACTTGGGACATTGCATTCACTGCAAAAATGTCTCATGCCACTGTGGAAGTGCCGCTGTTTAGCAGCAGCTCTTGCGTGTGTCTGGAGAACAGGATAACCTCAGAAAAAAATTAAGGGAGGAACGAATCTTGGATAATCAGCAAGTTTACAAGCATGTTCATCATGGGTTTTGAAAGGAGATGGAGAAGGAAAAATTCGGAGGTAATGAAAACCAACAAACTTTCCCAGTTCGTTTGAGGTTTCGGGACATTTAGATGGCTATAAATGTGGTACCAATATTTCAATAATTGCTAGGGAGTGGAGGGCCAGTTTGAAACACTTCAAACCACCAATTTAACATCTGTATCTTATAAAAAGCATGGAAATAATACTGAGGGCAAATCAAAAGAGTACATATGTTGTAGTAATAGTGTAGCAGAAGACAAATGCTCCTTAGGAAAGAAAGGTTTAGTGCTGTTTTGTTTGAATTGGTACACGCACTATGATATAAAAGTGTTGTAATTAATAACGCATTTCAAAACGAGTCCAATAAGATTTCAGCATGAGAGACTTTCCGTAGTGTGAACAGCAGATTAGGGACAGAGGGACACAGAACCAAACCACATCTATCTCCTGTTCTCGCCTAGGGGGTGGGGTGGGGTGAGGAGCAGCAAAGGCCTTGACTCTGTGTCAGCCCTGCTGAGCAGTAACGAAAACATCCCTGGGTTATCAACCCTGTTTCCAGCGCAAATCCAGAACACAGCCCCATGCCAGCTACTATGAAGAAAATTAACTCTACCCCAGCCCAAACGAGCACACATCTCCATTCTCTTGGAAATTCACCCTTTAGTCATTAATGGCAAAGTTGCTGTGAATATTAATTCAGATTAGAAAGCGTATTGTAATGAGAATATGCTGCAATCTTTCTGTACTCTCTATTTTTAAAATAAACAAGTTCTACATGTATACTCTACTAGCTTGTTTTTAAATAAAAGAATAACTGTAGGCACAAACATTTGCTCGTAGCTAGTTTAGCGTTGTAAGAGTTGTGGTTTGTGCTACCATAACTAATTACATGAACTAAATGGGAAACATGACTGCTTCAGCATCCCATGGCCTCCCCCGTACATCAAGAAAATGTGAGTTGCTGTGAATATTCTCATGCCACCAGCTTTACCCAAATCCTTTTCCAAACCACTTCTGCAGAATTACATGTATCGTATGGCTTAGAAAATAATCATCATAGAATCGTAGAACAGTTTGGGTTGGAAGGGACCTTTAAAGGCCATCTAGTCCAACCCCTTGCAATGAGCAGGGACATCCTCACCTAGATCAGGTTGCCCAGAGCCCCGTCCAGCCTGACCTTGAATGTTTCCAAGGATGGGGCTTCTACCACCTCTCTGGGCAAATGACAGCTTGAAGGTCCACGAACAGCCTCTGAATCAATCCGCCATACTTTTCCGAGACTGTCTGCGAAGTGTTGTATTCCTCTGACTTTCGTGAGGGTTATAACGTATTGCAGGGAGAGCTGGACCAGCGATATTTGTTGCTCTGACAGGAGAGTTGGCGGAAGGAGCGTCACTAGGTGTCACTAGCGCTGACCTGCTGAAGGAAGCTGGAGAGGTGGTTCCCTTTCCCAGTCCACCTTTTCTCTCTCATATCCATTTTGATTATATGTGCGTATCTGGTTTTCACCATCCTTCTGTGGGGCCTCAACTAAAGAGGGCCTTTATCTCCTCTGAGGTCTTTCAGAGTTATTGCCAAACACGATTTTAATAAATCACTTTTCTTGCCGTAGCAGACTTGGACGACGGAGCCTTTGTGGCACAATACTCTAAGCATATGTGTAGTACTCCTACAAGCTTGTTCGCAGCTGGTCCAGATTTCGATTCTATGTATAGTGCCTTGGATCTGGAGCAAGGGAATACTGTCAGGGATTGGGCAACATTTGGTCCTAACTCGAAAATAATTCAAGCGGTATTTAAATGCTTACTTGGAATATATCCTTGCTCGGAGATTTTATGCTGGCAGTTGCAGGAGTTATCTAAATTGTAGAATCATGGAAAAAGTGTATTTTTATTGAAAACTGGCTCATTTTATTGTAAACTGGCTAAAACCCAGAATATACTGGCTATGAGATGAACTTGTTCAAAATGGAAAGATATTTCCAGTTAACTTTTTATGGGGATTCGTTTTTAATTTCCAAGATCTTTTTTTTTAAATTTCTAAAATTGGTCCTGTCCTTCAGCTGTTGTTGTTCACTGCCTGTTTCTTGCTGACCAAAGCTGTTCACAAATATGACTTCAGCGAGCGTTTCTTTATTGATCATTACCAGACTCCCTCTCGGTTTTGGAGCTGACTTCTGTTCAGGCTGAAATCTCAGTTTGTCTTAGATATTTCCCTGGACCTAGGAGCTGGTCTAAATTCACTGTGACAAAACATGGGCTGAAACGTCCCATAGGAATCTGCAAGGCAACCCTTGGCCGTTGGACTCTGTGTCCAGCAGCCATCTCTGTTGTGACAGTAAAAAAACAAAGGGGAAAAAAAAAAAGTCAACCACGGACAGGCAGATGGTGTGTTGTGATCATTGGTCGCCTCTTACGATGATCTGAATTTTCTGATGGTTGCCTTGTGTTCTCCCATCTATTCCTTGCGTTAGCCTGTTGCCTTGTTCCTAGACAGTGAGAGATGTGAGGTGGGACACACTATTGATTATTTATGCGCTCCGTGTGCAGCATAATAAAGCTGGAGCCTGTAGGACTTGTTAAAATATAATAATGTGCTTTGACTGAACTGAAGGTAAGCGAATACAACATCTATACAGACACATAATGAAGATGGAGGAGTTGACTTCTCTAGCCGCTTCCCATAAATAACTGGGAAGAACTACAGAAATTTTATATATATGTTTATATATGCTAAAGAATATTCACTAAGCTGTATGTCAGAAAGAAAACCAGAAAAGAATCTAAAACGACCTTATTGTGTGTAAGAAAGAATTTGACAAAAATGTTGAGTTTTGATACTGCAAATATTTGTTCATTGAAGTGAAACGCTTTGGCTTTTAAATGGAAAATTAGCAAGGACAAATATTTTTAACCTAATGGTGAAGCAGGTGATCCCGATCTGCAGTTCTGTCAAAACAGTAAGCAAAATCAAATACAAAATATGTCCATCTATGTATCTATAGATGTATATAGATATACATACATGTAATATTGTACCCTACACATTGAAGGCGATATCCTGGGCACCTTAACCAGTTGCCAGGTAATAGCACAAGAAATGAATTCATTTCCGTGACTAACTAAAACTGAACGCAGCTGGCAGATTCCTCCAAATGGCAGCAAGTGTTAGCCAGCGGCAAGGAGGAGGCACAGTTGGTCCCAGCTAAGCGCTTATTGTAGAAATTAGTCTTCTCTTCGCTGATGCAAACTCCTAGAGCCCTTGACAGAGCTAATGGGAAAACATTTCTCTTGAATGTTGTCAGACAGAGCTCTTTCCAGCATGTCTGAGCATTGATTTCCCTGAGGTAAACAAAAGGAGCCCAACTTTGGGATCTGAAACATTTTAGATTGATGGTGGTGTTTGGAAATTAAGCGGTGGGGGCGGGGGGTGTCCCCTGTGCCCTTCCACTTCCCGCTGCAGTGACAACTGCTTTGGCAATGAAAAATCTTGGGTTCTTGTTTCCAGGCAAATGAGATGTTGATGACTAAAGTAATCTGGAAGTATACAGAGAGTTTATAATAAGGAATATAGTGAGGAATATATTTATAATGTTGAAGAAACTATCCTAAATTGCCTAATGGTAGAGAATCCACTTCAGTTGGACAGGTTTCTGGTGCTTTGCTTGAGTTTTGCGATTAGTCTTGCAAACACCCTGAAAGCATTTTTTGGAAATACGATCATAACTAGCACAAGCTAATGAAGGGCTTTGTCTGGGGGAGTCACATTCACGAGGACAGGTTGCCTTAGTAGTTTCACGCTGATGATCTATATGAGAGCTGATTCAAAGATTCCTGGTGCTGGAGATGACATCTGAATTTCTTGCCAAGTTAAATAAGAGTAATAGAGAGCTGTCAGTGAGAGCAGCCACGTGCGCTGCACGTGCCGTGCCAGAGCACCGTGTATGTCCCCGCGACGGCAGGGATGCAGATGGGCTGTTTGAGCAGCACGCGTTGTCAGATGGGGAGATGTTCCCCTCCAAGCAGGACAACCCGTGGCGGCTGCTGCTGCCCGAGACCCGGACCCTTCCTGCTCCCCTGGGAGTGGAAAGGACACCGCGTGTGCGGGAGGAGAGGAGGAGGTGGAAGAGGGGAGGTGGGTGACCACGGAGGAGAAAGCAGCAGCATCTCCCTTTCCTAGCGCCGTCCCCAAGCCCCAGCTTCTTGCTTCAGGAGTTACCTCCATGCCCTCCTATCCAGAGATCTCTGTGGCTTTCCCATCCCTGGAGTTGTTTTATTTAAATCAGAATTCAGGCCCACTCATAAAAAAATAGGGAACATGCATTTCTTATCTATTTCTCTACTTGCTGTACTGGTCTCTAGATAGATTAGGCTTCTAATCACCTGTTCTGTCAAGTCAGCATATATATTTATGATAAACAGTCATAGGCTATCTCTTGTGCCGTAATATGTTCCACTTTCTTGGAAAAAAAAGTAAAAATTATTAAAAAAAACAAACCCAGCCAACCAAAAAACCCCAGCTGCTTCAATAAACTATGCGCTAGCTCTCACTCCAGGGAACGGCAGCTCCAAGGGCTGGCGTGTTTTGCATGTATGGTTATTCCCTTCAGAAGCGACAGGTAACGTGAATATTGAACGTGAGCAGCCAGGGGTGCGAGGCAAATGCTCGCGGTGCCCCCTCCTTCATCATTCGGCTCACAGGAGGTATTTTAGATGCTCATTTGTACTGGGTTGTGGGAGGTTTTGTTTTCTTTAATCTCATAACCTCTCAGCCTGACGTTCCTGGCTCCAAGCACGCTGTTCTCGTCCTCCTCTTGCAGTCTAGCAATCCAACAGCCAGCTCCGCTATTTTTCATCTGCGACATGGAATAAACAATTTGATCTGCATAAATATTTTTCATTTCTAGTTTCAAAGCCACAGATTTTTCCTAAGATGGTAAGCAGCTCGGCAGGTTCAGCACATTGTTAGGGGTTTGTCAAATGCTTCTTAGAGTTCAAAAATTGGTTGCAGTGCTACGTTGGGAAGTAAAAACAGTGTGTTCCGTGTTTTCTTACTCCATTTCTACTGTACAAGGGATTTTATAGAATATGTGCTTTTATTCGAGCTCCTGCCCAAATAAAAGCACGCACTGTAATGGCAACCCATGAGTTGATGGTTGAATTCAAGACTTAGCCTTCCGGCTGCGGTCATCTGAAAGAGGGAATAGCATTCCCCACGCTTCAGTGGGGCTGATCCTAAAGCAGAATTTCTTCCCAGTGAGGTCCAAATATTAAAAAAAAAAAAATTATGGAATAAAAAATTCTGAACATTTTTTAAGGCTGATTGTACCCAGGCTGTTTTTGTGGCCGCTATTGGCTCTGGCATTTTTTCACCCTTGCAATACCTACTGTCTGCCAGTAGATTTTGCTCGTCTCTGGCCCTTTGGGAGAAGCCCCAGTCGGCTGAGTCATCATGGGTAGGTTTCAGTAGATACCTCCTTCCCTGCTCTCAGGGAGCTTCTGAGCAGTTATCTAGCAACAGATGGTTTTATTAGTAAATATGACACACCATTAGAGAAGACAGTCCTAAATAAAAACAAGTAAATAAAAGTTTAAACAAACCAACCAACCCGCTGACATTATATGTGTTGGTTTCTAAAGGCAGGCCTCGACACACTGCTCTACCAGACCTAGCGAGACTGATGACAGTCGCTAATCTCTGCTTGTGTCATGGCTGCGTTAATCGCTCTGTCACCCTAAACTACAGCCCTAATTCCTGGTAATTAGACTTAACCTGAGAGAACATCAAATATCTCCAAGTATACGTTTGCACGTAGGTCAAGAGGAGACTTTATGATCTTGAGATGAAGGGAAAGTTCATCTTAAATTTTTGTCCAGGTGGTATTAGTCCAGTGAACCCGGTGGTTGCTGCGGCATGACGCTGCTCTTGCAGAGGCGCAGACCTTGCAGAACTGGATCTTGAGTCAAAGCCAAGTCCTGCATGCGCACGCGTGTACGGCTTCCATGGAGTGGAAGTTAAAAGTTTTCCAGTGTATCCGTATAAATTATGAGGTGACTTTCCATTTTCAGATTGATCAGGCCAGATATTAACTTTGATTGACTGCAGATGAGTGGTGTCTTAGGTCCTTAAGAGCTGAGTCATTTGAAATGACATGCTGGTGACACCTACCCTGCAGTCACAGAAATGCGAGCGTACATTTAATTTCCATGTCTGTGAAAGGCCCATAAACCCTTTGAAGGCTTTATTAGGCAGCTTCCAGTAAAGAATGGCAGATTTTTCTCTCATGATCTTCAGACGTCTGCAATTTAACCGTAGGTACGTAACCTCTAAAACATACTGTGTGTAAACGTACACGCACACATACGCTCTGCAGTTCTCTGGCAACATGAGAAATGCTTTGATCTATGTAGTCGGTTTTATTTCTAATTTCTTGAATAATCTTATTTTCTACCAATCCATCCAAGAGGTTCAATTAAGCTGCTCTTTTCCTCAGCTCATATAATGCGACATACATATCCTCTCACCAGCAGGGCTGCTTGGACACCAGTTCAGAGCAGCCAAGAAACAGCTGGAGGGGGCAAGTGGAAGCATGTGATTTTTCTCATGTTTGTCTTGGCATTTTAGAGCAGTCTGAGCTTTTCCAGACTTGAGTATTCATTAATACCAAAGAGAGGAAATAAGTAATTTATGTTAAAATAGAGAATGAATGCAGAAATAAATATTTTTGGCTAACTGTAAATTTAGCATAGCTGGGAGACTTGTGTGGGTTGAACAGAAGACCATTAGCAGAAAGGGAAATTTCTACACATCATACTGTCTACCAAGCCTTTGAAAGCGAAACATCACTAGCATAAAACAGATAAGCAGTTACTTCACTTCTAAATTCTTACCCTTTCAGTCTGTTACTGCCATCTTATTACAAAAGGTTTCAAAAAATAAGTCCGTAAAAAAACATTTGCAAAAAAATGAGACCTGCAAATGTTTCCCCCTCCCTCCACCACCGGCCAAGCTGTTTTCTGTTTCTGCTTCGTGATCAGTTGGCATGAATGAGCCGTAGGAATGTGTTCAGAGACATATATGGCCTTGAGTGTCCTATGGAAACGATTTCTTCTGTCACTATGTCATCAGGGAAGGGGCTTTGACCAAGTGCTGCCCTGGCAGCCGCTACCAAATGGCCCCTTCTCGCTCCACTCCTCTCTCTTTCTCGTGGGGAAGGCTGGGGAGCACAGGACAAGCCAGTTCAGCCACAGGTGGGACTGGCTCCTCCAAGGAGGTGGCAGAGGGGTTTTCTGAACTCTGAATTTCTGAATGCAAAGGTCTGTAATTACTGGTCTCCAGATGGAAAACAGGGCTGAGCTACCCCGAGCCGTGTGTGACCACTGTGCCTACCCAGTTCCGATCTGGACCTGCTTGTAGAACAAAAAGAACAAGCATCCCTCAGCTGTGCACCTCAGCCCTTTGCCGTACCTCTATAGTCTATGACGGCCACCTACTTTGGCGATGCCGGAGCACGCCCTTGAGGCCAGTGACTCCTCAGCCGGGGGAAAGCTGCTGCGTGAGATTGTAACGCTCCTGAACGTGCCGGCGTCTGGGCGATAGCTGCTTGCTGTGGACCAACGCATCTGCGCCTGGGGAGGGGCAGTGGAGGGGTCCTTCTGGGGACATAAGTTCCCTTTTTGGTGCAGTGGACAGATTTGGACAGTTATGCTACGGGGCTTTCAGGTGCATTGGGGCGCTCGCTGGAGTAGCGCTGTTGAGTTAAAACCACGTTTAACCCCAGAGCAGCCTGGCGTTTGGGGCTAATGTGAGATTCAGCACGGGTCCCGCGAGCCACCGACCCTTCCTGACAATGCCCGGTGCAAAACGATTACCCGGTTGACCCAAGTGAAGACAGTTTAGGACTCAGGAGATGATTAACAGTTTGGAGAGAGGAATGTAGCCCGGCTCTCAGCCTCGCCAGAGCTCTCGGCCTCTCCTGCAGCAGAGCGGTTCGGATTGAGTGAGTTTGGGGAATTTTCTGGCTGACAGCAGGACAAGACTTACGTTGCTGCCTACGTCAAATTGCCTTCGTCTAGTTGATTGCTCCGTGCAAGTTGTAGCAACTTCTTCTGAGTTAAATATTCGTAATTTTTTGTTTTAGTTTACACATTGATGCTAGTTTTATCAATAAATAAAATTAGAGGTCTTTGTTCAAGCAAATGCACACCTATAGCTGTACAATAAGAAAGGACTGTGTAAAGAAAGAGCAAGGAGCGGTTTCTAAATCCTCATGTTTAACGTTATTGTTTCTCTTTTGAATTGTCTGTTATTGTAACAGATTGACTCCTGCAGATTTTTAGTTTACAAGCTAGCGCGAAAATCATAAGTAGTTCATGCTATTAAAACACACTCAAACAATATCTCCTAGTTTTATATGTCTGAAAGACTTGCAATTTCAACAGTCCAAAAATATTTAATTTACTATAATTTAAGCAGCTTCAAGTTACTAATAACTACATCCACATGTTTTTGCATGCTAGGACAGTGAATATATGGGCTAGCAATAACATCTCAGTTGCTGAATATATCAATCCCAAAAAGTTCATCTGGAGATTTTTTTAATGAACAATGATTTCTATTGTTTCTCATTTTATGATTCAAATTACTAGTATTTCAAACATATGAGTTGGGGCTTCTAAATCCTAAGATTTTATTTTAATAAAATAAATATTTTAAAATGTTTTCAAAAATATTTAAATGTTAAAAAAAAAAAGAAAAATCATCTTTAAGTTGCCAACTCCATAGTCAAGAGGGCAGTGAAACATAAATGGCTCCAGTTTCCAGGGTTTAAGAACACAACCTGAGTATCGCGGCGCTTGTCGTAAAAACGCGTTGGCGCCAACGCTGGTTTGTTTTTAAGTTTAAAATGCCTAGTTTAATTGATCACTAAATGTCTGAGAAGAATGGAGATGGGGGTAGGTCCGTTCTCTTCCCTGTTCCGGTGGCGCCTCAAAGAAATCGGGGCGTAGCTCTGTATGTCTGTATGTCTGTGTCCTCACCTGGGGGCACGCTCCAGCCCGGTGGAAGGGGTGCCCCTTGCCGACGGGGGGCTCGGGCACCGGTGGCACCCAGCCGCAGCCTTTGGCCTCCTAGGGTGCCCTGGGGCTAGTATTGCAAGGGAGAGTGGGGCATATTTACCTCTAAGTACAGAATGAATTATATCTCATGTTTATAATACTCATTTCTTATCATAGAATCATCACAGAATCATAGAAGGGTTTGGGTTGGAAGGGACCTTTAAAGGCCATCTAGTCCAACCCCCCTGCAATGAGCAGGGACATCCTCAACTAGATCAGGTTGCCCAGAGCCCCGTCCAGCCTGACCTGGAATGTTTCCAGGGATGGGGCATCTCCCACCTCTCTGGGCAACCTGTGCCAGTGCTTCACCACCCTCAAGCCTTCTTTAAGGCTTATGTTTAATACAGAGATGTCTTCTACTCTGAACAGAGATACAATACCAGGGTGCTACCATAAAACCTCTTCCAGACAAGATAAATTATAGTATGGAATGCTGTTAGCATATTAGGCTGAAATTAAATCATAAATGCCACAATAAATAAAACCAGGGTACAATAAACTTGATAAAAATCAAAGCTTTCTGTTACCTTCCAAGTGACCTTCAGTACATTGTGTCTGTATTGTAGCAGAAAGATGTCAGTTCATTTCTTATCACTCTCAGGAAATGCCAATAAACTGGTTGCTCAGCCTATAGCACTAAATATTATAATGCATGAATCAAAATTCACTTAAAGATAATCCTTAATGAATTCAATATACCATAAAATTCTGGATTCTTCCTCTGCTAGGAGTAGGAGAACATGAGGAAACTTCATATATTTTTCATATTCAGGTGAAGGTTTCTGTCAGGCTGATTCATTTAAAACAGGCAGAAAACCACGATCTTGCAGTTAGCATCCCTGGAGGTATTTAAAAGACGTGTAGATGTGGTGCTTAGGGACATGGTTTAGTGGTGGACTTGGCAGTGATAGGTTAATGGTTGGACTCGATGATCTTAAAGGTCTTCTCCAACCTAAACGATTCTGTGATTCTATGATCTTCAGTCATTTTCTTAGTGGCTTGCGCAAAGCTCCCGGACGTTGCCTTAATGAAAGGAACTGCAAGACCTCTATCAAGATTTCTGAAAAGCGACTATTGATTTTTTTAGATACCCCAAACCATTGAGTTTACAACTTCTGAACCTTTCTAGAGGGATAACCTAGCCCAGACACTCTGCTGTTTCTGATATTCAAGTCCGTCCCACCACATGACGCTGTAGCCACAGTCTTGTTCAGCTAGCTTGGGTTTCTCCATGTGGTAATAATTTGTTGTACTGATTTTTCTAATTCTTCCAAAGACTTCAAGAAAGAATCTGTTTTCTCCAGAAGAAAGTCAAAATTAGCAATTGATGTTCACTTCCTTGCCACTTTTCTGGTAATTGCTCAGAGCCCAAATGGTTGTCCACTTGCTGTTTGATGCCAAGTCCCGTTGAATCCTGCTGGGAGTTTATATAAACCCTGAAGGACAAAGATGAACATTTGGCATATGTAATTACACTTTTAAAAACACATTATAAACCTAAATGGAAATCATCAATCTTTTTTTCCTTCAGGAGGTAATATCCACTGAAAATGGAAATATAAACTTGCCAGAGTTTCCAATCTTGAAAAAATTACAAGTTCCTGTTAAAAACTCTTCCAATTTGCATAACACCTTTATTTTTCTACATATTCATCTTCAGATAAACTTGAAATTATTGAGTCTTGAAAGACCCCCCCCCTAAACAAGTGATTCCTACCCATAATATTATCTGACAACATCATCAGTGGTTAAGTTGGCCAAGTCAATGTTTACCAGATGTTCATTGCATTGACACTTGCCAAAATATGTCCTGTAATTGAGACTTTTTCCTCAGCTTACAGCTTTTCCTGCTGTTCCCAGATTGCTTCCAACAGTCAAAAGGGGGATGCTACAGGAAAGCCAGCAGGACCGTTATTTACGCAGGAGCCTGCTCAGCTAGAAAGAAGATATCGGAGCAGGTTTCTTAACAGGAATAAAGACGTAAATAACAGCAATACATTTTAGCTGTTAGGAAAAAAGCAAAAGAAAACTTTAACTTACTTCTGGTTTACTTGTGATCAATTTTTATGCGATTGCTTTCCCACATTTGGAAGAGTTGAGAATCTTGAAGGGTTTGGAAAGTGATGTGAGCTCATCATATGAAAAATACTGTTTGATTTCCACTCTGACCTGGATAGAGCTCTGGTCTGTTTTCTCTGTGGCTTATTCATCCTCTCTACAATGTTTTCCTCTCCCTTTTAAGAAGGAAGTGAAGACACAGGAGCACGCAGTAATGCACATATAATAACAGGTGAAGGCAGGCTGGAGGCCCAGAGAAACTTATTTTTTAGACAAAATCTGAATGAACCTGGGTTGATTGAGCAAGGAGACACCAAAGCATGGCAGAAGCAAGAGGGAGATGAAGAATAACTTTGGGGGAAACTAGGCAGGCTGTAGCACGAGCAAGCCCTGCTTTTTGTTGAAAAATACGTAACTGGCCAAGTGTGAATTTAGAAACTGAGACGGACGCTTCGTTAGCCCTGCGGAGGGGAACCCACTCCGGAGCACCAGCCCAGGGAGCTGGGCGCGGGAAGGGAACCAGCCCCTGGCCTGGGCCCGAGGCCTGGCGCGACGTCCTCTGCAGCGAAGCACGGGAGGGGGTAACCGTGGTGCCGATTTGATTACTGGGGAAAGGACAGTGCGGGGCATGTTGAACCATCTCTGGAAAAGACTATTCCCCCCCCTAAAATAGCATGTAGATTGTTCCTTTAAAAAAACCCCAAACAAACAAACAAAAAACCCACACACACAAACAAAACCAACCAACCAAAACCACAAAAAACCCCAAACAAACAAAAATCCCCCTCCAAACCTCTTTGGTTATATGATACTTATGTAGCTCTAATTACAAAAACATTGGTGTTAAGAAACTTTCTTGTACCTGTTTTGGAAGGTGACCTGCTGCACAATGCCTTTTTCAAGAGCACGATGTGTTTTGTGCTCTATCTTTTTGTGAGGAGAGGAGGAAAAAAAATGATAGTTTTATAACTGCAAGGAAACTAGAATTTATCTTCGACCTTCTTCACAACATGGAATCAGAAATCACTCAAGCACAGATTAGCTGAAAAGGAATAAATTAAAGCTAAATTGCTCTGCATAGACTAATAAATAAAGTAAATGGCCATCATCCCAGATGAAATACTCAGATAAGTATTTTGAAAAGCACATCTACTTGGCATTTGCTGCTGTGCTGCAGCTCCAAAGGAGATTCATTAGGTTGGAAACAACGCTCAGTATCTCTTTAAATTTTTGTTCTCATCAGCACAGGTTAATCATGTTCAAAATGTAGAACTTCTCTTTCCTGAGACGTGTTGGTGTTGTCCCTAGTCGGGAAGAAAAGTTGAACCATCGTGTGTTTTTGCAAAGGGAAAGCTGATAATTTTGGTCTTACAAAAGCCTGACTGAGCTGCGTGGTGTTTTCTCAGAGCTGTAATTTAGCGGTGCTTTCGGTGTCCACCTCTGTGCTGATGCTCAGTACTTTCTGAGTGAACTACATTTGTCATTGATCTTGTGAGAGATGACACCTACAGAAAATATTGCCTTCATGAAGGATATATTCTCATGAAAATTAGTTGGAAAGAGAAAATTCCTGCAGAAATTACTATTTGAGTAAAAGCAAGTAAACAAACAGGAAAATGACTGTTTCTCTCAGCCTTCTGTACAGACCGCTATAAATAACACAGCTACCAATTTGCTACACGGAGCAGGCTGTGTGTTAAAATTCACAGGTGTGGGTTTTGGTTGAGTAAATAACTGATTTTGTCGTTGTTGTTGTGCCTACAGTTACTTGTATATGGATTTTTATCTGGAAATCCTATAATAGTCTTAGCTACTGCATTAATTGTTCCAAACTAAAAGCAAAAGCCCACGAGCTTTTTCCTCCCTCCGAAAGTTTGCGCTGCCTGACATGACGCAGCGTCCACCTCCGGAAGGTGAAAGCTCTCCGGGTGTGCTGGCGGGGGTGCCGAAAAGCAGGCGAACTGCGAGAAGCCCTGCTCCCCTGCAACTCGGTGGGAAATCTTCTGAAATTAGCAGGGAATAAGCCTAGAAGGGTTACGTTTAGTTCACTACCCACTTTCAGTAATTACCAGGGAGCTGAGGAAAAGACGAATGGAGGGTATAGTCTTACAGAATCAGGATGAAAGTACTCAAGTGACAATTATTATTATTATTATTTTGATAGAAACTGAAATAAGAATTGATATTTTATTTGTCCAATATATTTTTTATGGAAGCCTAATAATTTGCAAGAGCTAATAATTTTAAGTGCCCAGACGTAGCTATCTGATCACATAAACTATGAAAAATCTAAATAGATCAGAAGGAATATATGCCCGCAACTCTGGGTGATGAAAATAATTTGTTTCTTAGAGGGCCCATCTAAGTACGTGCTGACAATTCCTCTTCTAGGCTTTGCGTGTTCTAGCGTTGTATCGAATGACTGAACGTTTTTATTTCTGTTAAGTAACTGCTTGATTGCATCACATCGCATCCTCAGAGAAGAAAATAAGGGTCTTGGTAAATGTCTCCCTTTGAAGCTGTTCCAAGTATGTGGCTATTTCAGTTATGTAAGTTCTTTCTACCATCCCTCAGGCGATGTGATGATCAAAGACAAGCCAGAATATCCCAAGAATTAATTCTGACTATTTTAAATACAAAAGAACAGGAAAATTAAAAGCGTGACAGAACAAAATCAATAAACAATGATTATTTCAGAGACGTTCTCTTTGGGAGTGCCTATGGAAGGTCAGATCTGCCTGCAATATGTTATATATCCATTCCCCAAGTGATATGCAGGTCCCGTTTCGTGTATAAACCCATTATGAAGTCGGGCAAGGGAAATTCTATTTCCTTCTAATAATTAGCCTTTCGTAGTAAGAATAACCTTTGTAAGAATACAAATGAGAAAAATATAAGAAATTGTAATTTATTCCTGTGTGAGCCGAACCAGTATTTGTTGGCTAGTTAGAAAAGCTGCGCTGGGGGAGGCAACGATCAGATTCGTTCCCTGCGCCTCTCTCTGCTCACCGAACGCTCACCAAGCTTTATCTCCCGCAGTAACCTCTGCGTGTTTCGGTATTTCACCGGAGGAACCGCTAGTATTTCTCCACGCGTTGGAATTTCTGTTCCCCAAAGCTCACTGCTGGGAGAAGTCGAGTCTAAGTGTCGCGGGCCACGCTTCGCGGTCTCGCCTCGCCGATGCGTGGCGAAGGGAGGTTCGGGGAGGCGACCGGCCGGCGGGGCCGCGGGGACACACGCGGGCCCATCTTCTGCTCTCGGCCGGCTTCCTCGGCTGGGGGCTGCAGGGGACGGGACGTTCCCTGCGGAACAGGAGGAGCAGGAGCACGCGGATTAACTCGGCTTGGAGATTTCTACACCCGCGCAGAAGGGAAAGGGTTTTTCCCCTCTGACCGGGCTCTAACTTGGTGCTGGTTAACTATTCATTGGTGCCGTTTCGTAATAGTCTGGTCTTGGAAATAGCTCAAGGGTTGGTTAAATGTATAGTCAGCATATTTGCGCTCGCCTTTGTTGAGAAAATAACAGTATTTTATCTTTGATGTTTTAATTTTAACATCTTTAGCGTTTTCTTTTTTTTAATACCTTATTTCCTGAGTTTAACTTCCTAAATTAAAACTATATTTAAATTAATCCATACAGACTTATATTTTACATATCTGTATTTCCAACTATAAAGTTGGAATAAGTTTTTTATACATATTTAATGTTTTCAAAGAATCTTTTAAACTTAACAAGTAATTCAAGAAGACATTATAATTTCCCTTTTTAAAATACTTGGACAGAAAACTCATTTTTTTAACTTCAGTGATGAGTGTGCTTATAAATTTCCATAAAGCTTTTTAATTAATGTAAAAAAAATTACACTTAGCTGCACAAAGCAATATAAAGGTGAAGCACGGAGTATTTTCACCTATTAATTTCACAATTCACATAACAAAAGCATCAGCTTATTGCGTACAGTTTGTATGCAATACTTGCAAATACACATCTCCAAAAGAAACCACCAAAGTTAGTGCGAAAATAGGAATTAAAAAGCAGGAATATACTTGGTATGAGCTTTTCCAGTTGTTAGACTTTTTTCTTCAAGTTTGAGTAGTTTACAATGCTTATAAAAGAATCTATTTCCAATAAGACGATTTTTGGATTTGAAGTAGCCGCTTTTGGTTGAAAAAATGATATGAAAAACATCTGAAGATATACGTATTTTAGTGAGACACGGTTTCTGATTCTGATAATGTATCTCTGGGGTTTTTGGCACTCCTACCATATATGTGGATACATATAGATAGTACAAACAATGGAATATTATTGCATTTTTGAGAAGCTGGGACTCTGAACCAACCTAGAGTTTCATTTCAGAGATGTGTATTCCCTCTCCACCTAACCAGCATCTTGTTTAAAAGGATCTCATACTTTGAAGATAGGGTTTCAGTGCTGACCAAAACACCATTTTCCCACCTGTGGAAGAACATGTGCTACTTGTAATTAGAAGAGGAGGAATTAAAAAAAGAACTTTGTATAAGTCAAGGTTTTAATAGCCAGTTTTAGCATATACACTTCCCAAAATCGAGTCAAAGAGAACAGCAAAGAAAGTGGAAGAGAAACAGAAGTAATAAAATCCTGCTTTTCAAAGACGTCACAAACACAGCAGGGGATTACTGACAACAGTCGTTTATTTTTTCTTTCTTTCTTTTGGACGCCTTAGACTTTTCCTGTGGTGTAAACAAAAAGGAAAATATTCCTGGAATATTTTCTATTTGTCTGGCCATCTAATTTAATAAAAAAGCAGCGCTAAACCTAAACAAGTATAGTTAAATTCTTCAAAGATGAAAAACACAAGCAGTGATCTATTATAGCAATAAGTTACATGAATTTCATTATTAAACATGTTGTTGTTACGGCTACTGGGCTCGGGATTGGTTTTGGAACAGAGACCACCTAAACACATCGAGCTTTCTGAAAATAACATACCTCACATTTGCAATGACACAAAACTATTTATTGCCCCGTCACCATGTTAATCTCCTATTCTACAGTATTTTATTTCGGTTGAAATCTATGATATACAATAAATTTTACTCAATTTAAATCTGACCACCACTCTTGAATAATGGCCAGAGCGCTTCGACTCACTGCTGAGGCGGAGCAGTCAGCCGAGCAGCTAGAGAGCCTGGCTGTGCTCAGAGCCGAGGCTCGGACATTGCCTACGCTAACGTAGGGAATTTAGTCATTCGGGCTGAAAGGAAGCCAGAGGAATGCGACATTTATTTTATGTCACCTTTCCGTAGCTGTAGAGGGGTAAAGCAGGTAGAGATTTAATGACGTTTTTTGAAAAATGGCTTGGATAGCTACTGTTACTTGCGATGACAGTCTTTTTTGTACGTGTATGTAATGTACATGTATGTAATGAGCAATGTTGTTTCCGCGTCATTCAACAGTCGGACTCTTCTGAGCGGTTCTTTTAGACCCATCCTGCAATCTTGCGTTTCTGTATGTCTACATATGGATGTAGATATTAAGTATAGGATGCATCTGTGCTCTGTTAGCAGAGAGCTCTGTTAGCGTGTATTCTTCATGACTTTCATACTTTTTCTTTTTTTTTTTGGTCCAGTAATGACGGTTTTAAACTCACATCTGACTATAAACACAGTCTTAAAAACTCCAATGAATTAGGAACTAAGAAAGGTAAATTTTACAAGGCTTCAGATTTTGGACTTATTTACACCCTAAACAACCAATTTAAGTATCAGCCAGGGGAGAACTTAGCTTCTGGAAAAGGAAGCCTGGTTTTCTTTGTTGTAAAATCGATGGTGCTGAAATATATGAATATTGCCCATATCTGCACCATTCTTTTTGTATCTTATGTATTTTATACTTATTAAGGAACCAAAGCTTGTGAGGCAAAGAAAGTGAGAGCTGTATCAGTTATTGGGAGACTCCCTGGTAGAAGCAAAGAACTTTGTTTCTTAACCTCGTGCCGTGGCGTGTGCTTAAGCTGTGAGCAAAGCGAAGCATCTTCTACTTCAGGGAACTTAATGGGCTGTCAGACAGCGTAAATGCTAACTCGGGGCTGGAGAAAGGTCCTCTGGTTTTGTTTTTTCCATGTGGAAATACAGTGTTTTCTGAAGCACACCAGGCATGAGAACCTCTCGCCTTTGCCGTGCAGCACTACGTTTGTGGTTGCTATTGCCTTCTTTCCCCGTAACAGCCTGCTCTATAAGTACGAGTGAGCTACGTTAGAATATTGCACTGGAGTTCTTAAGTAAAGAGAATGCCATATAAAAGTTGTCTAAAACAAAATCTACATGAAGACCTCTGCTTTAGTCTAGTCAGTGGAGAAAAACAGGCATTTCCTATGGAGTAATTCATCCCAACGCAGACTATAAAAAAGATCAGGAGCAGAAGATACAGGAGGAGTACCCCAAGCACAAAATATTACTTCAGGTATACAAAACTGGTTACTCATAACCAGGGAAAATAGACTTAACTCATACATCTTTAATAAAGTTACTTTAATAACGATTTATGATCAGCTCAAGCTGACTGCATAATAGATGGGGTTTTTTTTCCCCCGTTTACTCTTTTTTTCTAATTGTTGCACCTGATTTTTATAACTGTTATATACTAGGTGGTTCAGGCTTCTGAAATAGCTTTTCCATTAACGGGATCTGATAAAGCCCTAAAAAAAAATTGCTCTAGTAAGCGTTAAGGACATGTTCTGTTAAGACCATTTAAACGAAGGAAAAGACGTATATTTGGTAGAAGGGCTGCCTGAAGAGGAATCTGTCACTAGTATCCACACAGTACTTTATTGTATTTTATTCATGATTAGGAGATGTAATGTGGAATTCAGAGCACTTGGGGACCTCCTCAAGTTACCCCATACCCCTCTGCTATCTTGGGTTTGCATTGCATTCATCTCAGCGTGAAGGTTTAATCACCTGCCCCGTAGGGATGCTACCACAGGCGTGTACCTCTGTAGTGGTTCACACAGAGGTTTCAAATCTGGAAAATTCATCTTCTGCTTAACTGTGTGCTTTAGCAGCCTGGTGTGACAATGAAAATAAAGATTGTGTGTGTGTGCAGGGAGATGTGAAGTCAGGTTTCAGAATGTGGCTTAGTCTTAGCGATTTTGCTGGCTGAGCAGTGACCGAGCTTACTTTTATTTTTCTATAAAGACATTGATTCTGAGTGTGTCCCATCAAACAAAAAATCAATACATGGCACAAGCAACTTAGCATATTAAAAGAGTTTTACTGATTTCTTGAAAAGAGAAGTTAATCTATTTATACAAGGGGCTAGGAGAATCGTAGCAATGGAAACACAGACGAAATGCAACCCTGTGTATCTGGGCATTTATTCAATATTGTTGGTCTAACTATTGTTATTATCATCTAAGAAAACCCTGCAGGAATGATCTGGTATATATCATTTATTGCAAAGGTGTTTTCTTGGCAATATTACTTGGTAACGCTTTGGTTAGACATGCCAAAGCTTCTTTGAGAGATTTCCTAAAGCAGTGGGATAATATGGAAGAAAACTGAATGCCAGGAAAAATTAACTCTTCTTGAAACCCTATACGTTATAGTGCTGTATTCCAGTGTTTAAACCTGTACTTTCACTTAGCACGCTGGAGCTAACTAACCAGACAGCTGAATAGGTGGTTTGCCTTTGGCTTATGTGCAGCTCGAGCGTCCAGGCTGGACTGGTAGTTAACACCAAGTTAAACATTTTTTGCCTTTGACTGTGCCAAGTACCATTGGCACCCACCAGCACCCTGGGACAGTGGTGCACAATCTGTGACTGTACCAATGACCTCTGAGAGCTTGGGTTACGTCAGGTTCCGATGAAGTAAGCAATAACGAAACGTGATCTTACTGCACTGTTAACCTGTTTCCTAGTTTGTACCTAAAAACGTTCATAAAGTCAGTATCAAGAACATGTTTGCCCTATGGACTCTAACTAGTATTACAAATGTCTTTAGATGGGTTTAAGCAACATATAATGTCAAATATATACATGTGTATATATACATATAAAGCCTACACAAGATTCTCATTCCAAGTAATGCAGGGAGGGAAATGCACGTGTCCTTTGTGCCTCCCTGCAAGGACACTGTACCCGGAGCCCAGCGGCGAGGGGACCGCAGGCTGTTGACTTGCCCTGGCATTGAAACACACAAACGCAACCGTCACAATTCTGTGCGCACCAAGTACGGGAGGGCTTTCTTATAAGGTATCCAGATGTGTAAATATTTTTATAGATTCAAATCTTGATGGCAAACTGAAAGAAATCGTGAGACTGGGAGAATTATAGATGTAAGCCATTTGCCAGCATGCCCTCCTTTTACTTGGAAACACGGAGGTTAAGAATTCACATTTCGGGTCACTTTTTTGCTGTTCCAATCAGGATTCTTTCTCTGAGTGTCATTATAATGTCATTTCTTCCAGAAGCTTTGTTATGGCTTCATGAGCCTGTCTATGGGTTTCAGAGGTTCAAATTACTGGCAAAATAGGTACCAGTATATGCCAATATAACTTTCAAGAAGTCCATAATACAAGTATTAGCCACCAGCATCGCTTATCAGAGCAAAATAAGCTCTCTCATGCACTTTTCCACAAGGATGCCACGTCATTTTGTAAGGCATTTGCATCAACTGGCCAGAGTCAACAGTAGTTTTCTTTCTCGGTAGTTGAATTAGTTGGTTGGAGGGGGGACTGGGGGCACGGATCATATAAAAGTTTAAGAATTAGTTTACTGGTTCCTAATATATTTGATCGAGAGTCCCTGTGGGTCTCTTTCAATAGCTCATTCAGTGCGATACGCACCGTGCCTTCATTTTGTGGCTGGTCTGAGCGTCCTGAATCCTTTTCCCATCTCTATTACAAATTTCCTTTCCTGGATAGCTTATAAAGAGGGATCACTGGGTTTTTCCACCATGTCCAGCTGGTAACTGCGATGTCAAGAAGCCTTCTACTGCCGGGCGTTCTCCTTCCTCTTGTGAGGCTCTACCACGGCCACGTGGATATTTTGGAGCTCTTTGTCCACGGACTCACATTTCGTAGCTCCTTTGCTTTCTCAGAAGTAGACTTCCAGTTTGTGGCGTTTCTGTGCTATCCTTTAATGTAAGCACTCCGTTTACGTGCTGCTAAAATTTTATCTTCTCTTTGGAAGAGCTCTTCAGCATCTGTCAGTTGTTCTTTAGAAACAAATTAATTTCTTATTCATTTTCTGCGCTAACAGTCCAGTTCCTCGTTGTCTAAGGCAAAGCCACACAATGCAGTGAAGCTTCCGATTTGATTATCAGTTGAACCCTCCAACTTTTTGCACTTTTTCCCTTCAAAAATGTACTGAAGCTCTTTACTACTTGTCGTCTTTTACCTTTTTTTTTTTCTGGTGTAGCTGGCATCAAGTGTATAACTGCAAATAATATAGAAAAGGTCTATAGCAGATCGACATCTATTCCTTTTTCCTACTAATCTAAGTTTAGCGTTCAGACTCATTTTCTTACAACTCCTTGCATCGTTATTCAGAATCCTTATTATGACTACAGACTTTCGTCCACAACTTTGCTAGTTTATCTTATAGTTGAATCTGTTACTTGTACTCATGGTATGAAAACTGCTCAGAGACTTGTATGACTGTCTTTTAATTAGTTGTTAGATTACTAATAATCCATTCTGCTTATGCACTTGCATATCAGTGCCTGAGTTTCATAAATACTTCTGAAATTTTAACAGCTATAAAAATAACTGGTTCATAGGGAAGTTTGGTGAATGCTTTTTCCTAGCCTGTTATTTAGATATGTCAAATCAAATTGGGAACCCAGATTTCATCACCCAAGTTTGGAAATAGTGCATATTAACAATGTTTATGTTGCTACTGAGGTAGAAGAGGAGCAGGTCTGCAGAGTGAGAGAATGGGTGCTGAGGACACGATGTCAAAAATGGTATGCACTTGGCGGGGGATTTACTCCGGTCTGCTTCCGAGTTCCACTATGGAGTTTGCCATACTACTAATTTACTCATCTAGATAATTTGCACAGGCAATTTCCTTGTTGACTGACAAAAGCTTGCATAAATCTAACCAGAGGAACAATATGATGCAAACATGAGATAACATGCAAGCACAGCAAACAATCTGCTACCAGATCTCTCGTTAAGATCCCCAGGGGCGAACCGGGCGTTAGTGCTCCGCAGCCCGGCGTTACGTGGCGGGCACAGCGCCGGCGCGGGGAGAGGAGGGGGTGCCCGGCCGCCCGGGGCCGGGGCAGAGGGGAGCGCCCGCGGGGCTGCGAGGCTGCCGAAAGCCCCTTACCCTGGGCAGCTGGAGCGGGGCTGGGGGTCCGGCTGGAGCATTAACGGCTGCCCGTGGAGTTGGGGGCTGTGGTGGTACTCCAGCTTGTTGCAGGGTTTCCGGGCGTGCATTGTCCCGTGCAGCAACCCGCAGCTGGGATTGCTCTGGCTGTTCCCAAACCCCTCGGAACAGGCACGTGGCTGCTCGGGCTGAGCACACCTACTGCATGGGAGACAGCTGCGCGGCCTCCCAAGAGATTATAGCCTTTTTTTTTTTTTTTTTTTTCCTTTTTTATTATTTTCTAACCTGCAGTAACTAAACAGTTTCATCTTCTCAGTTCTATCTTGATAATGAACAACCCACGCTGCTCTTGCCGTGTGTGACGCTGCTCTCCTCGCCTCCCGCTGCGCTGCACGCACACCCACGTCTGTACCCAAGCAAGATTTGCGCTTGAGATTCCCACCAGCCAAAAAGCCTTACAGCCACTATTGCTAAGGAGCAATGGCCTTTGGATAGTAGTCAATTTATCCTGACGGGTTGTACTAATTAAAGTTTACATTTTGTTTTTGAGAAGGAAAAAATGAACACATTTTCTATTAAAGATACAAATTAAATGACATGCCAAGTGTTACCTCCTGTCATAAAGTGTAAGTGTGCGCATTCAGCAGTTTTTCCAGGCCTGTACAGGAATGTCTTCACCTAAGGCAAATTGTTTCCACATACATCTCTGTCAGTTTTACATTCATTCAGCCAGAGAAGTTTAGGTAATGAATTTTACAATATGTAGGTGAAAGGTAATACCTAAAATATCTGGAGCAAATTATTTTTTTTAAGGCACACTGATGTGAATCTGGAGTTATCTTAATGTCCTAAACATCCATCGTATAGCAAATGCTGTAATTAATTGTACTTATAAGTAGCTGAAATTTACTCCAGATTTTCCTACTCTTTTTCTTTAAACAGCAGTGTTCATAAATATGGTTAAAATTCCACAGACTAGGGTTTTTTTTCTCCCCCAAAGCATGGATTTCCCTTCTTCGTTTTATGAAGAGTTTAGAACCAGATATTTTTCCTTTCAGCTTACCAAGGGATTAATAATATAAAACTTGGCAAGGAAATTGCCGTCTGCAAACCAGAGTGAATATTACTTGATGTAATCCAGATATAACAGTTCCTTGTGCAAGCTGTACCTTTTGCAGCATATAGAACATAGGAACGGCTTAGTGGTCTGTGCAAATGAAGAGGAAGCCACTTTAATTTGTAGGCATGAAGGAGGGTTTTTTCCCCCTGCTGTAGGCAAGGTATATTTAACACTGAGAAAATAGGGTTTAAAAATAGTTTCAGTTTGGGGGGAGGAAAAAAAACCACACTTGAAAGAATACAAAATTTGGGGTTGGTTGTTCTTGGTTGGTTTTTTTGGTTGGTTTGGTTTTTTTTTTTTTTGCTGATGCCTTCCAAATTTATGTTTGCTCTGGGCTGAGATGATGCAAATCTCGGTGGCTGCTGTGTCTTTTTTGAATGACAACGAATTAGCAGTTTCGGACTATGCCTGCAGCGAAAGCACAGCAGTAGCAGCCGAAATCTAGGGGTAGACGAGATCCAGCAGGATCCACCGCATCCCTTGCTTAGAAGCACTCTTGAGAGGGGAGCAGGGGGAAGCTGTCACCGTGCTTTATATCAAATCATCATCAGTGTGAAGCGTGAGTTCCGAGCACAAGGTTGAGCTTCACCGTGCTCTGTTTCCCTGGAAATGCAGTCCTGGAGCGGAGGCGTCGCTCCCTGGGACACACGCTTACGCTGCTCACAAGGAATAGGTGTCCTCGTAGCCCCAAACGCTTCCTCGGCTGGGGTATGCAAGAGGGTTACCTCTTACGCTGTTGTTAATCTAACACCTCTTTAATCTGAACTTTGAAGTTATCTTCCCTATACATACTAAATCGCCTTTCTGAGGCTTTTTTTTTTTTTTTGCATATACTGCGGTATCTGTACTTTCCTGTCTATACAGCAACAATGTGCACGATCCTTTGAATCTGATCCAAGGAGCTCAAGCTCTGTTTTACGTATCATTCATTTGTACAAGCCAATATCTGCAAAATACCTTTCTTCATCCTCAAGGAGGGGGAAATGGATCAGATACTTAGTTCTGGATAGTCTTGGGTTTACCTTTTTCTGGTGCTTAGACTTCATTAATACGGGCGTATAAATTCACCTCATCGCGGCAAACTGCTTATCTCGGAGCGCTTGAGCAGCGGGTACGAACAGCTGTACGACGCAGCTGTGATCACCTCGGTTGTCATCGCGCCTCCGAGAGCCGACGTTAAATCACTGCCTCCCAGCCGCGGGTGGGCTCTGTACAAAGGGTTTGATGCCTCTCCGTGAGCACGTTGCTCTAATGCCTTTGAACAGAAGCTGCCAGCCGTGTGCTTTGCTAATAGAAACCAATTCTCTGAAATGCAGGAGGTTGCTTGCCCAGCTAAGGACAATCTCCTTCATTCATGTGCACAATATAAATAATAATAATAAACAAAAAAAAGAGCAGCAGAAGGTAGTAAAAAAAGCAACACAAAAAAAAAAAAAAAAAAAAAAAGGAGACATTTTCCAGTTCTATCACTTAATAAAGCACAGAGATCCAAAAATGAAGAAAAGGGGTGCACAAGGTTTTTTTACAGGCTTTGGAGAATTTTGCAGTAATTTGCCAACAGATTTTGTGTAGGTTTTATGTTCGCAAACACTCATCTGTTCACCGAAACACGTATGCGCTTTGGCCACGGGTGCGTCACGTGACGCGCACCTTCCGCCGAGGTTTTTGGGTGCTGTCTTTGACAAACGTTAACAGCAGCCGCATATAGTGCTACCCGCTGCACTGCCTAAAAATTATAGACGTTACGGTATGCTGTTATATGCTTTAGTTACTTTTTTTTCCACAAATAAGTCAAACATAGGCTTAATGTTGTCATAAAACAGAAGCAAAATATAGTCCTTGATTACACTTAAATAATACGCTCCCATTTATTTCTCTAAGATTAAGCCCATAGATAACAGAACTTTATAGGGACATCATTCTTTGCTAATTACCAGAAGTTATTTTGAAATTTCTTTAATTCTTATTGATTATTATATGCTACCCATTACTGGAACTCGCAGTACATAATTTCTTGACATCCCTTCCATTAAATGCTACAATAAAACCCATACTTCTTAAATTACACTTTCTCTCCTTCCACTGATCTGTTAAAGTGTTAACATGTTTAACAGGATGAAACGTAATTTTTCTTTAGAGACAGATATATATATAAAGTAATATAGTATATCTAGTATAAAAACGATTATACTATATATACTATCATATATATAGTATGTATGGGGTGTGTGTGTAAATATACATATAGTTATTCCAAAAACTTTGAGTTTTGAGAGACAATGGGATCTTTTCTGTAGGTGTTTCTAACTGTTTATACAGAAAACTTTACAGCTTAGAAATCTCTTGAAGAGGATGTCAGAAGGAGATCTTTTTTATTAAATTCTCTAGGCTTTTTCTGGCACTTATTTGAACTATTAGGATTTTTTTTTTTTTTTTTTTTTAAGGAAAAACAGGATTGTTGATTTTGGGCTAAACTTCCCCGAGCGCTACGTATAGTTGCAGATTCAGCAAAGTATTTTAGCACATGTCCGTGCCTGTTTCCAACACCATTTCAACCGGTGTTTCGCTTGGAGCCCGCATATTCCTTACACAATTAGAATACTCCGGCACCACAGGGCCGCACGCATTCTTGCATCCGTTTTGCCCGAACTATCCCTCTCCAAAAGGGAGTGCTCCACAACGCTGCGCCGAATAATAATTCTTACGGCCACAGCGTGAAGACGGAGGAAAAAAAACCATTCCTAGCAGCACGGGGGCCTAACTTTCCACCTCGGTGTCAGGGGGAGTGCTCTCCTATGTAAAATTAAACCTGCGTCTGTCTTTGTAACGTGGTTAAAATGCAGTTGTAGTGAAAGTTTTTTGCGGAGGGGTAATACCTGCAAAGTTGGGCAGACAGGCTTTGTTTATCCACACGCGTTCCGCAGCCGTCGCACCTCGCAATGCTTTCAAGCAGCTGCCTTTGCTCCCGAAGCATTTGCTCGTGTTGAATATTGCCGTTTTCTTTCTTTGGCACTTATGCTTAGTACTTGCTTCATTCATTGTTGTTGTTATTTGCGAAAGTAGCCTCTTACTTAAATTTTATCGTCATCATAAGCAAATCAAATCATATGCATTTCCATAACTTCAAACCGCTGCACTTAATGCTCATTTTTCACTCGCCGTTTGTTTAGTTTTTCGTCGGCATTTCGCGTGCTCAGGCCTCCTTTAGCGAGTGGGACGAGAAACGTCCTGCGCGCTCGGGGCAGCGGCTGGCCGAAAGCGACTTGGCGATAACCACGGCGTTGCGACTCCGGCTTAAAAACCCGACGAGAACTCTTTTTCACCCTTCAGTTCCATTTCTTTAAATAATAGAGCAGAAACACAAGGACTTGGAGTCAGATCCGGCACGATGGGCGGCTGCCGCTGCACTTTTAATGCTGGCACCGTTCGAGGCACGTCAGCGACCGTGGCTGTAATGGGACCCCGCAAGGCCTTCCGTGGCAGGGAGAAATGGACGCAGGCTGAAACCCTCATGTTATTCTGAATCTGTATTTTCATTTAGTTATTTTTGCTGTAATAAATAGGCAAAATTTTCAGCAGTGGAGAATTTTCCAGGTCCAACAGCAATGAAATCAGAGGTATCGTCTTAAACTACTCATGCAAAGCTCGGGATCCCGTTTTGCCAAGGCTGTGAGGCTGTTTGTGTCATTAGAAAAATTACATTTGTGTAACTGAAGGAGGATAATCGCACGTTTAAATTTGCTTATATATGTGAAAATTGGTTTGTGTTCATAGTTTTAACCGTTCCTCAGGCATAAAACTCCACATGCTCTTTCATACCGAAATGGCTTTGCAAGCAGAGGTTTTTGCCATACTGATACAAAGTTTGTGGATAATAATTAAAAATACATAAAAATCCATTTTATTTTCCTTTGGTAAATTATCACTAGTCCCTTTTCATGAGATTATGTCACTACATGTAGCACAGGGTATTTTTAATGGAATGACAAGTGTAAGACTTGATCACACGTTAGCACGAGTAAGAGAACTCTCTTCCCACTTGTATCAGGGGTGTGGAGGGCGATCAGAGCTCTGCAGGAACGGGCCTGTGTGGAACCAAAACCTGCCTTTTTGTGCTTCCTTGTGTCGTTTGAAAGAAATCTAGCCGGCATCAGAGCGGGGAGGTGATATTCATTGGTTCATATACATCAAAAATTTGATTTTGTCCTCCTGAACTGAAAAACTTGTGTTGCTTAAATCTCTGCTGCCTTCCCTCCTACCCAAACCTGTAAAGTAGTATGAGCTGCAAGGAAGGACACTGCAGTCCCATGAATTCTTTTAGTGAGTTTAATGAGCTTTGAATTAGGGCCTGTGGCAATCGTAACGCGAATACCAGCAGATCTTTTGCGATGCTCACTGTTTGGTAACAAAAATGCAGTTCACTTTGCGGTCAAAACACCAGTCTGCAACCTGGTTTGGATAATTTGATCACTTTTCAGATATTTTATTTTATTTGTTCAAAAGCTACACTTAAGTGCATGCGCCTACAGGGTTTATATAAAATAGGCGACGTCTACGATACTGAGTAATAGGGTGCAATAGATGAGCAGACTGAAGTGGTCAGTGCAAAGGCTCCTAGACCCACACCATCAGCAATTTGTGTGTCAAGGCTTGCGCTGCTGCTCCTAACTAAAATGCTAATGCGAGTACAACCATGACAGAATTTTAATTGGATCCCCTTTAGAAACCAATTAAAAGGGGTTTATTCCAGAAGCACTCCTGTCTTCCTTTTTTATTTGCTAGACCGCTATTCACAAATGCAAGGAGCTGATTAGAATTAACTTTATATTATTTACAAAGAAACTGAGTAGCTTGAGGCTGGAATCATGAATTTCGTCCAGTGTGGAAATGCCTAGTACGTTGTGGGTCTAAGAGGAAACAAATAACAAAAAGTATTGATTATGATGGGAGCAATGTCCCCAGAGCGTGTATGCATCGTTCTGCTCCCAGAGGTCATTTAGCTGGAACAGAGGTAACAGAAAAAGCAAAACCAGATGTTTTCTAAAATGATTAAAAACCTCTGCCACTCTCCATTTCTCCATGCATGCTCTCACAACCACATTTCTTCTTAAGATCTCTGCTACTAACACTTTTGTGGGGACTGTAATAGCCTTCCTGTTTATCACTTTTTCCTCCTTTGCTTCAATCTGTTAAAAATTACCACCAATTACATCTCCCTCCCTGCTCCATACACCATGCCCTATACCTCTGCAAACTTCTCCTTTATTAATACGCAAATGTAAACTTATCGTTTTCCTGTTGGCTTGGTAAGACTGATTTCTCACCCTCAAGACCTTTGGTAGGTTTCTCACCTGTGCCATTACAGTAAGCACGACACAAACGGCTCTAAACCACCTCTCGCGTTCCCTGTCGTTGGGACCGTAGCAGGTAACTTTGGACGTAGGTGTTTGCTTGGCACCCAGAAGAGCTTCAGCTGCTGTTTTATAGCAAATCAGTGCCAAAGGGACAGAGCGGGATCGGGCATCGTCACCTCTTCGTACCGCGGCCCGTGCAGAGTGGTACTGCACTCTCTGGCCACAGAACATGCTCTAGTCTTGTTATTTTTAATCTTTAACATCTTTCATGGGAGAGCAAGGATTCCCCTTTGTCTTCTTTTGAAGCCTTCACTTTAAAGCATTTTTTGCCCGAGCGCGGCCCCAGACAAACCAGAGGAATGTGCTCGGTAAAGCCCAGCAGTTGCCCAACGAGTTGCCACCGCACAGCAACACCGAGACCTCGAGTCCAGGAACTCAGAAGCGAGTGTCTCCAGTTGCAGACTGTTGCAGCCCTGGCACTTGGCCACCAGCCTGTGCCCGGGCTGTTTTCAGTTGTGCTGAATGTCAAAAGAATATGAGGATGTTTATTCCAGGTTTTGGGGGTTTTTTTCTGAGTGAGCAAGTCCTGCCTGTGGGGCTGCATTGAGGTTAAGTACATCTTTACTTTTTATTCTATAATTAGTGGAGAAGGGATCTGGTAATAAAAGAGGGGAAAGAAGAAAGGACGGAGCAGTGCAATGTTCACATGGCTTGGAGGTTTACTTTGGCAACGTTCACGAGCATGACGTGTACTTGCATCACAGGTGTTTTCCCAAAGCATCTCGGCTGCCTAGACAAGATGTAATGGCAGCAACTCCTCCGTGTGCTCCGTCCTGCTGGAGTAGGGCCAACGTTTTGCTTAACCACAAAATAACTCATTCAGAAAAAAAAAAGGGAAAAAGGAAAAAAAAAAAAACCACGCGGCACTCACAATTGTTTTCAATTACAAAAGTCATTCTTGGGGCCAGGATTATTCTGATTTAGGCTGTCAAAGTTCATTCCGTCATCGCAGAAAATATAATCCTGAAGCTCAAGTCCAAGGCAGAGGGAGAAGATCCAGCGTCTGCGCTGAGCTTTGAGCGAGCACTTTTAACTTTAGCTTCTCCCTTGCAGAATGGCAGCTGAGCTCCTGCCTCTCTCATCCTGTTCAGATCAGATCTGCTGGGAGTGTGACCTTCTGGGCCAGGGGATGGCTTTGACAGAGCCTCCTGTTGGCCCGTGTTCGTGGTGTTTGGGTCTGACTGACCACTTCAATAGCAATCACAGGTAGATTAACAAACGGTGTAAAACTGAGGACAGTAATGGGAACCGTTGTTGAGGCTCATCATGTTGCTGGAAATGACTCTCAAGCCCTTGAACGCAAATTTGTATGGGAACTTGTATTGTGCTGGGAATACTATCTCTGAGCTGTAGAAGAAATATCAACGTACTGAGAGAGTGCAGTGTAATCAGGTTGCTGTATTTCAGCTGAAACAGGCACTTTTTGGTATGCTTGTTGCTCTGGAAGCTGGAAACAAAGTCAAATGCTCTCCCTTGCTGTTGAATTGGGACCATTTGTAAATGCCTGGCACGCTGGTGACTGTTTTCTGAATCTGTTCCAGAAATTACATCAATCAACAGTACATGCTTATGCAAGAGACTTTAATTTGATTAGTGCTGGTGAGCTGGTTGAGTGATGATGACAGAGTTTATCAATTATTTGCAACTCATAATCTGATGTTGAAACAATCTTGCGTGAGTATCGGCGCGGTTATTTTCTGTGACTTTTTCACAGCTCAATTTCTGTAATTAATACGTGCTTACCGCCAAGCGAGAGATGGTTTGGGGCATAACCTTTTATGAAACAATGCGGGAAGTCACAGCAGCTGTTAATAACAGAGACCGACAGAAGGCTTTTGTAGAAAGGCAATATTAGTATTTTCAAGGGCTTGGATTTTTAAAAAATTATTATGCTGTGATCCTCAAAGAGGGTATTAGACAATGAAAAAGAATTACTATCACCATCTTTACTGTTTGGTATGCATTCATGAAAATAAACTCATCCAAATCATACAGAGAGCAAAGGCGTGATTTAGCAGACGTTTACTTTAACACAAGCGTTCGTGGCCATTTACACAGGGGTGCTGGGAAGCTCCTGGCGTTAGATGAAAGTTTGGATTTGCCCCACCAAAGCTCTGTTGTGGCAGGTTGGCTACACAATGCAAACTCTGCCGGCAGCTGAGCGCCGCGTCCTGCAAAGGGTCGAGGCGACCTTCGTCGGGGGTCGTTATGCCGAGCTGCGCTACCCGGCGCTCCCTCACCGCAGCAGAGCTGGGATGGATCCAGCCAGCAACACCAGCAGATCTTGACCACGCTCTGTGGTCTACAAACAGTCATTGGGAGGTCCTGTTTTCTGTTTTTAATGAACTTAGAAATCTGTACAATTAATTAGGACCTGAAACTGCAAATATATGTGGAATTTTACCCTGAGAAGTTGCCCTGCTGGCTTCAGGGGGGTGGTTTCATTAGGAAAGATGATAGCAGTGCACATGCTTATGTTATTAGGACCCTCAGCCTTTAATGAATAAAGTATGGCAGCCCTGTAGTGATATTAAATTTCATGTCATTACTTGTTCAGTGCATTAAGGGTAGCACGTAATTGCAGTGTCAAGAGGAAACAGTGGTTTGATATTAGTTTCAGCCCTTTGAATTCTGCCTTGCAACTCTAAAAAGTGAGGTTTACATGTAAGCAGGAGAATAAATGACAGACTAAAAACTCCTTTGCTTACATGTTGCAATAATGTTTTGTATGTTCCTGGGGAACTAGCGGTTAGGTCAGTAACTTTCCTATGCCATATCTTACAGAACCTCAGTGACGCTGGTAGAAGTGCTGCTTGTGCAGGATGAGTTTGAAGAAGAGCACATTCAAAAGAAAGGGATCTGTAGGGCTGATCAGGTGGCACATCTTCATCTTGAAACTGAAAGATAAAAGAAAAAGAACAGATGGCACATAAGCATGTGTTTCGCTTTAAAGCGACAAAGAGCAGCAACTCTGTACCAGGAAACTGTAATAAATTCCCCCGCAATATTACAGAGTGTCAGTCAAAAGCATCTAGCGTCTAGGAGGACAAGGCAGCTGTGGGAGCTCTTCTCACTAGACATGAAACAACTGAAGAGCTGGCAACGTAAGGTCTATGTGCAGTCATCAGCTTAGCTGCTGCTGGGGAAATATCCTCTACGCTTTGGCACCTGGCCCTCGAGGTTGCTGGCCAAGTGCAAGACAATTTACCACTGGAGTGAAGCTGTTTGCCAAATGGGATAAGCCCCTCCAAACTGAGCTCAGACTTTCTGACGTCTCCCAGTTCTGCCTGTGCTTAGCTAAGAGCTGCAGCTGGGACCTGGTTGAAGGACTCAGTAATGGGCAGTGGAATACGGAGAGCGTAGCTGGTGCCCAGGGAGAAGAACGCGGTGCCCGAGCATCCTCTCAACCTGAGTGCTGTGCAGATTTGCGACACGGTACATGCAGCACCCGCAACGCCTTCTCTACTCCTGTGTACTTAACCCCAGACTAATTGCTGTCTAATCTGCGAGGGTATTGAAGCCACAATATATTCTCTATAATATTGGGAATGATACGTTATTCTCATGGAGTGTTAATACAATATCATGCGTGCACATACAAGCCTATATACATGCACATACATATATAATTTGGGGGATTGATGCATGTTTCACAACGACTTGTTAGGATCATTTGGCAGAACAAGGAGGAAAGGGTAAATAAAAGCAATCTCCCTTCATTTTAAAGAAACTGCTTTGGAATCAGACACATAATCATACCCTTTACTTTTACAGCTTTATCTTGTTTGAAAGAAGCATGCAAAACCAACTGCGTAATACTCATTTTCTCTTTCCAGAAGGGAGAGTTGACACTCCTGGGATTTCAGCCTGTGGTAAGGCTGTTGTAACCCTGAGGCTTAAATCACAAAGCCACTAATACGCTTCGATCTGCTACACAATTTTACTGTCCCAATGGCTGGCTAGCAGTTTGCAACCGAGAATTAACATGATATGGCTGCTTCTGTTATCCCTGTCATTTATGTATGGCTTCTTTTGTTATTCCCGTCATTTGTTAAAGCAGCAGGTATTGCTCTCCATATCAGGAGCTAGGGTTTGGATCTGGGCATGCGTTTTAATTCTAAGCACTCCCAGAAGCTTGCAAAGCATGCTTCTGTAACCCTGCTCGTTTTGTAACGTGCCTCGAGTGGCATCTCTCCTACGTTACCGTATACTGCAGGCTTGTAATGGAAACATGGCAATGGTTGTTGCTTTGTACCCATCTTTCTTGAGAGAAGGAAGGGACGGATTTGAGGAGGTGAGCTGTTGAGGAGCAGTGGTTCTCCTCCTTCCCTGGAAAACAGCTGGAGAGGGGACAGCCCTGTCCCAGAGTCCAGGGCTGACGTCGCTTCAGTGCCAGCTCACCGGCACTTTTGCTTTTGTCTGCCAGATGCTCCTTTTCTGGCACTGATCTGTCTAGTGAGGGACAACAGGCTGAGACCAGGAATAAAGCCTCATTTCTTTGCTTCTGGCCGATTGCTAAACCGGCTCGCTGGTGCTCCGAGTGCAGTTTAAACAGGTGAACAAGCATTGGGGTACTCGGCACTCCCCTTTTGCCTTGAGCTGCAAGTTTCCACAGTTCGTGTGTAATTAACTGGCTTCAGAACAAGAAGTCTCAAGTGAAACTGATTTTAACGGGAGGTGAACTTGCAACGGGCGTTGAGATTTCTGTGCATCCGGGCTCTGAGGTTGTTCCGTCATTGTGAGGAATAAGTTATCTCTAAAGGCTAACAGCAAATTCAGGGCTCTGCTGGCCTGTTTCTTCTAATATTCAAAACAGAGAGAAGTGCTAGAGCCAGTTTTCAAATTGTACGTGTCCTTGGCTGCAATGGAAAGCAAATATCCATCAGCCTGATACCGAACGCTGTAGAACCAAGGGGGGCTGTCAGGGCCTTATACACAAAGCAGTCAAGCTGTTACTGCGTGAGAAAACAAGGCATATATCTGCGCTTGTGTTTGTAGGATAAAAACCTCATGTTTGGGAACCTTATCTTGACATACCTACATGCTATTATTTTGATTATTTTATAAGGAATTGAGGATCCAGGTCCAAGTAAATTTGAGCAAAGTATTAAATGGATCTGTATCCTTACCCAGTTAGATATTTAAAGAAGGCAACAGACCTCACGCCAGGCATTTGATCTTCTCCAAATACTCCAGAGTTGTGCAACAGAAGGAAACAATCTTTTCGGATTGAAGCCTGATGGAGAGGAACAAAACAAAAAAATTAGAATTAAAGCTTTTCCAACTGATTCCTTTATAACAAGCTGTGAAATATCATTGCTCTCACTGCCGGTCACGGTCATCTTCTAAAGCTCTTATACGTTGAGATAAGTTATTTTAGGTAAGAATTTACATTTGGCAGCTAATACCGAACTGCAATTGCATAGAGAAGGCCTTCAAGCACTTCGGCACTTCACGTCTACTTCTGCACCTGACTACCACAACTGACCCCACTTAGAAATGTCAATACAGAGACGTGCAGCTTCCTAACTACTCTGCGGTAAAGTTTAATAACTCTAAAATATAAACAGAGCTGTTCTTTGGGTTTGGGGTGGTTTGTTTTTTTTTTTTACATGAACATAAACCAAAAACTGTGTAACGTATTACCATAGCTAAAGAGGAAACATTGCACCAAATTCTGTCTTCTAACTGATGTCAGGAGTGCAGTAAATATGGCAAAGTAAGTGGGATCTGTGAAAACAAATTCAATCTTCCTTGCAGCCACCATAAAAAGCTCTTGAAGGGTGATGAAATAAATTAAGAATAAAGAGTATCCCCTGGTAACTTTAACTGCAGAGCGAAAAGGTGGTAACTCACTACTGTTACTACGAAGTTTTTACCCATACAGCTACTGTGGACTTAGATAAGATCACATAAGCGTCAACTGAAGTGCCTATTGCATAATTTAGGCCGAGATATTCAACCACAACTAAAACCATCCGCAGGTCAGACCACACCGGGACTCTGTGGGGTGTTGGCAGTGCTGGAGGTCCCACTGCAGGCCCAGAGCTTACGGGGACAGCCTTTTCCTCAGAGCCTCTGAAGCAAACGCAGCTGCTGTCGCAAAGGAGCGGAGAGAACATAAAAAGTGAGAAATCAGACAAATTTAGGCCTTGGCGCGTACGTATTACGTGCAGCTTTGTATGACGAGCAACCAGAAGAGCACACGTGCTGCCAGTGCAGCGTAGCCTGGGAGGATGAGCAGAAACTTGGGGTCACTTCTCAACACATCATTTCCATGGGCATCCCTTGGCGTCCCGGTGCAGATGAGCCTCGCTGCTCAGTATACACAGTCGATTCTTTATGCTGTGTGTGTTTCAGATGAGTAATTCTATATCTATCGTTCACGGCTGTTACAGAAGACGGCAGCTTTTTAAAAATACGAACTTGCATTTTCTGTAGGAGAGCTTTTGTTTGTTTTACTTAGGTGGCTGTATCTTACAAGTTAGTAGAATAAACAGAAACTTTTTTATTCCTGGAAACTGTCTTCAAGTTTGAAGCCAGGCCAAGAAAGGAAGGAACTCCAGGGTCTGTGACGCTCAAAGATATCTGTAAGTCTGTGTTTAAATGCATACCTGTTAACTCTATTTATATACGTAATTTTTATCTCTTCTACCAAAAAGCTAGTAACTCTAGAATGGTCCTAGATAAGACCCTAGGGAGGACTTAAAAATAGGAGAGGAACTGTGGAAAAGAGAAATTTGCTAATAGTGTAGCCCTTGTGTTCAGCTGGAGCTCCGGCGAGAGGGGAGAAATCTCCCTCCGTCGCTGTGTGCGGACGGTGGGACGAGCCGTGTGCTAGAGGGGCCAGGGGAAACTGCCTTCACCTTGTGCCAAAGCAATATGTTATCACTGAAACCAAGGAAAATAAAGGACTCTTTTGTTCCGAACTACCTTCGCTGCCCCAGAGGAGGAAGGTTTTATGGCTGCCCTGGAGGGATAAGCTTTCAGCCTAACGGGGAAATCGCCATGAATCTCTCTAGCGAGGGAGAAGATGCTGGAGGGTGGGTGGCTGCGGCGGAGAAGGAGCCGTGTGTTCCTGCACGCCGCAGGTCGGTAGCGTGGGGTTTATGGTTTGAAACAATCACAGTATAAGCTTTTGTCTTGAGATTTGGAAAAGCGTTCACACCGATGTAATCACAGCGAACTAATACGAGTTATATTATCTTGGGCTGCGACTGAATCTGACCTCAGTGTGTTTTGCTTCCAAGTAGGAAAGGCATAAGAATGATTAAGTACCCAAGAGTTCTTGTGAATTATGTTTAAAATTAAAGATACTGCTTCTACATAATGACTTACGTGCCTTGTTTTGCAGACATATGGTTCATTCTCCATGTGTTATATCATGAAAAATGTGGCTTGTAACTGTGCTGTGAAGCAAGATGTTTGCGATTATAAACATGAATTACTTCATTACATCAGTTTTTTCTTTTTAAAAAATAAAGTAAATGGGAGCTAGTAGAGTATCCTCTGACTATGGACAGTGACAAGACCATGTTTTACGTATGTATGTATTTATAAATATGTGTGTATATGTACATGTGTGTGTATATACGTACGTAGCATTCGCAGACAGCAGGATGCAGGTGTCTCTTTCTGAGTCCCAGGAGCTGGATGTATATCCTGAAGGCGAGTAGGTTTGAGGAGGAGATGATTGGTACGTAGGCTTCGTAAGGCTGGAAAACTGCACCAGCAGTACAATAAGTTAGCAAAAAAATATTCATAAGGAACAGCTTGTCTAAACCACAGCAACAGCTCTGTAGCTTTCCAGGTGACAGGTATGATTTCATGGATTTTCCACATGTCACTCTGAAACCCAAAGGAGCCCAGAGGGCTGCTAACGAAACTGATCCCGTTTTCCTGGAGAAGCCTGTTCCAGGAGCACTCAGCGCTGCCGACACTGGTGTCAGGAGGATCATGAAGTAGGAAACATTTATTTTGTAAGCATGACCGAGTCTCGCGTGCTGCAGGAGCGCTACTTTGGGGGCTGGAAGGGCAGTAGGACACGGTCCTTTCTCAGGTTAGCAAAAATGGGCTAGAGGGACCCAGACCTCCTGAGGCTGCGAAAAGACACCAGAAATCTGACAGGAAAGACATCTGCTGTATCTCATCATCTCGAGCTGCTAGAGAAAGCCCAGAGGAGCTTCGGAGATTTGGCAGAAAAGGTAGATAAGATGCAGCCAGGCATGTTAGGATTGGAATGCAGTGCTTGGCCCTGGAGATGGGGAAGGAATCAGAAAGCAGATACATCATTTCTTGAGATATACTTCACCTCTCTCTCTTTGCGTAATGCCTCAGTGAGTATTCGTGATGCTGGAAACTGTCGGTATCTTGAGGGTTAGTTGCCTTTCTCCTCTTCTTGCTGGTGAAACACACAGTCACAAGTAAAAGGTCGGTTGTTTGGGTTACTCTAATAACAAGGAGTGTTACAACCCACACTAACGAACTTCAGTGTGAACCATTGTTTTCCAAAGAGTCTCAGCTGCACGAGCTACAGGAGGATCCTAAATAAATATAGGCACCAACAGGACTTATATCCTGTTTTTAAGGTTTGCAACCCAGCCGATTAAATGCAGTGTGTCCATCTGAACAAACTGCTAAGAAACACGCTAAGACCAAACCCTAGGACTAAAGTAATTTGATGTCTTTTTCAGTCATATTTTTGATAAAATCCTTTGTGTATTTTGGTCATGAAGTCTTGTCCCTGCGCTGTTTAAACGGGCCCAGGAGACTGAACTAACCAAGGTGAAATCAAAGCACATAAAGTTGCAGCCTAAAGCAAGTCCAGGGTAGTAGTTCTGTTCCTTTCCACAAAGCCAATCAGTTTAACTCTGAATAAAACATTTTCACAGCTTTATATGTTTTTTCTCCAAATGAGGGCAAAATCTACAGGTGAGAAGACATTAAAGATTAGACTTGCATTATCATCAATATTTTATTTTAAAATAGTTTTTGTAAGTATCTTTTAAGCCTGGGGGTTTTTGGCAGTACATTTAAGACTGTCTATGCAGAAATACCTGAACCAAAGATTCACCTTATGTTCCATATATTTAGGTGTAATTGTATTATCTCAACAGCCAGGAATCTCTTTGCAAGTATTCTAAAGGAATTAAAGAACTACTGAGAAATGAAACAGATTTGCTCTTTGAGCACCAAGAAATAGCTTGACAATTAAATTACTTTTAACTGTAAATTTAAAAACCAAAACCATTTCCTTTACAGAAACAAGAACAACAAAAAGAAATATCAGATGATTTTGTTATCCTTTCAACGAACAAAACATTGCCTAGCAAATTCGTGCTGAGTTCCTGTTGTTTTGTAGTAATAAGGGAATCAGTGTTAGAATCGTGGCTCAACTGATCAAACAAGAACGACTGGAAAAGTTCTTTGGCAGAGATCAGCCTACACAGGAACTTGGCCTGGGTACAGTGAAAATACGCTACAGATGTATAAATTATGCAGGTTGGGACAATGCTGGTCAAAACCTTCTATACTCGAGTCATGTGGGAAAGAAAGTCTAGACATCATAGATTAACTTACTTCATCTAAAATCATGCAATCTAGAAATTGCCTAAAACCACATCTGCGCAAGTACACATACAGAATTTTGTAACCGGTTACGTTAACTAGATGTTCAAATAGGGAACGACCGAAGAATTTTAGCCAGTTGGCTCTATTGGTATTTACCAAGCTTACTTATAATTTTAGTTATGGTTACAGCTTTTTAAGCAACCAATGAATTAAGCCAATCAGACAGTCAAAAACAGTCTACATTTTATTACAGAAAGTAGCTTGCAATCAAGTGTAAATTGTTACAGTCCTACATTTTCATAGTTGCAAATAAACCTCACCAAACGAGAATCCAAATTCCTAGTTAGTGGCACCCAAGGTCAAATTGAAATAATTTGATATTTTTAATAATTTTAGCTAAGGACATAGGCTTTTCTGCTGGGGAGACAAAGTCAGGGTGGGAAAGGAGTAACGTAGGAGTGTTCGGTCACTCTTGGGAAAGAGAGGGAACAGTGCACGGAGCTACAGTCATTTGTGGAAGGCAGGAAAAATTGGAGATCTGATGATGAGACAGGTTTTTTATATTATATGTTACATATAAATCCTTAATATATTATCTATATGTTTCTAAGAGCTTTGGAGTTAAACTTTCTCAGCTGTGCCCCTTTTGATAGTTGTGGGTACGGGGTTTGCGAGGTTATGCCATGTCCATGCCCATTGCAGAGAGTCAGGTCAGGATCGCCCCTTTGGACCTACATGCTCAGTCCCAAGTGGAGATTTTAAGGGGTCTAAAGACATTGCCAAGGGAAAAAAGATGTTCAACAGCAGAGTACAGGGAGGACAGAGCGAGAACTCCCACATCTGCTCAAAACTCCCGCAGGTCTGCCTGTGCTCTGTGTCTGCCCAGGAAAAGACTTTACCTGGACAGCCAGAAACTGGCTTGCATTTGGGCATCGTCAAAGAACCACGTACGGACAACGAGGCCGAAGTGGCTTGGCCAGCAGCCAGCACGAAAGCAGTGCAGATAGGAGCTGTGCCAGCATTAGCTGCGTTGCAAGGCAGCTATTTAGGAAGATGACAACAACTTTTCCAGGTACCATCTGTTTGCTTCCTTCTGGGACAAAGCCATCTCCCCCCGCCCTCCGCACGCAAATCCATGCTCCGGCACACTCAGCACATTGAAGGCTTCATGTGTTACACTCAAACCTTCCTTCACGGTCCCAGCTCTTGCCACCGTCGGTGAGGTTAGCCACTGCCCTATCCTCTCTTCTCGACGCTTCCCTGCTCGCTTCCTTCCTTTCCAGGCAGCACGTTTCGGCCGTGCCTCGCGTGATCTCCCCAGCTGAGCCCCCGCGAGCCGCCCCGCCAGCCCCTCCCGCGCAGGGACCCGGCACCCGGCAAGGGATGCGCAGCCACCTGCCTCGCCGCAACGCCTCCTACACCTGGGCTCCGACACTGAGAATAACAGCAGTTACCTTAGTAGTAGACTAACACGTAGTTACCTTCTGCTTGCCGGGCTAGCGTCGCCTTTATCTGTTTTACTCGATGCCCGCCTGCTCCGGCTGCAGTGTGCAACTCCGTTGAGGGGGGCCAGGGAGGGGTGTCTGTATTTACCCTCTGCAGCAGCTTTCTCAAGATTGCTGTTCAGTCCAGACCAGAAGAGAGTATTGATACCAGTTCTTCCCAATGTTTTAGTCCCTAAACGATTGTGTGCTTTAGATATCCTACGCTATAACACCTTCGTAATCACGCTCCTTATGCCTTTCAACAACGTCCCCGCGGCGCTGGCCGCTGTCACAGCACACACCGAATTCGCGGCGCTGGACATGGCTTGGATCAAGTTGATGCAGACTATGCCCAGCCCTGGACTCCGCTCCTCTTGCACTGCAAACACAAATTCTCTCTCAGGTACACAGTTAAGTTTCAAAAAAACAACACGCTACCTGAAAAATAATTTCTTTCATTTTCAAGCATAGTGGGGAAGGTGTTTGCCAGGCTCCTTTGGACCAGTTTCCAGCTAATCTGGCCTCCACAAATACAAATATGAAACTGTTTACATGTCTAGACTAAAGCTACATTTTTAATTGAGAGGTTTTACTAGCAGTCGTGATGGATGTACCAAATTTTGACCAAACGTCTGGAAGAGAACTACACTAATGCCTGTCTTGGGTGGCAAATGAACATAGGAGGATAAAAAGTAGCAGAGGGAAGGAGGGATGTATATACAAGGGATGGCACGGTCTTTCAGAAGGCAGCAGAGAAACAGATTCCTCCAGTATTTTTCTATATTGAAAAAAAAATAAACAAACAACAGGATTTTCATGAAAAGAAGTGACTTAGCTCACTATACTGACCATGCAAGTAAGAATAACAGGCCGTTACTGCCATCAGTTAAATTAGACTTTGTATGTTTGTGGTGTAGAGAGTGTGATAATGTATATCACACTTCAGCAGCGATAATGTACGCTGAGGCTCAGTATGGTTTCCTGCAAAGTCAGCCCAGGAAAAAATACACTTAAGGATACAGAGACTGTTTTACCGGGAAAACATTTTAAATGTTGTGAAGCTTTAGTGTTCGGGTTGTTAATGCATCCTTAAATGAAATGTTTGTTCAACTGGAAATGAAGCATTTGTGAGAGGATTTATCATAGAAGACGCTGAGTGTTTACAGTTTGCTTTTTAATTGAATTGAAGTATGAGAACGCAACTTACAGAATATATTGAAGTGTCCAGTGGGAGAAAACTTAGATCTGATTTTTCAAGTGCGTGTATTTTCAAGATGAAGTCCAGGTTTTCAAGTCACGCGGTTGGAAAATAAGAAACACACCAGTGACAGACATCATTTTCCAGTTGGTTTTCCAGCTAGCTGTAACTTGCCTCCCCTTCCCGGCTCCTCGTGCCCCCCGCGCAGGTGCCAGTCAGCGTGGCACTGCTCCCCCCAGCAGCGCTCGGGCATTCGGCACTATCAGCCCTGGCGCTCGTCCCCTGCGCCGCTCCGGTTCCCCTGTGTGCCCTGGTGGCAACTGCTCCTCCGATGACCGCCCACCGTGAGCCACCCACAGCCGTTGCGTTGCGCTGGTCGGTTCCTGGGCTTTTCCTCCGCTCATCAGAAGGAGCTGGATGAGCTCAGCAAGAACCTGGACCACGCTCTCCGTCACCCCTCTGGCTCGCGGAAACCAGCTCCGTATTACAAGGGATAACCATGGCATATAATTCTTTTCACGAGTTGCTCAACCTTTGTTTTTGAATTGTTCCAGTCCTTGTCCCGTGGTGTTTTACTGGGAGGGTGTTCAAGAACTTTTCTTCTTTGATGGCTCATTTCCATCCAGTTTATGTGTATTTGCTATACGCATGTGTGTATATATAGTCGTCTAGCTTAAATGGTTCTCATATGTTCCTAATGGTTAGCTCACAGTGTATTTATGGAAAGCAGCTATATTGCTTCTCAGGCTTTATTTTAGTAGGCTTAACGCAGCTAGTGTCTTCCAGTCTCTGTCATAAGACAGATTCTTCTGCTCTTATGCTTTTTTTTTTTTTTATAATTTGAAATAATCTTGCTTTAATAGGAAATTTCTGTTACCTCGCTTCAAGGTACAATCCAACTAATACTTCAACAATTACACTAATACTTATTTATTTCTGTCCAAAATATCTCAGTTGAAATACACTAGGCTCAACTCGGATTCTTCCACAGCTGCATTCAAGTGGTTTAGTTACGCCGTGATCAACTAATATCCCAAGCTTTTTCTCCTCTTCTGCCATTTAATTTGCTGAGTTCCAAGCTCAAGGCAGAAATTCTTGCTCTCAGTTCCAGAGTACCTGTTTTTGCCAAATTTCATCCTGTTTCTATTTCAATATGCAAGTTATAAATTCTTCTTTATCCTCCTCCTATTGATTATGCCTCCCAGTTTTCGGGCAACATCATATGTTGTTAATATCCTCCAGGTCTTTGTGCCAAAATCGCTAGTGAAGATATTAAATGATGTTAGTTCCAAGAATAGTTCCTGAAGAACTCAATAAGTTACCTTGTTCAAGTTGGATATTCTTATTTTATTACAATACAAGCTACTGGACCTGCTACTGCCCCTTAGCAACACTTAAGTATTTCTGGAAAGAGAGACTTATCTTGAGTTATACAAGGTTTGTTGATGACTTCAACATAAGATTTTACCTCTAAAATCATAAATAAGCACTTCCTCAAAATAATAAATTACAAAATCCTAACAATACAATGGGTTTTTCTGAGTTAGTTGAGACAGGGTGACTATGCTGGAGACACAAACAAACCAAGAAGAACATTAGTCATCAACAAAAATGTTACTTGTAGTTGAAATCTGCCATCCTTGCAAGTTTGTTTAGATCCTGCAATACTTAATCTTTTCATTATGAATCTCAAAACTTTTCCAGGTTTCCATCTCTGACAAACCAAAGAGGTTTGTCAGGGTTCATGAAAAATTACAACCTTTTGATAATCTCAGTTGGGTTTGAATTTCAGTTTTTGGGTCAATTGAAGCTTCTAACAGCTTAAAATTTAAGGGGAATGAATTCATGAGAATTTCAGCTGACAATGGAAGTGTGTTATTCTCCTTCCTCTCTTCATTGTGAATTGAAATGAGCAGTAAAAGGAAAGAGTTTTGACAGAAGTCTTTCTTCACCCATTCACTAAGTTAGTGGTCGTGCTACCTTCTGCTGGAATGAAGGAGTCACAGCAGCAATGAACTTTGCAAAACCTGATCTGCATCATCTTAGGATGGAGAGGGAGTGGGCTGCCTTTTTTAGGGGATGAAGTGTATCAGTGATATATCTTTTAACTTTGTAGGCAATGAATAAATCATGAAAAAATAAGAGGTGCTTTAGTTCTCATCGGAAAATCATTAATGTACTTTGGAGTATTAAAGACATATGTCCATCAAGCTAAATGGGTCAATACCACATAAAGACCTGGCTCAAGTCTGAAATGTCACGTCTACCTTTACAGAACGCAGTTATATGTGAGCTATATAATCCATCTCTTTCTAAAGGAAGAGCTCTCCTTAGCAATCCTTTTCATTCCAATTCACTATTTAAATCTTGGTTATGATTTTGTTTTCTGACTAGTTAGTATTAGATAAAAATTTGCCCGAAGAGTGTCGTGTAGGTTCAAATATATACATCCGAGCTAATGTTTTCTGATAATATACATTGCTTTGATGGCAACCGGCAACCATTACTGTAACACATTTGGGATTGTGGAATAGTCATTACTGGCACCAAAAGATGCATTTGTAAACCACAAGACCTTCATATTATAGTTTCTCTAAATCATTTTTTAATGTTCTAGATGGCTATTGGAACAGCTGTAATCAAAGAATGAAATGTAATGTAGGAGTCGTATCGTAGAGATGTAAGAATTCTTGATAGTTGAGTAAATTGATCTGGCTGCTGTATCCATCAGTTGAAGGTGACACTCTGAGTTTAGTTTTTACTCATTTGTAAGATAATGGGTTTTTTCTAAACATATTTTTTTCACCTGCACTGTATGAAGGCAACTAGCAAACAAAATGGCCCAGTCAGAAATTGGAACCATCAGAATCCCACAAGCAGAATTTTCCAGGTATTTTATTACAAAAACCCTAAACAAGGCTGAGTGCTCCTCAGGGGAGAAATATTGGAAACGGAAAACCGATGCAACTGAGATGCGTGTGAGTTTAGTTCAGCTCTAATCCTAATACTGTGTTAACCAATGATGTCAATGTCTCTCATCCAAAGGCTTTTACCATTACGCATGGGTATAATCTGACACTCAAGAAACAATTTTTTTGTATGAGGATTGGATTCTTAGGATGACATTTGCCCTATGAAGAAGACAAGCATAAGCGTTAGGCAAGACTTAAGTGCCATTTTGGCCTTTGAGAAGGAAATTTAATTGGTGCCCGGTCCTCGGGTACCCAGGGAGAGGTCTGGGCAGCAGGAGCAGAGCCAGCATGTGGATGTGCTTTAACCAGCAATCCTGGGAACGGACCAAACACCAGGCTGCCTTTGAAGGGTGGTCTTTTAATAGACCTAGATGGTTTCTTACTATAAGGGATTATTTAATAAAATCTGATCTCCTGTAAAATCGTTCATTAGACATTTTGAGGTGTCGATCTTTGATAGCTATGTCCTGCAGAAGAGGCATGCAGTTGGGTTATGGAAAGGATTACACGCCTCAGCTCCTCCAGCAGCCAAGGGCCAGCCTCAGGGATCCAAAATTCCCTTCCAGAGCTCCCTGAGAAGCCAGGTTTCAAGCCTGCAGGAAATTATGTTTTCCTCAAGTTTAGCTTGAGTTAAATCAAAACAAATCCAAATCTTTTCTTACCAAAGCAGCTCTCCCAGCTGCTCACTGGAGTAGTCATTCTTACACTATTTTGTTGCTAATGAGTCATGTTTTTTGTAATGTCTACATCTCAACTAGGAATTAATTGCCATAGCACTGGGGAACCGCACTTCCAGGGAGACACAAACCTCTGTCTTGGTTTCAGTGGAAACGTGCTGAAACTGAGACTCTCCAACAAAGCATTTCAGGCCCAGCCTTTTGGTAGATATTTTTGTCTGATTCTGTTCCTGTGTTCACATCTGCGTTTGAATTCCCATCTGAATTACCCTATGGCTAGTATGGCACAATGTTGTTTTAACTATTATTCTTTACTTGAACCACTGTTACCTCCAGAAGAACCAACTATGTCCATGAGCTAAGACAGCGCTAGAGATGGTCTCTGTCCCAGAAACTGGACCCCATAAGGTGAGACCCCTGTAGTATCTGATCAAGATATATTTCATCCCATATGGTTTCCTCATACCTTGATACTTATAATCTAAATTTTTACATGAGGGCATGAGTTCCAAGAGCATGAGATAAGCTGTGTTCCTACAAAGACTTGTCCTATAAGGTGCTAAGAAGCGCCCATGAGCTCTCAAAATATAAGTAGTACACAAAATTATGTGGCTTGTACACAGGTATAGAGCAAATCAATGGCAGACCCGGGAGAATGTCAAGTTAGGGAAAAGTGAGGGATTCCTAACTCGTGCTGTCTCCACCACTTGCCCTGAGCAGGCAGGACAAACTCTCAAACTTTCCCATCTGCAAACCCCTGCGAGGTCAAGTGAGGGAGACAACCACTCTGTAAATTAGGAATTAATATAAGTATCAAAGAACATAAACAACTGATTGTCCTATGCAGTACATTTTGGTAGTCTGGGAATAAGAATAGTCTTTCAGCACCAAAACGGGTATGTATTGGTGACTGCACAGACACACAGAGCTAGGGGAATATAGGATTTCCAGCACTGAAATAAGGAAGACAACCATCTACTTACAGATAGGGGGAAAAATTGATGCATATGGCTGTAATCTGGGGAAATATTTCACTGTAATCTAATCTAGGACTAATTCAAAAACAAAACAAAACAAAAAAAAGAAACACGAAAAACTGCATCTGTTATATTAGCACCTTTTTTTTTTAAATACTATCTAGCAGCTGTGTAGAGCACATGACACAGTAATACATGTCTGTGACTGCTCAGGGTCGTACCAGAGATGTTGGCCCCCAGGCTCTCTTTGCCCCCTGGGTGTTGCAGAGCTGCTGCCCCCTTGTCCCAGCGCCGCTGACGCGGGCTCCCTCCCCGTCCCTCCCGAGCAGCTGCGGCAGCGCCCGCACGGCCTCGTGCCCCACCGCAAAGGAGCACGGCGGCCAGCGTCCCCTCTCCCCCGGGCTCTTGGCCAAGGCAGTCAGGCTAAAGACGCTGGAGGTGATTAATCACGTTCTGGTTTCAGAGGAGGAGGATGAGGAGGCTCAGCAGCGCAGCCTTTATGCATGTGATGCTCGGTGAACCCAGCAGGGAAGGCGGTATGGGTAGAAGAGCTAATGCCATGATTTTCCAATTCTTTTTAACTTGCGGGATCATAAGTGTCTTCCTGAGCAATGGGCATGTAGGCAGATCCGCACTCAAGCTAAGCACGCACATGAAGGTCAGGAACTAGGCTGCGTACCTTGCTCAGCATGGAGATATCTTGATTTCATCACACATCGCCTCTGCTTTATTTCTCCTCTACCGTTAGTTCGCTGCAGCACCGAATGCAAAGATGAAAATGCCACTTGCAACTGCCACTGCAGTTATTAGCAGTATATAGCGATTAGTACAATAATTTGATAAAATCCCATCAGCTACTACCGGGCCTTTTGGTGACGTGGAAACTGTTCTGGATCAGATCTGCCTAAGGCTAGCGTGATACCGGCAATGCTTTCGCAACCTCAAGGGCTGCCACAAAATCACTCATCTCCATCAAAAGCCATTGCCATCTTCAAGATAATGTTTTCTTTCTGTCTGACTTTTCGTCAAGCAAAAAGCTTAGCCGTGGCATGTTAGAAATACAATGAATGCAATTTAGTTTAGACCCTGTGATTAAACTTAATTCGCTTCAGAAGCAGCTGCTTACACCGGTTAATTATTCCAATCTGAAACGGGAATCAATACCTTCTGCCTGAGGCAAACGAGAGCAAATCTCACGCTCTGTCTGAGGAAGAACAGAAAAAAGGTTGTGAACTTCATCACACCTCAGATGTGATTGCACAAGCATGTATTACTCTCACACGGTAATTTTTAATACACTTTTGTAGAAAATTCAGTAATTAAAAAGGATTTTCTTCTTGCTTTGCAAAAGAAATTGATACGTGTTTGTGCAGTGTGCAAAAAAAAAAAAAAAAAAAGCAAGAAAAAATAATACCAAGTTTGTGCTTAACTTAGAGCACTTTCTTGGAGTTGAACCCTCAGGTAACCGACTTGCTGAAGGATGGGCCAGATCCGTAAAGAAAGAGATCATTTACAGGCTCCTGAAATTCTATTCCATTAGCAACAGATGGTAAACACAAATATATAAAAAAAAAAAAAAATATTTTTGCAAGTACATTCGATCCTGCCTCTTTAACTTTTTACAGAGCTGCTTCACATGTCAGACTTTCCAGAGGAAAGAGCTAGGCTAGATCAGCAAGTTCGCTAGACAGGCGTTCTGTAACTATATATGGATTTAAAAAGAAACTGAAGCCACGGGAGGCTTGAATAGTAATATTTCACAGCTATGAATTAGCAAGAACTAATTGAGCTTCTTTCCATGAATTAGTGCGCCCAGAGATTTGAAGCAGAATTGTTTTATTCGAGGGGAAACTGAAATGGAGGTGGGTGCCTTGGCTGCGCCGCGGCCGGGCGCGTGGGACCTGCCCCTTCCTTGCTCCCCCGTTCCAGCGTTCCCAGCCCCGCCGAAAGGAGACCTGCTTAGGAACAGCAGTTGTTTCGCTGATCAGCTCTGCCAAGCGCTGAAAATACATTTTAAAAGCAACAGCTCTGAAAGGGATCGGTTGCTTTCTGCAAACGCCGTGGACTGTTTAGACATATAATTAATGTAGTCTTGCACTTACGGAAACTTGGCCTTTCTGCTTGGGATGGTTTTGGCTAAGGGTGTGTTCTTGCTGCCTTTTTTTAAGGAAGGAATGGCTTGTTATTTATTGCCGAGCGAAACGGCAAACGCTATTAATATTGTAGTGCTGACAGAGAAAGCATTTTCCCAGTTTGCTGTTCTTTTTTCTCTGTCCCTTGAAACGCTTGTTCTCTTTCCATAAACAGATGCAAACAGACCAAATGTTTCCTGCAAAATAAGTCAGTGAGTACAAAGTAGCAACAGCAGGGTCATCTTGTTGATGAAACGACGTATTTTATTGTATGTCTGCGCACGTCAACGTATAAAAATTTCACCGAGACGAGACGTTTCTGTGTAAAGGTGTTTGCCTGCAGCCCATTTCATGCTGTGCTGTATAAAGACGACAGGTATTCAGGCGTGAACTGGCGAAGCAGAAAGTTTTTGGCCTCCCGTCTCCCCAGCTACACCGTACAGCGCAGGTTTTTTGCTCGGAGACTTGCAGCTACAAAGCCCTTTTGTGACTGTCGGTTGCGGCGGTGCTGCCCTGCCCTGCCCGGAGAGCAGAGCTCCGCAGGGGATGGGGATGCTGGGGGGGGGGCCTGAACAAGATCACCGAGCCCGCACACGCCAAAATTGCTATAATTTGTCAAGCTTAAGAAAAAAAATAAGAGTTTGGGGATACATATCTTTGACGGCTCTCGTAGCCAAACGTCTGATTTGGGGCAGGCTCGCCCTCCCCCCAGCGTACCGAACAATGCGTACCACATTTCAGGGCAAAATGAGTTCAAGCCCCTGGCACAGCTGACCTTTAAAGCGAAAATGCTTCGCAATCCCTGACTAGTCGAAGCTGCCACAACTGTCAGAGACACACGCTGGGAAAACTGAACATGAGCGTTTCTCATTGCTATGAGAAGAATGATATGATCTCAACCTGATATTTTTCGTTCATTTTTTTGTGCTGGATGTTTACTGAAGCTCTGTCTTTCCTAGCTGATGCTTTAAACACGGCATTATGTCGCCTAGAGGGTTTTTTTTTCCCTGATATGAAGAATATGGCAAATAGTCGAGTCTTTATTCCTTCAGTTTATCCCTGCTTCCTACCCCAGGAGCACTGGAACTGCTAGCAGCTACCTAGCGTTGGAAAACATAGGTATGACAGGAGCTGCAGGAAAGAAAGGAGACTAGGCTGGTAGAGGAAAACGCTGCCGTTGCAGCAGGCTCGGGAGCCTATAGTGAGTTATATTATGCAACCAGAGCTCTACAGCTTTATTTCCTGGTCACATGAGCTTGAAGCCACAGTACGGTAATTCAAAACATTGGTCAGAGGCAAGAAATGTAAGAAAGAGTCGTTTGAGGAAATATAATATTTCAGACTAAAGTGTTAAACAAGATAAAGAAAGTAGTAGTTTCCTAAAAAAAAAAAAAACCAAAAAACCCAACCACACTAGAAAAAAACAAGAAGCAGAAAGTTTCTTATTCATTGGAGAAATAAACAAAAGAAGTCTTCATTTTTTTTAGGCTTGAGCAAAAGAAGTAAAGTTGTATGAAGTCTATTTAAAAAAAAAGAGCTCTTTTAGAGCTTATCATTTAATTTATGTGCTCTTCTGGGTAGAGATTGTCATTTATTGTTGTTTGTCCAGAACTTAGGGCTGCAGGGCATTATTCATAAGCAGAGCTTGCTGGTGAAAAGTAAATAAGAAACGGCGTCAGGAGACAGTACGAACTGCAACCAACAACCCGATGGCACACCAGTCTGTCTTCTCACATTTCATATTCCCAGCACTTAAACGTACCCAGGGCTTACGCTGGTTTGGACTTCACGCTCTTTTTTGGGCTGGGTAACAGGAAGGCTGTGGTTATGCCCACACAAAAAGACAAGCAGCATAAGTAAAGCAGAAATGGCTAGCTCCTAGCAGAAGTAAATCCTAGTGAGTTACATTCACGGATTTCCCAGATACCATTCTTTCCAAATCCAGCAAATCCACTCTGAATGAGTCACTTTATTCCAACGCACAGGATTACACTAACCCAAAGACCTCTTCAACTGTTGTATTCCTAATGCTTAATGAGTCTCTTCTCATTTTCCCTACATACAAGTGGAAAGTATCAGAGAAATAATCCTGTTTGGCCTCCTCTGCAGTGTATTGGAAAAAGCACACGTGCCAGTTTTTAGACGTTGTCTCGGCCAATTTGAAGCAGAGGGATGTTTTTTCAGTTGTTACCTGCTAGAGCTGCTGGAACAATTGCCTTGTTCCTCTCGGCTATTTTGTTTTAAAGAGCTTAAAAGCCAAAAGCGCTGGGGTTGTGACTTAAAAGGGTTTTTTGGGGGGGTTCAGGTTTTCAGTAGCGTGATTCTGGCTCAGTGAGTTATGTGGGGATTTAATTTTCCTCTGGGCTCCTTGGAAACCTTCTGTAAATGGTTTAAATTTACCAGGCTGGTTTCTTTAGTCTGCCTGGTTCCTCGGTGTGTGCTCTCCATAAAGGCTGCCTTGGGTTTTTATCACCTCATCATTGCTCCTGGTTCACTGATAACAGCTGGCGATAAAGGAAATCTCGTGTAGGCTGAAGTTCCCCTGCTCCCTCAGTGCCACTCCGATACACACCGTTCAGACTTTTTTCTTCCACAGTGGCTGTCATTAAAAAAAAAAAAATGAACAGATGGAAGCCAAAATGCTTGACCTGGCCCTTGTTATCATCCCCACAGGGTATTTCCAGGGAGGATGCTTTCACCGATTCCAGGCTAGCTTTATACTTTTTTGCCCCACATTGGGACAAGAACTTTGCTTTAAGTTTGAAAAGGCATTTCTAGTCGTATTAATATAAACGTAGCCGTGGCAGCTGGTGCAGCTGCAGGAGCGAGCTGTGAACCAGCCAGCTCCATAACTGTTTGCTGGCGGTGTAGCCTCTGCGGTCTAGAAATCACTGCGATCTGCAATGAGTGAAGCTAGGTAAATGCCTGGACATCTATCCTGAGCTGAGATCTGGCCACAAATAGCTGCTATCAATACTCCCAAGATAACGCAAGTCTAGAAGCTGTGCCTGTATAAGGCAACCCAGTGCATTTTGACTGCTGGCAAAGACGAGGGTAATCCCAAGGATTTCCCCAGCACGGAGCCCGAATCTCTGATTTATCAGCTCATGGCTTTCAGTCTCCAAGGGAATTATTCTGATAACTCCCCTGAGGACTAAGATTTATACCTTCAGCAAGCAATCAGGTAGAAGGGCACGTCTAGCTGAACTCTGATGGCAGTATTTTTTATCTTTAAACCAATGTGTTTCTTCCCCGATGCCCTTCCAGTTCTCAGAAATCACTGGATTCGTGCCACTACGCCCATCACTTCAGAATTCAATTAGATGTTTTATTTCAGGCAGCGCTCAGGATCGCAGAGAAATTTGCCATATTTACAGAACGTATAGGCAATTTCAAGACAGCTTCCCACTGCTATCTAGGAAGAGCAAGTGTCCAAGAAAAATACAGCAAGAATAGTACAGCTTGATCTTTGTTAGCTTGTATCTTAGAAGAGTCACGTGGTTGACGTGCAGCACACATTTGCACCTAAATAATGCTGAGATCCATCAAACTGATCTATCTTTTCTTCTTCTAGAGGCGTATGCTAACTGTCCTGGGACAGCTATCGTTATTAAGGACAATTACAAAATAATCATTTAAGGAAGATACGCAAGTGGATTTCCACTCTGAGGCAACATCTGTGCCTCACGTGCTAAACGTAGTGCGGGGAGAAAAGGACCTAGAAATTCAGAGGAAATATAAGATGGTAAAAATTGTGCATCTCATCCCACTCTTGATTGAAGCCACTGTGTTTTTTTCTTGGATAAATGCAAAGGGGAGAGGGGAAAGAAGAACTGTTTGGCTTATTTCTCCGTGGCCTTTAGCAGTAAACCTTACCTTCGTGAGGGCTGACACAGAGCTGAGCAGGACTGCAGCCCTGAACCCCACCTGCCGTGGGACAGGTAGGAAGGAATGGGCTTTCTGGGCTGCGCTTTGATGCCTAATGCTCAGTTCTGAAACTGCAAGCTTTGAGCACCCCTATTTTCTGCCCGTTGCACAGACACTTGTGAAAAGAGCATTTGTTGGGAACAAAAAACCACCCTGACTCCCTGGGATCTCTTGCACAGGCGACAGTGGTGTGGGGAAACACATCTCGACCAGGATGGCTGGTCGCTGTCTGGATGGTGGTGGGAGCCCCCCCTGCAAGGGTCCTTGCAGCAGCATCTTCAGCCGGATGGGGTGAGACTCTCCACGCCGCTGTTCTGCTGCACGCTTACATCCCGCTGGGCTGTGGTCCCATGGGACCGCTCTGGCAAACGCGTGAGCTGTTTCCATTGACTACCTTAAACTGCGAACTGAGCGTCTCCTGACTCTATTACCTACGTACAAAAGACTGTCCTATGTGAGCACCTGTCGGAGAAGTTTCTACTGAGTATTTGTAATTCTCCGCGCACGGTTTGGTCAGTTCTGCAGGAAGAAGGGCTCGGGGCAGCTGCTGGGACTGCCAGGTTCTCCACCTGGGCTATTACTCTGCACGCTGAACGTGCAACCAGCGCCCATCGGCTGGGCTCTGCACCGCAGGCGCTGCTCGGAGGGACTTCTGGGCCTTCCTAGGCTTCCCCCTGGAGAGGTCCCACAGCAATGAGTGGAGTGCTGTGCTGTGGGGTGGCTCCCTGCCCCCGGTTAGCCCAATGGCTCCCCTGTGCAGAGGGATGGGGAGCTGGGGAGATCCTGGACCGCCCCGGGAGCTGATGGCTGAAGTGCGCTGGGTGTACGCACAGGCACGGCCCCGATACCCAGCTACACCTTGTTGTAGCTACGGGACAAACCTGAATTTCATCCTTACAGTAAAAGGATGAATATTATAATTATACTTTAAATTTCACAGATCTTGGCACCAGCCATTCGCTGAGTGTTGCTGTGACAGTATTCATACTACTGCTGAGGTTTAGTATTGTTTGCGTTTTTTCTAAAACGGACTCTTCTCTGAGTAGCTCTGGAACTGACTGGCTAAGATTATTCATACGGGCCTCAATTCCTTCAGCAAAGCAGTGAACTAAGTGTTATAATTTGCATCAGTAGGAACAAACCTGCTCATCTCAGTGCTGGGTACCTATAAAGGCCCTCTGAGCTCCCACCCTACTGAAGCACGTCTCCCGCAGAGTAACTCAGAATGGTTTGCAACCATTCTCCATGCTCCTTGTCTTGTTTAAGAGCAGGATGTGGCTGCTAAGGATTTGGCTGGTCTATGGAGGCATTTGAGGCTTAGGTCAGCATGGCCCAACCAGCTGCTTTGACCACAGGCAGATCTGGCCCACCGCCCTTCTCCAGGAGACAAGGAACAGCTGCTTGAGCTGCAAAAGCAAACGGGGCCGCTGAAGGTTTCCTCCCGCACCGGCCCAGCCGTCGCGCAGCGGGAGCGATGGCTCCAGGCTGGCGTGGGAGCACCCGGGCGGCACCGCCAGCCCCGTGGCGTGTCGGTGGCAGCAGCCGGGCTGGCACGGAGGCACCACAGTCTGCTGGTGGGGAAAAAAGGCTGTGGTTAAAGTACGGAACTTGGGTGGAACGGAGGCCTGGGGCACCTATCTGCTGAGCTACAAGGCACTCAAGTTGTCAGTCTCTGAACTGGCACTGTAAGCCTGGGAAAAAAAAATATATGTATATATAAAATGTGTATATATATATACGGAAGAGATTCTGGTATATAGTGTTTCTAGCTGTGTGCGTGCCTAAGAACTAGTGCAAGGATGGATTAGTAGCACGTGCTGTCTGAACATTTGCTTGTCCTCAAATATTTTAGCAAAATAAAAGGGATTGCATTCAAACAGCAGGGGAAAGTTGACTTTAAAATGAGGAGATGTGTATGGTTTAAATATTCCATGGTGTTGTCATGGCAGGAAGTAAAGTTCTATTTTTTTTTTTTTTCTGGTTTAAACTTAATGGAAAAAGGATAAGACAGTATTTCAGCTGTACAGCTACTGCGGTGCCTCTAAGGGGTGCGCGGCCCGGAGCAGCTGTGCCGCTGCGCGTGCCGTAAAACACAGCGTACGTCCCCACGCACCCTTGGTGCACGAGTCGCAGTTCCCCTGTGGTTACGAGGAATTACGCTGCCGTGATCCCATTGCCAAATACAGTCCACAAAAGTCAAAGCGTACACGTAAAAAAAGCCACTAACTAATCCTTGCAAAATCCAATAAGGTAAAACATATGTACTGTTCTCTTTGTTCTACAAGGGGATGAGGCAAAAAAAGAGAGAACATGCCAGTGACTACTTATAAGGTAGTCTTAAAGCCCCCAAATCTATGAATTGCTACTTCCAGTGCTTCCCTGGATGTCATGGTATTTTCCCAAGGAAGCAACCAGCCTCATACGCACTACGAGCAAACCAAATTTCTGGGCTAAATATCCCAAACTGCACACCGGGTCACGTTAGGTACCGATGGCAAAATGAAAGATGACTCCAGAGTATAAGATATTGCAGGAATCGCACTCAGTCTGATCACAGAAACTGTTTTAAAGCTGGATTTAAACCCAGAGCGAGTGCCCGAAGGCCGTGCAGCGAGACAGGCTGCCGAGGCTGCCCCTCTCGCCCGCCCCTCTGTGCCGAACAGGGCCAGCACTGCCTGGGACCCGACACGGCAGCACGGCTGACAACAGGGGAGGGAGAGAAAAGAGGTATTACTATTCCTACTCACACCCACTTTTGACTCTGCATGCTTGTACGGGCCCGTAAGCTTTATATAGTTGGCCCAAGTACAGCGAGAAGAAATCAAGCAGGCAGCTGGGCAAAGCCTTGCTATTTCTGATCTATGCCAGCATGGGAGCATCCCAGCTTGCATCCAAGCGGGCCTTGGGATCCAGCAAAGCTTTCAGGAAAGATCTCACACCTTCTTTTTCATGTCTGAGTGGTGCAAGTAGCAGCAACCCTGGATGTTGGTTTGTTAGTAGATTACATTACTGAAAGGCAATGTTTTGATTATATTAAATAGCTGTCAGTCTCAGAAGTTGTTCAACAATTTGAACTGTTGATCTTTTACATGGATTTTTTTCCTGAAAGAAAATATTTAGCTAACACTCACCATTAAATCAATGAAAAAACTACGCTTTCGTGACATATATTCTCTTTGATCTTTGCTAATTTGCAAGCATCTCTGTCCATACTTGTCTTTATCATCTTCATAGTCATTGTGAGAAAATGCTATTTTCACATTTTTTCTGGCTTATACTTGCTTGTATTTTGTTCTGATATGGTCAGCTTCTAGTATTACATGTGGTTTAAATGGAAAAGACATGGTGGTGAAACAAAATTTATATGATTGTTTTGTGGGTTACCCTTAAATTGACCGGTGCAGCTTCAGAAGTATAAAGCAATTAGTGGGAAAGGGAGAAAGGGCTGAGATGCCTGGGAGGGACATACGGTCAACCCATTTTCCAGAGCTCCTCTCAGGAGATCACCCATGGTGTTTGAAACTTGCTGTCCAAAAGCACAGAAGGAAAAGCAGGTCTATTTTTTTCCTCCTTACGAATCTACAGGAATTATCACGTCCTAGTGTGCTCCATCACCTCGCTGTATGTGGGGATCAACGTGGTTTTAACCAGGCACGTAAAATACGTAACCAACAAATGGAAGGTAGTGAGGACAGCTTCAGAAGAGCCCCTTGGGGCTGGGAATGTGTACCGAGTCCTGACTCTGTGAGTTCGGGAGCTGCCGAGAGGTAACTGAAAGGGTTTTCTCACGTGGCAATCTGCACAGGGGCAATACTGGCCTTCCCAAAGCCAGTTCAAGCTTTCTCTTCAGTGTCAACATGACCAAGATTTACCCTTAAATATTTCTAGTATTTTGGATAGACACTGCTCATTTTAAAAAAAAAAAAAAAAAAAAAAAAATCAGAATTCCCATAGATTCCTTCAGAAAGACTATTACCATGGTTCTCACCACGCCCTACATGTTCCTCTCAAAATAGCACGCTGCCCAAAACGTTGCTTCCTAAGCAGAAAGACACATTTGCCTGGCTGGGCAAGGCACAGCTCCACCCTCGCGTTGCCTGTTGGGCTTTTCTCTGCCGCCCTCTTTATTTTAGAGATCCAGCCGTCTCTTGTTGGTTTTCACTGCCATGGCTGATTTACAGGTGATGAGTACTGAGGAACTCTTGTTTTGGGTTTGTTACAGCGTCACAGAAACACGTGCTGGCTGCTCTCGAAAGACCTCGCGGCTAAGGCTGCCTGCTTTCAAATCCTCCACGAACCCTGGCATGGACCAGCTCTCTCCAAAGAGCCACCTTCAAGATCCAGAGCCTTGGACTTGGCAGTGGAGCCTCCTGTCAACATCTGGTCCAAGAGAGGAGGGGAGGTAGGACTGGAAGGGTACGCCTGTGCTGTCTCTCACAGATCCTACAGCTGCTGATGCTGATAGTAGTGCCCAGAAGTGCGAATTTGGGGAAACCACTGAGGCCTGCTAAAATTTTGATGCTTCTAGAGGCATTATTTTAAGGTTTTAAAGTCCTTAAAGTCAGAACTGGTATCCACATTCAACACATTAGTATATTCTGTTTATTAACTGTTATGTATTAGCTTCAACAAGTGGGATGTGGTTTTCTTCATACAGTCTTACTTCACCTACAAACCCTTCTGCTTCTAATAGACGTGGGGAATATGATGAAAGAGAATATTCTGTGCCGTTCCAGAGAAGATTAGATACGTTTTTATTTGCTAATGCGTTCCACTTCCAACATATTTATTGCTGTAACATCTGGACAAAAAAAAGATGTTTGGTAACCAATGAAGTAACTTGGTAAAGTTACTATGTCTGGAGGGGCTTGCTCTTGCGTTACTATGCGGTGGTCACACACGGTGTGACTATATATCCAGTCAGAGTCCCAGGTTTATATGTTTGGTGAAGACATGAAAATGGAGGTTTTGATAGGAAAGCAACAGAACAAAAGGGCCTCAGTGCAGATAGTTTAGTCTCCAAATTAGATTTGATTTACTTTTTTATCCTTGCGGTTGTACGTGTGAGGCAATGAAGTGCTTTATTTGTATTAGTCAAGAAAATGTTTTAATCACTCAGCTGTTCCTCATCAAATCATACAGCAAATTGTTTGAAAACGTTCGATAAACAAAACCATTTGTAAATGCCAACACTTTCGTACACCTCAGCAGAAATGAACCTCTGCTGAAAATTTGGGCCAGAAGTATTCATTGCCGTGATGATTTTTGTCATGCAACAACTTTGTCGCGAGGCTAGTCATCACGTATCAATAATTAACACCAAACAGCTGGTGGCCAAAGAGAACTGTTAGAAAGCATTATGTCGGCCAGAGTTTGATTAACAATAGCAAGTTCTTTTTTGTAAATCATCTGGAATTAACACAGTGAACAATCTAGGAATTACTACTCATATCTGGAAATGCCTAACATTTCTGGAAACTTATGTTTCCAGAAACAACTAATGGTTCCTGTATTATTCATTGCGCTGATTCCCAGATGACTCGCAGCCCAAAAAAAAAGAAAAGAGAAAAGGCTACTGTCTGCAAGTAGTTTGCAAGTAAGCCAAGTGAAAGCAAGCCAGTTACAATATAGAGCAAAATATTTCCAAGATTCGTCTTTGGCTCTGCCCCGCCGAAGGCACGGGTAACGTCCCCATCGCTTTCAGCAAGAGTCAGAGAAAACTTGTTTAGAAAATGCAGTCCTCGATGTCTCCTGAGTATCTCGGTTACTAAGGTAGTTACTGTCTCCATTTATGCTGAAGCAGGTTTGCACTCCTGATCCTGTCACTGCAGCAGAAGCAACACCGGCAAATGCCCAGAAACCCTTCTCAGAGGTGTGCTCACATTCTTGACAGTGAATTAAGACTAAATCGACCCCCCTCAGAAAAAAGGCGGGGAAATAATACTGATAAACGGAGTAAGACAAACAAAAGATTTTATAATGTGCAAACAATAAGATTTAAATTATTGCCCGAGAATTAGTGGTCCTACCTATGATTTATAACTTGCAGGTCTTCCCAAAAGCGGTAGTATAATGCTCGTTGCTGACTTTAACACTTTTGAAAATCCTGTGCATGCATTTTCAGGAACGTGAGAAGCCACCACAAAACAAGCTTGAGTTTGCAGCCCATAGTTATATACGATCCCAGCTGGACCACTTCAAAAGAAAGGTAGGTTCCTTTTAATAGATGTCCGAGTACGCTTTGGTTAGTGCATCCATCTCAGCAACTCCCTGTTAGTCCAAATTACTCAGTTTTACAAGTTATCAAAAGATTAACAAACTACCATCTATGATTATTCAGAGAGTAACGTTAGCGAGCTTGGCCTGATACTTTGCAGGTTGGATCAGTTCAAACATAGAACGATTTTTAGGAGTCAGCAATAGGAGAAAATGAGCAAAATGTAGTTCTTTGAAGATATATACATAAAAGCATATAAGTACCTTTAATAGCAATGCCTCTTACTTGCCGTGTGAGTGGCAAATCCTCAGAACTGTGCGGGGACGGCAGCCCTACGCGCAGCCCCTCTGAAAGCACAGCTTCCCGGGGCAGCGAAGGTCAAGCCCATCTCAAAACTGTGCTTTGCACAAGGTGCTTTGGGAGGTGAGTGTGACGATAAATAGAAAATGGGAGAACCTGTATGGATTCATTACCAAAAGAAATCTCTGCCGCTATTCCCAGCGTTTTTATTTGTGGTAAACTACTCCTTCATCAGATTCACATGCAAATGACTCCAGTACAACAAGACGGTAAGAAAACACGGGATATGTCACCCCTTGCCATCATCCTATGTGCGGACTTTCTACAAAAAAGGGAGTGATTTTGAAGTCCAATGCCCTACCACTCCAGGAGCATAACCTGCGAAATACATTATAAAACAGCAGAGTAAGTAGTGATTTAGCGGGTCTGAAACCGAGGGCGCAATCCCACCTCCCACCAAAGGCACGGCACCGTGCCAGGGGCCGGGTTCCACCCGGAGGTTATTGCTAGCACGTCACCCTGTGCAACAGGGGAGCCAGACAGCGGAATATTCATTGCCTTTTTTTTTTCAAAGCAATATTTGTGTCTGCCTTAAGCTATTTGGAAAATGGGGTGAAAGAGGCCACGCGCTCCTGCTGTTCCTTTCTGGTTGGCCATCGTTGCTGCTACCTGCAGATTTAATGCTGGAAACTTAATTCCACAGGCTCTTCCTTGGGAGAAGAGCGAGAGGGGAAGGAGAAGCGATCCCGTAGCTGTAGACAGGCTCCCTCCGCTCCGAAGGCTGCTGGCGCTGGATAAACAGCACACGTTGCAGCCGGTAGCCCACGGAGGTGTCCGCCTGTGGGTTACTCTTGTAGAGAGGATGGGTTGTCCAGGCCTGCCTTTCAGACACTTCTCGGTTTTGAATGTACCCCTTTAATTTCCAACAGTTGTCACAGCATTGCTTTGGTTTGGTTGAACTTCTTAGGGCTCCAAATAGGAAAGTGTTTTCAACGCCTCCGAAGCTGCCTACCGTGAAACAGAAGCATTTATTCTGTTACCAGAGGGAAGCTGCTCTTCCTTGTGCTTCTGTGTGTTTGGGCGCTGAGACCCTTCAGCACATCGACGCTCGGGCATCACCTGTCTAACCCCGGAGGAAATCCTCCCAAGCCTGCCGCGGCACTACTGCTGTCTCGGGCTTCCCAGTGCCCTGGCAAGATGATCCCTAGGGAAAAGCAGGTTTATCAGCTGGCACAGGCTCTGGGCGCACAAATCCCAGTGGGATTAAAGCACCAGAACGGACCGATTTGTGAGACCAAACGTGGTGTTCAGAGGTTCTGAATGCCAGCAGCAGGGCCGGGGCTTTCTCATCCAAGGGAACCAAGCTGGAAGAGCCGTAATATTTCCTAAGCCTAAATTAGCCTGCAAACTTTATTCAATCCAGCTTCTTTCCACGAAGGCCAACTGTACATCTTTGCTTCTTGACTGTAAACGTGGAAACAGGCGAGCGGTGTCCCTGCAGCTCTGCAGAGCACCCCGTGCACTCCGGTCCAAAGTCAGTCGTAGCGAACGACCGCGCTGGGGCTCCAGGTCGAGCTGCGGAGGCAAATCTTACCAGCGCCCATCGCATCCTGGGCAGGAGGGCCCGCAGAGCCGCGAGCGAGTCGTCTCGAATGCTGGCTCCTAAGCCACGCCATTCTGAATAAAAGTCATAAATTGCAGTAGGAGGTATAAATTCCCTATCGATAGTCTGCACCAGCCTCAGGCATGGGAGAATAACGCAGTGTTAGGGCTGCTGAATGAGTGCTCTGTGTGCACCGAGTCATTAAAAACCCGGGGAACAGTCAACCAAGACTGCACAAAAATAAATACAGAGCTGACTGTAAATAGTACCCCTTCACCTGCTTCTTCAAGTAGAATTTTATAAGAATGTTTGTTAAAGGGAATGATTTTTTTTTTTTTTTTTTTTTAACAGGGAGATTTTGGTATATTTCAATTGAAACCATATGCTTGGTCTTATGTTGCACAAATACAAAGTCAGTCTAGTTTTAAATTTAATACACTGTTAAAAACACCTAAATAAAAATCCGAGTGAATGTGTTAGGATATAAAAAGGACATTTTCCAACTTCTAAAAAACTAGTCTGGGAATATAAGTGAATTTTCCTCTAGAAGCATGTTTTGTTTTATTCTTTATTTCCTACATTGGGAAAGGTATGGGTGAGAGGAGATTAAGCCAGTTAAATCCCAGGAATTTTTTTTGTCGTTTTCCATCTTCTCTCACTTTTATCTGCACAAAGGATACTATTGTAAATACTTCAGTTTTATCTGGGGCAGGGAATAGAAAGGCTAAACCATTGCAGAGACACGTTTAATAAAACTGCGTGCAGTTGGTTAGCCTGAACGTGTAGGCTCCCACTCTAAATTCATGAGCAGGGACTTGAAAGGATTGGTGAGAAGAGGAAATTTGATGACTAATCAGTACAGAATGTGTCAGGATCTAGCTTTTCCTCAGCAATTCATCCCTGATCTTAATACATAAGATTATGTGTGTAAATCGGAAAACGCCATCCTTATAAAGGTGGCAAAACTGGAAATTTTATAGTGTAAAATCTACTTGAATTGTTGGGTAACCGACCTAGAGAACAGGCCCGGTGAAATTCAGCTTTCAGAAAATGTAGATGTTTTCAAGACCCTGCCTCTAGTGAATGCATTAGATGACAGGACTGCAAATCCTGAGCAACCGTATCAATGGATTAATCCCACTGGAAATGACATCAGCGTTTCCCCACCAGACTCTCTTAGATTTCTTCCAAGGCTTTTATTCAAATTCTTTTCCAACCCTGCCTGAGCAGAACATGTCAGGTTTTAAGCTTTTTCTATTTTGTAAGAGACGGAGAGGAGGAAAGAGAAGAAAAGTTGTGGAGTTTTTTTAAATCCTAAAATAAATCTTATTTTACTCCTAACAGGTTAGAGGCAAGGAGAATGTGTTGTCATGAATAATTAGGGAACCATGTTTCTGTAACATCTGCAAAGTGTATGTTTTCACATACAGCCTTTTCACGTTTACGTAGAGCATTAAATATAACACAGAAAGGACTGAAAATCAAATCAACATTTGAACAGCACGATACGCTGCCTCTGTAACAAACCACATTTACAGCAATGGGAAAACTTCTCCATGTGCCGTCCAATGATGCTGCTTTTTAAACTGTTTTCATTTCCACCGAGGAAGTGTTATTATTTCCACTTCAGGAACCTTGCTGAAGGCATACTAGCGATATCCCTTTTGGGGTTCGAGGTTTTTCATCAACAGACAGAAATTGCACTAGTATAATGCCAGTAAATATTCATCTCTCTTCATCTCTCTTTTAACCTCTTCTCTTCTTAGGAAGCGTCCAGATGCATCGCTTCTCTATTCAAAAATAACCTGAAGCACATCCTCAATTTTCTGCTTTAAGTAAATTATATTTACATAAAGTAAACCAGCACCCACTACAGAAAGGGGCTGTGGTAAAACCTCTTTCTGTATTTTCCTGCCAAGGTTGAGCTCATCATGGTGTTGGCTAAAGTTGAAGTAGATTCAAGACTAACTGCATATTCTTCCGAGACAACCAGCCTGACAGACTCTTTCTATTAGTTGTATTCACGTTAAGCCTCATGCGCGATACTTCCTACAGATAGTCGCGGCTTTTGACTTCGGTTTTCTGTGTTGCTTATCGGAGAAGGGCCAGTGCTAAAGGACTCGGAGGACTCTGTGCCCAGACACAGCTGCGGTTTCAGCCTGAAATCTGTCAAGAAGAAAAGGTTTATCAGAATCCACCAGCTTCAAACATAAGCTAACAACAAAGTGGTTTTCTCTACAAATTTGTGTTTGAGAAACCTCCTGTTCTTGAATTCAACTCGCCTTTCTGAGAAATTCAAAATTGCAGTGCAATCACAGATAAGCGTGCTGGTCTTGGAACGTTCCGTACGGTTCATGCTTCAGCATATTCATTCCTAATTTCTGTTGTATTCCAAAGTTACACTGAATGAATATTAAGTGCTTTATAAAAGTTTCATTCAATAAATCTTTTTTTATTCTGCAGAATTTCTGGTAAATTCTTACGTCAATTTTCCTGCAAAAAACTGGCATTATTCTTTCATGGGCTATTTCATGCCCACCTAATTTGATGTCATTTGAGCATTTAGTACTACACCCTACAATTAGAAATTACACACACATCCTTGTCAGTCTCATGTTTAAACAAGGTATCTTTCTGTAAAGCTATAGAACAGTTCCCAGCAGGAAAACAGAAGCCAGTAGTCAGAAAACAACATTTATACCCTAAAGCCTGCGGGGCCTTTAGGACCACATAACATATATCTGTTCTCCAAATTAATGGCCATTTACATCTGAAACGTTCTGATGCTGCAAAGTTTACGGTCATCGGGGACAGAAATAGCAAGCGCATGTGAGCCCAGAACCAAAGACGAAGCACTGCTTCCAGAGGAAGGTTACGCAAGCGTCACCCGAAATCCAGCGCCGAGCTGCGTGTTTGCCACGGGTTTATAGGCAATTTCTCGACTGGAGGCCGATTTGGGTGCTGTTGCATAAGAGGTTACGCGGAGTAAATTCTGCAGTTCTTTATAGTACTATAAACCTAATGCTGTTCAGTGGAAAAACAATGGCTTTACCACAGCAGAGTGTATCACGCCAAGTATTTGTAAAAAGACAGTATCAGTATGCGGCTTTATTTTTGTTTCCAGTACTTTTTTTCCTCATTTTCTGCGAAAGGAATTTTTAAATGCTTGAGCAGGCACAGAGGGTAAAATACTGTCATGCTGCAATCAATGGGCCTTTTGACAATGCCAGGATTTCAATGAGGGCCTTCATGGGAGCATGCCACAAGGAGCAGCTGTTTCTTGGATGCCTCCCAAAAGCTCCCCAGATATCTGATCTCATACAACTACCCCTATGGGTTCCCAGCAGAAAATGCAACGTTCAGCAGAAAACAGCTTGCTCTCCTCCCTGGTTCTCTCCACCCCGCGTTTCTGGTATTCCTGAGAAATTCCCTTCTGTCCTCTGTCAGTTTTATTGCCCTCTGTGCCTTCCAGATAACGCCAGAAATTGCTTTTGAAAACTCTGTGTTGACACTGATTTTTATGTTGTTATTTCAGCCATTGCTGTGGTGTTCCCGCTGCCGCTAACTGTGATGAAAATGTCTGAACCTTCAACCCAGGTCTTGATGGAAAAAGGTAATCGTTACTTTCAGTGTGTGTCTTTCAAAAACAAAAAAAATCTGATTTTCACGTGTATGCACATGGTTTTACGGACAGCTTAAGGGTATTCACATTAGATTATCTCACTGCAGTCTTAAGACTTTGGCTTTTAGATGTGATTTTGGAATGAATAACGGCTACTCATGCACAGTATTGTTCTGTCAGTGTGAGCCCACGTCTTTTGCATTGTTTGATGCTTTTCAGTTAAAACTTGGGATTCCGTTGCGTTGTAATCCTGAACCATAATAGGTATTGCCTTGGATCAGGCTGTTGTGTATCCTTCAGCGAGCTCCAGCTTTTACCAAAGCTTTGCCCACTGAGTCACCAAGGCTGCAGATCCCGTACTGCAGACTTCCTTCAGAAGCAGACATTCCAAGTGGGTTACTTGGGGAGAGGCTATTTTGATGTAAAATTTAAATAAAACTTGGATAATGCATGTTGAATTGAAAACAGCAGTGGCCGGGAGCCGGCAGCTGCAGCAGGGAGCAACAGACACCTCTTAGTCTCTTAACGTATGAAGAGACGGAGAAAAAGTATTTACTAAGGCTGAATTTTTTACCCACTGTGGCACTGGTGAAAGCATAACCATGCTGACAAAGCTATAGCTGAGTGATTTACAGCGCGGTACTTCCATGAAGAGACCTCAAAAGTGGAGTCCACCACAACCCAAGTATCAGCCAAACCAGTCAACTGGCAGTGACACCAGCCGGGGTGGAAATTTATGTAGATAAAGTACTATGGCTGGCAAAGAATTGGGAACCAAATAAAATATTAGGTGAAAGAAGAGCGTCCTGGGAATAAAATTGTTTGAAAGAGCCCCTGTTGGCAAACACAGGCCAAGGACAAATGCCAAGCAGGCTCAGTTGAATAAGCTTTAAACCTTTTATAGAAAGCTGAAGCACAAAAGCTTAGCCTAATCCAACCTATTTATATGAGTGTCTTCTGAACTTAATTACAAATTTAAAATGTTTCCAAATGTGTGGAGTGTTTCTGTTTGGATAGCTTGTCTGGCCTGGGTTCTCAGCAGTGCAGAAGCAGCTGCCTGGACTCTGCAAACATTGCTCACCTTGAGGTGTACGTGTGCGTGGTCTTAACTGACTCCGGGGCTTGGGAAGTCTACTTAAAGCCATTCAGTAAGTGAAGGGTGCAGCTGCTACCCTTGCTGCCTCTGGGTTAGGATTTTGTTGGTTGGCTGACCGGCTGGTTTGGTTTTTGCTCTTGTTTCTTGGTGTTTGTTAGTCTTATGACCTCCTGCGCTTACGTAAAGCGCTTCAGTAGGCTCTCAAGTCAATACCTGATAGCGCAGGTTATCGCTAAGTATTAAAGGCCACGCTGACAGCGAGAACTTGCATACAGTGCTGCTGTGTCGTACCTTAAAGGGCCTGGCCACGTAGCTGAGCCCATCACTGAGCTCCCAGGAACCTACCGACCTACCCATTGGTAGCGGGGGCACCCGGGAGCAGAATCAGCAGCCAGCCACCAAAGATACGTGGAGACAGAGGCCTCGCTGGAGTGCCTCCAGGAGCTGCAAGCGGAGAAAGGAGCAGCTTGTGGATCTCAGCACACTGGAGCTCGAGAAGAGCAGCTGGTCTCTACAGCAGCTGTTTGCTTCACGTGTGCCCAGAAACAGGATAGCTTGTGATTACGGACCGAAGCCGCCGCGAGGGAAGGGGCTCGAGACTCTGCGTTTGAGACGTAGGTGTCTAAAGTCATGGCAGCATAAGAAGTGGTAGAGCCAAAGTCCCCCGAGCCCCGTAAGGCTCTAACCTACACGGCTCAGCGTAATAGTGAAAAAAGCAGAGATAAAGCATAAGCGTCTGGCCTATTTCCCAATAAAGTTAACTGTAAGCATCATAGTTATTTACAACATGCAGAAAGTATCAGAATGGTAGTTAAAATATTTATGTTAAAGGGGCAATATAAATATTTTTGCATGCAAAGCCCTCACAAACAGCAATGGGAGTTTTAACTCCGGATGACTGCAGGATTTGGTATAATCTCGGCTAGCTGGTGACTTTTTCCATGAAAGAGGAAAGATGATGTTGAAAGGAGCTGGTAACTTTACAGACCCTTTCTTTTTGTGATCTCACCTTGATTCAACAACTCAAAACCAGTAAAGACAGATTTATACTAGTTATGTGCAAGGGTCGACCCTGCTGCAATCCAGCTACTGGATTCACGCAGAATATTGTTTCATGAAAGAGAAACGCTTAAAATTTTACATAGTCAGCCCCGCAGGATGAACCGCATTTGGATTCTCCTCAAACGCATCTGACATTTTATTTAAGAAGAGATTGTGCGTTTCGTTTCCCCGTCTTTACCCCATCAAGGTTTATTGCGTTGCGCCTTATACTCGAACCTGCACCTTTTTTCCCTTTCAAGTTTTTAATCGGTGACAAACCACGCGGCCTGAGCCACTAAGCGCGTTTGCAGCTTTGCCAAGTCCCTCTGCCCCGCACCCCGCGTTTGTTGAGGGGCACGCGGAGCTGCTGTGAAAATTATTGGCCAAGCAGTCATTTCTAACGGGAAAATGCGACGAGCTGAGCAATTCCAGGTTTGGGGGGGTTGGGGGTGTTTATTAAGGGGGGGGAGGGGGAGGTGTCTCCTCCCCTCCCCGCGCTGGACAGCCCCCAGGGGGGCGATGCCGGGGGGCGATGCCCGGGGGCGGTGCCCGCCGGGGCCCGGCGGCCGATGCCCGGGGCGGGGGCGGCCCGGCCCGGCGCGGCGCGGGGGCCGCTTCCTCCTCCGCGCGGGCTGCCCGGCTTTTAAAGGCGGTGCGCCCACGCCCGGCCCCAGAGCGCCGCCAGGCCTCCGCGCCGCCGACCGACCGACCCACCCGGCCCGGCCCGGCCCGGCCCGGCCCGGCCCGGCCCGGCCCGCAGCGGCTCGGCCGTGCCCGCGGGGCGGCAGCGGCGGGGGCCGGGGAGCCCCATGGGGCGTGGGCGGCGCGGCCGGGGGCAGCGCGGCGCCGGCCGCCCCTAGGCTGCCCGCCGCCGGCCGCAGCATGCCGGCAGCGCTGCGCCTGCTGTGGCTGGGCTGCCTCTGCAGCCTCTGCCGCGGGTACTTCGAGGGCCCGCTGTACCCCGAGATGTCCAACGGGACCCTGCACCACTACTTCGTCCCCGACGGGGACTACGAGGAGAACGACGACCCCGAGCGGTGCCAGCTGCTGTTCAGGGTGAGCGAGCAGCGGCGGTGCGGCGCGGCGGCGGCGGGCGGCGGCGGGCTCAGCCTGCGGGAGGAGCTGACGGTGCTGGGCCGGCAGGTGGAGGACGCGGGCCGGGTGCTGGAGGGCATCGGCAAGAGCATCTCCTACGACCTGGACGGGGAGGAGAGCTACAGCACCTACCTGCGCCGGGAGTCCGCCCAGATCAGCGACGCCTACTCCAGCTCGGACCGGTCGCTGAGCGAGCTGGAGGGCAAGTTCCGGCAGGGGCAGGAGCAGGGGGGCCGGGAGGAGGCCCGCCTGGGCGACAGCTTCCTGGGGCTGCTGCTGCACGCCCGCGCCCTGCTCCGGGAGACCCGCCACATCTCCAGCGGGCTGCGGGACAAGCACGACCTCCTCGCCCTCACCGTCCGCAGCCACGGCGCCCGCCTCAGCCGCCTCAAGAACGACTATCTCCGCGCCTGAGCCGGCACCCCCGGGCCCTCCGCGCCGCCGGGGGTCCCGCAGCCCCGCTGCCAGCCCCCCGGGGCTCTGCCTGGAAGGAGCACCTCCTCGCGCAAATACATCCTTCGTCCTAGAAAAACTTATTTATTGTATTTGACTTCCTCAACAAATAGCGCGTCTCTATAAGCCAGGAGGTTAGAGGTGTGTTTAAGTTAACATCCCATATTTAAAAGATTACCCCCTGCTATATCGTTCATCTTTGGTTGCAAAGCGAAGTAAGCTTTCTCGTCTCCGATTCCCTGTCGTTGGTTATGTATCGCCTCCCCTACTGCGGCTCACCTGCCGCAAACGTGGATGAAGCGTGGTGCTCGCCAGCCACGTCCGGACTCGCGTGTAGCAGATGCTGAAATTGCTTTTGTTGTCACTCTCCTTCAGGGTGAAACCTCTGGCCCCCTATTAACTTTTTTGTAAACTTTTGTAACGGTATGTATTCTACGCACGTAAAACCTTGTTCTATTACATAACTTAAAGCTGTGATTTCCATTTGCGTTTTGAAAGACGGGAACTATTCTGGCAGGATTTGTACTCTTCTAGGCTTGCTTATCTGTGACTCTAAGCTGTCGCAACCCCAAGAGCCAGCCAGAAAGGCTTATGTCAGATCCTGAGAATGCTGATGCAGGTTTTTATAGTAAGAAGATGGAGCCCTAGCAGCGATCGTAGTTTCAGATCCCAAATTTGAGAGCTGGGTTTCTTAGAGCATGTTTCTAAAGCAGACCAAAAGGTTTAGTCTGTGCCAGCACAGTGACATTGCTCATTGGTGCCTTTGTACTTTTGCTAGCTAAGCTATTAATAAAATTATTTGTGCTCCTAGACAATAGCAAAAGTGCCTAGTGGGAAGGAGGGGGAGGATTGTTTGGGTTTTTAGACTCATTGCTGTTTAACTGTCAATTTGGGGTAATATGGCTACTAGGTTACAGATACTGCAGGCAGAATCGCTGTTTGGATGAAAAAAGTTCATGTGGTTTAATAAATATTTGAAAATAATGTTAAAGCACATTTTTTCTTTTATTGTTCTGCTTGAGACGCTCTTGATTTAAAACATGCTGTTGTAATATGTCTTTTCAGCAAAAAATTGCGAGTATGTAGATCCTGCCAAATGAAATAACTTGCTTTTTAGTAAAACAAATAAAAATTTACAGACTCAAGAGGTAAGCAAGTCTCATTAAAAGCAATGCTACAGAAGGGCACGTAGGGTGGAATTTTTGGACATTGCAAGCCTTTTTAAGAAACTCGGAACCTCATGGCACTGGAAGAGAAGCTGTTTGATGCACATTTGAGGTCTGATCTTGTTAACCTTACTCGCGTTCAGTTGTACTTTGGTCTGCAAACCACCCAGTCGGTAAGTTACTCAGAAGGGCAGTGGGTCGGCATAAGTCACCTGGGACCGGAGGGCTGAAGGCACCAAGAAGTGTCTGATGAAGGCACGTGTTACAGAACCTCTGGGCCATCCAGGCTTTCGCTGACGGCAGCGAGGTGTAGCTCCTAGCAGGAATCTTCAGATGTCACTTCACACCTTTAGATCCCCAGTATCTTTGAAGACCTGCCTGAAAAAACTGAAACGTTTTATTGAGTTTGGTGGAACTACTCGGTGTTATTTTCAAGTATGTTGTCCAATGAGAAGGTACGACAGGTTCTAGCTCTTAGAAATGATTTGTGATGCTTTCCTTGCCACTAGGGTTAGATGTAACAGCACAGGAGTGAAAAGGGGCCACCTGAGTCACGGAGTCTTGTCTGCCCGCTATCACTATATAGTATTTCTGGGATGGACCAAGCCCTAAAAGTGCCTGAGGGTGTCATTCACGCCCAGCCTCTCCTTTCTCTCTGAATCTTACCCCTTTAGAAGCAGGCGCCAAAGGTGTCATGTCATTCCATTTGTGCCCGGATGCTTCTTAAAAGGTATTCTAGGCTCTGGCTGCTCCCTTTCTGAGTCACTGGGTATAACATGGACTCTAAACATCAGGAAAGAAACTAACGTGGCAGGCCACTCTAGTTTTTTAGCCGCAGGAGACCAGTATTCAAATCCTAATAGAAAAATAGTAGCAGTAGCGTAAAACACAGCTTCTTGAGTATGCTTGGAGCAGCTTGGCTATTTTATGTGCAGTAGCAAACTCTTAGTCAAGCTCAAGCTACCCCAAAGTGCGCAGCACACCAAGAGGGTAAATGTTTGCAGAGCGCTTACTTTTTGAAGCAGAAGATTACGTGACATGTGGGGATTTACAGTATAACCCATTCCACGCAATACCCCTGTCTGTAAGTTGTCCTCTAATGAAACAAAACTGTGGTTCTTCAAAATCCACGCTAATCTTTCATATGATAAACAGGAATATTTTGATAAATATTTCCATGTTTCAGCAGAATATAAACATTTTTGTATTTGAAATTGAAACAAAAGCAGAATTCTGCTCTATAACGTTGATTATAAAAGGCTTTAAGCATTCTCTTCTAAAAAGAAAATGCGTGCATCTGAGTCTGGTCTATGCATAAGTTCATATGTTTAGTAAAAAGGGTCAGTCTTAGGCGGATTTTATGAAGCCAGTACAAAACTCTTTTAGGACGTTTCAATCTACTTGAATTTGATTTACATCATTTTGGCTGGTCTAAGCAAATGTATATATTAAACGTATCCATTAAATGCATCAATTTTGAGTCAGAGCTGATACATTAAATGGCCTTTATAAATCTGCAGTGCCTGCAAGAACTGGGTGGTCAGTGATATCCAGCAGTTTAAAGTTTTAAATTCAAAATAGTGTTTTTAAAAACTGTGAAAACAATATTGCAGTCCTCTTTCCAATCTTATAAATTTTGCTGCTTTTGCATTTTTATCTGATAAAACTTATTTCATTAGAAGAGATGAAGATCCTCTGGTTTTATACAACCTATTTGAAATAGTAAAGGCCTTTTTATCGTTGAAAACTCAGTAAGGATGTTTAAGCAGAGAGCTTTAAAAGGATGATCGTAGCAGCTATTTTGACCCAATAGCTCCTCCTGTTGTGTTTAAATATTACATCAGTATTGGGCTCTTTCTTCTTTTCTTCTTTTTTTTTAATGCAGAGGGTGGAGCTAAGATTAAGCTGACTTGGTCTTTTTTTGTGGTATTCTGGAGATTTTTCATAATGATGTGTTGTTTTCTGAATTTATTAAAGAGTTGATGGTACTGAAGAGCAGATGACAATGTTTTCTGAAAAAAAAGTAAGAGTCAAGTAATGCAGCTGGAACAGTCCCAGAGAGCTTACTTAATACTTCAGTTTTCTTTGCCGCTCAGCCTGTGATTTAACTCATCAAGAGTCAAAGCCTGATGAGTTAAATCAAGCTGTATTTAGTCTTGGGTTATTCTTTTTCTGAAGTTTGCATTGATTTTTGGCTCGGGCAATCATTAAGACGCAAGCCTCCACTCCTCTCCAGGTAACTTAATTCCGAAGGCAGAGCTCTGCTGTGGACGTTCTCCTGACTCCTGATAAACACGTGGAGAGGGAGAAGCTCCAAGTGTGAATACGGAGCAAACCGGGCTGTCTCACCTCAGCGCTAATAAAAGCTTGGAAAAGAAAAGGCTGCACAAATGGCAGCGTTTGAAAACAGCCACATCTGTGACAAGTCAGTGGCTTGGAATTCGGGGGGGGTGGGTGGAAATTGCAATTTTCTAAATTGCAGCTCCCAAAGTCTCACAGGTTGACCTATCCAGGACCATTCTGAGAAGCAGGGAAGTCGAGGGAAGCTTTTGAAAACATGGGAAGCCTCCCAAAGAGCCTGCGTGCGCCAGGCTGGGTGTCTGGGTTGCCTGAAGTTCAGTTGTTGCTCCTATAGGTTGTCCTGCACTCAGGGGCAGGTGGCCAAGATGCGCGCCTCGGAAGCAAAAAATACACTTGCCTCAGTCAATAGAAACAACCTGGTGAGCTACAGAGAAAGCATCAGCTCTGGCTATAATCTTACCTTGAAAACTTGTATTTTGTGGAGAAATTCTGTTGGGTCCGTCTGTGGGCGTTGGTGTGGTGGCCTATTTAGGTGGGCTTCATGTTACCTTACCAGCGTCTTGCTCATGCTTATGGGATATCGCTTTTCTGGTTGGGAAAAAAGTTTTCTGCTAATACTGAAGTGTTGTTGAGTGAAATGTATTTGACGGCCGTTATTCCTGAAGTAATCCTGTGTGTTCAAAATCTGGCATTTTCCTATCTTTTAAAATGTATTTTTATTTACAGCCCATTGGGGAATTTATTTTCTATTACTTTGATTTTTGGCGAGCCATTAGCAAAAATTGAACAATTTGCGGGTCCGTATTTCATTCCTGAAGTATGTGAAACTGGCACAAATACTTACCCCACTACATGCTTTTTGAAAAGCTTTTATTAGAATATATACATATAAAAAGACTGTAACTCTGTGCTTATTTTATTTTCTTCATAAAGTTGTCATCCTGCCTACAAGATCAGTTTACAACTGGAAAAGGCAGAATTTAATGACTAATTCTGTAACAACAAAAACATATGGTCTCCATAATCATTACATTTTTAATGATGTGGCTTGGACAGACTCATTCATGGCTTGTAGAGTCATTCGCCCTTGAAAACTGCCTCACCTTGGGGAGGTATCGCTGCTGGTCTCCAACATGCCGTTAGCATTCTTTCATAAGAAAAGACAATGCCAAGTGTATCATATTTTCTCAGATTACAACCTTCCTTAGGCTGTATGTATACTTCTTTTAAGTGCTTAGAAACTGCCTATGTAATAGTAATCGTGTCTGAACTTTCTTTAGGGGGGAAAAAAAAGCCCTTGGAGAAGGTTGCCTTAGGGAGAGATTCATTATCCAGCGCTAGATATTGGCAAGTGCAGGATGACCGAAAAAGCTATGTAATTGCATCGTATTTTCCATACTTTTTCCACGCTGCAAATATTTCACTGCAACAGGAGTTACCAACATAAATTAGTTTTAGTGTAAATAATAGAGACTTCACTATAGACAGACTGTCCAAACTGCAAGATGGTTTTTTCTGTCTACTTGTCATCTCTTCTCAAAAATAACGTGACCAAGATTTTCAGTTTAGTGCTAGGTCCAAGACAATTAGTTCAGTGGCCCTTTGGTCTTAGGTTCTCAGCTTTTTTACTTAAATTTATCTAAGAGCTTGTTATGCCTTTACCTGGGTAACGATAAAGAATTCTTTCCCACACACTTTCTGTGTTGACACCTCTTTGGTTAATCAAGAGCAGTCAACTTTTCTTAATAGCAGGCTGTGTCCTTTTTTATGAATATGAATTTGTTTCTAATTTAATGTGATTTAACTGAGATTTGTATTAAAATTCAGAGTAATATGAGTGCATATGTTAAGTATCTTGCAAATTATTTTTACGTTTTGATGCTTTCTTACAAAGTAATACACTTATTAACTCTGGATTCTAACAGAGGCACAAGAAAACACAAGCTAGTTCATAACTGGGTCAGCACACAAGTCAGGATGCTATTGGGTTTGTAATTCTAAATAGTATCTTGCATATCCTCTAATTTCGGAAGAGTAACCCTAGAAAAAACAGAGTGAATGAACAAGAGGTAAACTACACTCGGTTATTTTTCCCGATGTGGGTGCAGAGGAATAAATCTGACCGTGTACATCAAGAATGAACTGAAGTTCACCCTGTGCTCATTTACCCTAGAAGCTAATTTGCAACCAGGCCCAGTTTTTATTTCTAACATACATATTTCTGTGGCAATTAGGGTTTCCAAAAAGCCAGGCACGCGTGCAGAGATGAAGCTCACAGGACGAGGAAAACATCATTATTGTTGGTATGTCTGACTCAACTGGGAATCCTGGTCTACTTCATAGCCTTTTCCTGTCATGTCAGGGTAACAAATTTATCAGACGAACCTCAGAGTTCGCCTCCTAAGGATGTTCTGCTTCTTACGCTGTTTGCATGCTAGCCTGTGACTTTAAATTTTGCAATGCCCTTTACCTACTAATTGCTGCCAACCTTAAATTTATCTGGCAGTAACTTGCTGCGTAGCCCAGCAGTCACATGGAAACCCGCAGCACAACCCCCACGGTATCGTACCTCCCCGCACGAATGGTAGCGACGGAGTGAAGCCCAAAGGGAATCCGTGACCTGACCTTGCACTACAGGATTCAGCAAAATGATGTTGTTACAGTAAAAAGGTATGTAAATGTACTGTAAAATAAATAAGGTCCAGGTTTTCACTATACAGCACTTCTGACATACCTCTTTTAAAATTCTTTCTTTTATAGATACTCAGCAAATACAAGCACAGCACCAATGAGTCATATTTTGCTGAGTTATGTCATCTTGAAGGCAGTTTGGTTTTATTTCCACTCGGACAGGATACTTTTCCACTTGCGTATTATGTAACACTCCTTACAAAAATAGTCTTCAAACACCTTGGAGTGCTCCTGTTACCCAATGAGACTTAGGACCATTTCAATTCTCACACCCTCCTTATTATGCTTACAACACCTCTAAACATTCCCCTTTTGGCTTGAAAAAATTCTCCGTTCTTGGTCTATGTATAGCCTTTCTTCCTAAGGTCTAAACAAAATGTCTTCTGGTTCTCTTTTTTTTCAGCCTGATGGGAATTTATATGTATGCTTATATACTTAGTTTATGTTAGTAACAGACTTCACGCATTAAAAAACTCTAAATATAATATTTAGACACAACTGGATTTGTTTCTCCACACTTGAAACAAACTGATTCACTTGATTCTCCCTTTAATTAGTAAAAATAAGAAATGAATTATAAACATATACAATATGAAATGTTTTCTTTCAGCCAGTATGTATTTAATAGGGTGTGCACTGGTTCGAAAAGAAAACAAAGCAGCAAAAATACTTGAGAAACCTAGTGTTAGTGTAATAGGTTGCAAGGCCAAGAGCACAAGAGTCAGGAAATTAAAAACTGCAGCTTCTCAAGCAACAATCTACATTCAGCACGGGCAGAATGCCCTTTTGTAAGAGCTACTGCTTGCAGATTAGCGACTGACACAGGGAATAAGGTACGTACTCTTTATAAAATATCTGCAGGTACAGAATTCTTTTTTTTAACGAAGAGTAATTAATACTCTGGAATAAATAAATAAAGCAATTTGTAAACAGTATATATGAAATGAATCCAGTTATCTGCCAGACATCCAATCTATCAAACCTTGAAAATTGTTCAGAATTTTAAAGCTCCTGGTTTCAAATAACGTAATTTAAATGGGGGGGGTGGGGATACATTAGAAACTTATTGGAAAATAGAAAACTAGAACAGCCATGACAACCAAGAATATGTGTGTTCCTTAGAGAAAACAGGGGAAAAAAAGCAAGGCAAGAATGTGAAAGAAAAGTGGAAAATGGATTTGGGACCTAATTTGAAAGCAACCAATTCCTACTGCTCTTTCCTTAAAAGCAAGCCATGCATCCAACCCCATGCATTACAGCGCTGCTTTGGCACGCGAGGACTGTTTTTTATTGAAGAGGTTGAATGATAACTACCAACAAAAAATATTTAATTTCCTATAAGTCGCAGCCCTTTTTAACTGCCAAACTGCTTAGACAGTCTCTAAACAGTCATTGAATATTTTCACTTCTGCATGTACTTGTTTCCATCCAGCTAGCCAACTTTTCGTCTTTGTGAATGCTTTACTGTCTGTGAGAAGTGCTGCATTTATGTTAAAGGTTTTCCCTTTGTTGGTTCTGCTGCGGCACCAGGGCTTTTCTGGGTGCTTTGCAGACCACAATATGGACACTGAGCGTCCAGTGGAGCAGGGACCTCTTGCACAGCTGGGAAAAAGCTTCCCAGCAGGAGGAAAGAAAAGGTTTTCCTTTTCAGTTCAGCTCTTCTTTTTCATGTCAGTCATGCCGCCAGCTTATGCGTGCCGAAGAAGGTGGGGATTCCAGTCCAGTACAAGCTGAAAACTTGAAAACCAAATGGGCCGCTTCAGCCGAAAACTGGTAGGTGCTATGTCCCACCATTGCCTTCAACTACACGTGAGCTGTATTTCTGTCTGGTAGAGCCTCCCTCCCTTCAACCACAAGAAACACACTGTTCAAATAAATGCAGCATTAACATGTTTGCCAGTCAGAAGGTATTGGGCGCTAAATAACGATGGTATGTTAATGCTATTTTTAAATGTATTCCCAGGAAACTCATCTGCCTGAAGCTTATTGCTCACAAGATTTGTTTGACAGTAAAATCATCTGCACCATTAACTCGGGGGATACAGGCAAGGGCTGCTCCATCTGAAACAGCAGGGATGTTTTATGCCACAACGCGGGCCCTGTTTTGTCCCACTAAATCTTGCCTGTGAAGACCATCTTTCGTATTCAGTGATGTTTACTGGAGGCTCCATCTGGCATATAAAGAGCCCAGCTTCTCTCGGGCTTCCTTCCTCCCTTCCTCCCTTTTTGTTCTCTCTCTGCTTCTGTTGCAAGGGCATGTGGCTCATCTCACCTGGCGAGCGCTGCCAGGACACCCTGCAGCACGTCTCCTCCCAGGTCCTTGCTTCGGGCCTGTGGTCCGAGGAGGGTTCCTGGTCTCATCTCACTCGCCCTCCTCACCACAACCTGGGAGCCTGCAGCGGCTGTGAAGCGCTTTGTTACCCACAGGGGAGAAGCAGCCACGGGAAAGGATGGCTTTGTCCGCCCCTTCATCTGCAAATCGAGGCCAAATCCCTTTTTAAAAACCACACCTCAGTCAAGTGCAAGGTCAGTGCGGCGGTAACGGGAACTGACCGAGCCCCGTTCTCTCCGGTGCGTTTCGCAGGGGGCTCAATAATTTATGAACGATCCCCCTTAGCCTGAAAGAGCCCCCCGGGCCCAGTTCCCCGGGAAACGCCAGGCGCGGGTGGGCCGCTGCCGGCCCGCCTCACCCGCCGGGAGGGCGCTGCGGCGGCGGCGGGGGCCTGCCGGGGCCGGGCCTGCCGAGCGCCGCCGAGCCCAGCCGAGCGCCGCCGAGCCCAGCCGAGCTGAGCCGAGCCCCGCCGCGGGGGGAGCCGGGCGGCGGGCGGGCAGGTAAGGGGGGCCGGGCCGGGGGGGCAGCGCGGCCCCGCGGGCCCGGCCCGGTGCTGGGGAGCAGCGGGGCCGCGGGGCGGGCGCGGCTCCCCGCGGCGGAGCTGCTAACGCGGCTACCGCCGGCAGCGCCATCGGCCGTTACATCCTTCCCGGCCCCACCCGGGAGCGTGGGCACGGCCGCGGGTCCGCGGGCCTCGCGTCCTTCCCGCTTCCCCGAGGGAGGTATGCGGCGGGGCGTTTGCATCCCGCCTCCTCCGCGGGAGCCGCCGGTGCACGTGAGCTGCTTTGTCATTTACTCTAATTGCGCTAATGTGGAAGATTGACAGCTGGGGTGGGACTGAAGCCCGGCTCCGAGCAGGGACCGACCCCTCAGGCCGTGTCCCACCGTGGGCCTGCGCGCACAGCACCATCCTGACGTGAAGCGGTGGAAACACGCAGGTTTTCTTTCCTTTATGGTACATATTTGCTGCTTTGTTTCCGTTGTAATCTGAGATAACGGCATCAGGGAAACGTGTCCCTTTTTGGTACGCTCGTACACGAGACAGTATAATTCAGCCTGGCAACCGAAGGCGATACGCGCGCTGTATTTAGTCTAGGGTTATTCTTTTTGTGAAGTTTGCATTAATTTTTGACTCGGGCAATACTTACAAGATCTAAAACCTCAGTTCAAGCAAAGGCCAGTGCAGGCTCTTCCCGCCGTTGTCGTCTTTGCAGTTTTTACGGATCCGTGGTGCCGGTGCAGCTGGCAGCGGTGTTAAATTCGGTGACATCCTACAGGGAGCTGGCTACATTGACCAGCTTCTGATGCAGCAAACTGGTTTTAAGGCATGGCTAAGACTCGCTTATGGCACAAAATCATACCCTTCATGTCTCTGCAGCGTCTTAACCTTGTGCGAGGAGAGCACAAGTTTATCCAGAGTAGCTCAGCCGTCTTAAAGTACCATTAACCCGAATTAAATTTTAAGTAGCTGTGCAGGTAAAGCTAATAAACATACTGTTGATGCCAGCAAACAGGGGAGTCTGGGTGATGTCTAGCGGGGTGAGGTTTGAGGAGACTGAAGGGGACAGATTTTTGAGAAAGAGAATAGCGAGCATTACCTTTTAACTGGAGAGCTGGGGAAGACTGAAAGCATAGCCTCCAGGTGATGGGGATCGCCTTAAACGTAATTGCCTGTCAGCATCCAGGCTGACCCTCGTCATGCTGCTGAGGATTACGAATGAATAATGACAACATGGACAGAAAATCCACGAGCCTGGGACGATGTTCACATGGGATGGTGTGACCCATAGGAGCTACTGGTAGTATTTTTTTAAACTATGCAAATCTGAGGTCTGATAACTGAGCAGAGTTATGTGTGGTGTCTTCTAGGTTCATGCAGATCACAGCAGGTCAGAGACAAGAAATGGGGAGAGCTGTGATGCAGGGAATTCTGTTTGGCATTATCAGTTGCTCTTCGATTTGACCGTGGTTGTGAGCATGCTAACTTTAGGTGAGCCCGTGAGTTCTGCTTCTAGTTTAGTACAGGATGCAATTTCAAGGGTGAAATAGCAGCACGTGGATAAGTGTCTGCCTGAAAATTTTGAGGGGGCAAGGGGATAAAAACTCTTGGAACTCTTGTTGGTAACTTATCTTCCATTAGTTTGAGATTAGCATCCTACTTTTATTGTAAAAGTGGAAAAAAAAAGTAACAAGGCAAACCTCTAAACAACTGTCAAGAATTGAAAAACTACACTGAATGTGACAGGAGAATCCATATGTTGTGGGATTGATTCCATTGAGCATCTTCAATAGCCTCGTAGAATAGGAGATGTGTTTTCTGCAGTGGCCCGGCACCGTCAGCACCAAGCATTTGGGTTTGTTTTTCTTACCAGCAGCTCAGCTGTCTTGGACTCCAGTTTTTTTAAGACATAAAGTTGTATTTTTCTAGCATTTAGTGTCATATCTTAACGTAAAGGTTTTGGGAAAACAGCAGTATAACCCAGTAGTTATAGTTGTGCAAATCACTGATCAGGAATGGAAATGGTCATTTTGCCCAGTTACACCACACATAGATACACCTACTAGTAAGGGGGGAAGAATGTTTTCTTTGTGATCGAGTGGGAAGGTAGTAGTTGGCTTCTGTGTGGTACTTTTAAGCGTGCAATTGCAGGATTTTCTGAAGATATCAGTGTGAAGAGTTCTTCACTCCCATTTGCAGGCTCACCTTAATGTGCTCAATATAAAGGAAAATCACTTAATCAGAAGTCAGGAATAACACACAGTTTCCAGACAAATCCACCCGGTCTATGGATGTCTTTCCTTACAGCGCCCTGGAAACATCAGAGCCATCAGACTGGGTTTCTTGTTCACGTGGCAGCTAGGGGCTTGCTCGTGCTACTTGAGGAATGTTTCGTCCGTCATCCCTTGCTCCAGGAAGGCAGAATGCCAGCACCGGGCTGCCTGTGTCGTTCCAGTTACCCTCTTCCCCCTTGCCGGGTTGGGGTGCTGGGGGCTGGTGGTCCCTGGGAGGGTCAGAGTTGCTGGGCGCTGCGTCTACGACCCACGGCTGGAGAGCCTGGCCGTCCGGGGCTTGCACGGTGCAAGCGAGAAAGAGGGGGCTCCATGTGCCTGACACTCACCTGGCACACTGTCGTGGTTTAACCCCAAATTGTAACCCAATACCCCGCAGCCACTCGCTCACTCCCGCCCTCCCCGCTGGGGTGGGGAGGAGAATTGGAGAGACAGGAAAACTCACGGGTTGAGATAAAAACAGTTCACCAGGACAGCAAAGGAAAAATATAACAATATATTAATAATGATAATAATAATATATATATGGATAATAGAATATATAAAACAAACGATGCACAATTTCTCACCACCCGACGACCGATACAGCCCGTCCCGAGCAGCAGGCAGGGAGCAGGGGTATCCCCCCCAGCTATCCCAGAACAGCAAGTGCCAGAGAGAGCAGGCGAGGGAACCAACAGCCGAACAAACAAACGAAAAATAAAAAGGAAAAATCAGGGAAACAAAAAGCAACCTGAAGTGAAGCTTAAGGATTAAGGCAAGTTAAGGGTCTAAAAAGCCTAGTCACCCACCGACTGACCCTCACTTATACCAGGCATGACATCTATGGTATGGAATACTCTCTTTGGCCAGTTTGGATCAACTATTCTGGCTCTACCCCTCCCAAGTTTTGCATCTGCACGCTAGCAGAACCTGGGAAACTGCAAAATGTCCTTGGTGGTTCAGCAGCAACCAACACCATCAGTGTGCTGTCACCGTTGTTCTCACACTAAATCCAAACCACAGGAGCTGCTGAAGACAAAACTAGCTCCGTCCTGGCCTAAACCAGGACACACACCAGTCCCAGCTGGGAAGGTTGAGCACCATGGTAGAAGTAGTGACAAATCCCCGGTTGGTGTGAAATGTCTTATTGGAGTAGTCCAGTAGTCCACCGGCCACCGTGCCAGGTGGCCTCTGTGGAGAACTTGAGCCGGAATACTCTAGCACCCCACGGATGCAAATTGGAAAAAATCCTACCAAAGGGAGAAGTTTCTGCTGTGTTGCTGTGTGTATGGGACAAAAACTAGACTTGCAGATCTGCTTAATTTTTGTATCTACGAAGAAAAACATTTAGAGGGCATGCTGTAGCAGATATTTTTAATCATTGTCATCTGGGTTTTCATTTTAATACTGACACCATGATATGACTAACCCAGGGAAAACAATAAACAGCCTTTTTATTGTTACAAGATTTCTCTCAGTAGGTGGCTAACCCAAACAATTGCTTTACAGCAAAGGCAGAAACAGAAGTTTAATGCAAACACTGCGGTGTATTTAAAGAGTAAATGCTTAACTTCACCACAAGGGAAATCTTTTTGCTATAATAATTTTCACGGTTTCCTCTTGCATAACTAGCAAACTGAATAATACTAGAGCTGGAGGGCCCGATTCTCTCCTAATTAACAGTGGTGGTGTGCAGGTACAAGTTCATTGACATCTATAAATAGACATAAATGAAAGAGCTGAACATGTCTGGAGTCTTGGGGCAGGGTAACAGTAGACAAAATAGATCTGCATATTAAAAAAGCCACATATAATGATTTTTATTAATATTGCAAAGTGTCCAGTGGAATCGTTTCCTACCCTAAATGTATCGAAGGCTCCTGCTGCAGCCTGGGGAGGAGATTCTCCCCTCTCTCTGCGGGATGCAGTGCTGTTTTGGGCTCTGGCTGTTAGGAGTATTTCAAGGGAGTACTTTGTGGTGAACAATAGGTTTGGCTGATGACACCAAAACCTGAAGTCTCGTGGAACAGGGGTACCACCGACAGCAGCGTAGGCTTTCTCTGTCTGGTAGTAAAGTTTAGGGCTGCCACCATCCACGATTCTCCCAGCAGTATCGTGTTCAGTGAATTGTACATAGCAATGGTTGTCTGTAAACAGAAGCGTCAGTTAATCATAAAATTAATGCCATGAAAAGCAGTCGTGCTGAGTGTAAGCACTGACGGTGTAACATCCATGTTGGAGCTAGTCGCTGAGGCTCTTTTTGTAGTCGGGAGAGAAATGAGAGTTCCGTTCGTCTCATGCTAAAGCAGGTTTCTGCTGAACTGTGGTCTCGATGTGCCTGTTAGGAGCGCTGGGGATGGTGCGTCTGATGTTCAGGTGTAGGTCACTGTGGTACATGTCTGAAGTTAGGCGAGATGAGCCCTGCTGTACCAGCTTCTTGCAGCCAAGCAAAGGTGAAAATTCCCATTTGGCTTACAGCCTGCCCCGTTGTAACGTAAATTACATGTGACTCACCTCAGTAGCTTCCAGAAGTTTTATTATTCTTTTTTTTTGTCTAGAAATTGTGTCTGGCAGGATTGGTTGCATCTGGGGTTTTTGGGGGTTGACCTTTTGTTCCAAAGCATTTACAAAACTTACCGTCATGGATTTAGAAGAGATTCTGCTTGACGTGCGTTTTATGTGACTGAGTTATCCATTACCAGGTGAACAAATACAAGTTAAGCGACATCTGTGATAGGAAGACAATAAACTCACCTCAGTTTCTTGCCATAAAAGAAAATTCTGATGTGGTTTGCTATTACAACCAGTGCTATGAGGAGTCTCTTAGAAGCAAGTTCAGATTTCTTAATTGAATGGTAAAGTAGATGCCTAGAAGCTCTTTGAATCTGGCAAGCTTCACTTGGGACTTGAAACTTAGTGATGAATCTCCCCTGAAAAACATTCAGAAAGTAAAGGCTTAAATATTTTTTCCTGCCCCTTGTTTTGCCATTTTGAAGAAAAATATTTATTAGAAGTTCATATCTAACATCCAGGTATTTATAACCTCCAAAGTTAAAAGGAGAAGAGCCTTTGCTTAGGTTAAACACTAAGCATGTGAATAATACTTAAATCATTTGGTAAACCACTTAAGTAAAATGAGAAAATTGTGTACAAAACCAGTATGTGAACTACTGGATGGATGGATGTAATGAATGTATGAAATACGTTATTGACAAACTATGTAACGAACTGCTCAGGTGGGTGTATTATGTATATCCAGCTCTCAGAATTTCCCCTGCCCCTCTCTGGTAAGCCATAGGAGCTTCTGCTTCAGATGCAAATTCTGGTTCTCATGGTCTTGTCTTACAGGAGTACCTGCTTGTATTTAGTACGCAGAGAAAAGCATCCCTGTCCCCAAAGGAGCTGGGTTCTGGTTCTGGGAAGAGTGCTCTGTGCTTGAGTTCCTCATAACTGAAAGACACGCAGAATAAATTGATCCAACCATTTATGTTGCTCATACACTTTCTAGCGGTGTTCTTAAGTTCAGGTGGATGTAAGTGCCATGCTTTGTGCTGGACAATGCGGCATTGTCCGGATGTCAGGCGTTTTCTGATGTTGCTTACCCTCTCGTGCCTTGCAAGTTCTTCTGGTGCGCAGCTCCGTTCACCAGTCTTAGGTAAACTGGGTAAGGGGTGCGTGTGAGGGTACCCAATTCTGTCTGCATCATCCTGGGTGTGGGTAGTAGTGGCATTTTAGGGATTCAGATAATTCTGTATGCAGAAGGGCAAGTATCAAGAGCCTCTGAGCTGCCTAAGCAATTAGGCAATGGTTTTGTGACTTGCGCTACTGCATCTTAATTGTCCTAATTCCATCTAAACTGTGTTCTGGTTGCTGAAGTGTATTTGTGGATCTGACCCATTTCCATCAGGTAATCCACTGCGTTGAACAGAGAACTACCCTGAAACCAGTACAGATGTAGCAAAAGTTTATGGTGTGTTAAAATGGTCATCTTATTTTTTTTGAAACCGGATATTCTGAAGTTTCAGTGTATTGGAAACCTTCATTGTGTTCCAGTACTTGTCTTTTGTTTCAAAGAGATTAGAGTAGGTATCCAATTATCACGTGTTAAAATCCCTAAAACATACCACATCTTTGCAGTCATATGTAATAAAACTTTGTCCAAGAAATCTCAGAAGGAGACTGCAGCCAGTCTTGTGATGTAAATATTTTTACAGTTAGGAGGAATATTGCAGTACTTGAATAATGCTTTAGAATTAAGGTGCAGATACATGTATGTATGTTTGTGTACATATTTTTAAATATATATATATAAAAGGAAAGATATTCAGTCTGGATATAAAAGGGGTTTAAGTTTGTACACACAAAACTAGCTGTGGCTTGGGCTGCGTTGCAAGTGAAGGTTGGTCATCACTGGGTTCCGATGGGACTACCGTGTGAAAACAAGAGAAAGTAGAAATCAATGTTCTGCTTTGCATCACTCAATCAAATGAAATAAAAACAAAAGAAGACCCAAGGGTCCTGTACAACCTGGCTCTAACTTGTAGCAAAGGAAAAAATTAAAAAACCTTCTGATACCTCCAGTAGGTCTCAGTGAGTCAAAATACTAAAGCCAGTGAGGTTTTCCCCGCGCAAAGACAATGGGGAGACTTTGGTTCCGGCAGGGCATCAATATTTTGCCCTGTGAGCCTAAGAACAAAAACAATAGAAAAAAAATACTGTATAAATATGCAATATTTGGAATGATTAAACAGTCTATTAAAATATATGTAATGACTTAGTGATTCAGGGGGAGGCCAAATATCTTTCTGAATAAGAAAAACATAGACCAGGACTTCTTTTCTAATTTAAGTTTTGGATGCATCATCTTTCTGCAGTACAGTATGCAGCTAGCTTTAAATAAAAGAAATATCTATATCTATAGAAAGCCGTCGGGCTGTGAAAGGAGAAAGGAGCTCTTTCAGAACTCTGTTGCTGTAGCTAGAGTCACGTTTACAAGAGATGGATTCTGTGTTCTCTTTTCCATAGTAGCCGCAGCAGGAATTAAGGGGTGTGTACTTTAAAGCTTTAGCTTTTGAACATGGTTGGCAGTAGCCCCTGCTTTTGATTTGTGGAACAAATCTCGAGGTGCTTTTTTCAAAGAGACTATTTGTGCAATATGAATTGAACTGCCTGCAGAAACAAAAGACGGCCAAGATGATGAATCAAACTGAAGCCCTGCTAAACAAAGGAATTTTTGAATAGGTGGGTCTGAATACACCCTCTGCGCCTCAAAAAATGTAAGCAACGGCTAATGAATGTTTCTAAAGGTTTAGGCAGGAGGAAGGGAGGGGAGAATCATCTTAAAATTATCTTTCTGCTATACTGACTCCTTCACTAATAAACTGCTCTTCGTGGTGTTTTAGGATCTCCAGGAAGGCGTTCTCCCTCCGGCGATTTCATTAAAGAAGCCAAAATGTGGAGGGCGGTGGCCAACGTCCTGCCGAGGGCCAAAGTCCGGGGAGGCAGGGCGTGCTGCCTGCCGCCGGCGCACAAGGGCAGGAGCCTGCTCGCCGGGACCACTCGGCATCGCTGGCGGGGCGCTGCGCCGGGGCTCCGCGCCGCCCGGCCGCTCAGCATGAACCCGGGGATACAGAAGGTGGAAGCTCTGGACGCGGGTCATTTTGTCCGCGTGGAGTGGGAGGACGGGAGCGAGAGCCGCTACCCCTGCGTCTGGCTGCGGGACAACTGCCAGTGTCCCCGCTGCTTCCTGCGCTCGGCCGGGGCGCGCAGGCTGGTCTTCGAGGACCTGGACGTGAACATCGTGGTGAAGGACGTCGCTCTGGCAGATAGAAAAAAGGTATTTGAAGCAAACCTTCGTTCACCTTCTCATCAAACTTGTCTGACAATGCTTGTTAATCTGTAAATTAGGGGCAATCCCAGGTTATACTGTAATCGCAATTTGTTTATCTGCAAACCCTGCTGTGTATTTGCAAAGCTTTAGGAATAATCACAATTTGGGGAACTCGGATCTTCCCACCTTTATATGAAACTTCACAGTTGTTATGCAGAGGCCACAGACACCCAGGCTTTGGTTTTTAGGATATAATTGTGCTTTTTAAAATTCTGCTATATGTTTCTTCATCACCGGATGTTGAAAAGAAAATGTAGGCATTCCCCACACATTTAATTACACTTACACTTCTTTTTCCTCTTTATTCTATAAGTAAATGACTTGAAAATCAGAAAAACAAATGGCAAAGTGATGATGACCTTAATCCATGACAAAAATACCAGTTTATTAGCTAATTTCCAATGTGTAAAAGACTTTGTCTTAGAGCAAGCACTCAAAGCAAAGTTGAACCCAATATTCAGAGTTGGCCTAGTGTCTGTATCTATATCTGTATCTACCTACGTACATTAACACTTGTTCATGAAAAACAGGAGGCTGTTGGGCAAGAGAGGACAGGAACTGCCCTCCCTATGAATTTTAATCTTTCCTGCCGTATAAAACCCTAATACATCATTTAGATTTTATAGGTTTTACTAAAAGCAGTAAATGGCTCCTTTGATATGCAAACTCATTTCCTTCATTTTACACTTAAAGATGTTTTAAACATGTTAAAGATGCAGCAGCCAACCCTGTAGCAGCTGGGGCAGCCTCGCTGCAGGGGGTTTGCAGAGGCTGACCCGTGCGGGAGCAGGGCTCAGCCGCAGCGTAAGGGTCTGTACTGAGGAATTCTGGGCTCCCAAGTTGGTTGGTTGTTACCAAAATTAACGCCGTGTAAATTCATGCTTTGAATAGGCAAATGTATTGTGCTAGTAAAGGGATTGTCCGCTCCCACTTGTACTCAGGAGCTGATGAAAGCACAGCACCAATCCTAAACTGATACTGGTGTTTCACCATCATGTGAACGAGTGGAATTACATGAAATGGGAATCGATGCCTACTCAACAGCCTTGAGAATTCATCTGAGGGTGTGCTGCGCTGAGCTCTTTCAGTTCATGACAAGCAAAGCCATATGCTTTCTTTCTATGCTTTTTTCAGGAGTTAAAAAAGCAACACCTTTTTAAAATTTATTTGAAAGAGGGAAGACTTTTCCAAAACTAGGAGAGGGATTTCTCTCCTAGCATTTCTTTTTTTGCCTGTCTGTCTTGTCCTTTCTCTTTTTTAATGAGCTGTCAGTGTTCTGGAAGATATTTTTGCTGTCTTCTGCGTTGTGGTGAAGCACTCTCCCCAGCGATATGTGCCAGCTTCTGTGATTCTCCTCTTTCTGCTAAGCACAGCTCCCACAGTGAAAGCAGCCCACACAAAACAGCAAATTAGGTCATGGGCTCATGTGGAAATGACCATTTATAAGAGGTGTCAGAATTTGGATGATGTTCAGGTTGGATTTTCATTACTTGTTTGCCATATGCTCCAGGGAAAGCTTAACTGTGATATTAATCTAAATATTACAGTTTCTGCAATTTCTAAGGGGTTTTTTTTGGTTGTTCTAGGTGGTGTTTTTTGAATTTTTTTGTTCTAAAATTATCTTTTGTTTTATGTTGGAAGATCTCTATTACATGGCCCGATGAACACGCAAGCGAATATGAAGCTGAGTGGTTGAAAAAACGATGCTTCTCTGAAGAAGCCAGAGCAGAAATGCGAGAAGATTTATTTTTACCAGGTAGGAATGATAACCGCATCTGTCATGCTCGTCAAATGCAAGGGGTCTGACACGGACAGTCCCGGCTAACGGTCTGTCCTGTGTGAGGACCAGGTCTACCCAGCCGGAGCAGCAGCAACCGCTGTTGGTGCTCCGTGCCAGGCTGTGCGAGCACAACGGGAGCCCGTGGTTACCCTTTTCTCTCTTCTAACCTCTGGACCTGAGAGGAGCTCAAGTGGTTGGGCTGTGTTTACTTTCCTAAAAGCCTTTTCTTTCCAGAAAGGGTTAGTAGGTCTCAAAAATGAGCCTTGTGGACCAGCAGTGGACTATGTGACAATGCAAGCGTGTGTCTGCTGTTTAGATTATTTAAATTTTTATTTTTAGAAAGATTATTTAGAATTGCAAAGGAGTTACAGCTGAAATAAAACATTTTCCTTTTCTGTGGCCTTCTGTTAAAAAGTAACTGTGTAGCGTAGCAGCGGCTGGTGCTGAAGTTCAGGTTGTGTTTGCTCTGCATCCCGTGCTTATTGCGGTGCTTGGCTGTCTTCTGGTCATGAAGCGTTTTGTGCAACCGGCAGTGTAACATCTACCCAGTACAAATCACTCGCCCTCGAATAATTATAAACCCACTAGGTTTGTCATGATGCGCGTCATCGTTTCTTTGGCAGCCTTTCAGATTGTGAGCGTGAAACGTGTGAAAACTTGCAAGATTTCTGCTGTGGCTCTTGACAGTGTTCCTGTGAGATCTGCTGTTGCAGAGAGTTGTGGATCTGTATTCAGAGTTAAGACAGTGTCCGTTAAAACAGGATATTGCTTTAGAAAAAAGAAACTCGAGGCAGGCTGATGGTGAGAAACTCACATCCAGGTATCGGTTTCCTCAGAGCGCAGCAAAAGGCAAATCCGCGATTGGTTTATGCTCTTTTTTTGGGGGTGTTTTTTATTCTAACAAAGAAAAGAAAGTTTGTTTGGGTTTTTTTCCCCCCATGAAAGATGAGAAATGGGAAAATATGTGGCCCTAGGTATCTCCTGCATCTGAGCTTTGTTTGGCACTTCAGGGGCAACTGGAGCAGCCAGTTACCTTTCCCAGTTTCTGCAGGTCAAATATTCCTTAGCTCCTAGCACCTGTTCTGCTAAACAAAAGTCAGTTCTTAAGATTCAGCCTTTTATATCTGGCTTAAAACTTAAGTGATGAGTAATATTTCCATTCATTTCAGTGGATCTAGTAACAGACTCTTCATAGTTCAGAATGGAGCTTTTTTCCCCTAGTGATATAAAAGTTCATGTCTACGTTAGCTTTGGCAAGAGTAAACTACACTGTTCAGTATTTTGGAGGGTTGGGCGTGTTCCCAGAATGAACGTGGTGAAAATGCAAACCTCGTTCAGGGAAACTAGACTTGATTTCTCAGGTAGTAAGAATTTTTATTTGGAAAAATGGAGGTGCTGTGGAAGCTAGCAAGATGTTTTGTAGCCTTTGAGGGGATCAATGTAAATCGAACGTTGCTTTAATTAATGCCCAGGCAAATTAGTCTAGATCTCTGGTTATGTTTATTGGCACAGGTATCAATAACTGAGATGTCAGTATTTCGGATGTAATGCTACTTTTTTCCCCTGTTATGAAGTCTAACTGCCTGTGATTTGCCGTCATACACACATTTACACGATGCTTACTCTCGGCATCTAAATGCAATGCTTGTTTTGGAGGCCAGTTCTTCCCTCTGCTACCGCTCTTCTCCAGTGCAGCCGTCCAGGTAAAATATACACCAACGATGTGTTTTATTCTTTGGGCAATGCTTTTGCAAATTCTGTTTTCCATGTTAGATCTGAAGAAATATAAAAGTTACACTAAATAAGGGCCTGTGTTAAATTTGGCTTTGTTTAGTAGTGTCATTCTGCTCTTCCTCATATTCCCTGAGACGATCTGGCGCGTTATGATGGACGGCTTCTCCCAGCTTTTCTCAGGTTTCAGTTGTAAAAAAGGCTGCAATTATAAAGCGTGTGAGTTTGCTTGCTGGCTGTTTAAGGCCTGTTTCTCATTGTGTATCGGGGTGAGTTTAGAATTCGCTTCCTTCTGGTCAGTGGAGTTACACGCTGCAAATTGCACGCCCTTAAGTAGCTAATCGTATCCCAGCAGTATAGTATTACAGACGATGATATGGAATGCCAGCCCTGCATTGCTGCTTCAACAAATATAAGAGCAAGCTCACCAGACTGCTGTAGTTAGAGGTTAACCTTCACTGCTGATATTATCACAGCTGCGCCTTTTTTTCTCTTTTTTTTTCTTTCTTTTTTTTTCAAGTGGTTATTTGCTTTTCATGTTTATGATGGTTTTTATCATAATTTCTGATTCAAAAAACTAGATGTCAGGCATGTGTCAGACCTGAAAAGAAGTAAGTCAGATTTTCACTGCGTGATGGAAGTGACTATAAATAGCTCTGTGGCAATATGTCAAGATTCCCCTTTTAAAACCACTGCCAGGTCCTATCCGTGTAGTATGCAAAGCCTGCTATTTGTGTCTATCGAGGCTCGTTTCAGCCCAGCTTAGAAGATACCTCTCAAAGAGCAGCAAAAGAGCCATCTTTCTTTTACTTCTCTGGTTCTGATGTCTCAAAGATACTCTTTTTTCCTCTCCTGTTTGCTTGTGTTCTCCCCAACGAGCATCACAGGAGTGATTTACCACCTCGTGCAGTCTCTCTGTAGGTCAGGTTTTGTGTGTGGTGGAGGAAGCTTGTGGGAGACAGCGAGCGCGGCAGGTGCTTTCCAGTACCCAGCCTCTCACTGCCTTGCATTGCATTTGCTGAGGCTCACTTTCCAAGATGCTGGCATCCCAGCAACAGGGTTTTTGGAGGGGGGCGGGAATTAAATAATATCACAATGATGTTTTCCTGTTGGGTGGAGGAGAAGAAGATTCAGCAGAGGTAGTACCTGGTGCTACTTAATATATTTAACCTTAGGTTAGGTTAAGGTTTTAACCTAAGGTTAAAGGTTTCAGATGATGATTGTCCTTTAAAATGTGATAATAAGGTATTGGATATATATCCAGCTCCACCGAAGTTTGAATCAGGATGTTAACAGAATCAATGGTGCTTTCAGTTTCTCTACTAGGTCCTGAGAGATGATAATTTTAAGAGGAAGAAGTTAAAAGTTGTTTTTTACTAAAATAATTTGGTCATTTGAATTTATCCTGTAGTAACAATTAATAAGAGCTGCCCCCATGAGTTAGGCTGCCATATACATAATTCACAATACAGCGAAAATACACTTCGCCTTCAACAAACATTAAAACACACATTGTAGACAAAATCATTTTAGATGAAGTGAGTTAATCTATGATGTCTAGGCTTTCTTTCCCACATGACTCCAGTATAGAAGGTTTTGATCAGCACTGTCCCAACCTGCACAATAAGTGCTGAATAATTCCAAGCGTTAGTTGATGCATGCACACCGTCTGCAGGAACTGGGCAAAGGCCATCTTCTCATTTTGTGCAAATTCTAATGTAGGTGGCTTTTTATGACTAACCTGGTATGATCCAGAAATGGGATTCTTTTTTTCTCATTTTTTTCGCCCAGATTATTGTTGTGAAATTGAAAGAGGCCTTTTCTTTCAAAAGTATCACATTCTTCCCATTTTGCAAAGCACATAGATCTGGGGCTTTATTAGTCATAATGTAAATGATCAATAGGGACACAAAATAATTCTACAAGACCTTTGTTTTTATCCCTTAGGTGTTGTTCAGCTACATTTGTAAACATAAAGATTTTTAATTTGACAACTGCCACTGTGCTGTGCAAGTGAGACCTAAGGCTGCCCAGGCACTACTGGCTCATTCCTGTCTTCCCTACCCCTTCAGCTCTCACAGCATATGCTCTTAGATTTCTGCTATAGTACAAGGGAAACCATATTAACTGTGGTGACGCAGTGGGAAAAAACGTGCTATGCTGACATGATAAAATAATGAAGAACGTGAGTGGGATCAATCACCACCAGGAAATACTGGCAAAGAGTACGGTCCCTGTTCAGCGCAGCTTCTTGATAGATTTTCAGGCTGAAGGGGTTTTGTGGATAAAAATGGGAATAAAGTTCCTATTTTTCAGTATATGGGAGAATAACATGCCCTGTGGGGCACACCATTTCCTAAGACTTTCATATAGACTTTTTAAAAAATATTAAGTGGAAGAACTTAAATGTCTTCACATCACAGAATCTTTTTTTTTTTTTGGTTTTATGTTGTATGCTTTCCTGTCCCTTTTCCAAAGAATTATGGACCTTATAATTTGTCAAATTGTAAATATTGGACAGCATATAATATTTTTATCTGGGGCTGAGGAGAAGGAAATCTTTATAAATACTGCTTATTTTAGTGTAGACCTATTACTTGTCTCTCTCCTACTACTGTTGTACTTACCTGGCTGTGATGGTCTCTGGTACCAGTCAGAAGTCATCCTTCACTGCTTTTCATACAAATACGAGTTGTTTAAAAGTAGTTCATGCTTATATCAGACATAAGTGTTAGAAGTTAGACCTCAGATCTATTGCAGCTACTAGAAGGATTAAAACTGGCACCAGTATATTTGAATTAAGCTCTAAGATCTCTCTGAAAGAACCCCACAATTACTAATATGTAAAGCATGAAGATTAAAAAGGCTGTAGGAAATTCTGTGCTAAAATGATGAGGAAGTTGCCATATAATCTACCCTCTGTAACTTGCTATATGCACCTGGTATAAGTAATCATCTGATAGTCAACTGCAGAAGGGCAGTATGATTGTCAGCCGATTTCCTCTGCTAATAGTAAAAACATTTATTATGCGTACAGCCTTGAGCTGGTATGTAAATGCTGCGAGTTTCTCCCCATTTTATCTGGCTTTATTGCTGCAAATGAATCACTTTATTTTAGTTAGGGCTTTAAAATTTTTTTCCGCTTCTTTCTATTTATGGAGATTATGCCTTTCTAATATTCTGAAAGGTTTATGCAGTGCTGTAAAGACAGTGGTTTGGCTTGTGCTCTAAGTATGCAAGTTTGTTCTTTGATTGTTTTTCATCCTTTTCTTTGGCATATTTAGTATTAAATGAAGTGGTCGCATTCATATTCGTAGCATAAAGCATTTGACCCTATTGGACACGCTGAAGAAATACGTCCTCTTTAAAAATAGTCAAAGAGTAGCTGTAATGGTTTACCGTCAAGACAGAATGATATATCAAGATAGGCTTTGCGAAGGTCTGTGCTTTATGCAATACTGTTCCTTATTTTCATCCATGACTATGACGGAAAGGAATAGCTACATTAAATTTGCAGGTGGCACCAACCAGAGATTGACTGGAAATGTGTTGAAGGACCAGGGTTACACTTCTAAATGACCTTGACAAATAGGAGAAATGGTAAAAACATAAAAAATGCTTTAATGGGTCGGGTGACTAGTTCATCTAGCCTAATACTTGGTCTCCAGCAGCAATGTAGTAAAAGCATGTGAGCCAAGCCACTCTCTGCAGTCCGTTTCCTTCCTATTTCTTCAGCATCCGCAGCCATCGCATCAGGGTTTCCCGTAGGACACTGCAGCTCGGCAGCTGGTCGAGGGCGAGGTAGGGAAATAACCACGCGGGCTGGGTGCGCTTGGTACTGATCACAGGCTGAATGTGAGCCTGTGCTGGCAGACTGGCTTGGGATCAAGGCAAACAGTGCTTTCAACTGAGTCCCAGGAGAAGTCTAACCTGCAGAAGAGATGAAGTAGTCCTTCTGCTCCATTTGGTAGAGGAAGGCTCCCATAGCGTGTATCAATTTTGGGCACCGTACATCCAGAAAGTCTACAATTGGAAAGCACTGCACATGATTAGTGGTCTAGAAACATCGGATAAATCAAGTGCAGGGTCGGGGGAGAGAGAGAAGGAGCCGTTTGTTTTCTGTGTTCATGGTAGATACATCACTATACAGGTGCACGTGTACATATGTGAACTGATTTTCTTAATGCTGTTCAGAATAGGTAAAAATTTGAGCTCAGACAAACTATAAAAAGTTTCAAATTAAAAGGAAGATTTTAAGGCACAAAGTGAGAGCATGTTTTTAATAGCAATTACTTTACAAGCTGCACTGGATTTTTCTTTCCTCCCAGATACCAACTGCTGCTGCATTCCATACGTTTCCCAAGATTAGTAATACTTGGAGCTGTACACAGTGCGTTTTCAGCTTTTGGCATATTTACCCCAGTGTCATTACAGAGAACATTGGCAAATGTCAGGGGGGAAAGGTTACTCCTGCGGTAGCTCAAAGACTAAGCTCTTGGCTGCATCGAGATGCCGCTGAAGGGCTGGGAACTTGGAGCCTTTCTTCTCTGAAACATGAGGTAGGATTTATAAGCGTTTGTGTACCAGCCTGAACCTTTAAAAAGAAAAACAAACCTAAACCACTAAGGATGCTGGCTGCACTTGTCACTGGAAGCGAATGCATGTGAGAGAACTGGAACTTCGAGGACAGAGTTTATAGCCTTGCCAGGCAGGATTTAACTGTATTTACCACTTTCTGTCTTTGTTTGGGTTTGGGGGTTTTTTTTAATACAAAGTAGCTAAACATCAGAAAAAAGCCTAAGAAGCTGCTTTACTTGAACTATTTCTCAGTTTTAGTAGCTGCCTGGAGACTATCAGCGAACAGTTCAGTTTCCTTGAAATTGTGCAATTTCCACATCGTAGCGGTACTGCAAAGGTGAAACACCTCTGCAGTCAGCAGGCCGTGTTGACTCGTGAATACGCTGCAGAGGCTGGGAAAGGATAAATTCCCAGTACCTTAGTGGGATTCACATCATGGATAATTTTTACACAGAGAAAAGATTGCTCTTGCCGGGTTACTTACAGAAACATTTTGAATTTAGCTTTTGTCTCCCTCGGCTCCGTAGAGTTGGAGATGTGAGGGCAGATGACAGCCAAATGGGTGGTTGTTCCTTGAACGTTCTCCACAGGTTGGCTGTCAGGGTTGCCAGATTTCTTGCACCGAAACCCAGGACAGTCCCAGACAGGTATGCTGAGCGCACGCTGTTTTGCAGTGCTGTGGCAGCGTAGGTGTTTGCAACAAAAGCCAAAACCACCCCAAAACCCAACACCACAGCCCATGTCCATTGATGCAGAAGGGGCATCTTGTATTAGGTGGAACTCCTAGCAAGCACGGTAGGAATCGGGAATTTGAACAAGAGGACTCTACAGTCCATGTACTTGGGGAAGCCTGGGGCTCCTGGAGCTGCAGTTAAATTCCAGGTGCATATACTTATTTCCCAAAGTGGGGAAAAATCTGCTGGCATATTCCTTGAAATAATAATATTCCTCTACTCCTTGTTTTATATAAGGAAGATGAGGAAAATATTTATTAGCAAGACAGCAAGAAAGACTAGGGAGGAAAAGTTGAACGTTAAAATGTTCCATTCGTTTTCACATGGTTATTTACCTGCATCAACACTGAAGCTTAAATTTGCCTTTCAAAGGATATTCTTGGCAGTTCACACAGCGTACCTAAAGCTATTTTAATTTCATAACTTTTAATAGAGAAAAAGGAAAACATTCATATTTTATTTTTTCCCCGTCTTTCAAGTGTGTGAAAGGATGTATATTGAGTTAAACACACTGGAGCAGTGAGTAGCAGGCCATGGAGTGGTCTCAAAAAGGAATTTAATGAGGTGAGATTATATCTCTCCTGAAGGATTGCGCTTTTTTAATTTTGTGAACATGTTGTGAAATCCAACAGCTTGTCAATCATACTACAGCTTCTTTGAAACACAGGGTAGAGTATGAAAGATGGTCTATGTGGATAGCTTATATTTGGGTTTGCGCGTTGTGTTTCTTGGACGGTCTCTAACTAGCCGTAGCCAAAGGGGAGAGGAATACTAGTGGCTGGAAATTTGCAGACCTTGCAACTGTTCAAAAATGTTGTAACCATGTAGTGTCTGGGTTCGCTTTTTATATGAGCACGTTGCATTTTGTACTTGCTACCTATATGTAGAGAGAGGAAAAAAAAACCCAACAAACCTGGCCCTTTGCATCTCCTTGAAGCAAGCGTGTCCCTCAGTCACCGGGTGGAATCCCCCGGAGCTCCCATCCTGAAAGCTGCTTGGAACGTGTAATAGTTTTTATGGCTCCTGTCCATTGAAGGGATGTTGGAATGAAGAGAGGTATAGGTGTTCTAGAAATGATGCCACCTGCATTTTTCAAATGTTTATGGTCTCATTTCTAGGACGTAATCTCTGTGACTGATGATTGGACAAGTTAACTGAATATTAGATAAAATACCAAGTAAGTTAGAAGTGACTTAAACAAAACGATTATTCTATGAAATAGATAAAATCTTTCCATACTTTATTGTGCACTTTCTTAAGAATAAGCCGCTTCAGACTAAATACATAAAATCAAGGGAAACCAATTATGTCTTCGCTGTAAGAATAGGAGCTCTGATTCAGCATTTAAGAGAATGCATGACTTAAAACACTAATGTTTCGCGTTTTGCAAAACACTAGAATCAGTGCAAAATTTATACAAAACAAAATGTAAGAAATAGCATCTTTGTCCTGTTTACCCATTACTGTGCAACGTTTTTGGTTCGAATGTGTGTGTTTACTTGGGCATACAAACCAGTAAACTGGCAAATTTATGAGATATTACAAGTGGAAATTAGTGAGAAGAGAGCAAGGAGGCAGGCAGTGTTGTATTCGGGGAATGTAAATCTGAAATAGATCTTTCATATAGGAGAGAAAGAAATTACCCCACATCTATTTCTGTGCGTTACAGTAACTTTGAAGGGCAGGTTTATCTGTCCAAATGGTCATTATTAATACCCTCCAAAAAGTCTGAAATCTATAAGATCCGAACTTGCTACCAAAGAGCCTGGGGAATTGCAATCACCAGGCTTATTTTGCTTCTGAAATCCGCCAAGCCACGGCAGCTGACAGCTCTGAGGTGGACGGTCGCACGCTGCCACGTCGGGGGACCGCGGCCAGCCTGGCCGAAGTCAGTGGAGGGGACAGAGTGCTGTCGTGGGAGGGGGTATAAAGGCTTGCACGCTCTCTGTTCAATGCTAAAATGATTTTTTTCCTGGGAAATTGGATTGAATACACCGTGCGCACATTTCGGGTGGCAGCCGGCGGTGTGTGAGGAGGTGGGAGCAGGGCAGAGGTCCGTGGAGCGGCTGGCGCTGGGGGTATGGCTGTGCGGACCCCAGGAGCTCGGCAGCTGGTGGCTCTCTGGGCCCGGGCCGTCCCTCCCCTCAGCACCTTCTGCTCTAGACACCCCTCGGGAAATAATCACACTGCTCCCCGGGCAGAGTGTTTTCACCCCAGAGGTTACATGAGAGAGGCCGCTGATCGTGTCTCAGGGCAAGGCACTGCTGGCAGCTTCTGGCCATTTATACAAAAGGGGGGAAAAAACGGGTCTGCGGTCTGATTATTCAGTTAAAGAGCCTCAGGGTTTTCTGGAGCTCTCTCACTTTGCTTTCAGCTCCCAGTACCAGGCTGCTATCGCTAAACTATTAACTCTGGTTGCCAGGCGGGTACCCCAGCTCCCCTTACTTGGCCGCAGCTTCCCCTGCAGCCAGCGGCAGTTTTTGCTCAGTCTCCAGACCCATCTTCTTTCTACCACCCGGTCCCCACTTCAGTTTCCCTGAGTTTTTCCCCAGGTAATGCATCTCTTTCTCCTCCCTGACAGCTGCTCCCACCCTTCAGTTCACATCTTTCCTCCTCTGGGGCCCAGGATGGAGACTCTAACGGAGAGCACGGGAGCGGCTCGGCTCATCTTTCCTTCTCGTCTCTCCCCAGGTCGCTGCGTCCGCGGGCGGCCTCCTGCAGCGCGTGGCCGGCTGCCGGGGCCGTAGGCAGGTCTGTTACCAAGTCTCCTTGTGGACTTGCACCTCAACAAGCTGGGCAGGGGAAGGGGGAGGGATTCACCAAAAGGTATTTCTGACATCGCCTCAGTCACCAAAATTAGAGGAATTAGAGCCTTTGCTGGAATTTTTTCAAACATGAGCAAAAAGTGTACTCCCATGCTCAGTTTTGTTCTAAGATACAGCCCATCCTTTTGACTGACTGTTCTCATAAATTCAGTATAGGGGAACCTTTGGCATTAAAAAAAAGTCAGCCCAAAAGGTTCTATTTTGCTGAAGTTATAAGCATTAAAACCAGAGTTTTACAATAGAAAACCCAATTTATGAGGCAATCTTAGTACCACTTACTATTAACAACTCTTTCAATATTATAGCTACTGGTGAGGGGGTGTGTGCTATCATAAATATATATAGATAAGCAGTAGTGCAAATACAAGGGAGAAAACAATTACCGATGATGCTTTCTAGCAAGGCAGCTTAATAAAAGTTATATCTTGACCTAAGATTCATTTCCGCTAGTAAGCCTGTAGTCATTTCAGTTTTAAGGTACTAACGATGCTTACAAATGCAATTTGTAACGATAAAATCACTACCAAGTCCCCGTAGCAGCGTTCTTTCAGGTGCACGGGCAACCATTCCACTCGACTTTAAACCCTGTACTATTTTTAACTCCTTGTACTATTTTAAAATCCCCATGAATAAATAAACACAAGACCCGGATGGGTTCAGTGCGGACACCGTGCGGTATTTTAGGACGCTCTTCTCTGGAAGGCTTTCAACTGCGGAAGAAAATCACTATTAGTTGTAAAGTACCAAATGTGACCCACAACCGTGGATTCCAGCGTCCCCCGCCAGTAGCACAGACAAATGAAATGAAAGTTAAGCGCGTTAACAACTGGCAGGCTGCAGAAAGTGTCCCGGTGAGAAGCTGGGCTTTGGGCTCCGTGATTAATCTCCTGCCTTTTTGGTTTCTGTCTACGTTACTGCTCCCTTGAGTTCTTGGCTGAATGCGCTGGAGCCGTTAAAGCTTAGGTGCTGTGTCAGTGTTGTCTAGCAAAATTGGTCCTGGCAGGATTAGTCTGGGGGAAAATTGGGGGGCAAAGAAAAAAATCTTGATTATTTTAACAAAGTGATCTTGGCCTATGAATATTGAGGCCAAAATAGAGAATCACGAGGTTTAGTTGTTGTTATGTGGTTTTGCCTGCACTAATGAATGGCTACAGCACTGCCTTTAATTGGAAGAAATTAATTTTGTTTTGAAAATGTCTCTGAAAATTTTAAAATATACCTGAGCGGAGTAGTTTTAAACAGATGGTTAACAAAGAGCTGCTTCCTGCAGCATCCCGATTCTTCCTGCCTTCCCCACGTGGACCAGTGACTCCAGTTTTTATTAAGTCTCTTGTATGCTACTGGTCTGCTATGAACGTGATTTGAGTTTGCGCAAAATTATGTGCGAAATAATGGGCAGTATGAAGAGTGAGCTGCTGCTGAGTCGCACGTCAGTCTGGGGAAGTCAGTGATGCGTCCCATCACTTGAGGAAGAACGACCATATTATATTATTATTATATCTCTTTTCAGACTTTGGAATATACGAGAGAAGTCCCAGGGCAATGGACGGTTGAGATGAGAATTACACGATTTCTGAGCACACAAATGGTGCTATATTTGGCCTTGTCTCCTGTGAGTCTGCTCAGTTTACATGGAAATTACTTTCCTCATCTGTGTTTTGCAATGGTCCTGCTACATCCCTCACCCAGGGGCTGGAGCGTAGTCAGTGTGAAAGGAATATTTGGACAATTTAGCGGCCAAACTGAAAAAAAAAAAGGGCTGTGGCGCATCTGCAAAGTGATATTTTCCACAGCTGTAAGCACTGGCCAAATTTGACGAGTTTCACAGGAATAGCAAATGTATATTCCTAACACGTGAGCAACTTATTTGCCAAACTTGACGCTTGACAGAATAAAAGCACTAAAACTTCTCCGTAAGCCAATGTAGAAATTTTGACTTGGCTACACTCCTCTTTTTTCACGGGTTGAGGCTTTTGACCCATTTTCATTGCTGTTGAAGCTCTCCCCAAATTATTTTCGGCAGATACTGCCAGGGAGAACCTCGGCCCAAATGGTTAACGTTTACCAAAGGTACAAGCAGGTGAAACACTCGCAGAGAGAGGGGCGAGGTGGCTCCAGCGGTAGCGAGCTCCTCCGGCTGTGCTCTCTGCCGAAATGGTTCATAGACACGGGCAAGGGAAACCGAACCCCTGGCCTCGGGTTATCCAGCAAGTTTCTTCACAGAGCTCCCCCAGAAGTCAATCATTTTCCTCTAACGTACGCCGTATGTCTCTCTCATGCACGTTTTTGAGCCATAGGGGTAAGACGCAGGATCTTGCTATGAAAAGGTGACGGAGGAAAAAGGCGTAGTTATCCACTGAGGGAGTCCTGGATATCCCCAATCGCGGACTCAGAGATAAGGATTCGGTACTCGGCCACACAGTCGGAGTCGTGAGTCTGCCCTGTATGTGTCTTGTTTGGTCATGCAAATAAAACGGCCTTGGGTGCAGAAGGGGCGGCCTTTTGGCAAGAGTTAAAATTAAGTTTCAGCAGGGAAAAAGTTTCACACGAGTCACAGCTCTCGTTCACACACTGTACACGTAGGTCTGTTACTTGTCGTGCTGGCACACACAGAACTTTGGAACATCCTTGGCACTGATCTGCTTTCCACCAGAATGGACGTTTCTCCATGGGCTGGTGCTGAGCATGTTCAAGATTGGTGCTCTGGGAGGCGGGGAAAGGCAAGTCAGCTGGTGTGGAACGGGGCCTGCGCCGCCCCCCAAGCGCCGGCAGGTCTCAGGGGCTGGGTGAGAGCGCTGGGCGGAGAAGAAACCACAATGCCGTGCATTCTAAAGCATGGAAACGTTAAAATAAAAACATTCCAGTATAAAAAATAACAGCGCTGTGAGGGAGAAGGCACCAGATAAACACAGGGGGGGTCCTGAGAGAGGGACTTTGACCTCAAGTAACCCCAGGGGCCGGTTGGTTGACCTCAGGTGACCCCAGGGGGGTCCTGAGAGGGGGTCTTTGACCTCAGGTGACCCCGGGGGGTCCTGAGAGAGGGACTTTGACCTCAAGTAACCCCAGGGGCCGGTTGGTTGACCTCAGGTAACCCCAGGGGGGTCCTGAGAGAGGGACTTTGACCTCAAGTAACCTCGGGACCCACTTGGTTGACCTCAGGTAACCCCAGGGGGGTCCTGAGAGAGGGACTTTGACCTCAAGTAACCCCGGGGCCCACTTGGTTGACCTCAGGTGACCCCAGGGGGGGTCCTGAGAGAGGGACTTTGACCTCAAGTAACCCCAGGGCCCACTTGGTTGACCTCAGGTGACCCCAGGGGGGTCCTGAGAGAGGGACTTTGACCTCAAGTATCCCCAGGGCCCAGTTGGTTGACCTCAGGTGACCCCAGGGGGGTCCTGAGAGAGGGACTTTGACCTCAAGTAACCCCAGGGGCCAGTTGGTTGACCTCAGGTAACCCCAGGGGGGTCCTGAGAGGGGGACTTTGACCTCAGGTGACCCCGGGGGGTCCTGAGAGAGGGACTTTGACCTCAAGTAACCCCAGGGGCCGGTTGGTTGACCTCAGGTAACCCCAGGGGGGTCCTGAGAGAGGGACTTTGACCTCAAGTAACCTCGGGACCCACTTGGTTGACCTCAGGTAACCCCAGGGGGGTCCTGAGAGAGGGACTTTGACCTCAGGTAACCCCAGGGCCCACTTGGTTGACCTCAGGTGACCCCAGGGGGGTCCTGAGAGAGGGACTTTGACCTCAAGTAACCCCAGGGGTCCATTGGTTGACCTCAGGTAACCCCAGGGTGGTCCCGAGAGAGGGACTTTGACCTCAAGTAACCCCAGGGCCCACTTGGTTGACCTCAGGTAACCCCAGGGGGGTCCTGAGAGAGGGACTTTGACCTCAAGTAACCCCAGGGGCCGGTTGGTTGACCTCAGGTAACCCCAGGGGGGTCCTGAGAGAGGGACTTTGACCTCAAGTAACCCCGGGGCCCACTTGGTTGACCTCAGGTAACCCCAGGGGGGTCCTGAGAGAGGGACTTTGACCTCAAGTAACCCCAGGGGCCGGTTGGTTGACCTCAGGTAACCCCAGGGGGGTCCTGAGAGAGGGACTTTGACCTCAAGTAACCCCGGGGCCCACTTGGTTGACCTCAGGTGACCCCAGGGGGGTCCTGAGAGAGGGACTTTGACCTCAAGTAACCCCTTGGGCCAGTTGGTTGACCTCAGGTAACCCCAGGGGGGTCCTGAGAGAGGGACTTTGACCTCAAGTAACCCCGGGGCCCACTTGGTTGACCTCAGGTAACCCCAGGGGGGTCCTGAGAGAGGGACTTTGACCTCAAGTAACCCCAGGGGCTGGTTGGTTGACCTCAGGTGACCCCAGGGGGGTCCTGAGAGAGGGACTTTGACCTCAAGTAACCCCGGGGCCCACTTGGTTGACCTCAGGTAACCCCAGGGGGGTCCTGAGAGAGGGACTTTGACCTCAAGTAACCCCAGGGGCCGGTTGGTTGACCTCAGGTGACCCCAGGGGGGTCCTGAGAGAGGGACTTTGACCTCAAGTAACCCCAGGGGCCGGTTGGTTGACCTCAGGTGACCCCAGGGGGGTCCTGAGAGAGGGACTTTGACCTCAAGTAACCCCGGGGCCCACTTGGTTGACCTCAGGTGACCCCAGGGGGGTCCTGACAGAGGGACGTTGACCTCAAGTAACCCCAGGGGCCGGTTGGTTGACCTCAGGTAACCCCAGGGGGGTCCTGAGAGAGGGACTTTGACCTCAAGTAACCCCGGGGCCCACTTGGTTGACCTCAGGTGACCCCAGGGGGGTCCTGAGAGAGGGACTTTGACCTCAAGTAACCCCAGGGGCTGGTTGGTTGACCTCAGGTGACCCCAGGGGGGTCCTGAGAGAGGGACTTTGACCTCAAGTAACCCCAGGGGCTGGTTGGTTGACCTCAGGTGACCCCAGGGGGGTCCTGAGAGAGGGACTTTGACCTCAAGTAACCCCAAGGGCCGGTTGGTTGACCTCAGGTGACCCCAGGGGGTCCTGAGAGATGGACTTTGACCTCGAGTAACCCCAGGGGTCCATTGGTTGACCTCAGGTAACCCCAGGGTGGTCCTGAGAGAGGGACTTTGACCTCAAGTAACCCCAGGGCCCACTTGGTTGACCTCAGGTAACCCCAGGGGGGTCCTGAGAGAGGGACTTTGACCTCAAGTAACCCCGGGGCCCACTTGGTTGACCTCAGGTAACCCCAGGGGGGTCCTGAGAGAGGGACTTTGACCTCAAGTAACCCCAGGGGCCGGTTGGTTGACCTCAGGTGACCCCAGGGGGGTCCTGAGAGAGGGACTTTGACCTCAAGTAACCCCGGGGCCCACTTGGTTGACCTCAGGTGACCCCAGGGGGGTCCTGAGAGAGGGACTTTGACCTCAAGTAACCCCAGGAGTCCATTGGTTGACCTCAGGTAACCCCAGGGGGGTCCTGAGAGAGGGACTTTGACCTCAAGTAACCCCAGGGGCCGGTTGGTTGACCTCAGGTAACCCCAGGGGGGTCCTGAGAGAGGGACTTTGACCTCAAGTAACCCCGGGGCCCACTTGGTTGACCTCAGGTGACCCCAGGGGGGTCCTGAGAGAGGGACTTTGACCTCAAGTAACCCCGGGGGTCCATTGGTTGACCTCAGGTAACCCCAGGGGGGTCCTGAGAGAGGGACTTTGACCTCAAGTAACCCCGGGGCCCACTTGGTTGACCTCAGGTAACCCCAGGGGGGTCCTGAGAGAGGGGCTTTGACCTCAAGTAACCCCAGGGGCTGGTTGGTTGACCTCAGGTAACCCCAGGGGGGTCCTGAGAGAGGGACGTTGACCTCAAGTAACCCCGGGGCCCACTTGGTTGACCTCAGGTGACCCCAGGGGGGTCCTGAGAGAGGGACTTTGACCTCAAGTAACCCCAGGGCCCACTTGGTTGACCTCAGGTAACCCCAGGGGGGTCCTGAGAGAGGGACTTTGACCTCAAGTAACCCCAGGGGCTGGTTGGTTGACCTCAGGTGACCCCAGGGGGGTCCTGAGAGAGGGACTTTGACCTCAAGTAACCCCGGGGCCCACTTGGTTGACCTCAGGTAACCCCAGGGGGGGTCCTGAGAGAGGGACTTTGACCTCGAGTAACCCCGGGGGTCCATTGGTTGACCTCAGGTAACCCCAGGGGGGTCCTGAGAGAGGGACTTTGACCTCAAGTAACCCCGGGGGTCCATTGGTTGACCTCAGGTAACCCCAGGGGGGTCCAGAGAGAGGGACTTTGACCTCAAGTAACCCCAGGGGCCGGTTGGTTGACCTCAGGTGACCCCAGGGGGGTCCTGAGAGAGGGACTTTGACCTCAAGTAACCCCGGGGCCCACTTGGTTGACCTCAGGTAACCCCAGGGGGGTCCTGAGAGAGGGACTTTGACCTCAAGTAACCCCAGGGGTCCATTGGTTGACCTCAGGTAACCCCAGGGTGGTCCTGAGAGAGGGACTTTGACCTCAAGTAACCCCAGGGCCCACTTGGTTGACCTCAGGTAACCCCAGGGGGGTCCTGAGAGAGGGACTTTGACCTCAAGTAACCCCAGGGGCTGGTTGGTTGACCTCAGGTGACCCCAGGGGGGTCCTGAGAGAGGGACTTTGACCTCAAGTAACCCCAGGGGCTGGTTGGTTGACCTCAGGTAACCCCAGGGGGGTCCTGAGAGAGGGACTTTGACCTCAAGTAACCCCAGGGGTCCATTGGTTGACCTCAGGTGACCCCAGGGGGGTCCTGAGAGAGGGACTTTGACCTCAAGTAACCCCAGGGCCCACTTGGTTGACCTCAGGTAACCCCAGGGGGGTCCTGAGAGAGGGACTTTGACCTCAAGTAACCCCAGGGCCCACTTGGTTGACCTCAGGTGACCCCAGGGGGGTCCTGAGAGAGGGACTTTGACCTCAAGTAACCCCAGGGCCCACTTGGTTGACCTCAGGTGACCCCAGGGGGGTCCTGAGAGAGGGACTTTGACCTCAAGTAACCCCAGGGGCCGGTTGGTTGACCTCAGGTAACCCCAGGGGGGTCCTGAGAGAGGGACTTTGACCTCAAGTAACCTCGGGACCCACTTGGTTGACCTCAGGTAACCCCAGGGGGGTCCTGAGAGAGGGACTTTGACCTCAAGTAACCCCGGGGCCCACTTGGTTGACCTCAGGTGACCCCAGGGGGGTCCTGAGAGAGGGACTTTGACCTCAAGTAACCCCAGGGAGCCGGTTGGTTGACCTCAGGTGACCCCAGGGGGGTCCTGAGAGAGGGACTTTGACCTCAAGTAACCCCTTGGGCCGGTTGGTTGACCTCCGGTGACCCCAGGGTGGTCCCCAGCCTTCAGCCTGTGCCTGGTTACGTGCGCTGAGTCGGTTGTGTCACCTCAAGGACCCCGTTAGTCCTTTGGTCTGTCACGTCTTCCGTCGCCCGGCTGCCGCGTCTCCGGGGGGCCGCAGTGCAGCTCCCGCGCGCCCCGTAGGATCCCCGCTGGGGCCGCTCTGCTCCCTGCCCCGTTACGTGGCCAGAAGCGCTCCCCGTGCCCACCCCTTTGTGCGGCCGTCCCCGCGCGCAGCCCCGCCAGGCTCGGCCAGGCCCTCGCCACTTGTGCCAGCGCCTCTTGGCGTGGCTGCTCAGGAGCTCCGCTCTCCGGCCCGCCCCGTAGTGCCTCATCTCGAGCTCTCTCTTTCCTCTCCGGTACAACCGAATCTCTGGGCACGTCTGTCCATACGTACCTTTATTTTTACATATGGCACTTTTACAGATTCGGCGGGATGTTTCAAAGACATCAGCGCACTTGGAAACTTCAAAACAACACTCCACAGGACGCAGCGCCAAGGATTAGTCCTTAATCGCCATCACCACACGCATGAGCAATGAGGCCTCGATAAGCCTGTCCTAAATTAGCCGCGAGTTAAGCAGCGGAGAGCTGGGACGCTGGGCCTTGGAGCTGGTGCTGGGGGTTGCACGGCTTTTGGGGGGAAGACTACTTTTTGGTCAAGGAAGCCAGACCTGAAGTAGGAGACCGTCTTTTTTTTTTTTCCTGTGGTTTTTTCTCATTGCTTGTTGGTGGTTTATTCCTCTCCTTGTGCCTTTGGAAGCGGGGGGACAGCACAGCTCCTCTTCGCTGGGTCAGTTCAGTTTTGCACCCAGGACTTGCTTTGGGTGGGGGGGGTTCCAGCCCGGTTCCTGCTGTCCTGTGCAGTCACTTTGGCTTCACCAATTATCTGCTCTACCTGCTGCACGGGCAGGTTTTTTTCTCTCTTGCACACTTTACTTCTTGTACTTGTTTCCTTTATCTCGCGTGTGCAGCTGTCTTCCCCTGGGTGCTTGCTTTGTGTATCTTTTTCTGAGTTATTTCAGAAAACACTGTCGTGGTTTAACCCCAAATGGTAACCCAATGCCACGCAGCCGCTCGCTCACTCCCCCCCCTCCCCGCTGGGGTGGGGAGGAGAATTGGAGAGACAGGAAAACTCGCGGGTTGAGATAAAAACAGCTCACCAGGACAGCAAAGGAAAAATATAAAAATATGTATTTCTCACCACCCGACGACCGATACAGCCTGTCCCGAGCAGCAGGCAGGGAGCAGGGGTATCCCCCCCCAGCTATCCCAGAACAGAGAGAGCAGGCGAGGGAACCAACAGCCGAACGAACGAACGAAAAAAAAAAGGAAAAATCAGGGAAACAAAAAGCAACCCTTAAGGATTAAGGCAAGTTGAGGGTCTAAAAGCCTAGTGGCCCACCGACCGACCCTCACTTATACCGGGCATGATGTCCATGGTATGGAATACTCTCTTTGGCCAGTTTGGATCAACTATTCTGGCTCTACCCCTCCCAAGTTTTTGCCCCTGCACGTTAGCAGAACCTGGGAAACTGCAAAATGTCCTTGGTGGTTCAGCAGCAACCAGCACCATCAGTGTGCTGTCACCGTTCTTCTCACACTAAAGCCAAAACACGGGAGCTGCTGAAAACAAAACTAGCTCCGTCCCGGCCTAAACCAGGACACACACCAATTGCTAGTTTCGCTATTAGAAGTGATACCGTGCTATATATACACACAGTCACTGGTTACGTTGTCTTAGTGTGCTTATGCCTGTGTTTAAGGCAAGCCTTATATCTTGCTTAACTTGCTCCTACTTTTTGTGTGCGACAGGCCACCACTTTGGCCACCTGGCTTTGTGGTGGGTGGCCGTTCAACCACAGTGGTGAACAACCCTGTTGGAGCCCTCTTGAAGGACTATGTGTCTACCTGAGGGGAAAATGTCAAGAAAACAAATCATCTTGGGGAGGTTGCCGTGACTTACTCCAGATATGTATGTCCTCAGACATGAGCAACTCAACGAGCTTTCCTCCAGCAGCTTCCCAAGACTTACTTCAGTTACGTATGGCCTCAGGCATGAATAATTGGAGTCTTTCCCCCACTAGCTGCCATCTGCTGTTGTGGACCACAAGAAGTGGAGAGCAGCTGTCGTCTTTTCCTGAGCCCTCTCTGAAAGGAGGGCTCCAGCAGCACCGTGGACCTGAAGGGCTGCTCTCCTGCGTAATGCTTCTCTCTGGGCCAGAGCCCAAAGGCCTCTGCAAGTGTCGCAGGAGCTGGTGAGGCCTGGGCTGGGGGAAGAGGTTGCCTGCTCTTTTCTCCTGGCTGCACTTCTGAACTCCTAAGGTGGGTCTTGAGACTTGGCTCACCCTTGGGTGAGCGTGGGCACGTTCCTTCACCGTTTCCCATCAACCACCCAAAGTCCTGAAAATGAAGAGCAGTGAGAGACAAGTACTAAAGTCTTCAGCTCTGTGTGTCTGTATCTCGCCTGGGGAAAGGTGAACGTTGCCTGAGTTTGGGAGGGATGAAGTGGAAGGCATGGGACTTCTGTCCTGGGACAGAAAGGAGGCGGGAAAGGAAAAGCTGTTTTTACGTGCGCGTGAAGGGACTGCATAGCTCTGTAAACATTTGGGCCATTCCTATGGCTCACACTGGAACTGAGAGTGCCTCCAACATAGGCTAAGACAATCCACTCTTCATTAGACCCACTGGTAGGAATTCCTTCTTACCTTTCTATTCACGATCTTCTGAGAGAGAGAAAATCCCAGTCTTGATATCTCTACTCAAGTCAAGGTCTCAAAATCCAAGGTTGCCTCACGGAGAAGGAAGGAAATGCACAGGGAAGAGGACACAAAACAAACCAAGAAGGAGAAAAACAAAAGCAAGAAACAATAAATAACTGCAGAGCCCAGAATCTGATTAGGGGCAGCCAGAACCCAGGTGCCCTCACGCCTTAATGCCCAGACACAGGGGTTTTAGCAAAGCAGAGCAAAAATACTTGCTGGGACGACGGGGCTAGCTAGCCTCAGCTGAGGTTCCTCTCCCTCTGCCTGGTGGGAACCATCCTCTTCACATCTAGCGCAGCAGTTCCGAGGATGCTGGGTTTGGTTACCAGTGCTCACCCAAGCGACCTACAGGGACACACCAGGAGTTACAGGCAGCGTGTGCTCCTGGAGACCAGAGGGGACAACCAAGGGCTTTGCCCTAACACCTTGGCTACAGTAGTGGAAGTTAGGGCTAAATCCTCACCTTGCCTTCGACGGTGACCAGATGCTAAGATCCATGCTAGAGGAGCTGTGTATCCTTCCCCGGGGAAGCCTCATCAGGTGAGGGACGTATCCCGGGACTTAAAGCAGGCAGAGCGGGACTTAGGATGCGCGCAGTCGCCGTGCCTTCCCGCGGCGTGCCGTGGGCTTCGTGTCCACCGGCCTGGCTAGACACGTAACAAGCCTTTCCTTTTCCAGGGGCAGCCTCCAACGCTGTAATCCAGATCAAAAATTTAGGTGCATACAGTTCTGTTGAATGGAGGATACCGTAGGCATAATTTTTAGAACTTATTCATGGTGGAAGATGAGACTTGGATCACGCAGCCCTTCATAACATGCAAAATCTGCCTAGATTTCATGATCATATCTAATTATTAGTTTATTTTGTCACTGCCTGTTTATGCTTGTCTCTTCTGTAGAGTATCTTTACAAATGGATATAAGACCATGTTGTCTGACACCAGAGTACATTCTTCCTCAGAAAAGAGCACCATTAAGAGAAAATATTTGGGTGTTTTCTAGTTACGACCCAGTATTTCAGTTTTATTTCCTCTCTGTTAGGTGACTTATCTGTTTGGGAACTCTCCAACTCAACCAGAATGTGATTGCTTTAGGATAGGTTATGAGATTTTAAAAAAGCATTATTAAATCAAAGCCAATAACCATTGCAGAACTGTGGTACTAGAAAATAGTAATAAGAATTGGTCATGCATTAAAAATCCACATCTATAGATACAGGTATAGATACACTGTTAGAGAAAGGTACAGATTTAGCAGTATTTGGGCAGCTGTAAATACATAAAAGGATACGACTAAGCAGCATTTAATTTTAAAGCTGCATAGATTTTCACTACTTTTATAGCTTTGGGTGATGTGCCGTGCAGCTGCCGCTGGTTTGAGGGGACAAAAAGAAAGAAGAGGGCAGCAGCAAAAGGTGTGAAGGAAAACCAGGCTCAAAAGCCCTTTCCATTCTGCCTCTAACGAATGGCTCCGGGTTTCCACCTTTTATATCACAAGGTCTATTCAGCAAGCACATGGCTGATTAAGGTATAGCAGTCCTAACTCTCTTCTGTGATCATATGCTCTTATAATCCATTTTGTTCAAGAATGGGCATAGCATAACTTCTTGCTCACCGCTCCATCTTTCCATCGTTTTCTTTACCTTCTGACAGTACTTGGATTTGTTAACATCTGGGGCTCTCCTTTGCGTCTTCCTGAAGTAAGATAAATGCTCGCAAAAAAATCTGCAGAGGAAAAGACAAGGAATGACACCGTCCTGCGGAATTTAACGTAACTGGATATGATTTCGTGAAGACAAATATACAAAAGAAAATTGGTCACTTATGCAATTGATGCAGTTACCCTGCTTCTAAGCTGTTACCTTGATGTATGTCTTCTCCTGTTCCTTCATCAGGAATATAATTTTTTCGTTATTATATATCCATTCAATAATACCCCCGAGGGAGATCTCAGGGTGCTCCATGGTATTTTACCCTAGACAAGAAACTTTCACAGCAGTCTTAGTTTCAGATTTTCACCCTTGTGGTTCACCAGTACAGACAGAAAAATGAATGTGCACATTTCTGATGGACAGTTAACAAAGAGTATCCCTTTCAAATGGTCTTTCCTTCAACTTCTGGGTTCAAATTTCTTTACTGCAATGTTTTGCTGAGTTTCATCATAAAGATTGCTTGTTATCCATGCAAACTCAGGGACCCAGTTTCAGGCTGTTGACTGCAGGATTGAGGGTGTATTCACAAATGCATAGAAATCCCATTAACTTCGTACTTGGACTATGTCCTGAGCTTTGGTGCTGTAACAGCCAAGCGCTTGTTTCTCTGTTTCTTCCCTTTCAGAACGCCAGTACTGGGGCTCAGACCTGCAACTTCTCAAAATACCTTTTGAAGAAATCATGTACAATGATGAAAGTACGTACAAGTGGCTGTGCACCCTAAAGAAAGTAGGAATCGTGCTACTAACAGGAGCTGCTCCTAGGCAAGGAGAGTTGGTTAAACTCGGCCACAGGATTGGGTTCCTGCGTCTCACTTTTTATGGGTGAGTTTGTGTTTGCTTTGCTGGCTATGTAATCACCCCTAATGTACTTCACTTCAGCTTGCTGGACCTATTTTGTGGATTAATTTATTAAAACAAGGTGATTCTGTTTTTTCTCTGCATGTTAGAAAATGTGGCGTCAATTAATATTCTATACGAGAGGATTGCTTTGCTGTCCCAGGCAGGGGATGTAAAGAAGAGCCGCAATAACATTAACTGCTGAGAGAAGGAAAAATGCCTGAAAACAGATGATGTCAAATAAAAGATAACCACAAGATACCTGTACTTATCTATGCCATGGAACAAAATCATAAATCCCTAATCCAGTCCCCTTCTGAATAGAGGAAGTTATCTGTACTGAAACTTTTTCTTAGCCTGATTTCGAGTCATTGAAATAAATAAGACTTAGATGATGTTATTGTGTCTCACATCACTGAGAAGATGGGCAGAGCACCCGTTTCCCTGCTTTCAGCTGAGTCTGCTCTGGAAAGCCACAGCCAGTCCCAGCAACCGCTTTTTACAACTGCTTTTTTGCAAAAGGAAGAGCTCAGGATTGCAAGAAAGAATTTGTAAATCATCCTTTTGATGCCAAGAGGTGATAAACTGAACCTCTACCTCCTCCAGCACCTACTAGGCGAGTAAACAAGCGATGATGGTAGCTCACGTCTTGCTGAGCTGTCAGTGACCTCCATCGAGCTAAGTACAAGAGCAGTGTTACTAGCTAACATATTGCCCTGTCCCTCACCCCCAGCTGTTGGTATAATTTTTTACAATGTATATAAAAACCCCTATTACTTGGACGTGCACTTATTCTTAAAAAAAAAAAAAATTACAAAAATAAATAGTAACGTTTAAACATAATTGTGATTTCTTGGTGCCAAAACCAGACCATTCAGGGTTTCCCATCTGAAAAGGTCCCTTCTCCCCCTTAATAGAATAAAAGATAATAAAAATTACGGCAAGAGTTCTCCTTCACTTGGATTTACCTCTAGTTCAGAGAATTAAGACCTGGGCAATAACCAGAGTCTCCTCTTTTGTCTAAAAAAAAAAAAAAAAGAGCTAAAATAAATAGAAGTGGGGAAAAATTCCAGCCTTGGCCAGAAAGACCACCTTCCCTCAGGGCTGCAAGTCAGAAGGAAAGACTTTCTGCCCCTTAGCACTCCTGTGGAAGGCACGTACGAGCCTTGCCGGAATAGGCAGTGCAGGTGAGGTTGGCACGAGCGGCACTGGGATACCAGGAAAGCTACGTTAACTCAGAACGTTAATGGTGAGGTGAAGGGGAGGAAGGTGACAGAACGTCCCTTCTTCAAGCTCTGATGCTTATTAAGACTTGTTGTTACATCTTCATTTTGCAAGTATCGTTCCATCGTCAGCTATGGAAAAAGATGTCATTGATGCTGCTGGCTTTTAGGTTTAGTGAACAATTTCTAAGAGGCAGAGGAATAGCTATTGTGATATACTAGCAACTTCTAGCAGCGTACAAGTTGTTTCTGACCCAGTCTCCGTCCTTCATTTTTGTTTCATTTACGTTGAAAGTCAATCTGTTTCTGCAGAATTTTTGTCCACACTTCAAATCAGGAAAGGTGGCTCAAGAAATCTTCTAGAAACTGGCAGAAACTGAAGTGAACTCGTAGCACGTAGAACAGCCTGCGAGAATGGCATTTCAAAATCTTTTTTTTTTCTATTGTCTTCCAAAAAGAGGGGATGGAGACAATAACTGCTTTAAAATACTATTAATATTATGAAACTTTTTTGTCCGTTCCAGCAGCCATGATAAATATTTGTAAAGCTTTAAAGGGAGTAATGTATAAATGTACTAGGGTAGTTAAGATCATGTACTTTAATGAAAGTGTGGTTTCCTCTTTCTGCTTACCGTGCCAGAAGGAAAAGTGGTTTTCAGAGTTAACTGGGATTCAGTCAGGTTAATTCTGCTGAAACAAATGGGAGCAGAACCCCCTGCTCCACTCGGAAACCTCATCCAGCGCTACCAAACATTTTCTACCATTAAAAGTATTTCTAACGTCAAGCACTTCTATGTTTGGCAGTCTGCTATGGTCTCAATTTCAAACTTGCATCGTTATGAAAATACTACTGCTTTCTATTTCTGTTTTGTCGTGACCAGATACGAGGAGATTCTTTGACCAGATACGAGGAGATTCTTAGGGGTATCCAATCCGGATCATATCTGAGGGCGTTTCACAGCTTTCCTTCGTATCCGAAGGATGAAACATTCATTCTGTTTGCATCCAGACGGCTGCACAAGCATTTTGAGTTAGGAACGAATATAGCAAGCCCCAGATAACAACAAAAAATGTTGGCTCTTTGTTAAAGCATACCACTAAAAGAAAAAATACATCTCCAAAATACCTCAGGGGAGAGGAAAAAAAAAAAAAACAAACAAAAAACCCTACGCAACAACACCCCCCTCACCCCACACACCCTTTCACCATATACCATATCCAGGTTGTGATAACTCTGCTATGTTTAAGAGACGCTGAACAGTCCCTTACTGTATAAACGTGCATTAACTGTGAGGATATACTTTCCTTGTCTAAGCTCAGCCCACAGGAGATTCAGCCTGCCCTAGGGAGACCTGCCAGTTTCTCAGTTGTCATCAGAATGGGTTTCTTCCAATTAAAAAAAGTTCGTCTTGCCCCTCACTGGCTCTTCCCTAATATGATTATAAACAGTAAGGATTATTAAGTGCTTCACGTTGCTTAAAGTCAGCTTGAATTAATGTTTACTCTCTTTAAAGATGGTTTCAATAAAAGTAATTTGTTAGGATGACTTCTGAGCCTTTGAGAGAGAGAGAGAGAGACTTCAAAGTGTTTTAATACATCCTCCAAAGAACCTCCCACCCATTAATGTTCCACACAAGATCAAGGCTGAAATGTGACCTTGGTCCACACCATTTGAGCAAGGAATGGTTAGAGCTCCTTTCACTGCTTAAATCAGATTTACTATTGGTGTTGATTAAACCTTATTTTTATGTTTCCTTAAGTATTAGGGTTAACAATAAAGGAACGATAAAAGGCTGTAAGTCTCCTTGCTTTTCCAAAACCTATTTGGTAATTCATGTATTTATTAGGCTGCAGAAAGAGGATTTTCAAGGTTATGGAAATTTTCCAATTGACTATGAGTTCTGCATTTAAAAAAAAACATAGTTAGAATATTTAGTTTAGTTGAGTTTTGGGCTTTTTTTCTTTTTTGCTTTTTAAACACAGCTGTAGTATGTGAAAGTCTTGAAGTCTGGTTTACATCATCCCAATTGAGCCACCATGGTTAGATTTACTCTAGGTCTTTTGACAGTTGCTAATTATGTTTCTGTGTATGATTAGGTTGATTTTTTAATATTATATTAAAATCTGAAGAGCATAAGGTCAAAGAGAGCCTGACAAAAAACAGTTTTGCAGACTAGTCTGGGTCTCAAGTAACAAAAACCAGCTCTGCCACAGGGTGAAGTCAACAAGGTACGTGCAGACCGATGTCCAGCTCTGAGAAAAAGAACGTATGCTCCAGGGCCAAAGGCAAGGCACAGGTATGAAAGGGGTCGGATGCGTACGATACAACGTGCGTATTAGCAGAGCCATGACTTCCGAGGGGAGACCCAAAACTGTTGCACACGCTTTCCTTTTCAGAATATGCTGCCCACTTGCGAGGAGAGAAAGTAACTGTACGCACAAAGGCAGCCTGCTCTGGGGCTCAGAGCCAGACTCAACGCGCTGATTTGGGGCGAGCGGGCTATTCCCCACTCCCTGGCTCTCATTGCTCCCGTTCAGAGGTCAGGCACTGTCTGGCCGTCTCCAGGATGCACTGTAGGGATGCCTTTGTTAAGGCTACGCAGTAAAAGCATACCTGTTCAAACGTAGCACTCGCAGTAATACAACGGTAAGCTGCCAGAGCCGTGTGGGACAATTGTCCTGCCGAGGAGGTGTACAAGAGGAGTTTGTTGTCTGAACAGAAGAACCTTGACCCAAAGCTTACGTGAGTCGTTAGAAGGACACTGCCTGCCCCCGCCATCGAGTCCTCCTGGCGCTGGGCGAAGTCTGTGGGAAACATTTTACGACAGCAGGTATCGTCTGTTTGCGTGTGTGTGGTTTGCAGGCAAAGTTGACGCGTTGCTGCTGAGCGTTGGCTTCTCAATGCAATGAGGAGGTCTTGGTTTACCTTTTGTCTCTTTAAGAGGAGTTTCTTTAATCGCAAAGGCTGGTTATAGAAAGTTGGGTTGCAAAATATTACCCCTTTTCAAAGGAGTCGTTCTCCGTTTTGCTGCACAGCTGTCAACCAGATCTCCTCCTTCCCTGGGCACGTGCTCACACGTAGAGTCGCCGCCTGACGTCTTCAGCAACGTTCAGCTGCTCTCATCGCCATACTGGTCATGTTAATGATTACTGCTTTGCAATTTGGGGGTTTTAAATGACTCTTTAGACCATGTCTTTTCCTTAAGAGCTCTGCTTTGGTGGGAGGGGGGAGAGAGAGGAAGGAAATCCTAAAATACTGGAAAATACAAGCAGGATCATGCATAAACTTTGTATTGTTACGTGTAGTGGTTTAAGAAATTATCCATAAAGTATTTTTAAAAAATTAAGTCACAAAACTAGTTTCAAATGTTTTAATACAGATGTGTTAGAAGTGGTAACATGCTAAACATCAGAAAATAGTTAGAGAACTGTATTCAAAGAGCTTAATAACCCAGTATTTGTCAAATGTGTAATTCCTCACATGAAGTCTTGAAAAAGACTTTAATGGTTTTGGCTTATTTGGGGATATTTGGGTGGGAAGTGTTTTATAAGGAACAAATTTCTTATATAGCTGGAACCCAGCCTAAAAATATTACGGAAAAAGAAAAGACTTCTTTCCCTGTAGTATCTCGTCTCCTAATTTAACCTGTTTCATTTTCAGCTGTAGTTATTGTAGTGCCTGGTCTTGTCGCTCTTACATATTTCTTGCAGCAGCAGAAACTCCATTGAGTTTTCAGTCTTAACAACAGGCTTAGAGCAGCATTTTACAGTCCATCTCTTCACCTCTAAAACAGAACTTCATTTCTTACTGGAATCCAATTCTGAGGTGGCTTTTACAACTGTAATAAAATAATAACTTTGGGTAATTCCCTTGCTATTTCACTAGCAGCCAAATAGAAGGCCTACCAAATATTATAAATAGAAGGACAAATTTGGAATTGGCAAGCTTGCCAAATAAAACATTACCTCAACAGGGCCATGAATTTTAAATTGTAATGTAACAGCAATGAATATAACCCTGACACATGGAAAAACAAAAGCCTTTTTTCTTGTCTAGATGTCTGTTTGATACATGCTACCTAAAATGTCATTACTGTAAAAAGTGGAAACGTTCTTTGTATCAGCCGTATAACAACATCACGGGGTTCCACACTTTTAAATTAACTTTTTTCTTCACGTTACAGAGGCACAACCGCATTAGCAAGGTCTCCAGTCATACCACAACTCATTTCTCCAGCTTCTCATGCCCCAGACCTTGTACTCCTGGCCCGTTCGGAAGCCGTGTCCGGGGCTTGGGGTGGCGCGAAGGGCTTCCTTCGGGGCCCCCGCGCTCCCACTGAAACAGCCGAACATCTGCACCTCCCAGGGGGCTTCAGCTGCGAGAGAAGGACATGGGTCCCAAGTCTCTTATGAATGAGACTTAGATTTTTAATAAAGCGCAAGACCAGATGATTCAAGTGTGGCTTCAGTTGCTAGCGCAGCGGTTTTGCAAGACTAAGGATGTTAGAGACACGCTAGTTTTCTGCTCGGGGAGCCTGAGCCCACATTGCCACTTAATGCAAAAAATTGCTACGCCTGCCTGGTGCCAAATTTCCTCCTCTGTCAAACAGCCTGAGCAACTGATGTTGAAATCTGACCCTAATTACTAAACCATAAACCATTCCACCCTGCTTTGCTCTCCCCTAAGGGCTGAGTGTCCTCTGACATTACTCACATTTTCTTCCTTTACTTCTCGTGCGCTCTCCTCGCGACCGAGTGGATGCTTCAGCCCAGCTGAGACTTTGGCAAAGTAAGGTTGATGTTTTTCACGTTCAGCGCTGAGCTCCCTGTTAGCGTCGCTGACTTCAAGTCAGTAAGTTCAGCTTTGACCGAAGCTCCTTGCGTGGAAGGAAAGCTCCCGGGGACCGGCTCCCCTCGCAAAGCGAAACAGCACGAAAGCACTGACTGCTTTTGCAAAACCTTACGAGGATTTTATAAAGTACTACCATTGCAGCGCTGTATATATTGCATAGAAATGAGACAAGTAAAATGTGTTAAATTGTTTTAGAACCATCAAGCGACACTGAAGCCTTTTAAATTGAAGATATAGTGAACCTAGCGACCTTCAACACCAGCGACAAGGATGATATAACGGGCTATTTTTTGGCTGTAAAATTGGGAACTACGGAAGTGTGGTTGAAATTATCATACTTGAGTACTGAAGTCACGTACTGATGAATATGTGCTGTACCAAGTAATAAAAATTATTTCTCCCAGGCAGTTAAACACATTTGCAAATATTCAAGGGGGTTTTCCCCTTGGCAATTTCAGAAATTTAGTTTTAGCATTTTGCGTAGTTTCTATACTAAATACCACTCCTAAAATTAAAGTGTTTGTATGCTATATATAAATCATTATGGTCCGCGTGTTCTTTAGCCTATTTTCTTTTTAAACTATAATTAAGAAGTAATGCTAGACACACACCATCTGAAACGTAATATATTTGGTCTATAGTATTTCACGAGGGAAAATGAGTTTCATATTTCCTTTTACATCACTTATGCTCCTGTGATTGCATGGACTGCGTATGGCGACTTACGCTTTTCCAGATCCAGACAAACGTCTGGATGTACGACATGCACCTACTGAGGACTGTCTTCAATCGCGCGAACTCCGCACAAACACAACGCGTGGTTCTTGGTCTTAAATCCTCCTGCGTGGTGTGGCACTCGAAACAGATTTTGATTGTGCTGCAACGTGCTGTATTCAGGTCTTTATCATGTAACTAAGACTTTTCTTTTTCCCCCTGCAGTTGTCAGTAAACTTTCTTGCTGAATTTTGTCAAATTTCAAGACAGAAACTATGTAACAAAATAAATGGGGGTAGTTCTCAGAAAGAGCATCCGAGAAAGGGAAGAAGTTACAAAGCCTTTCACCGAGACATTTTCCTTTAGCGGCAAGTCTTCAAGTTACAGGGAAGATCCCCCTGCACAGGACACTCTATATTTTCTAAGATCATAAAGCTTTAAAAATAAGTTTTGGGGACAGTTACATAGCCTTTAATAATTTCATATTTCATTGATAATGTGCTCCACCTGGCAGGGAAAAACGGAAGGTTGATAAAAAGAAATGGGCCAACGTCCACTCTCTTATTTCTGAAGCCTCAGTAATAAGATGATGATTTATCCCAGCAGATACCTCTTGGGTAGCGCCTTCAACTCATCCTTGCATTCAGCAAAGTGCCGCCACTGGAAAGCCATCGTTCTTCTAGATGCTACACTGGGGCCAGACGTCCCTCGGCACGCTTAAGTTTCTAGCTTGAATCTAGGACTGCTGAAATAAGCCTTCTTTGCTGGGGTGGGGATGGACGCTGCTAAATCATTATTTCCTTCTAATTTCACAATATCTTCATGTTCAGAGATGGAATGACTCTTTTGTACTGTGATTTCACAGTTTCAGTGTGTACTGGCTGGCATGCTGGCTGGCTGTTTTAACATGTTTTCTCTTTTCCTTTTCATTATAAAGACCAACTTGGCAAGTGCAAGACAAAGCAGACGCTAACAACGTGGCTTATACAACCGGGAAACTATGTTTTCACACCGATTACCCCGTTCTGCAGCATCCACCTGGGGTAAGGTGAATCTACTGACTTTTTCACAACACAAAAGGGGAAAGGGAAATGTTCCTATAGCGTGAAATATGGTTAGCGTTCAGTGACTCTGCATTTTTTCTTAAAAGAGCAATGTAAAAATAACAATATATTAATGGGCATATAGCAATCTATATACACATGGGTATGCAATATATACATTATGGTGTAAGTTCTGCATAACAAGCCCATTAGGTATGCCATAATTTTTAAATGGAAGCTCACAAAGTATCGGAAATATTACCATATGAGAAAGCATTAGGGTCCTGTGTGTGCTTTTGATGCTGCTTTCATTATATTGAAAAAGTTGGGTGTCTACTTGCTGCAGTCAAATTATGACATCTTAGGACACATCTGTTCACCTCAAGAGGAGACCATATTAGAAGAAATATGATTACGAAGTTATATTCTGTTTTCTATAAATTGATTGAAATTAGAACCTTATCTGCCCTTTCATAATTAGACAAAAAAGGGGCATTTTGTAAAGCTGGACATAGCCTTTAATAATTTCATATTTCATTGATAATAGTAGTCAGCATGGATTCACCAAGGGGAAATCATGCTTGACCAATCTGATAACCTCCTATGATGGCATGACTGGCTGGGTGGATGAGGGGAGAGCAGTGGATGTTGTCTACCTTGACTTCTGCAAGGCATTTGATCTCTCCCACAACATCCTCCTAGGTAAGCTCAGGAAGCATGGGCTAGACGAGTGGACGGTGAGGTGGGTTGAGAACTGGCTGAATGGCAGAGCTCAGAGGGTGGTGATCAGCGGCGCAGAGTCTAGTTGGAGGCCTGTGGCTAGTGGTGTTCCCCAGGGGTCAGTACTGGGGCCAGTCTTGCTCGGTTTATTCATCAGTGACCTGGATGAAGGGACAGAGCGCACCCTCAGCAAGTTTGCTGATGACATGAAACTGGGAGGACTGGCTGACACACCAGAAGGCTGTGCTGCCATTCAGTGAGACCCGGACAGGCTGGAGTGTTGGGCAGAGAGGAACCTCATGAGGTTCAATGTGGGCAAGTGCAGGGTCCTGCACCTGGGGAGGAACAACCCCATGCACTGGTACAGGTTAGGGGTGACCTCCTGGAAAGCAGCTCTGTGGAGGACCTGGGAGTCCTGGTAGACAACAAATTCACCATGAGCCAGCAATGTGCCCTTGAGGCCAGGAAGGCCAACGGCATCCTGGGGTGCATTAAGAAGAACGTGGTCAGCAGGTTGAGGGAGGTTCTCCTCCCTCTCTACTCTGCCCTGGTGAGGCCCCATCTGGAGTCCTGCGTCCAGTTCTGGGCTCCCCAGTTCAAGAAAGACAAGGAACTACTGGAGAGAGTCCAGCGGAGGGTACAAAGGTGATGAGGGGACTGGAGCATCTCTCCTATGGGGAAAGGCTGAGGGAGCTGGGGCTGTTCAGCCTGAGGAAGAGAGACTGAGAGAAATACCTGCTTATAAATATCTCAAGGGCGGGTGTCAAGAGGACGGGGCCAGACTCTTCTCAGTGGTGCCCAGCAACAGAACAAGGGGCAACGGGCACAAACTGGAACACGGGAAGTTCCATCTGAACATGAGGAAAAACTTCTTCGCTGTGAGGTGCCAGAGCCCTGGCACAGGCTGCCCAGGGAGGGTGTGGAGTCTCCTTCTCTGGAGAGATTCAAACCCGCCTGGACGCGGCCCTGTGTAGCCTGCGCTGGGTGACCCTGCTCTGGCAGGGGGGTTGGACGAGATGATCTCCAGAAGTCCCTTCCCACCCCCACCATTCTGTGATTCTGTGACAACAACCACAGAAAATACATTGCTTCATACCTACAACTTCCCCTTCTCATGTTGTGGAGTACTTTGTGTCAGTTGTTTCTAAAACAAAAACCCAATGTGATTTATCCACAAGTAAGTGCCAAATACTTCACACTAACATCACCTATTAAAATCATTTAGATGCTGTTCCTTAATGTGGAGTAAGAATGGAATAGGGCTTCATTAATAGATTTCAGTTTTCCCCTTCATCACCATCGTCAAGGTCTGTGGGTCCAGGTAGTGAGGAGATTCTGGGACAAACCCTGTTCTCTGCTCCTCTTTCTCTTCCTGGGTTTTTTTGTTTGTGTTGGTTTTTTTTTTCCTAGTGGTCTCAGCAATAACTCACCATCATGGGAGGGAAAGGTGAATGCTGTTCCCACTGGTGTGACAGATGTATTTTGTGTAGTTTGGCTGAGATGAACGGTTACACCGTGTGTGATGCTGGGCGCTCTAATGCCACGGGGAGCTTTACTGCCTGTGTCAGCAGCTCAGATTTACACTGATGCAACCAAGAGCCCAGGCGAGGCTTTCTGCTCCGTCTTACGCCTCGGCAATTCCACTGGGAAGTGAAATGAAACTGTCTTAATCCTACTTTATGATAGAGACGCTGGGCCTGTTGCCTTCTACAAGAGCCACCTCTTCCCCTCTGTGAGCAGATAATTCACAGTAGGTTTTGTTTCTGCAAGAGAAAACCAACCCCCCTTGTTGAGATAAGACTGCAATGCGCTTAAAATTATACGACTGCCGCAAAGAGGGACGCAAAGGAAAGAAGCGAGACCAGAGCTTTGCAGCTGACTCGCAGGTTGCAAGCGTTAGGAGATATCCCAAACGGGATGGGTTTACGAACATGCTACTTTAATGTCTGCCTGTGTGACAGTGGTGGCAGAGCGCTGTGAAGCTGCAGTAGTGGGAACTCAGTCTTTTGCTGGAAAAAAAATCAAAAAACCCAGAACCACAGACATGAGGGAACTGATACTAATGAGCTGTTAAATATGCAAGCTAATTCTTCTCGTAATGAGATGTTAATTCGTTCCAGGTTCAGTTTCTCCACTGTATAAAGCAAACGGCTGCAGGAGGTGAAAGTGAAGTTGTAGATGGATTTCACGTATCCAACAAGCTGAAGAAACAAAATCCTCAAGCGTATCAGATCCTGTCCTCTACTGCTGTAGACTACACAGATGTTGGGGTGGACTACTGTGATTTTGCTGTGCAATGTAAACAAAGGATTATAGAGTGAGTAGTTTCAACAGCATTGAAAAATAGCATCCCTGTTGTATGGTGGAGCCCAGGTTGGACGGAGAAGGTCTGCTCCTGCCACCTTGTGGGGAAACACTGGTTTAACTTGGGCTGTAGTTACTTGGGGGTTTTTTGGTTGGTTGGCTTTTTTGCCAGCGTGTTACTTGTTCTTTGCTTTGTCCCACCACAGCATAGTTTTCCTTATTTGGTTTTGCCACACACCAGCAAGAAGAGGTGGTAACGAGAGCAGCTCCTAGGTACAGACACAGGTTAACAGCAGCTGGGTCTGTTACTAAATTCCAGCTGATGTACATCTGTACCGTGCCAAAGAGAGGTCATAATTCGAAGCATTTAGATTAAGAACTATATATTATAAAAAGATGAAATGCAAATGATCATAATCTCTTCTGAATGTAAAGAATTTACAATTCTACAATGAAAGTGTATAGAGTATAGATGTTTGAGGAAATCAAGTGTCTACACTTTCTCCTGATTATCCCTTTTCCTAGTTAGGCTTCATTATCAAAAACCAACCCAACAACAGTCTGAATTTCACTATAGAAACATACTGAAATTCCAGCAGGAGAGTTCAGTTGCTGTTTAACCATCTTAAAATGTTTCAGTAACAACATAATACATTCCTTTTCCTTTCCTTCTCTGTCTCATAGCGTGGATTCCAGAGGCCAAGCAGTTCGCATCAATTATAATAATGCAACGAGAGACACAGTGTTTGACATACCAGCTGAAAAAGTGAGGCCATTTTATGCAGCTCTAAAAGAATTCAATGATTTATTAAACAGCGCAGAACACAAGTTTACTTACAAGCTGAAACCAGGTCAGTAAGTTGCTTCTCCTCACAATGATTTTTTACATGTTTTCCCTAACAGTCAAAACACTTGAGCATTGTTAGTACTGGTACCGAGAGGAAATTTCAGGCCCTCTACCACCTATTTTATTTCATACTGCATCCTTACATTCATCTCATAGATTTCTTTTGCCATTGTTACAGTATAAAGAAAAACAAAAGGAAAAAAAAATAAAAGGGCAGTGGGGGAAATAGAGGCTATCGATTAGCCCAATGTATCTTTATACTACATCAAAACCCCATACCATATAGGAAATTGTAACTTGTCATATCAATAGCACCACAGATGGGGAATAGCACGTGGAAGACTGCTGTGCCATCCCAGGTCAGCGTCTGTTCATTAAATGACACACAATGACATTCTTCTTCCTCTGCCTCATTTGATGCAGAGTACGGACGTTAAGCCAAATCATATGTCTGTCTTTATGACGCTTTAATTTGTTAGCGGGGCACCTTCCCAGTGCCTGCAGGAGTTGCAGAACATACAGAAGATGATACAGATGCATCATGTGCATCACACTGAAGGAAGCTGAACAGCACCGGGGGGAATTCACCGTTACCGTCTTTTCTTAAACACCGAATGCCAGCGCAACGCTGGATGAATGACCGAAGGGCACCGCTGCTGTGCTGCCTCTTCTGGGTGGGCTACACAAGACATCTGGAGGCAGATTTGCAGAAGTGCTAAGTGCTCTAAACTTCAGCTAGAGCTGTACAGAGCTGTGTTTTGAACATAAAACATGCTGCAAAAATGCCCTTTACTCTTTAGAAGTCAGTCCGTGCATATATTTAACTACTTTGGCCTTAATCTCTGTTCTTTCATTCCCCGGCTATAAAATAAAGACATGAATAGTCCCTCATCTCTCAAGAGATGTTACAAAAGTAAATTCATTCGCGTATCTGACTGCCACATGTACTATGATGCTAGCGTCCTTAAAACGTCTATGAGGAAATTAATCTCTCTCTATTGGGAACATGCAATAAAATAATTTATAAGATCACGTAATAAATGGTAAAACAAAGTACCTCACATTACATTAGTACGATCCATCCCATCAGTGAACGCACTAAAATGGTGGCAGAGGGGAGGGGGAGAAGGAAAGAAGACTATAAAGTTATTTAATTAGAGATTTGTCATAACCGTGGCACACAAGGGAGAAAAATTAAAATGGCATGCTAGCCTTAATTATGTGATTTCCTAACTGTCAATGGCTTGACTTTGTTCTCATAAAATTCTCTTAACGGGGATAGTAATGCAGGATGTGTATAGTACAAACAGTGCCAGACCGATCAAATAAAAATCATCCGAGTGGCCTTCACCCCTCTTATCCTTCCTGTGGATTTGCTGTAGTTGCTTTTCCACTCCAGGCCTGCTTTTCTCAGCGTGGACTCCCCTACCGCTCCGCTTTTTAACTCCTGGTGACAGAAGAAAAGAAGCAGAGGTCGAAAGGGACCTGCCCTCTCTGGTTGGGAATGACCAGCTAAATTAAATTTACTGTGTCGTTCCTGTGTACTCGCCGAAATCTCCAGCCAAGCTGCTGGAAGTTATTGCTCCCTAACTCTTGATATCAATCTACCTCCGTGTTATATGTTTGAAGGCATCAACTATAACATACCAATATTCAACTTTGTGCAATCTCTTTATAGGAGACATAGTGACGTTTGATAACTGGCGCGTGCTTCACGGTCGCCAAAGCTACCAGTCGGGGTCAGAAGTGACTCGTCACCTGGAAGGCGCCTATGCAGACTGGGATGTGGTCATGTCAAGGCTCCGGCTCCTCAGGAGGAAGGTCCTGAAGAGGGACTGAGCTTTCTTCTGACTAGAAAGAGCAAAACTTAGATCGCCTAACCTCAAAAAAAAAAAAAAATTACAATTGTGTTTTCCTTTCAGAAGCTAACATCATGAATATATTTTTGAGTTCCATAAGCTAAGAAACCTGTTGTTCGTAAAAATTTAAGATTTCTCTGTGCCCTGGTCTTTGAAGCTATAAAATGCATTCCTACCTCTGTCAGTCTATTTGATTTTTAAAATCAGTGCGTAAAGTGGCTTGAAAGATTATCCCTTTACTGGGCTGACTGGGTATGACAATGCCTTCATTTGCCTCTACAAATATACCTGCCCTCTCTAGAAAGCTTGGAAGGGAGCATCAAAAAAAGAGCTTATAGGTATTACTTACAAAATGTTTGTTACGAACAGGACCTTCCTCTATTTTCAGAGAGGCATTCTCTTTTCAGCGGTGCCCAGCGACAGGACAAGGGGCAACGGGCACAAACTGGAACACGGGAAGTTCCATCTGAACATGAGGAAAAACTTCTTCCCTGTGAGGTGCCAGAGCCCTGGCACAGGCTGCCCAGGGAGGGTGTGGAGGCTCCTTCTCTGGAGAGATTCCAACCCGCCTGGACGCGGCCCTGTGCAGCCTGCGCTGGGTGACCCTGCTCTGGCAGGGGGTTGGACGAGATGATCTCCAGAGGTCCCTTCCAACCCCACCATTCTGTGATTCTGCGATTCTTTATTGCATAAATCATAACTAAAATTCATTATCAAAATAAGCAACCGCTGCTGTGGAGTTATTTTTATACACACACCTTTCTAGGTAGAACCCCACTTTGATACAAGCTCTCATTCAACAGATGCTGTGTTCTGATACCCGCTGTACATGTGATGACTATCACAGCCACAAGTAATTCTTCCTACATTTCTAAGTCCATAACCTCAGAAACCATAGGGCTACCAGAGAACACATTGTGTTAATTTTCCTCTGCGTTAGGAACAGAAATAAATCTCAGCGTAGAGGTGGCAGACAGGGTCGGAAATCCCATCAGATGCTGTGCCCAGGCGCAGTTACGACCTGCAGGGCAGACAGGCTTTCCAGTAAAGTCAGGAAGAGGAATGTTGGTGCCTCTTGGTGGCTAGAACCCGCACAAGAGGCGGTTATTGACTCCGCACCTGACAGAGAAGTGGCAACCGAACTCGGATCCGTTTTTGTTACAGCAAATACAAAAGCACGCCTCCCATAGACTTGGTCTGCGGGGTATTTTCCCCTAGGTTGCATTCTGAGTAGAGAGCATGCTATGTAAAAATTACTGCAGCTGAATTAGTGTTTTTTCCCCTATATTCAGACGCCAAATTGAAAGAGAAAGAATTTTTAAATACTTGTTTTTATACCCAAAATATGTCCACTGAGTTTATTCTTCACTGTCCTTATAGCCGCGGAGTGACCAGGACACCCTCTCACCCGTGCTGAGCGCCTGACAAGACACCCACACCTCCACCCTCGCATCTGCTCGGTCTAACTGCGTATTTTCAAACTATTCCTTGAAAGTCCGATCAATCCTAGTCTCTCCCTAGTAGGCTACAACAATAGAACCATAACTACAGAATTCAATAACTGTAGAATTAAATTCGTTGACACAAAAAGCCCCAACGTGAGACCCTAACATCAGCTTGCAAACACTTCCATAGCTTCTACTCATCATTTACAGTCAATGGATATCTCAGCTGAATAATCAAATAAAAATAAATTGGGATTTGGTCACGACCTAGCACAGTGCGGTTCGAATCCATTCCTCTTTGGTAAGTAGTGAAACGGTTTTATCAAAGTTAGGACATTAAGACATAGCGTAACCAAACTGGCTTTTAGTGGTAATTTGATTTCTCAGTGCCTCCTTTAATAATTAATTTTGGAAACATGAGGAAAGTATTTTTTGCCTTTGCTATAAAAGGGGGAAAAGATGAGGAAAGGTTAATACCTGTATTCTGTAAGACACCAGCAATACTGTCCTTTAAACTGTGATATTTTCCATATAATAATTTAGTGAGGATTGCAATTTGTGAGTTTAAAACAAGACATCTTGGGATTTATACCAATGGTTAATAGGGAAGAGATATTTTCTGCTTTTATTCTATACTTTTCTAAAAACTGTTTTATTCAAATTTGTGTTTATTAAAGGCTATTATGGAACTGATTACTGGCTTGGGCTCATACCTAATCTCACACGTAACGTCTTGCATGCAGTCATTATTGTTATTTGCAAATGTTTGTAAATATGATTAGACCTGGATCCATTCAGGTTTGTCCCATATACTTAACGTATAGTTAAAATACAACGAAACCCATAGCTTTGAACAGCTGTGGAGAAAACAAAAAGAACCCACTAAAATTAATCAAGGCTCTCAATGGATCTTATTTTGCACTGCTGGGATTTTGTCAGTGAAAAATACACAAGAGATCCCTGAAGTTCATACTTTATGCCCGAGATATGTTGGACTTTATATACCCACGCCTCCTCGAACTGTCCACATTTCCCCCAAATATGTAGTATCAATGTTAAAAATACAAAACAATAACAACTATTAAAGAAGGGCAGCTTTGCAGGTCACGGGCGTATGCCACATACACAGGCAAGACGGGCGGGCGCAGGAGTGCTGTGGCTCCAGGTCCCCGTCCCCAACAGCACAATCACGCTGCTTGCGTGCGATTTGCAGCTTACAAATCCTTTAGTATTCTGTAGAAACATAATTCAAGCTCCTATATATTCAGTGAAGTATTTAATGCAGAATGGAGTACAAATAATGTTCATCAGTGGGAGTGTGAAGCCCTGCACAAACCAAATCTAATCCCTGCAACATCTCCGTGAGCTACGGCACGATACCCAATTTATCTGGGAAAGGGTCAGACTACCCGCACAAACCTGGCGCACGATCAAAATTTATGTTTCTGGCTGCAAACCCTCTGCTCACCTTCTACGATCCAGCAACTATCTATATCACAAATTTTAATTCTAAATACGTTTGCGTATTATTATAGTTGTACCGGGAAAAGAGAGTATTTAACTACCTGTGATCTGCAAAGCAGATCTCCGGATGAGTGCACTGGTACCTGGCCTGGCTAAGTAACGGAGGAAGCCCACGGTGGGTTTAGTTCCCCTTGGTGTCCAAGCGCACACCAAAGCGTGACACTGCAAAGCCTTCAGCTGGGTCCAGCTTCCGACCCAGCCCGGGCACCCCAGCCTTCGCGGACCACCAGGCCCAGCTGCCGCTCCTGTCTTAGCGCAGCCAAAAAAATTAGCTGGTAATAGATGTCCGCAAGCCAACTCCGCAGCAGCTTTGGGCTGTATCCGGAGGGTGCTAACGGACATGATTTCACTTAGCCGGTTGTAGTCCAGAAGCTGTAACACCATGTTTCCTTTATCAACTATCCAGCCTGCGGTCAGCAACCGGCTGCATCCAGTGGGCTCACGGCACGGGTAGAGAAACAGGAAAAATACATATCCATTTTATTATTTGCAAATGTCTTTCCTCTTTTGTCCTAGCTTTCTTCTCCTCCCATTGCATTTTGTAACAACGGACGTTGGATCCAATCCCATGGAATTGTTTTCATATACGATTTTTAAAATATTTTTCATACAGGAGATTTCCAGCTAGTTTTTAAAGCTGACTGAAAGCAAGCAGCATCTCGGGCGTATCAGTACACTCGCGTCTCTGGATCGCTTCAGCGCAGCTCCTCTTTACCCGCAGCACGCGCCAACTCCTTTTGGCGGGGTGGATGGTAAACCCGAGCCCAGAGAGATTTCCAAACGCCTATCGTGGGAAGAAAGCTGGATTAGCTGCCCAGCTTTGCAAGTGGAAATATATCGCCCTATGTATGTCCAGATATATCTAAAACATTATTTGTATATATCTGTCTGCACAGAGTCATGTTAGCCGGAGGCATTAAGGCAGACGCAGTCCTGTTTCAGGTTTGTTCCGCACGGGCTGCGGTGAGGCCGAGGACGCTCGCTCCGAACAGCTCGCTCTGGTCGTACAGGTCTTGCCCGAGCTACGGCAGGGCGCGCGGCTTGCACGCCCCGCCAGCGAGGCCCGGAGCAGACGTGGCGGCGCTCGCGGCGTCACATCGCGCCAGCATCTTTTAAGCAGAGTTCCCGCTGACCTGGCGGCAGGGCAAAGGATGAGAAAACAGCCCAGCCAGCAGACTCTGTCCTGCAGCAGCGGGAAACGCAGGCACCAGCTGCTCCCTAACGCTCCGCAGGCATCTCCACGCAAAAAGACGTTTAGCAATTAGGCTCAAACTCCACTGGCACTTTCAGGTTTATTTGCTGTATTCATTTTTACTGCAAGCTGGAGAAGTAGTTATACTCATTAAAATAATGATCACTTTGTGACTGATTCTTCCTTACTCTAAAATATCTGCCGCTCCTAAGTTATTTGTACAAGTTGACAGAGTATAGAGCACATACTGCTCCTTAAAATTCACGCTTCTGTAAATTCACAGCAAATTAAACGCAGCTTTTCATCGCATGTGCAGTATATTACTCCTGGAAAATATGTATTTATTCTGCACTGTGTTTTTCTCTGACACAAATCAGAGATCTTGTCTCAAATTCTCCCTAAGGCAAATGAGTTTTTATTCTAATCTACACATTCATAAAGCTAACCGTCAGTTTAGGGCAAGTCCATATTTGAAAGTTTCATGCCGGAAACTTGAAATCACTTTTGGTAAAAGCTAACATAATAAATATATTTTATACACACATTTTAAACTTACAGCAAAAGATCCCCTCACGCTGTTATGCCAGTCCAGTAGCGCAAAAAAGATGGTGAAGACTGAGACGGAGAACAAAAAGGCACCTCCCCTTCAAACAAAAAATAAAACCAAACAAACAAATAAAAAATCCACCCCATACCAAAACTATAAGGAAAGTAAATCAGAACCGCTCGTAAGAAACCCATTTTTCCACATAATGTCTGATTAAACTCTAGAAAAGGAAACTGTCAAAGGCAGGGAACTAGCTACAGGACCTCTAGAAAATAGCCAAATATCAAACTGTAACTGAAGCAGAGACGTGGCAGCTATATGGGACGTTTCTGGCTGAAACCAATCTCAGTATTGGACATGGGATGAGACCTCGGAGAAGGGAGAGAGGGCGTTTTGCAGCCACCCTTTCCCCCGGTGCTGGACCAAGGCGTGGGCAGGAGGGTGGCGCTGCTCCCCCGGGGCACGAGGGAGGGGGAGGCGCGTCTCCCAGTCTCCTGGAACATCTCCTGCACCATCTCCTGCACCATCTCCTGCACCACGGTGCTGGGGAACAGGAAGAGCGGCCGGAGCAGCCGACGAGCTGCTGTTTTCCCCAGCTGCTTGAAAGGATCATCAGCAGAGCAATTGCAATTCTGAGTTCCCCAAGGCTGCGCCGCGTTGTGTCAAGGGCATCTGGTCAACCAAAGGGTTAGGAGCTGCTTTCGGGGTGTTTTGTAGGGTGTGAGCTGCTTTAGTTAGCAAAATATATTTAAAGTCAAATGTTTTATGTGTTTTAATGACTCTTTTTTAACATGTAAATGTGCCCAATAGCTTTAAAGCAGGCAGAGGATTTTCTTTGTTGCCATGCCACGATACATGTCTTTCCCCATTAGCTCAAGCAAAATAAGGCAGGAGGTCTGAACATGTGGAGAGCAGAGCACGGTTTCTCTATCGCCCTTTCTTTCCAAGCACTCATTTAGATCAATAACTACTCGTGTTGGCAATAATCGAGCTATGCATCCCTTTCAAGTTATTTTTGGAAGCGTTCAAAGCAGCAAAGATCACAGAGCAACAGACACGGAGAAGATACAGCCATTTTCAGAATATGTCATACTCAATTTCTGAAATCTTGGCCTGCTCTTTTTCTTTAATCAAACAGGAATGTTGTTATGAAAACGTGCTAGGGGCCATAGAATGCCCTTGAAAGGAAGCGGGCGAGGAGCAGGCTGCTGCCGCGAGCTCCGGGGTAGCGTACCTTTGAAACGCTGCTCGTGACGGAGGCGCTGGTTAGCTTCCTGCAGCACGGCTGGAAATCAGCAGGACACAGCTCTCGCTTCTCACCACCCAAGGCCACAGCTGTCTCCACTCCTTTGCCGTCTTCAATACCGTCCTTGTGATTAAGCTTTCCCACACTGCTCCCTTGCAACTTGGTTTTCGCTTTGAGAACTACGCACACCAGACCAGGGTAGGTAGGAGGAAAACCCTACCCATTCATTTTCTTGGCTCCTCTACAAGATTGCCAACAAAAACAAACGCTACACAGCCAGACCACGTGAATAGTGGTTTTTTTTTGGCAACTGCAAAGATTTAGAAAGAGCCTTTCCTCATCCTTTCGCCTTTCCCCAACACCACGTGGCAGCTGCTCCCTTACAGGCATGCTCTGCGAGGAAATGGAGGCAGTTCTGTGCGTTGTATTTGCAGCTTCTCCTTGACTCCATCACTCCCCTGCCCTCGCAACGCCGACCCTTTGCGCAGAGGCATGCAATCCATTAGATTCTCTTTAACTTTGGATATTTGTCTTTATTTATAAATAACATGCTTTATGTACTATTTACTTTTATCCATTGCCATTATTTCCATCCTTATCCATTTAAAAAGCATAATTTAATTTTTTTTTCATAATGAGTGGCTCTCAAAGCTAAAAGAACCCTCAGTGTCAGAGGGCAAAGCATCGTCTCACCTAGCGCACTTCATGCATCTCTAGAGCTAAGGATTCACTTCTGACTTCCTTTTTTTTTTCCAGTCCGAGTAATTCTTTTTGAGTAAGAAGATGCACCAGATGGGTAACCGCACGTATTTCAGAGTCCGCTTCTGGCTGCACCTGCTGCAGGAAGAGCTCCTTTCCCACTCCGTGGGATTTAACCAGCCTGGCAGATTTCCACTCGGCGGTTTGAATTTCTTTCCCTGGACTCAGCGTTTGCAACCTCATAGCAGCAGCGACACAAACAAACTGAAGCACAAAGCCATCGTCTCTGTATGGGAACTAAGTAAAGGCCAAAAGCTAATGTGCAGAACTACGCCCGTGGTTAAACTGGGGCCTTGGGTATCAGGTGTTCAATCGCTTTTATGAGAATTCAGATGGAATTTGTGGAAATGTAAGATCATCAACATTTTGTGAGAGGTCTGCTAAGGTCCAGCAAGAACAAGTACAGCTGGCAAGATTACAGCCTTACCTTAGCCGGGGGAAGACAGTAAGTCCTGTTCCTTTTTTGGATGCAACCCGCAACCCAACTCAAGTCGAGCCAAGTTAAATGCTCATAACTGAAGTTTAGTCTTCAAATCCCTCCGAGGCTGGAAGCCGTGCGCCAGCCCTGCCTCCCCCCAGCCGGTGGCCACAGTGGCCCCGGTCTGCTCACTATCCCTGCTGCGGTGGACGGGATGGAGGGTGCTTAGCTGGGAGGCACAGCAGCCAAGGGGAAGCCAAGCTTCAGAGGAATTTTGCCTCCATCAGATGAGTAAGGTAAACCAATATGATAGGAAAAACCAGACCACGTTGTTGCTTCAGCCGAGCCAGATGTTTGCTGTCAGATGCATCGCACATTGTACAGCCATGTCTGCTGGAAAAGCACTTTGTGGATGATTTATCACATTTCTGTGCCAAGGAGCTGAAAAGCCCCCTGAAAGTTTTCCACTTAATACTAACGTTCCCAGCTCGGTGATCCTCCCTGACGTTTTCTACGTTACTGTTCAAGGCCGTTCACGGAGCGAGGGAAAACCTTCACCGTCCCCTGGCTTGCCGGCGGTACCCTCGCAGACAGACTTGGACATCTCAGGGAGCCAGGACGCCACGCAAAGTTTAGGACAGATTTGTTGCATTCCCTTCAGGTTTTTCCATTTATGGCTGTATCACTGGGGAAGGGATGGTTCATCCTGGCTGGCAACGTACGTGTCCTCCACAGAGCCTCGGAGCTGAGCACCACGGGGGCAAGGGGTTGTCCAGGCAGCTGCCCAGGTGCATGGGCAGCACCGCAGCCCCCAAGGTGCTCACAGGATCCTGCCTTCTGCAGGCGAGGGAGTCTCCTGCCACCCGCTGCCTTCGCAAGGACAGGTTCAAGCCAGAGAAACTGCAAAATTAACTTTGGGGTAATTAATGGTGACCGGAGCGTTCCCAGGGAGCTGCACTTTAGGAGCAGGTTGTCCCGCACACCTCTTTTTGCAGTCAGCTGGGCTTCTGGTCTAGGATTCTCCTAACGCCCGGTCTTCCTCGCGTTATCACTGCTGCATACTGCGACAGCGGAGGGAGCCCTGCAACAGCAGAGGCCCGGGTTAGGAAGGGATACGGATTGGTTTAATCATAACACCATGACTTTCAAGCAAATTAGCACCGACAGCTCTTCACAGGATCGCTCACTGACAGGGATGCCTGGTGAGAGGCTGTGGCTGCCAGCAGCTTCTTGTGCAGCAGGAGCACCCCCTGACCCCACGGGGATACCAAGGCTGCCCAGTCATGGACACGCCTCTAGTACCTACTGTAGAAATCGGGGATAAGAAGTGCTATTGATGACCTCATGGGAAAATGCTTTAAAATTGCTAAAGAAGAATGAAAAGCCTACACTTAGATACATATATGCTTTCAGTAGCTTCGACTTTTTTTTTCCCCCGTTGAAAAATGCAGCGGAGTGGCCTATTTTGGCTGATAAGGAGGACTGCCCACAGCACTGAATGTATTTTGTTTCGCCAGCACAGGTATTTAAAGACCTCTTGGGACCAGTGCGTTAAGAAAAAAAAAAGGGAGCAACCAGTGCCCTTGGACTTCCTCTGCACGGGGCCAAACCCAAAGCCACCAGTGCCAGTGGAGAAGACTCCCATTAGTATTATGTACTGCTTGGATCATGTGCCAAGATCCAAGTACCCATTTTGTTTTGTTTCCCCTATACTAAGGTGGCTTCCTCAGTTTTAGCTGCGGCTGATGAGACGGGACCTCCATCTAGGCCCCAGGGAAAGCCCACAGCCTCAGCAACCCGGATGCGTTGGGGTTGAGAAACTCCATTCCCCTGCTGCAGGCAACCTCGGCCATTAATATTTTAAGAAAGCTGTAGGCGGAAAGAGTCAATCAAATCACAGTACGATGAAGGATGCAGTTTCTGTTGCAGAGCCAAGCTCTTCAGGTCAGTTTTGGTCCTACCTACGGTATTAGCAGCAAAGTTACCCTCCTAGTCTGGTAGAGATTTGGGGTGTGCACCAAGCTTGCTCAATGCCCCTCTCAGCCTGAATATCAGTAGGAATATGGATGTCCCCTTGAGATTATTCTTGAGCACGAAGTACGGGGAGGCAGTGCCCATGGGTGGTGGCACCATGCTCCCAACCTGATGCTTCATTTTGCCGTCCTTGATTTCCTGGAGCTCCTACACTTAGGGCTCCCCCAGCAATTTACTCTCTGCTCTGGAGAGGAAGGTAATGGCTGGGCATGGTGCTTCTTACTTCCATGGGGAACCAGATATGGCACCAGCGACAGCAGAAAGCGTGGCCTTCCTTCACATTTGACACAGGAGGGCACTCAGAAACAGCATGTTCAGTGAGGATGAGACTCGTTTCCAGCTTGACCATGTATCCAGGAATCCGGTGTTCTGTAGCCCAGAGCTGCTGCAGATGCTGGTGATCTGGTGTGTGCTGGCACTGGCTTATGTAGGTTAGAAATGGGGTTTCCACGTCATGGACCCAACTTGACAAGAATCACTGTAGTGCAGGCTGAGGATTAGTAAGCACCGTCACAGTCTTCTCTGACCTTTTTTTACCTTCTACAGGAGGCTTCGCCAGGGTTGCGAACTGACTAATGGGTTTGATCTGCAGCCCAGGTCTCCTGGAGTTTAGACAGCACGTAGGGTGAGTTTGGCTCTGCAACTGCCTCTCCCTATCCGATCAAATGTCTCATCTGAGTAAACACATTTCTGTTCTCTTTTTACCAGTGGGTTTATTTGTCCAGAGTAAGGTGAAGAATCAATAATCCTTGAAAGCCTGCCTTTGCCTTCCAAGTATTTTCGTTTAGTCCACACCGCCTATAAATCTGAAAGCGTTCTGACCGGAGGCAGAGCTCCAGTCAGCTTTCACATGGCCAACGACAGCCGTATTCTACGTTTTGCAGAGCATGATTTTGGCAGTATTTTTAGGCTCTTGTTTAGGAAAGGAGAGACGGGATGAGCTCAGATTTTCTGCTGCCATGCACGACCATCCTTGCTCATAAACACATCCCTCACTGCTCCTCCTGGAGGGGGAAACGTGCTCTCTCAAAAACGGCTGTTGAACATAGAAGTGGCATGAGCTCATGGATTCCTTTCCTTCACAGGGCATGTTTCAGAATATTAAAAAAAAAAAAAAAAGAAAAAAGAAAGAAATGAAGGACAAGAAAGATCTGAAACAGCGAGGCCTCCTCTCACCACTCGAGATCCCCTGCAAGCTCTTGCCCGCAGATGCTGACCCAAGGACTCGTGCAAGGGCCACAACGCCGCTCAGTAAAGGGCACAGGAAACATCATAAACCACACAACCGTGTGAGAGACGGCTATCGCAGTGGTAAGCACAGACATCAAACTGGGAATGAAAACCCCTGTGTTCAAAACTCAGCTTTGCTGCAGCTGCCCTATTAATTTGAAGACATCAGCGAGCTGCACACGGAGGAGTTTGGATGTACTACAGTTCCATTATAGGTCAACATAACCTTTGGCATCGGGGTACCAGCACGACCTTGACGCTGGCTAGATATGCAGATAAGTGCTCACTAAAACTTGCTTAGGCTTTACTAACCCCAGTGATCACCACTGCAGGGAATACAAGCGTACGGTGTATTTGAGGACAGAGGCAGCTGCAGCGACTTTGTGCCGCTGTCTGAGCAAGAGGTGTGTCTGGGAGAGGACACCCCTCTCACCAGGAGGTCAATGCTAGAGCAGAAGCCTGTAGCTCTGGGAGCCGGGGGCCAGCAAGGGTAAAGGCCCTCGGTCCAGCCCATGTCAGAGCCCGCATCCTCCCTCTCGGGCTGCGGGGAGCAGAGCCAGCGGCACTAACGCTCCCTGGGAAAACCAAAGCGACCTCCAGGATGCCACCGCCTGAGAGCTCTGCACCGTGTCTCCACCGGAGCCCGGCCCCGGACAGGGTTATTGGGACCAAACAAGGCAAAGATTCCTCATTTTCTGCTTTTGCTACCTCACCCAGCCCAGCCAGATCAGGGCTAATGGCGCAGCAAGACTTCACACGAGGCTGCGGATCTGCTGTTTGAACACATTAACTGCGGTGCTTGATTTCAAACGAGCGACGGTGTCAAACGGCACTTCTCTTGTTAAACACGACTCTCCCAGCAGATATGTACCTTTCCCTCCGAGAAACACTGTGTCAACACGAGCTCACGTTCTCCTCCGAGCCCGACACCCTGTCAATATACACAAAGGCACACAAGCACACAAGGCAGTGTTGACTGACGAAGTTTGAGAACATGAGTTTTCAACAGGAAAGTCAACAGGAATTACTTTCTGGACACTCGGATTATTTGAGTTGTGCAGAATGAACATGCTGTTATAACTCGTGTTTGAGAAGTGAAAACTTCACCTTCAGCTGCAACCTATAAGCATGAAACCGGCTCCATCAGAGCATCCCGTGAAGAATGTTTTTGCTTATGACTTCTAACGCCACAGCCTTCAACAGCAGACAAATATCATTTGGATCAAGGTGGAAATTGCCTTTGGAAACTAATCTGAAGAAAGCAGGAAAATATGTTTTTCTTTAACTGAGGATCCTTTCTGCTCTTGAATTGCTAATAATATTATTTGTCTTCATATAGATTTATGTGTGTGTGATGTGTTCATAATACTAGCCTCAAAGAAAAAAAAAAGAAAAAGTAATAACAAATGATTTTAAGAAAACCACAAAACAATTTTTTAGCCCTGATTAGGTCTATACAACCCCTAGTATCTTTATCAACTTTGCTAAGTCATTTAAATCAAAAGAAGGATAACTAGTGCTTTTCATTCATATCTCTGGTAATTCTTTTATTTAATCCCATAGATTATTGCATTTCCTAGAATAAAGTAAAAAATATCTTCTTATATTTGCTTGCTGAACTGAGCAAAATGTTTGAAGAAGCATAAAACCAATGATCTGCCAAAATCAGGAAGGAAAGCAGATCTCTTAGCGCATTTGAGAACTAACATAAATCATATGAACACTATTAGTCTCTTTCCTATAGATATTTTAAGTGTAATCCTCATGAGCGATGCATGGTTAAACAGTAAACCCCTATGTAGTCGGTTATACAGAGGTGCCCAAGGAGATGTGGGAAATGCTAAATAACTCGTATAGAGCAAACCAGCCACAGTTCACAAGAGACGCGTGCGCCCTGCACTAACGCTTCCATCAGTTTCTGATCTCACTCTTTCCTGGGCCGTCACCAAACGCTGATGAACCCAGAAAATTCTTTCTGGAAAAGCAATATTTCCAGAGACAACATCCAGGGTCATTTAAAGGACAAATTACTTCTTTTACCTGTGCCGATGTTCACGTAGCACGTGCGGCACAGCTCGATCTCTTTTCCGAAAGGGCAGCCTCTGTATCACCCAAAAATACTACTTCAGAGCTCAGGGTATCACCTTTGTGTTTGGAAGGAAGACTTACTTTAAGTGTTGTAAATAACAAGGTAAAGGCATCAAAGACAACTGAATGGCCTTGATTGAGACCACTGTTGCCACCACAGAGCAATTAAGCATGGGCCGGGGAGAAAAGGCACATTAGCATCAGCCCTTTCCAGAATATTTGTAAGGGCTGTGCTTCGCATGGGAAAAAAAAAATGCACTGCTTAATTTTGCTTTTAAAGATGCTCGTGGTAATGCGATTTCCAGCGGTTTAAACTCTGGGGCAACTCAGAGTGAGAATATGCTGGGCAGGACTCTGTCCTTGACGCCAGTTTTCAACTTCCAGGCTATTGGCCTGTACTGGGACCAGGCTGGGCACTAGATGCCCGGCTACCGAAACGCGCTGAAACAGGGAACAAGAAAAAGCCCCCAGCAAGAAACAGCGTGATCAGATCGATGCATTCCCATATGCGAACCTGGGATGCGGGAACAATGGAGCTAACAGCTTACGGGTCCGCTTTCCCTGATGAACCCATAGATAATTGTTTGTCATAGAATCGTAGAACAGTTTGGGTTGGAAGGGACCTTTCAAGGCCATCTAGTCCAACCCCCCTGCCATGAACAGGGACATCCTCAACTAGATCAGGTTGCCCAGAGCCCCGTCCAGCCTGACCTTGGATGTTTCCAGGGATGGGGCATCTACCACCTCTCTGGGCAACCTGTCCTAAGACAATACTGAGTATTGTGGACTTTTTGATGTAAACATGGCTGTTTGGCCCTGCTGCACGTGCCCTGCAGTTCCCTGGTGCTGGGACACCAGGGGGTATCTGCAGGCTGGGGAAGCCGCTTCAACGAACAGGCACGTCGGGGTCAGCGCTGCGGTGGTATTCAAGCCCTTCTTGGGGTTTTGGCTTATGGCTATAAAAGCTTCTTATCTGTTTATAAACCTGTTCTGAATCTGGAAAGTAGGGTGGACCAAGCACATTTCCGTCCCACGTCACCTTTTTATGATGAGAGGATTATTCCGTGGCAAACATGGAAATACGCTGCAGCATATTTGATGCCCTCTAAAGGATGTTTTCACATTATAAACTAGCAAGAAATACCTTAATCGCTCTGACCCACAAATACGCCTGGACACATTATGACCGCATTGTTCAAAAAACAAAAAAACCCCACCACTTGCATAAAACCTCGCTGTGCAAGAGATTCACGCATTCAGACCCCACATTTCCCGTGCTCCCCATCTCTACCTGGGGGTTGCAGCGTGCTGGATGCCCCCCTTCTGCTACGTGCTCCAGCAAACACATGTATTGACAGGCAGCTCATGAACCTGGACAGTCCAATTACGTGACCTTCACCGACACGTTTGTTAGTACAAGTATCCTGAGGTCCATTGCCTTATATAAAAGTAACTATTGCCAAAGATTTTGACCAAGGTTTAGCTCTTTGCCGCGTGCTGTTGTGAACTGCAAGACCAGAGACAAGGATGCCCACTAATACTGCACCGCTACACTGAGTGGACACATCTATAAGCTGAAATTGAACTATATACACCAATTCCATAATAATTACAGAAAACAAACTGAACCAATCTATTTCCCTATTTTCTGCCACTGGAGGGCATTCATTGCCCTTGCAAAACTTCCCTATTGCAGTTTGCAAGCAGCAGAGCTGCTGCAGAAAGGCATGCGGTGGGTCGGTGTTGTCCTGTCTTATCCCATGCAATGCTAACACACACACGCACGTGCTCTCCGGCATTTCCCCCATGGAAGCTCCCACGGAAACCAGGAGCCTTCTGCATCAAGGTGGATGAGCATGTGTTTCATCTGTGTGCTCAGAACCACCTCACTGAAGTCAGGAGGCTTATTCAACAGCTCAAAACTAGACATCGGCTCAAGAGGCACAGTGCCGAGCGTGGTTGGGGAGCAGCGTTTGGCCCCTGCCCTGGGAGGAGATGGGGTCAGTCCTTCGGCACTTGCATTTCGGAAGCTCTGGCCCAGCAGCCGCACAATCCTTACCCGACTGTGCTGTTATTCCCTTAGATGCAACCCAAGTCGATAGCGCTGTTGAACATCTCACATCATACATTTTATTAAGCAAGAGCAAAGCAGCGCATTTTTTCCACTGCGGAAAGGCCAGATAAGCCTCCGTACAGCTCACATCACCGAGGTGGCCGAGCGCCAGCGCTCCCACACTTAAGGGAGCAGCAGAAAGTGGATTTCTCTCTGAGTTACTCAGGCCAGTGTCACCTCTCTGAGGAGTTATCGATTATAAGAAAATGTCTTCAGGCTCAAAGCAGAGAAGCTGGTCCTTTAACATACCAGGATTACATTTAGCATGAGAGAAGCACTAGGCTCTGGTATTGCCAAAAATTGGGGCTGTTCATGCTCCAAGGATCTCGCCAGAACTAAAGTAAGCTTACCAGTAACACCACGAGTTTCAGGGCAAAGCTTTTGCTTTCCAAGGTTCACGAAAGGCTTCTAGTCTCCAGGGTGAAAGTTTGGTAAGGATAAAAAAATTGGGGAAGAGAAAACCAGCTATAAATAAACCTAGCTATTTTCACCCAGTGTATATATAGAAGGAAGATGCTTGCATATCAGTTAAAGACACAAAACTGGTGTGTTGGCACCTCGGGCGGGCCTGGAGTTTCTGCAGCTAGGCGTGAGAGCGAGGACGTGCGAAACGACCCTTACAGCTTCACATCACCGCACCGGGTTTCATGCGTTTATTAGCAGCCCGTCCCTCTCGTTACGTTGACCGCGACGTACGATTGCTGTACATCATTCTGCCATCGCTCTGCCCACCCTACGCAGCCGGGAAACTTAGAGAGACTCGCTCACTCTCAGCCTTGCTGCATCCTGCCCACAGCCGCCTCAGCTACAGAAACGTGCACTGCTGAGGATTACGTGGGGAGCTGAATATCCTTCCAAGTAATTGCCCTGAGGGTGTGGGAATAGCGTGAGCTTTTGACTGGGCAGGGGAGGAAAAAACATATTTCACGAGCACTTGTTGAGACAGTCTGCTGCTCAATGTTCCCTCCCTCTTTGTATTCAAGATCACTGGAAAATCATGTTGGCATCAAATGGCAGCCCTCTGTGAATCTTCATCCCCCTGGGAGGGGTTTTCATTGTTGTGTTTTCTTTAAATGGACTTTTCTGCTTGACATGTTGTATAATGCGGGGTTTAAAAAAAAAAAACCAAACAAAAAAACCCCAAAACTAGTTGAGGCTTAAATATGTACAAGAACTATAATCATTCATTCTTTCAACTGATGAATAAATTCAAAACACCGTACTTGGACTCACGTGCAAACTCTTTTTCCCTTCACTGCAGAGTAACACACGAAAGTGTAGAAGACAGCCTTTAACCAACAGTCAGGCTGAGAGAGAACCAACGATTTGTGTTATCCGCAGATTTTGGGTGTAGATGAGGAGGCTTGGGAATGCAGAACTCCAGTGCTGCCTTAGCTCAGGTCTAGTCTCCAGAAAAGCTGGGGGCCGCAGCTTGCAAAACGCTGGGCTAACCTGGAAGGCAAGAACAGCAGCCGGCAGAGAGCGAGCGCGGCTCACGCTTTCTCTTACTTTCATGCCTCGTTCCCCATCTTTGATCACTCTGCAAACTGACCATGAATTGTACACGAGTTAATAGTGTTACTTATTTACTAGGAAGATTTTCTTCAGCTCTTATCACCTTGTTTGTAGGCAGAAAGTGCGAGGGGGAAGATACAGTTATACCACTTGCTTGATTCCCGTCACAGACTCACAGCTCAATTCTCCATCCAGAAACGTGACTCGGAGCCTAAACCCGAGGTGCCACTTGGGTCTCGGCAACCACTTCTACCTTTAGGTAACTTCAGCGTCAGAAAAGGCGACAGCAGTCAGCAGTATGGGCACAGATATGTATCGCACAGATATGCATTACATATATGACACCTAGCTGTCCTCAGAGTACAGAACTGTATGTGGGAGGTTACTACAGCATAGAATGACCTGTCCAGTACCTTTCAGTAACATCTACTACGTTTTTACCTGGGTGGTAATAATTATATATTGCAACTTTCATGTGGTAATTACTTATTAGAACCCTTCCATAAATTTATGTGTGCAGATACATCTGCATATCTATATATAGATACAGCATACATATACATATTTTTATATTTATCTATGTATCTTATCTGTTGGAAAATTAAATACACCAAGAACCAACATAATTGAGTTTAATTAAACTTTATTAAAATTTATGATGGTTCCCGGTTGGCTAAACATAGTTTCAAACAACTGTTGTACTAAAGCAGAATTCCAGTGAAGTTAGTTGTAATAACCTTGTTCTTCACAATCCATCAAAACTTTCTTGGGACTTGGTATGCAAAATATAGACAATAGAACCATATCTTTTCAGCAATAAGATCATTAAAACAGCCTCAGTGTTTCTACTTAAAGTTCCCTGAAGCAGTAGTAATTAACTGGCTCTCGCCTGAAGTATTTTTGGGGTGAGTATTTGTGGGAAATAAGTGCTTTAGCTTAAAAAAAAAAAAAAAAAAAAAAAAAAAAAATCAGTCTCTAGATTCAAGGATGTGGGTTTTTTCCTTCTTGGTTTTCAAGAAGATTAGGTATTTCAAGAGTCTCTCTCTCAACACTGAAATTGGCTCATTTAAAGATTCAGTTTATGTTATATTTTCTGAGGGTGTTGTTTTTTTTTTCTCTAAATGGCTGATTCTAGCAGGTGAGAACCATGGAATAATAAAAACAAACAACCAAACAAAACAAACCCACCACCTTTAATCGAGGCTTTGCTTTCAAAAGGAGATCGCATATATTGAAGTTCTTTACTGGCAGAGATGCTACTTTTCACGTTTGGCACAACGATAGCACGAACTGCTCTGTCTCAGAATTTGGCGAGATGAGAAACAGTGTCAAAGGAGGCCCTCAGAAGTTTTCAGCTGCAGTTAACGTGCAGGTTTCTGTCTGAAATGTCTTGCACTACTTTCTTTCACTTCATGTTAGAATGTTATTTTTTTAAAAAGAAGAGAAACGCATTTTCAGACAGTCGACCTTAGTTATCAATATCCTTGCCACGTTTCACGACACCGGACAAGGAGAAGTTCAGCCATACTACGCTTTTTAATGTCCATTTTCAAACAAGGAAAGCACCAGAAAAATTTTGGCATGTTTGATTGTGCCATGCCCAGGAGGAAGATATCCCTACACGTAGCACTGAAAAATTGTTTTTTAAATCATCCTTTAAAATCAAATATATCTTGCTGGTCTCCCATCTGGCCTGTATCATTCCAAAACACAACCATGTCCCATCTCACCATGTCATAGCATTAATGCTCCTTCATTTCAAAAGAGTTAGATGCGACAACGGGGAGACCTGGGTATGTGCGAATGTAATAAATACTTTCTGATCTTGATTAAAGGGGAAATATTTAAGATATTGACTGCCTACTATGAATACTCTGCTTTTTACTTGGGCTCCTATATACATGCAGTGGTGGCACATGGTGAAGAAAGTTTCTCTAGCAGTTACCTAGAACATTTTAACCCTAAATTTTGTCTGCCCCCGATAAGAGCATAGCAAGCTTATTCCCTCCTCCTGCCTTCTACATGCACATCAGTTACTGCACATAGTACCACATAAAAACATTTTAAATGTTTTACAGCCCTGAAAGACAACTGTCAATGCCACAATATCCTCGACAGACCTGAGTGTTGTATGCCTCAGAACAGTTAGAAATATCTTTAAAGTATTTCTTTTTCAACACTGTCCTAGAAACTGGCATGCTGAATGGAACATAGTTCACTTAAATACAGGAACTTGACCAAATACAAGAATTTGGCTGAGCAATCCAGAACAAAATATTGAAAATCTTCATCTAAGATGTACCGGTTAGTAGAGGAAGAACCAGCAGCTGTTAAACAAGTCGTTCCTTCTGACTTGGAGGAGAACATGCTACCTCAGAGGTGCAGATTTGGTGACACTTGAAAGGCAATGTTACACACTCACCTCTAAATCAAGGGAATTATCAATCCCCACCCAGACAAATCAAAATCCAGAAATTAGTTCAGTGCTAAAGAAAGATCAAGACAATACAAGTTCATCAACTTATTCTCATGAAATCTTTATTACAGGTTTCTTGGGCAGGTTTGTCCAAGAGCTAAAGCTTAAATATATATTTTTGGTTTCATATAGTATAAAAAGAACTTTTGATTAAGAAAGAAATTGAAACTCATTTCAACACCTGACATTCAGTCCCTACGTTTTTCTTCTGTTTCAGATCCCAAGGATGTGAAACTCTACCAAAAGCATCACATTTGCAGATATGTCAACTAAACAGTCGAAGGTCGAGAGGCCATCTAAAACATGAGCCAGACTAGCAGCGCTGACAATTGACACGGTGACAAGTAAGGGACAAACACATAAGATAAGGGACAAGGTACTCGGGCTCTCATTCCTGCACGTGGAGGAGGCTAAAGGCATTGCAGACTGCATGCTATTCATTCCTGACACAGGGCACGCACGTTCCGCAAACTCCAAACTCCCATGTACGCTGGGGCAGATGCAGAGATTAATGGGTCACCAGAAACCCTCCCCTTAACTTCAGGGAGTTTTAACGGCAGCTTCTGGGGTTTAATCTGGTCTCTCAAATCTGACTGCTTTTGTGATTGCTATAAACTATTTACAGAGCTTGACATAACTGCAAGAACATCTTCATCCAAAAATCAGAGCCGCTGTGTCAAACAGAACATAAATTAAGAGAGTTTTAGAGGCACTGTGCATTAATTCCAGGATGAAACGCAACAGCATTTAAAAAGGCAGAAGAAAATTAGGTCGACGGAATGTTAATCTGAATGGTAGGATAATGAGAAGCTATGATGAAAGAGTACTAACATGAAAGAAGTTCTCAAGATTTCTGCTTGACACATCTTCTCCAAAACAGGCACTACAGAGTATTGACGCTTTCTGAAGAGTATTACTTCAGTTCTGACTACTTAAGAAAAATCCTGGAAAATAGAGTATCCAGATCCGTGTTCTCATCTCACTCAAGTTGGAGGGATGTGAATTATGAAACAAAGCTTATAAAAATCAAAAGACAGTATCTCCCAAAGACCCAAATATTGGATTTCAGCTGCGATTCCCAGTCTTGGTTGCTTTCAGGCACTGATCCAGCAGCCGGCATGAAAAAGGGCAGTCCACAGATCAATCTACCCTACACCACGCGTCATAGGGCCCAAGGGGACCCTACAATTATCAAAATAAGGGGAGTACTGGGCATGTACTCCCCATTATCCAAAATAAGTGACCAAGAGTCATATAGCATGGAGCTGCCATGTTTGCCCCATCCTGCCTGGGGATTCCCTGACCTGAGATGGTCGTCCTGGTAGGCAGCAAACTAAGTTGAATTGCCCCATCCAGCTGCCCCAGTGCAGTAGGCCAGAACTGGTAACACAGAGGTGAGGGGTAACCACATCCCAAACGTGAAGGGGGAAGGGAGACAGCTACAAAGATAGCACTATTGAAGAACTGAGATTTGTAACGGAGATGCTGCTACTTTGCTGGCTTACCATAACAGCAATTTTGTGTGTATTTTAACATTTCATTCACAAACAACAATAAAAAGCCTGAATTTGCCCACAAAAACACATCTTACCAAAAGTATAGGTCAGAAAACAGTAAATCTTATATTTCCTTAGATATCTAGACAGCCAAAGAGTCTCATTTCCAACTTCCATCCTCTCTAACGCACTGCTAACATACGCAAAGCAGAATTGATCTTCAGACACATCCCCCTTATTCTGACGCTTAGCTTTTCCTTGGAAAAAATCCTTACAGCGTTTTCAATGCCTGCCCCTTGACCATCACCACACGCCTTTGGCAAACAAGGTGGTGACAACCGAGAGTGCAGCTCTAACTTCCCTCGTGCTTTCTTCTGTTACCAAACAACGTTGCCATGTCTCAGCGGGACTTGCAACCCAGGTATTTGGAGGTCGAAGGTTAATGAAGGAAAACAGAATCTGATAACTATATTACAGATGATCTCGGGGCTCGCACCTCGGTCGGTGCCTGCTGTGGTTTCATCCTCGTGAGACTGCTGTAGGGAAGTTACAAGGGCCTCTCTTTTGGTTTCAGGCTATTCTGAAACCAAATTGAGGAAAAAGGTGGTAAAGTTCTTGTTGAATATACTCACTTCGATACCTTTTCTGCCCGAGATTCAAAAGTCTGCTTTTTGCATTAATAAGCATTCAAAATTAAATGCATCATTTTTTGAGTGTATGAATTCTTACGAAAAAAAATTGGTGCAAATCACTTGGAGACTTGTTTTTACCAGTAAGTTCTGTCCTACCATGTGGACATCATACTTCAGGGTGCTATACCTCCCAGTTGAAAAATAAATGCAGCAGAAAGGCAAGACAACCAATACGGTGCATTACAGAGCGTTTGGCAAAGTTTCTCAGACCACATTACACTAAAAGCTCACTTGAAAGAGGGAAGAAATTTGACTTTGTATCACAGTCATGCAGTTCGCTGGCTCAGCTGAAGATTATCCACCTTCTCTCACCTGTCCTACCGTTTCCTTTCCACCAGCCTTGCTATCTACATTCTCAGCAGTTATGACATGACATCGCCTATAGGTCACATTCAGATCCGTGCGTAACAACCCAATCCTGCCATTTCCGTTCATTTTGGAAACTCAGCTTCCCACCAGTCCTTCAAGCAATAAGGAATACCAAGCCTAGAAAGAGATAGTACAGGTATAACACTTATGTGGTTAAGCCACAGACCCTCAGATTGTTACCACAGTCTCTCGTGGCTTCCATTAACTTGCATTCAAAAAGAAAGAAAAGCGTTTGTTAGTTTGAGCAGAAATTCTCTGTAGCTCTTGGATTAGTTAATACCACCTCAATAAATCACGGTTTAAGAGGCAGTGAATACCCCCTGAATATGGGGACAGTAGCCTACAAAAACTCAGAAAAGTGAGAATGGCACATAAGAATTTGGGTTTGTAATAAAGGTCACTTAGGGGTTCGTTGCTGTTTCATACACCACTAGATGCAGCATCGCACTGGAAGAGAGCGAGCTGTTTTCTAGCCCTACTGCAGATACCCTGTGTGATCCCAGGTCAGCCAGATAACCTCTTCACACTTCACATCCAAACCACAAACTGCTATTTTGAGTCCTTTCTGGGAGAACAAATAAACCACGTTTCACACGTTGCTCAATCTCCTCCATCTCGCAGCAGCCCACATAAAAAGCCAACTCTGTTACATACTAACTAAAAACACTCCTGGAGACTCTGAACAACCTGGAAAATCCTTTAATACACAAACTTTCTTGATTCATTGAAGCCAACAAGCCTTTAATGCTTACTTTAAATAGGCAGGATCTTTCTCCATTAACTACAACAGGAATAGCCAAGCTCTCCGAGCGTCTTTGCAGACCGAAACCCAAAACCAGCCAGCAAACCTTCCTTCAGATTCACAGTACGGCACAAACCCGATCGATTAAGAAACGCATGGAGCAGCTACTTAAAATTCTCAAATGTATGGACGCAGACAAAGAAAGCGCGCTTACCTCCTGGCGAAAGGAAGGCTGGGGCTTCCGCGGGCGCAGAGCCGCGAGGCAGCAGCCACGCCACGCCGCTCCCCTGCGCTGCCGGGGGGGGGCCGGCACACCTGAGGGGCGTCAGCACCCAGGTGCCCCAGGGCACGGTGATTGGAAACCGCAGCCCTGTGAAGAAAAGTAGGTTTAATTAGAAGCAGATGGGCCTGGATGCACCGAAGAGAGGAGAAACTAGACTTTTGTGCGTAACTTTGTTTTATTCCCAGTTAGAGCCTATTTATTAACCTTCTATTAACAGATGCTCCATCTATTTCATCGAGTGGTGTGACTCAGAGTTGTGACTCCAGCTACCCACAACAATACTGTTCATGTGCTCTCCGGTGGTGTGTACAGGCCAAAGCTACTACCAAACGCTTATTCATCTAATTTAACCTCACACATAATCCTCTTGACATCAGTGTGTGAGCACAGTTAAGCAACCATGAGAGCTCAAGATCAAAGTTAGACTTGCCTGAACTGTCCAGCCCAAGCTGAGGCAGCAGAGGACTACACCTCCAGCAGTCAGCCTGCCTTCACTCTGCCTTTTTTCTCTTTTTCCTAGTAGTCTGGCCCGAATTTTAACCCAGACACTTTCCCTGAAATCCCATATGTCAATCTTGCCAAGTTTAATCATGGCAAAAATCATAAAGGCTGCATCAGTCTATGCAGCAATGGATGCTTTTAACGTGCCTTGAAAGCCTGGAGCAGAATATGGGGGCAGCTTCTGGGAGCGAAGGCACCTTAGGAACACAAAGGATGACCATCGAGGTCATTCCTTCGTTAAAAGAGGATCTGGATGGCAGAAAGAGGAAAGTGCATAAATATAATGTTCCGGAACTGATCAGAACATATTGCTTTCTAGCTGAAATAGTAATTGCCCAATATCTTCACTTTTGCATATGTAAGGGAAGTTCTCTACAGAATTCAAAATAACTTTCTTGTTGTAGAAACAGACTAGAAACACACAGATCAACGTCTCTCGTTAAGCCTTCCAAGTAAAACCACATGCAGATTTTAGTTTGTGTGCATTTCCTTGAGCCATTCCAAGGGAAAAAAATTATGGGGTAAAGGGAAACTTAAAAACACGAGTCCAGCTGTACAACTCCCAGAAATTATCAACTCAAATGAACTGACCGTGTCACAGACTAACCCTCAAGAGGTGCTTAGTCACACTGCTGAAGGAGATGAAATGGAAAATACAGTAAGGCTGGAAGACACCCAAAGAAAGATGAGAAAGGAGCTATATTCTGAAAGACTGTGGGTCAAGAAGCAGATGAAGACATGCTGTGCTTCACAAAGACAGATGCTTTTCTTGAATTGCTTACAGCTTGATTTAGGCAAACATCTGCAAAAGTCAAGACACCAAAATCCACTCAGACTTAAAGCTTGACCTTGTCTAGTTTGTGTGCACAGCAGTATAGAGGGAGAAGTGTTCAGAAAGACAGATATTTAACAGCAAGTTTGAATGAGGAAAATCCTTCATGAATACACCATTTTTGTGAAATAATTTCACCACAGAAGTCAGAACATTTTGTCCTGAAAAACGAGGACACTTCATTTTGAAAATGTTGTTTTAAATGAATTTAAATTAAAAAAATGAAGAGAGACTTATTTAAAGAGGTAAAATAATACTGACAAGATAATGAAATAGTAGCAGGTTAAACAGACATTTCATTCATGAGAACTGAGGCTAAGGGATGAGATCTCCAGGACCTGTCTTTAAGGGTAGCAGTCCAGTACTGCCCTGGGACGAAAGAGCGACCTTGGCTTCAAGGCTTGGAGACATCATCTTGTGGAGACATCACAGTCACTTTTCCAGGGTGTCCTCGTCTTGCCACCAGAGGACTGTCCTGGGGAGCACTGATGACCTTGCACGGAGCCTGGCAGTGCCTCGATTGGGGTCTGGAGGCCACGTGGGTGGGAGCGCTGGTGATGTGGTGGCTGCTTTTGGGGTGCCGGCAGAGGCTCCACTCCCACAGAGGAGCGGCAGGACTGGCAGTGCCAACGCCACACATTGCTGCTGTAACAGAAAACAGGCCAAAGCCACTTCATTTGAAAAGACAGACAAATATTTTTCACGCCAACTTTAGCATAGGTCATGCTGCTGGTGTCCATACCGAGGACTGCAAGGATGAAGACAGCCACAGCTGCCGAGGGGCTCTGCCTCTGCATTGCTAGCAGAGGAGGAGCACACACCAGAGTGTTTTCTGGCATGTCACAGTGCCAGGGAAGTTCACTCTTTAAGCTGATGTCTCTCTGCTGAACATCAGGAGAGCTTAACCATGCGGTAGGTAGTTGGGCGCCATCCGTGTACGGAACTTGACTATGTTAAGATTAGACCAGGCGAGGGCTGGAGGAGGGACAGGAGGCTGCTGGAGGACAGGAGTTGCTGTCTGAAGCCAGGGATCCTGTGCTATAGGCATAGGACAAGTTGGAGCAAGAACCATCAGGAAGCAGGACCCGGTCAGGCTTCAAAGCACCACCCAACAGCCCCGAGCAGCTGGTGGGGTTCTGGTCAGTCATTGATGGGCAGCTGGCCAGGCTCACGGGCCAGCCCTTGTCTTCAGGCAGACCGGCTGTGGTCAGGCAGCTAGTTATATCTGCTCGCCAAGCTGCGATCAAACAGGGCCTGACACCTAGTCACAGATACCAACATGCCAACACGCCGTCCCGAGAGCACAGGGGCTTAAGGGAAAACCAAGCGGGCAAAGAGCAAGCGCGCACGTGCGAGGCCGGCTGGTCCGAAGGAAGCGGTGGGCAAGGGATGGAGGAATGCCTCGTCCCGAGCCCTGAAAGAGCAAGAGGGGCACTGCCCCGTGCTGCCTGGATGCAAAGGCTGAGGGAGATGCGGGGTGCCTGAGCACTGCCTGGGCGCTGGTAATTGCATCTCTGAGCTTCAAAGTGTGTGTTGCCAGAACACCCCACGGGGGAGTATACAGGCAACCACTGACAGGAAAAGGGGGATTTAACAAACTGGAGTAATAACTGCTAAGGAAATGGGAAGCTGTCGCAAGCAAGGAGTATAGCACGATAAAAGAGGAAAGGGAAGCAGTTATAGCACAGGGACGTCTGCAAAGCACAGGATAAAAGCAAGCAACCCAGCCCTTTAGAATTGCAGAGAGCCCTGAAAGCGACAGTTTGGGCACAAATTCGCAGAGGGACTTCTGCAGGGTAGATCTTAGCAAAGTACACCTACCTCCAGGGCTACATGGTCTTAAAGCATTCCCCAAATTTCCCTTATCCAATCAATCCAGAGAGATACCTGCAATTAAATTTCCCTCGAAGCAGAGCAAGAGAGGGGCATGAGGAGGGCACTAAGCTAGCAAGCAGGGAACACAGAAGAGAGAAATGTCCCTGAAATAATCTTTCCCAGACTGAGCGCCATAAATCATCGAGGTGTGAGACCCAGATTATCACAAGCTCTGTCTGAGAAGCTTTCTGCACTGAAGTGCCTATGATCTGTAGTTGATCAATTAATTTTTTTTTCTTTTAAAAGGTGGTTCATATGATGGGCTGATGGTTCTCATATTCCTTCAGGTTGTGGAAAACCAAAGTTACAGGCCCTCTGTGGTTCAACCCTGTTCCCTGGCAAGTACTTCAATGCTGAGTTGCAAGCAGGCACCCTCCTCCCTTGACATCCTTTCCTCGCGGGGCAACACACTCACGCTTGTACCTGTTTCTCCTCCTGCTCTAGGCATGCCCTCTCCAAAGTGTGACCCAGTTTGAGAAGAAGGATTGAGGAACAACGCTGCTCTGTCTTTCTGTTCTTGTGTAGAAAGTACACTTCTGGGTAATGCGAATTTAAGCCCCTTAGTAGCACACCAGGCTCCTGGGTTAATGCCCTGCTCCCTCGGCTGTTACGCAGGGGACAGGCACATTTCAGTTGTGGAGTTTTTTGGCTCACACTGAAGTGTAGTTGCTTGACTTCCTAACCCCAATATAACTTGCTCCTTGTTCTTCATGTAAAACAAGAAGATGGATAGAAAAGACTTTTCAAAGAAATCCCTGGAGCAGCAGGGCAGAGGACAAGTACTGATGGGACACCAAAGGGCACCAGAAAAACAGTTGCAGTAGCCAACAGGGAGGTCTAAAGGTGTAGATGATAGAGAACATTGATGGGAGAAAAAAAAAAAAAAAAAAAGACAGAGGCTATGCACAGCTCATAAGAAAGAATCAACAGAATTTCACAATATTGTTTACTTTATTCATTTAAAATACATTCTGTTCCATTTTCATGCTAGATCAGTCTTTGCCAAACCTTTGCTTCCCATGGGGCTGTCTGCTGGTTGGGTCAGTTTATTGTTCACTCAGATATTTGGGTTACCCAGAGCCAGTGGAGAGATGTGGAAATGGTCCTTTTTGCATTTAAAGAAGAAATACAAAAGCTGCTGTTGATTAGTTCACAGTCTGACTGCGCATTTTTATACCCAGCTTGATATGGTGAATGTTCTCAGCATGATTCATCCAGAAAAACAGCAATTTAACATACAAGGGCATGTTGGAGCAGGCAGACACATTTCAGGGAAATACAGATTTAGCCAGAGGATTTAAATATCAACATACAGAAAATTATCTGGCTTTGTCCGGATGAATACTTTTACAGGCTAGGATTTGCAAAAGAAGCCAAAGGGAGGTAGGTACCCAAATCCCACCAAATTTTTTCAAAGGTCTTTTTAAAATCCCATCCTGGAATATGACTCTCAGACTAGACTAATGGATCAGATCCAAATGTGCATAAGTGAGTGCAGCCTCAACGTGGAATCACAGAAAAAGAAAATACCTCATGAAGTCATCTGGTTTATCCCCCTGCCCCAGGCAGGACCACCTATACCTATATCATTCGTGAGAGATGTTTGTCTAACATGTTTTTAAAGACCGCCAAAGACAGAAACTCCAATATTTCATTAGCCTCACTGTGAAAGCTTTTCCCTATTGTTTAACCTACATCTTTCTTCCTGTACTTTAAGATTGAAACTTCCTATCAAATAAAACATGAGCTTTTAGGAAAGACTATTTCTGTCCTTTTTACAGCTTGGTTCTACCTTCTGCATACTTGAGGACTATCCCTGCATTGCCCAAAGTCTTCGCTTTAAAAGCTGAACCATGTAACTTGATTAGCTCTTACCTCCTTGGTCATATCCGAGACCACTAATTATGCTCAATGCTCCTCTCTGGGCTCTTTCCAACTGGTCCACATCCTCTTGAACTGCAACGCCAGAGAAGTCCAGCTGAGGTTTTTCCAACGCTGAGAATAGCAGAAAGATTACTGTATATATCAAGCAGGCTACATTCTTCCTCGTGCATTTTGGTATTCAGCATTGCACTCCGTCTTTTTCACAAGAGCATGATTTTGTTGACTCATTCAACTCCCAGAGGAAAACCTTTCCCAATTTACTGACTTCCCTCCCTCCTTTTTATGTCCCACTTATCCCAACTGTCCACCTCAAAAAGTAATTTTTCTTTTATAGGATCTCTTACTTCAGATCCTAATTAGCAACTTCCAGTTGACTGATTATTTACAGCAGACCTAGCTCCTATAGAGCTTGCTCATCTGTCAGTGTGATGCTGTTGAACAGAACAGTTAGCAAGTACAGAAACGAACCCCTATGTTTCCTTCCAGCCTGTGCAATTTGTTTTAAAAAAACAGGAAAATATAATAAAAAAAAACCCAACAAAACACAGTAGAGCATAACAATAACCTTAAAGAGACTATATAAAACATCGGCCAATCTCCCTTGTTCATTATAAGCAGGATTGGCTTGTAAGGTTTCAGAGATCATGTCAACTATTTGGGAAATTAGCACAATGCTAAACACACGTAGTTATTATTCTTAATTTGCAAACCTGGTTATCAGCTGTAAACACAGAAACTGATTTTTAGCTGAAATGAAATTCTCCTGCTACATAATCTGCAAAGAGATATGTTTTCAGCATATGCTGTGTTTAAGACTGCCATTCCCATTAGCAGTAATCGTGCTTCCAGTGGACGGTGCCACGGCTGCAGATCCCCTGTCTACAGTGCTCTGTGAATGGGATGGTGCAGCGAGAGCAGCCCTGGGACACGCAGGCGCAGTGTTAGTATCAATATCCTGCACAAATCAAGACTGGCTAACTTGTTACGACTGCAACGGGTGCAGTTTCATAACAGTAACATAACATCTGAGTTTCTGTATATATTTCCTAGAGTATACAGCTATATAGACAAGTATACATTTTCTACTTTCTAAATGCAGTGCATTCCCAAAACCTACTCTAAAAGAATATAAATGTTATAAAATTAGGCACTCAGAAACTATAAGCTGTGAGAAGTTTGTCTGGGAAGACTGGAGAAGGTGTCCTTGTGCTCATACATAATAAAAGCAATCACTGAGTTTTTCTACAGAACGTCTGTTCCTTTCATGGTGGACTTTTCTGGAGCTGTTGAATGCAATTTCTTTTTCCTTCAATTTTTACACTGCACAAAATACAAATCATGCATGAAAAACATTAATTTCCTCAAGGATATTTCCAGTGTGCATCCACCACAAGATCACAGACTGGCGTTCTGAAGGCATTCGGACACCTGGGTCACCAGGAAACCAAGAGAAGCTGGACTTAAGCATCCATGAGACCTAGGCCACACAGTGCTCCTGTCCGCGAGAAACCAGCAGAGCCCAAATACGCCAGATCCCACAGGTACCAACTGCCTGCTGCCACTGGGCAGGGGTTGCACCGAGTACATAAGGCACCAGGGAGGCTCCAAATCCTCACCGCGGGTCTTCCTATTTTGCGTTTGGAGCCTGCTAATGTAAAAGCCACGAACAGCGCTAACGGGGGTGGAGTTGGGCTAGCGTAGCGTTCCTGCAGCGCACTGAAGAGAGCCGAGCTCTGCCTGCCAGCACACGTGCTCGCTGTGCATACGGGCCCAGGGACGGCGGCGTTGCAGTTAGCGGCCAGGGCAGCCGCGCTGGGGCCGGGGGGACCAGGCACAAAGGCTTTGAACTCAGCTTGCTGGAGACGTCTCCCTTCTTTCCACGCGCCAGGCCCCACGCTAACCATCGTACACCCCTGCGAGGACGGTGACACTCGGTACCTGGGAAAGATTCAGAGACGAGTAGACAAGCGGGAATTTATTCTGCCAAACATGGCCTTGCTAGAAGCCGTTCTAGCAAGTGATCTCACCATCCTCACTGTTGTGATAGACTTCAGCAAGAGTGGAGGCTCGTGAACCTTTTTTTCCTGAAGTATGCATGTTCCCTCCCTATGAGAATATCCTCTGAGTGTCTGAGTCTCCAGCTGCAGAAGCTGTACTTAACTTCCACAGAACAAGGCTTGTTATTGAGCTTAAAACAAACCGTACGTTCCAGTCAGTTCCGAGCCACCAGGCACATTTGTTCAGCTACTACTTTCCAGTAAAGTCCAACTGACCTTGTACTAAACTGGAGTTTCAGCTCAGTTGTTCCCCCAGCGCTCAGAAGCTAAGCAGGCTTTTACCGAGCACTTGCAGGCGCTGCCAGGCCCCTGCCCAGCGTTACGTGTGTGGCCCTGCTGGAGTCCTTAGCAACGCTCTCCAGGCAGGGTTAGATAAGATGCAAGATTTTGCCCGCATGAGTCAACCACCTCACCCTGTTTCTTTGTTAGTGACTTTAAGACCTTGTCTCTACTTGAAAGATATACCTATAAAACAATACCGTACATGAGATGGAGTTTAGACCAGTGCCCAAAATAAAGTTATAATAGGAAAACCTTTTTTCTTACTGTTTTTACAAGCATAGCTACATCATCCCAAGAATTGTACCCCATTACCAGCAAAATTCAGCAAACATTTCGTTGTTGGTCAGGTCAATTGTGAGCCCAAGGCTGCAAAACCCAGAGAGACACCTACACAATCATTTGTCTCATTTACATTAACAAACATTAACAAAGGCTTGCATCCCCTAAGAGAGTTTCTTCCCCAGCTTGCAAGGTCTCTACCGAGTTGACTGATGAGTTACAATCCCACTGAAAAACTAATCTCTATTCCTTTCCACTCTGCCCTAATGCCACACAATTAGGATTGAACACTGAACATTTTCCAAGTCACGCTTCCAAATTACACTTAGCAGCCTCTTCTGACCTCTTGGAGATCCATAAAAGCTTAAGATTAAAACCATCTGGGGGAAGGGGGTTCTTTTAACATATTTCAGTAGAACCGTCATCAGGTGGAGTTTCAGAAGTCCAGGTATTACAATGATTGCAATGTCTGAAGAAACTGTACTTCATTTTTATCTGACTGATTACTTCAAAATTAGAGAAGCCCTTTCCTGGGAGTGTTCAGGCCACCCGTAGCGAGAGGAATATGAATAGACACTCCTATGAGTCCCTAGAGATATTCATACTCCACAGGTGCTTATTACTTTATTTGATACTTATTACAATGGCATCCTGCAGCTTCAAAAAGGGCCTGGTAAAATTTTACAAATGACAACTTGAGTCACAGGAGCCAGAGACACACAGGAAGCCTGCAGCTAATCACAGAGCTAAGCACCGTCCCTCGAGTCTGGACGTCAAGGCTGCTGGGCAATATTCTTTTCTAATGCAACCAGCATTTTCCTGCTGTCTTACATTTGCAGGTATATTGCCTCAGTGTGGGTGAAACAGCAGATAATGCATACTGCCCGTTCTGTTGCACATTTATACAAGAATTTTCCTGGGTTTGCTTTGCATCGCTGTGCTCCCTTGCAATATATGCACTGAAAATATGAGCATTCAGATGGTTTAATTGGAAATCTGACTTTTAAAAGGAATATCCAGCTTCTTGTGGCTCTATTTTTGATTCAGAAGTGATGTGCAGAGCTCTAAGTCTTGAGTATGTTGTTCGTTGTATTTATTTCTCTTTCCTCTAAGACACAGACTTCAGGAATTTGCTGATGTCTTATTACAGGTTATTCTGACCAGACTCATTATAGCATAGTAAATGTTTGAACATCTGACCTGGACAGTTTTGTAAGATTTATTTTTTTTTTTTTTTTTTTTTGCCACCAGGAGGTGCAAATGATCTTCTCACCAGCACCACTTTTGTCTTCATTATAATCAGCAGCTATATTCTGAGGCAGAAATGGCTTTCTTTATTCTTTTACTAGTATTTTTTTTCCTTATTGCTGTCCCTTCATCCTTTCTACTTGCTGGCCACGAGGGCTTTCAAAGCCCATACCAAGTGTGATTTGCAGCCTGCCTTTGAATCAGCTTTCTCCGCGTTGCTGTTGCTGCTGGCAGAAACCTTTGGTAGTGTTTACACATGGGAAAACTGCATGTACAAGACCACGGCATTACTACAGCTGATTTCTGTGGGTGCTTTGTTATCAGCCTTTAAACAGCTTGGGAGAGCTGTGCAGTCAGTCTGGATGAGAGCTGACTGCAAGCCTCGCAGTGAGAGCCAAGGACCCACCAAATGCCTGCGATCCACTTCTTAAAGGAGTGAGCAGCCAGGGCTGGTGGCAGCCCCAGAATTAAAAGCAGGAGGAAGGGGAAAGAGAGCCCTGTCCTCCTCAGCCCGTGCAGAGGTGAAAGCATTAAGGATGGGTGGGGTTCCTGTCCCACTGCACGCATGTTCAAACCCGAATGTAAATTTAGCCCTTGTGAGAACTGGCATCTGAACTGAACCCAAATCTAAGAGGAGGCATTTCTTCCATGCGGGAGCAGCCAAGTATGTAAGATATAATCACAGGGTGATGGCAGGCTCTCAAGATTAGGTGGTCTCACTGGACTTCTACTGAAGATAGCAGAATTTTTAGCGGATTTAGCTAGTTTCCACACTTCTGACTGGAGAATCTGATAGCAGCAGCTCAGATCCGAATCTGGGAAGCTCCCTAACACTAACACGTTTCCAAACAATTTTCTCTCTACCCTTTACATGCACACACACACAAACACGCTGTCAACAGCCAGCACGATGATGCTACAGTATGACTGTAATGCCAAGTGTGCAAGACAATCGGCACTACTGAAACAGCCACTTCCAGTACCCCCAGGAAATACAGTATCTGCAGCACCAACCTGTGCCCCATCCCATCTGAGCAGCCTCACCTCTAACCTCCTCTGCCTTCTCTCCCCACAAAAGTGGGCAGGGTTACCTGGATAGCCTCTCTGCTTTAGAAGTAAAATAGCAGAGATAGGAACAGACCCCACTTCTTCTCTCCGTGACCCAGAGAGCACCATACCTTGCTCTCCCCAGCAGAGCTGCTGTGCTTACGCTCCGTGCGAAAGAGGGGGCACCAGGACGAGGTCCAAGGTCTCAGGGTCTTGCAAACCACATGCTGCAGCCCCGAGGGTCAGATCCTGGCCTCCTCCTGAGAGCAGATCAGCTGCAGAGTGCTCTATTAGACAACTCCCTTCCCATTTGCAGACCTCACAACCCTGTTAAGCTGTTTTCAGGTGCAATGATACCTTGCTATATTGTGATACCTTCTTTTGTTATCTGCATGATGAAAGATATACCCACCAATAAGACACACACTAATGCCTTCAACATATACGGGCAAACACATGTAGGGGTTTTGCTGATTTCCAGTGGATCAACCTTTAACATTTATTTTAAGCTTTGACTCTTTTAGAGCCAAGTGTGAGTATTCTTGCAATAAAGCTACTGTGAAGTTTTTATAAGTTTCAATCATATTTGGAAATTTGGCAAATGGTGAGCATGTGGTGGAGGAAAAAAAAAGATTAGAGAGGTCAGAAGTTTATATATATATTTCTATAGAGAACATAGTCAGGATTAGCTTGCATTGAAAAGACTGCAGGGTTTTGGTTTGTTTGGGGTTTTGTTACTTTTTTTAAAATTATTATTCTGAAAGTCAGATGCATGTTTTCTCTACAGTTTAGAAACTGGCCAAGCAAGGCAACGTTTGAAATTTCTCTCTGTCTTTGTCTGTCTCAAAAATACCAAGCTGAAAAATCCAGGGAAGGTTCTAGGTCTAAATAACTTGACTTGGGTTAAAATTATACTATTAAAGCTAATTTCCACAGCAATTCAGCAGTCTGCTCATGGCTATGCACCTACCAGCCCAGTCTCTACAAACAGCAACGTACGCAGCCTGGTAGTCAACAATCTGGTCTTTGGTTTTGAACATGGCATCTCATCCATGTCAAAACTTCAGGATCTGTTCACAATCAGCAGGAAGGTACGAATTCAGAGGAAATTCAGAAAACACTAAGGAGAAAATGAGCTTACTGTATCTAAACAAGTATACTTCCAATACTTTCAGCTAGGTCTACATTAACCATCCAATGGATCTAAAAACTGTCAGCCACTGATGACTTGCATCTTAGTCTCATCTACCATGTGTGCTTGTCCCCTCCTTCTAACACAAGAGTAACCTGTTGACACGCTGAGTGACTTCTTTTGCAGAGAGCAAGAAATACCAAGGTGGCCACGGAAGGGAGGAGTAGGTCCGTACAGCTGCCTTTCAGAGAAGGCTACAGCAGGCCCTAACATGAGGAAATGAAGAACAGGCAGAAGTACTGATGGTGGAGAAGAGGGACGTGAAGTCAAGGTGAGGTAAAAAATGAAAGTTCATAGTTTGGTATTCAGGAGGAGAAAGAAAAATGGAGAATGAAGAGAGAAAGAATAGGGGAGAAGAAAATAAAACAAATATCACCCAGGTCCTCTGGACTGTGCCAGATGTGAAAACTGTGGAGGGAGCAAGCAAGGAGAAAAGAGGGATAGAGGAGCTCCAAGGGTATATGGTGTGCACGGCCCAGAAGCACGGCAGCACAGGGAATGCTGAGGATTTATCTGCTTCACATATGCCCATTGCCAAGGACAAACTAGAAAATTGCAAACTGTCAAAAAGCTTAATTCCCTCCTCATTAACAGGCAAAAGAATTGGCATCAAAGCATGCCTCTCATTATCTCCACAGTTATTTTAGCAGTAAATCTTGAGTTATCAAAAGGAGAGTATGACTGCATCATCAAGTATAGAGGAGTCTGAATTCACTTCTTTGCACCCTCCAGCAGATTGCAAGTACAAAATTGCGGGGTACTTTTTTTTTTTCCTAAATGTGACCTCTAATTGAAAAAAAGATTATTTTGTAGTGCTAAGATTATTTCCTAGTGCTGAGATTATTGTCTAGTACTCAGCTGGGAAGGAATTAAATAGGATCTGAAAAATAGTTAATTAGAAAGGCATGTTGCAGTTAGCGGTTCTGGTTCCTTTTTATCCAAGTTTTACAGCCATAATGTGAAGCAGAAACATCAAGAACTGCTTTTGTTACCCAGTGAGCTATATTGTGATATTGCTAAAGTCAAGGAGATTTTTCTCATTGACTCCAAGGGTGAATCACATAAGCACATCGAGGTATTTAATTAATATACACAAGTTGCAGAACACAGCAACACTGCGAGCATCGTTAAGTGGCACACAAATCATTTAAATGGATGTCCCTTTTCTCCCTCCTTTGGCTTGTTTAAAGAGCACTGTTGAAGCTCCCTAGACAAAGGGCACAGAAGCAACAGAGGCAGGCGACCAGGACCCACACCGCTGGCTGCCCCGGAGCTAGAGCAGCCACAGTGATGGAAGTGCTACAGCTAAAACACCAGTCAGATGGCCAGACTTCTGTCTGCGAAAGTATGGAGAGAATACTGTCTAGTAAGAATTTTGATGGTCAGTGAGGATAAATACAGCACAAACATATACTACTTTTTATTGGAGAATGAAACAATATCAAGATTCTTCCTTCTAACTCCAGGATAGATCTGCTCATTTACCCAACTGCATGTAATACACCAGGGACATTTTTTAGCACCCCAAAAGGAAACATGAACTCATAACAAGAGTCAAGGCTAAGCCTCATCTCAACATAGAAGAAATGAAACTACAAAGTGCCTGCCTGGCCATTTTCCCTTGCACTCTAGCCCTAAGACAGACCTTTGCCTGTAGCTGAGCTGAGCAAGCGTATGCAAAGGCCATATGCAACCCTGACAGCATATAAATAATGGTTTGCCTTCAAGGGAAGCCCTTTTCAGACCAGAAACCAAGTAAAACCTTGTAAATCCAGTATCCATGTATTCTAGAAGACAGCAGCAACTTGACAGAAGGTATAACTTGAACCGCTTATAACTGTACAGATAAAGCTAGACAATACTTAGAAAAATATTGTGCTGGAAAAAATATCTAAATGTTTAAAGAAGCTGGTGACCACAATGATGGGTGCAGTTTACAAACCAGAACAGAATACAATAGAGTGCATTTGGCTCTTTTCATAACAAACAGCATGTTTCTAATCACCAGCATCAGAGTCAAGCTAAACATTTCAAACCACACCACCAAAGACAATAAAACTGTACATGCTGATGTGTCCTACCCAGCAGACTGTATTATTGCTTTATGCCCACCTCGTCCGTTGTCACACCAACTTTCTTACTTGTTACCAGCTCCTTTTGCTTGTTTGCAACTTTTATTTTAAGCACTGTATTTTTTTAAATCACTCAGCAACTCATATTTAGATAACTGCTCAGATTTCCTAAAGGATTTTGTTCCCATTAGAGAACTCGGTGAAACAGACAGTTATTCTGGAGTGCCTAACACCAAACAACTCCCTCTGAAATACTATTTGGGGAAATTAAATTTGAAAACTCTGTACCTAACCAGCTTTCTTAAAGAAGAGGCAGTTTAGCAATTTCATGGTATTCCCACCCTTTGTCTCTTTTCTTCGATCTATAGCTGGAGAGGAGCATGATGAATACCAGTGGCTGGCTCTACCATGCCTGTCTGTTTTTCTCATTAAGAAAAACAGAGTAGAGCGGCTGTTAATCTCAGGAGAAGACAAAACACAAAGTTGCTGCTGTTCAGTAGGCTGGCAGTCTGTCTGCCTGCAAAAGCTGCTAATTCATGCAACATTTACGTGTTGCAATATTAACAATTTTTGCTTTTAGTATGCAGTTATAAATAATGACATGTGCAGAGTGAACACGCAGGAAATTCTGATAGATGGCTGGCAAAGACTTGTCGGGTCTCATTAGCAAGCGCCATAAAAACAGCAATGAGTGAAAATTAGTCAGACTGAAAATGTATTAGAGCCTGCCATATTTTCAGTGTTCAATTCAATGATTTTCCACTAAAGCCAGGGAGGAGACTCTGCAGACGAAGCCTCTGGAGGTCAGTCAGAAATGATTCCTGGCTCTTCCTTAAACTCCCTGTGTGATCTTGTCTAAGCGAGTTTATTCTTCCCTACCTCAACCCTCTGTCTAGCTGGAAAATGCACCCTAAGTCTCTCTTGGCAAAAAAAAAGTATCGCACTTAGGTAGGATTAATCAGCTGCACAAATTCAAAATAGGGAGTGATTAGCCAGGGCTAGACCTGTTATTTTTCATAACAGGTCTTGGAGGTTGTAATGGATCACCAGCTGAGCATGAATCAACCACGGAGTCTGTTACGAAAAAAGCAACCGCGTCCCTGGGACGCAAACAGGAGCAGAGCCTACGAGTCGGGCAGGAGTCCTTCACCTGCTGGTAGTGCCCCAGCTGAAGAAAAGCATCCCACTTTGGGTGCATTTTAGGGAAGACAGACCACTAGGAAGACTTGGGAGGAAGACAAGAGAGGGAGACCAGAGGCTCAGAGTGGCGGAGACACAAGAGCCTGAATTAATTGCTGTCATCTAGCCAAAAAGAAAAAGGACACTGAGGAAGCGAGGACTAGAGTAACAGTGTTCAAGGCTGCTGCAAGACGGAGAAAATAATCTCTTTTCCAATATAGGTGGTGGCTAGGAAAAGAAATCAAGAGATTAAACTGCAATAAGAGAAATTTATGTTAAATATGATGGAAAAAAGTTCTCTAACAGGAAGGGTAGTAAAGCACAAGATAAATTGCCCTGGGAAGCTGTGGTGAGTCCATCCTTGGAGGCCTTCAAGAACGAGTTCAACAAACATCTTTCAGGAATAACAGGGGGATAGTTAATCTTGCCTTAGGCAGCATGATAAACTCGGATCTTTCGAAATCCATTCAGCCTGTGGTCCTATGATAATATCCGTGCAGATGCCATGTGTTTGTACAGCACCTTGCCCGCCACAGCCCTTTTCTTTCTTCCTGAAAGACAAACAGTAATTAGTAACTATAACTAGTTTTATAATCATTGTATTTCAAAACACACAGTTTTATGCCACATACATATCATCTAAACTATAACTTCAATTTCAAAAAAAGATGTGTTCACCAATTTCTCCACTGAACTAGACTATCTGTTAGGAGCAACGGTTTATTTTTCAATGCCACATTTACAAAATCAGTTCACACTGCTTTCACTGACAGTGGGAAGAGAGATCACTACTGCTTTGCAGATAAGGACTTCTTCATTTTTGCATGCTTTCCTGTGCTGTAAAAAGGAAAAACAAAAAATAAATATAAACCATCTATCTATTCTGCTTCTTAAAAACTAAAAAAAAAAAGCAAGACCCAAAACTTCATCTTTGAATATCTTTTTGCCTTAACCTCAATTAATTTGAAAATGGTAGAACTGTAACTCTGAATTAATTTGACTGTTGTCTCATGTGAGATTTATCATTAAAAAAATGAAAAGAAAACCAGTTAATTCCTAATATATATATTTCAAGTATTATTTAGACTCTTCTTATATATACAGGTGACACCATCATCAGAATGGATCACTTTACAAGTTACCGCCAAAAGTTACCTTCTCTGTTCAGGTCTGTTAATGCTGTACTTGCTCTCTTCCCAGCCTAACTTCAAGTGCATGTAGGGGCAAACCCCTTCACTGAAGCAAAAATGATTCAATAAAACAGAAGAGTAGTCATGTCGCTAACGGGAAAATTCAATGGCCGTACTACTTTCCCCTCACGGATATTACTGGTAGTTTCTATTTAGTTCAGTGCTTCATTATTAAATTGACACCAAAGCCCCACTGGGCAATAATAAAATTTAACCAATGTTTCATTTGTTGTAGTCTCAGATACACTCTTATGCCTGGCAGCAAAGGACGTGATTCACTCCAGTTCTCATTTTTTTTTGATTCTGTACTGCATGTCGACATCTACCCAATGAATTAAAAATATCAGAGCCCTCCTCTGCTTCAGTGTAAATCTGACTTCAGGGAATTGAATCCCATCAGATTTCAAAATTGACACACCACACAGATCTTCTACGTAATGCAGTTTGACACAGTGATCCACCGTCACTGGATGAAGAACAGTGAGCACATAGTGTGCCAGCTACGCAATTGTTTTCCTGATACTAAGTTGGTCTACACGTATCTAGCTACATTCCTACATTATGTAGGAAATGTTACAAATTCACCTTTTTTTTTTTTTCATAAATATTGATACATTTGATATTTTAAGGCTTGGCTCCTAAATACATTTTTAGTTCACATTTCATAAATAATATTTTTCCTACCCTAAAGGATGCAAAGGAGTCCCAACAAAGCAGCATCTCATGTCACATTAATTACAGCAGTAGCCTGAGAAATTATAAGGAAAAGGCTTGTCCAGTAAGCCAGTAACAATCTGTTGACAGATAGTATTGAGAAGATCAAAGCATTTAAAGCTTTTTATACACTAAAATTCAGAAGGTAAATCACATTTAAATAGCAATTTTGGATAATACCAAGAGGCAAGTACATGGAAAGAACAGGTTAGAGAGTACTTAAGTAAGTTAAATACTTTCAACTCAGGCTAAGATATAAAAAAACCTGAGGAAGACTGGAGAAATCAGAGGCCCCTGGCAATTGCTTATCTATGGAAATCTATGGAGGATTAATAACATACCAGAAAACTGCAGAAGAGTGAAAACAGTGATTATTCTTACAAAGGAGCAAAAAACACAGCAGCTGGGAATTTGCAGGCCTGACAGCATACTTCATTTCTCAGAAAAACACTGGCACATATAATTAAACCATCTATTTGTAAGGACTGAAAAGAGCAGAGCTCCATGAGTGACAGTCAGTGTGAACCTATGCTAAGGGCAAATCATGTCAAACTATTCTAGTTTCCATCTATGATATAGTATCAGGTCTTATGGGTATGCAGAAGAGAATATATCACACAGTTTTACTTCAGTAAAGCTTTTTGTATTTTCTTTTAATCACACCAACCAACCACGTGCTAGATTAAGACGTAATAGGTCAGGTACAAAACTGGTAGGAAAAGAGATTACTTATCAATGTTTAATGTAAATGGAAGGTAGGATTCTGCCAGGGATTGCCACGGGATTTTTACTATGATGATATGACCAGGAGTAGGTAGCCAGTAGTCAGGAGACAGAATGAGGTTATTAATTGATGAATGACATGAATATAAGGAGGTGTCGTGGTTTAATCCCAGCCAGCAACTAAGCCCCACGCAGCTGCTCACTCCCTCCTGATGGGATGGGGGAGAGAATCGGAAGGGTAAAAGTGAGAAAACTCGTGGGTTGAGATAAAGACAGTTTAATAGGGAAAGCAAAAGCCACGCACGCAGGCAAAGCAAAACAAGGAATTCATTCACTACTTCCCGTCGGCAGGCAGGTGTGCAGCCATCTCCAGGAGAGCAGGGCTCCATCACGTGTAACAGTTACTTGGGAAGACAAATGCCATCACTCCGAACATCCCCCCTTCCTTCCTCTTCCCCCAGCTTTATATGCTGAGCATGACGCCATATGGTATGGAATGTCCCTTGGGTCAGTTGGGGTCAGCTGTCCCAGCTGTGTCCCCTCCCAACTCCTTGTGCCCCCCCAGCCTCCTCGCTGGTGGGGTAGGGTGAGAAGCAGAAAAGGCCTTGACTCTGTGTGAGCACTGCTCAGCAGTAACTAAAACATCCCTGTATTATCAACACTGTTTCCAGCACAAATCCAAAACACAGCCCCACAGTAGCTACTATGAAGAAGATTAACTCTATCTCAGCCAGAACCAGCATAGGAGGGCAACCAAGGAGTTGGAGGGCAGACTTGATTCCAAACAAATGAGAGAAATGGTCTGTAAAGAAGAAGATGCTGCTCCACAAGGACAAGTGCAAGGTGCCACAAGTACAAGAATAACCAGCATTACTAATACCAGCCAGGGAACTATGGGCTGGATGGCAGTTTTGGGTAAAGAGATGTAGTAATGTTGTCAGCCTGAGTCAGCAGGTCATCCCCTGGAAGAGGCGAGTGTCACACTGGGAGGTACAGCCAGAGCACAGTCCGTCAGGCTCAGGCGGGAAGTGTCACTTCCAGCCTGCTCAGAGGGAGCACAATGCTTCATTTTGGGGCACTGCGTTTCAGGAAAGAAGAGGAGCTATTGGAACTGGATGAAAGTTGGATGAAAACCAGGATGTAACTTGGACTGATTAGCCTGTAGATGAGAGTGCAGGAGGTAGGTAGAATACTAAATAAAAGGATGTTGCAGAAAGGAAAGGAAATCTGTTCTCAAGATGTGTGATGAATAAAAGTAATGAGGATTACATTTCATCACAGAAGACTCAAGAATTAAGAAAATTAAGGAAAAAATTCTCATGTTTGGGATAGCAGAAGTCAAGAATGCATTGTTTGGGGAGATTACAGTGTGTTCATCATTGCAGATGTCTAAGAATAAGCAGGAAAACATCTGTGAGTACCCTCATAAATATGGGCTGTCTGGCCTTGCGTTGGGGAAGAAATGACAGGATCTGTCAAGGTCCCATTTAGCCCTATGTTTCTGTGTCATTCAACATTTAAACAACAACAAAAAAAAAGACAAGACAAGAACTCAAAACTTCTAGTTCTATAAATCTCGAGTTAGGGGTGATACAAATCACTTTTTTGCAGTTAGTCGTCATGTATAGTGCGTGTCTAGGTACTACAAGGAAAGAAAAAGGAAGAAACAAAAACCAATAGGACATTTCTCTGTGGGACATTGCCATTTTTCTGTTACAGTGGTAAGGCACCACAAAAAGCCTACAGAAGAATAAAAAACCCGCACATCGGCCTCCCAGATTCCTGGCAACTATTCTAACAGCTTGACTACCCTTTGAAGATGCCCTACCTCAATTCTCCTCCAGAATTATCTCCTACAGAAACAGGTCCGGCTTGCCTCGACTCCATCCATGTGTTTCGGCGGCTCGCTGTAAGCCGGAGTGGGGCTTGCTAAGGGGCACCCTAAACCATTTCTGTGAGAGGTGAGCCAAACCAGTAATCACTGGGAAGCAAGCGGAAGGTATTGGCAATCTCCTTCAGTCACCTTTTAGGACAAACACAGCTGGAAAAGGTGTTTGAAGGCATCTTTCCCCCCAGACATGAATTTTTCCCCAACAGGGGCATTACTGGATTCTTGAGGTCTTCACACTGAGAACAGTGTCCTGGCCGGGAAGCGGGCGTCCACCCAGACCACAAGCAGCAGAAGCAATGATTTCTAATTTCTTCAACAAAAACAAGGCAGGAAAGCAGTCCTGAAAGACAGGAGACACAGGGAGAGAGCAAGACAGACAAGAACAGCGACCCGAGGGAGGTAAGACAGCAAGGTAACGCAAAGTGGAAAGTCAATGGGAAGACAAACAATGTGTTTTTACTGAAGCTGTTAATTCACTCTTCACGTCTCCCACTCAAGTCATCCATCACAACATAAACTAAATAGAGCTCAGAGCACAGCTGCCTGCCTGCCACTGTAAATGAACCTTCTGTACATGGAGCACTGCTCCGGCAAGCTGGCGTCCTGAGAGGAAAAAACCTCAGCTGCAAAAATAAACAAATCAGGTACCACAACCCTCCTCCCTACATTTTTTTCCCAAAGAATGTGTGCTACTAAGTTTTAACCCCTTCTTGCTTGTTAACTAAGCTCAGTATTTTTTCTTTGCTTAAAACACACACAACCGGTATTATCCTGAAGCACTTAAATGGTTAGTGTGTTTTGCTGAACGGTACAAAGCTTTACTGAGAACCAAATGTAAAATTTTTCCTCCATATCAGAGAAGGCACGAGGCAAGCTCCAACTCCGACCGTCAGGCCTGCCAAACAAATATCTGTGGACTTAAGATGCTCTCAGTCTCAGAAAAAACATGTTTTTCAGTCTCTCCTGTACTTTTCTTGTGACAATTTACAGTTGTGGCTTCCTGTCTTTTGCTACAACCCTTGCTTTAGTGACAAAGCGATCGGCAAATTTTCTGTGGCGTGTGGGGCACTGGGAGACACAGAAAAATAGTTTAATGGATTACACAGATGTTACGTATTGTTTGGCAGTTCACAGATTCAGGTGATCAGGTACTGGGATCTACCAGGGGTCTCAATTTTATGCCTGTGGCTAGAACGGAGGTGCTGAGCGATGCTACCATGTAGAGAGCAGTGGCTTGGCACTTCGGTTTTTGAACGGGACACGCTGGAGCAGTGGCTTTTGCAAGTCACGTGAGAGAAAACAGAAAAACCCAAAGTTTTGGGGCAGAGTCTGAGCCCGTCATCAGGCCTGCTGTGACTCAGGACTGTCTGGGTCTGATCCTGGCTTAACACCTGAGCAGCATTGCTCTCCAACGCTTTACCTGCTCATAGGAAGGGAAGTGTCTCTCTCCCTGCACGTAGATATACAAAGAAGGCTTCCAGTTGAACTATAGTCTGCAAGAGATACTAGAAGTAAAGGCAGCATGAATTAACCCACCTCACACCACAGAAAAAAGGCCTTCCTCCTTCTCTCATAAAAACATTGAACACCATGTAGAAACAGTATAGTTCCTAATATATGACCACATGGCAGTAACAGTACAGAAATATATAAATACATAGGTCTTCTGAACTTCTGAGCTGCTGCTACGGCAAGTGAGGTTGCATTGCAGCATATCTGGGCAGTCTGAAAAGGAAGAAGCATTACAGCTTCCCGTATGTTTAACAGAACAACAAAACAGCAGACAAACTCTAAGGAAAACATGGCAACACTGGTAGTTAGGTCATGAAGCTTGAGGAGGTGCTCTCTATAAACTTCATGAGCAAGATAGCAACCTGTATTTCCAGGTAAGAAACTACTGACTACAAGCAAGCATAGATGTTTTTTGAGTAGGCAACTGCCATTCAGAACGTGACAAATAAACTTTGTTTTATGACTTAAAATCATAGTCAAACTAGATATTTTTTAATACGAAAAGGTGGATCATATCTAGCTGCAATTTTGTACAAACTGGGCATGTTCTGTACAATTCTTATTTTTTAATTTAAAATTATTTAAACTTTAGGGTAACTTTTAGGGATGTTTAGACAATAGTCTGCATGAAATTTAACAAATGTTGATTTAAAATTAATTACAGACCTTTTGTGAGAACAGACCAAATCAGTGCATAAATACCTATTCTAAACTTGGACAACACGGCAGTGAAAAGATATGGAAATTGCAACATATGATTTAAAGAAGAAACAAATCACAGAGGAAGAGTAGAATAAGGCTTTTGTTAGCTGTAAGTATGGCTCAGACTGCCCTAGCAATACTATTTTATGACCCAAGTTAATCACATATTCCACAATGTAAATGCCATCATTAGCAGTACGGTGGGTACCATTGTAGATCTATGTAGTGAGATGCAAGTGTAAATTCTGAATCATAGAATATTTTGGGTTGGAAGGGAACTTTAAAGGTCCAGCAGGGCCATCTTCAACTAGATCAGGTTTCTCAGAGCCCCATCCAACCTGGTCTTGAATGTTTGTACAGATGGGGCATCTACCACCTCTCTGGGCAACCTGTTCCAGTGTTTCACCACCCCAAATTTATTTCTTATATCTAATCTAAATCTACCCTCTTTCAGTTTAAAGCCATTACTCCTTATCCTATCACTACATGCCCTTGTCAGAAGTCCCTCTCCAGCTTTCTTGTAGGCCCCCTTTAGGTACTGGAAGGCTGCTAGAAGGTCTCCCCAGAGCCTTCTCTTCTCCAGGCTGAACAACCTCAGCTCTCTCAGCCTGTCCTCATAGGAGAGGTGCTCCAGCCCGCCGATCATCTTTGTGGCCTCCTCTGGACTCACTCCAACAGGTCCATGTCCTTCTTGTGTTGGGGGCCCCAGAGCTGGACGCAGTACTCCAGGTGGGGTCTCACCAGAGTGGAGTAGAGGGGCAGAATCACCTCCTTCAACCTGCTGGCCATGCTGCTTCTGATGCAGCCCAGGATATGCGTCCCTATACTCCTCCCAGGATACCTGTACCTGCTTCCGCTGCCTGCGCATTTCCTTCTTGCCCTGTGGTTTGACCAGCAGGTCTCCACTCATCCGTGCTGGTCTCTTGCCTTCCTTGCCTGATTTTGTACACCTGGGGATCAAGAGGTCTTGCGCTCTATGGAAAGCCTCCTTAAAGATCTGCCAGCTCTGCTCTGCTCCCTTGTCCCTGAGGGCAGTTTCCCAGGGGGTCCTATTGACAAACTCCTTGAACAGCTGGAATTTTGCTTTCCTAAAATTCAGGGTCCTGACTTTACTCTTCACTTGACCCATATCCCTCAGGACTGCGAACTCCACCAGTGTGTGATCACTGCAGCCCAGGCTGCCTCCAGTCTTGACGTCACCAATTAGCTCACTTGCGTTGGTGACCAACAGGTCCAGTATCATATCCCTTCTGGTAGGGCTATCTATTACCTGGCTTAAAAACTTATCCTCAATGCACTCCAGGAGTCTCCTGGATTGCCTATACTCGCCGTGCTACTTTTCCAGCAGATGTCAGGGTGGTTGAAGTCCCCCAGCAGGATGAGAGTCTGCGAGCACAACGCCTCCTGTAGCTGGAGTAAGAAGGCTTCGTCAATAGACTCCCCTTGATCGGGCAGCCTGTAGTAGACACCAACCACAAGGTTCCCTTTGTTGCCTCGGTCTCTGATTCTCGCCCATAAGCTTTCAGTCTGCTCATGGCTCTTCTTCAGAGACAGCTCCTCCTTTTCTTGATGTAGAGGGCAACCCTTTTGCTCCTCCTTCCTCGCCTGTCCCTTCTGAACAGTCTGCAGCCATCGATAGATGCACTCCAGTCATGGGATTCATCCCACCAAGTTTCAGTAATGGCAACTAAGTCATAGCTTTCTAGCAGCACAGTGGCTTCCAGCTCCTCCTGTTTGTTGCCCATGCTGTGTACATTGGTGTAGAGTCCCTTTCAGCTGGGCTGTCGGCTGTGTCATCTTCTTAGAAGAATGCCCCTTAATTCCTTTGAGGTATTTCACTGGTGTTTCCCTCTTGACTCCTATTACCTCAGGAGCCCCTGGCTCATCTCCATAAGACTTCAAGTGTGCTGCAGTGTAGCCAGCACGTCTCAGAGCAACAGGCTGAGGGCCCCGCTAGCACCCTGTCCCTCTAACCTTGGCAAGTCATCCCACAGCTTGTCACGGGCAAGCCTGGTATTGTGCCCCCCCCCAGCTTCAAGTCTAGTTTAAAGCTCTGTCAATGAGCCCTGCTAGCTCGTGAGCAAAGACCCTCTTTCCCCCTTTGGGAAAGGTGACAGAAGAAACATGTAGATTGGCAAAAACAACACAGACTACCTTCCCAGACAGAATATTTGTGGCCTTCCTTCTTTAGCCCAGGAAATGTTACAAAACAGGTAAACTGCAAAGTTTCTCAGTTTGTGTGAGGCCATACAGTTACCTATTTCAGAGGGTGCTGCACAAGCCATTATTTTGGGGACTTACATAAGAAGTTTCAAAGTCGCAATACTATGGAAAGAAAAAAAGAAAATGAGAGAAGACCTCCTGAGACTGAAATGGATAAACTTCTGGGAGCTGAATATTGTTAAAAGGATTAAATCCTGACTCCACTCAATCAGGCTTAACAAAACAGATAGCAAGGCATCTAATCACATCTGTAATTAGGAGGTTACTTTTCTTACCTCTGAGAATCCTGGAACGGGCTGTTAACAGAGAGCATATTGGATGCAAACGAACTTGCAAACTCCAGTAACTTTCCTGAGGCTAACCTAGCATCAGGCCTTTCTGTTCCTGTTATGTCACACAGCTTGCTTTGGCTAGTCTCAGTTCCACAGGCTTAATCAGAAATAGGCTTTTCCTGCAGGTGATTGGAGTATCTTTGTAACTGCTTGCGTTATGGATTAAAAAAATCACCTGCAGGTGGGCTGAAGTAATCACATTCTGCTGAATGTTTATTAAAGCAGTAATTGCTCTCATTTCCCAAAATACACAGTGCACACATCATCTACTGTATAAAATTCTGCTAAAATAAGAAAGAAGTACAATCATAAACCTTTACAGGCACAGAAAGCCTTGCTTAGTCTTTGGTTCAACTGCACATGGTAATTGTAGATGCAAACAACTTGTTATTGCAGGGACTTGTATCACTGAATAATTGTAAGTACTTTAAATATCCTTTGTCAGTACTTTACAAATAGATGTAGCATATGGGATGCTCAAGAAGCTGCATTTATGCAAATGCTCCATTCATCTGATTAAATATTGACCTTAGGCAGGAACCAATATCAAGCCACGAACTTGCCATGTTCAGGGAAAACACTCAGCATTTTCCTCAGTTAGATTTTACTATGTTGTTCTTTCTAATACATGGACTAAAGAACTTCAGGAGTGAATGTCTCCTTCTGCGTGTTGGTGTAAACTCTTCTGATTGATGAACCTCGCCCTGAGCTCTGTAGTGCCTGCACTCCATCTCCCTCCGTCTGAGTGACCCTGTGTCTAAAATAGCCTCTCTTTTTGCTGCAGCCCAATGCCCTGTCAGCGATGTTATCTGGCTTATAGAAGAATGCCAAATGCCTTGAGTGCACGTAGACCTATACTCCCACAAAATCCTATGCTGATTAGAGCAAATATGTCATCTTGTACAGTTTGTGCAATCAGGAGCTAGATGCATTACAATGGCCAGGTACTAACCGGAGTCTGCTGCGTTCCCCTTGTCTGACTCTGCTCCTCATAAAGCTGAATGATGTGGTTTTGTATGTCTAGCTCCTTTGTTCAGCCAGTGGCAATATAATTGCCAATGCCTATGTTTGGTTTTAACAATATAACAGGGTCATTGTGATACCATATTGTACCATGGCTGACTGAGCTTGCTCACATGGGAGATACCGCATAGTAAGTGAAGAAAAGCTCTTAAGAACTGCATGACTGAGCAGGAATTAGCTGAAAAGCCACATGCACGTGGACATATTTCTTCTAATTAGAAAATTAGTCTACTCTTGGGAATGACTTCTCATGCTTTGCAAATACTGCAAAAGTCTTGGGCCCATAGTAGCAGACTGCTGCCACCATCAAGTGAGAAACCAGGAGTGGAAAAATGACACACATTTACATCATGTGTTCCTATGTCTTGGAAAGCTGAGGTGGAGCGTGTCTTCCTCCTCCCATCATCCCAAGAGGGAAACAAGTATCCACAGCAGAGTCTTCTGGAGCTGGTATGTGTGCCCATAAAGGACACCACCAGTTTTGCAAGCTCCAGCTTTGCAACTCCTGCTCTTAAGCTGCCAGCTCTGGTTTAGGAACTTCTTCCTCACGGAAAACAAGCAAACAAACAAACAAACAAAAACAAACAAACAAAAAAACCACCACAAAAAAACCCTTTTTTTTTTTTCTCTGTGTGACTACCATTCTTTCATCAGCTTGCCTGTTACTAAAACTCCAATATTAAGGAAACTATAATAGATTTACCTTGAAACAGATTTTCGCAGTGGAGCACTCACGGGCCAATGACAGGTAACGTAGAAATATCCCTCCTAGAAAATGGAGGGAGAGAGAAAGAGACGTAGTTACTGAAAGCCAAGAATTTCTACATATCTTTTAAATAATAAGTGCTTTAGACTAATAAGAGTCATGAACAGATAGAAACATGCAAGCTCTTGGCTTACACAACAATATCCCCTCCAGAGAATTGCTCACACGGTGTGTGCACGTGTGTGTATGTAAGCGTAGCAGGTATGCAAGGGTAGTTACAATTTAAGGAAGTGATGAGAAGTGATCAATACAGTGATATATAAGCTAAACGGCATATTTGGAAACCACTTAAACACAACTCCACTGTCCATTAGAAACACTGAAGTCTTAATCACTCAATCAAGTGATTTTAAGTGGTTTAGAAACTGATAGTTGTAAATGTCTGAAACAACAGGGTTCACTGTACAGTCCTTATAACATGGTGTGGTTATGGTCAGTAAATACCTGCAATTTACATTACAACACCCAGTCTCAACTCAGGGTGAGCTGTAAAGGGAAAGCAGAGCATTTGTGTCAACAGACAAACAATCAAGCTATCGCCTTCCTTTGTTGTAGGTGTTACTGTACTATCTGGAGAGCCCTTGTATCCAGGTATCACAAAGGAGTTGCCACACACTTTTTACCACCGAGGGGTCTTTCTCTAGAGAAGGGCTTGTCCACCAGCCACTGGAGAGGGCTGGGGATTATGCTCTGGACCTAGCTTGCCGTTCCACACACGCTGGGGAGGAACCATCCCCAAGCCCCTGCTTGCGGTGCAGCCAGCTCCCTCCTCATCTGGAGCTGCCATTCACAACATCCTTGATTGCAGCTGGCTTCCCAAGTGTCTTGAAAATTACTCAAAATTAAATTAAACTGTAAAGCTTGGATAAAACATTATGATTTGATTTGCCAAATTAGTCTTTCTAATGAGCCAATTAAGTTCCTCGCTAGCGTGAATTCTTGTAGAGCCAAGAACTGCTGTTTCCCAAAATAGGCTTAGGAAAAATTGGAACCGATCTTGGTTTTTGGAAGCGAACATGGCAGGCGAGGCATTGCCATCATTATTCTAAAAATGCAGTCTGTACATAGGCAGCTAACCAAGGCGTTTTCTCCCAGATGAAATACCAATGTTTGGTTTGGAATCAATTTCACAACGTGCTTGTAAATGCAGACCATACATCGATGCCAACGCATATCATGAATTCATCTCTGTGTGCTATTAGGAGAGCAGGGTATAATTTTACATAAAAGGTGTCTACATCTGGTACTGTTCATATGCTCTTTCCCCCTTTCCCATTCAAAATAAAAATAGCAACATAGGAAAAAGTTGGGAAGCTTTCAAGAATTGCTGTGAATTACATGAGAAGGAAAGTTTCAGCAAGTCTGGAGATTTGCCATGGACATTTGCACACCGATTCCAGCAAATTTGTACTGGTGGCATAGCAATTTGCCAACATGTTGCACACAGCAATTGAGAGCCTGCTTTGTTTTTAGGAGCAGACTTACGATCCTTTTTATACCTGACAAGGACAAAACCTCCCAGGGACAACTCGGAGATGCCCTCTGATGTCAAGAGCCCTCTGCTTCCCAAAATTCCTCGTAAGAGAGGAACTGCTTTAGGACACGCAGAGCAGAGAACTGGAGGGCCTTTTGCTGAAGTCCTCTATCCCTCTCCCAGTGGAGGGCAACACTTGCCTAACAACTGTCTCGGTACAACTGCAAGGAGCACAAGACTGACCAGAGCTAACTACTTGAAGAGAAAGACCATCGTAAAAAAGAAACTTTAATATCAGTTTCTTGAGAGTTTGCAAAAATTGTCCTTTGTCTGGGAGAGTGTAAAGGGAAATAATTATGAACAAGACAAAAAAAACCACTCTCCCTAAAATACATTCATATGTACAGATGCCTGGAAAGTATTAACTGTGTTTTAGCCAAATTCTATTGCATTTACAAAAGGAGGACTCTTCCCTGCCTCTAAATAAAATGTATTGATTCTGCCCATATTTCCTTCAAATTACTAGCATTTTTCTGAAGCCCACTGATGTGACAACAGCATTCCAGATCTGGACTCAGCAGTGACAAAAAAAAAAAGGAATCTCTTGATCCAATATCAAAACAAACCAAATGCATATCAGTATTTTCCCCAGAATGCTATATTCTTCTATTTAGTTTTAAAATTCTCATTTCTTCAACTACTTTTAGTTCATAAACCCATGCAGCTTAAATAGTTTGACTACATTTTCAACTAATGTTTTCTGATGCCACAAATGTTTACCCTGAATGCAAATGCTCCTTACCCCTCCCCCGGCACACTGGTGTAGCTTGCTAGAATTCCCTGAGCTCTTTTTCACTTCGAGAAATTTTATGGCTTGTCCCACAGCAAAGTACTCAAAAATAAAAAATAAACCCCAGAAAATTCATGTTCCAGTACTTCTTAATGGAAATAAAGCTACTGTAAAATTTATTTTTAAGTATGTGTTTTATACTAGCAAATACGATACTGCAAAAACAAAGTGCAAGGTACCTCCTACTATAGCCCTATTTTCTTCAGTCGAGTTACTCCTCATTTACACTGTACCGTGTGGCCAATATCAAAATTTGCCCTGACAAGGCTCCTTCGAACTTTCAAAATCAGCTAGAAAAAGATACGTCCTTAAAAATGTCTTGAAGCACTACAGTATTTAGCGCTGGCTTGGCACAAAGCCAAACACCAACCTTTTCTTCTATTTCTGTTGTATGCCTAAGAGCGATATTACTTTTCCTAACCAACAATTTTACAAGTGCCCATCACTGGAGAGCTCTCTAGAAACAGCACTCACCCTCAGCCTGCACAGGGTCTTTTTATCTGTCTTGCATCCATTTACGTAGTTTGCTGTTAGCAGGAAAAAAAAAGGGGGAAATAAAAAAAGGAAAGTAAAAGCCAAGCAATATTACTATCAATATGATAGTAGGAAAAAATATCCATAGCATAATAATACATGCAACCTGTATTCCTTTCTTCATTCTGTTGAATGGCAGTAGCTACTTACTAGTGACAGCACAGCTTTTCAGAAACCTGAATTTGACCTACGCAGTCATAAAAAATAGCCTATCATCACCATTTTTATTTGTATGCAGGGACAGATTTTAGCTAAAATATGCTGGCATACCCTCATGGACTTCAAGGACCTATGCTTACAGGCATGTACTCAGAATGCAACCCAATGTTTATTTGGTTTTCAGACCACAAGAGTAGTACTGCACAATCTAGCAATGTATTTTAGTAAAGCTGACCAATCGAGACTCCCTTTGCTTTAATGCACATATTTTCATGTTTCCCACAGATCTGCTACTTTTTCAGGCTCTTACTAAACCAAAAGTGCATCTGACTTCCAAACATCTCCTGACTTAGTCGAGCCTGTTCCCATTACTTCATTTTTTCTTTTGCACATACATCAACTAATGTTAAACAATGAAGACAACCAAAGCAGAGAGTTTTGCTCGCAGGTTATTAAATGACCATTAATCTTTTCCTTTCGTTTTTAAGTTCTCCAAATAGCGATGGAGTTGGCTTAAGTCTGGACATGACACAGTTAGAAATACAGATGTGAAAGCTGGAACGGAGAACATGGCTGAAGTAGTAACCAAGATGGTGTAGCAAATGAACAGACATGTTTGCATAATATCATGGCAGCCTCCTGAAAGGCAAAACTATATAACTTGCCAGAGCAAACAGATGGTTACACAGCGTGTGAGAATATATTTCTTTTGCACAAATTCAGCTGAAGGAATATAAAACAATGAGCTCATAGTTAAAGAACAGATGATGAATGAAAGGTAAACAATGAACAGGAAAATGTGATTAGTCATCTTTCATTTATTTCACTGGGCCTGATATTTTTGTTACCTAAATCAATGACAAAACTACCCTTAACTGCAGGCGAAAGAGTCTTGAATCCATTGTGTGTGCCTACTTATGTGAGTAAGCTTCTAGCTGCACCTGCCAACATGTGCTTTCAAGCACTCGAGCAATTCTTACAGAATTAGCTCAGTTTGTCAGAAATAAAACTATGGGTTTGAAGAAAGAGCATATGCAAAGACAAGGTGGTGTAACTTTAAATGTCAAAACACGGTTTAATAATATTTTAAATGTTAAAAACAAAATGTTAAGGCCCTCTACGATATTTGATACCCCATTCCTATGTTTCTCTGCATTTGTTTATGTTTCACTGCCGCAAGCTGCTGAACAGGAATAGCTGCATTTTAATGATGGATGTAGTAAGCCCATAAACATAGATTGGGGAATTTAGGGTGAGAGACAGAAAGGGAGAGGGCATTTGTTAAGGAGAGAAAGAGCAAGAGGGCTTAAAGACCTCAAGTGAGGATGAATTCTTGGCTCCACTGAAGATTATGGGAGTTTAATCAATTATTTCAGCAGGATCAGTATGGTAATGGTGGCTAAAGTGCACTTGGATCTTGTACAACACATTTCAGATCAATGTCAGGTATCATTAATCCACATACAGTTAATGAACAGCATTTTCTTCAAATTGCCTTTGTACTTGAAATTCATTATCAAATCGCTTAGATTATCAAATTATAAACTCTGTTCCCATAAAAAAGTAGGTAAATCATCATCTTAATCTCTTGAACAATTCACTAGCTATAGCACACTGAGTAGAAAGCTGACAGGAAATAATGAACTTTTTGATAAAAATAAACAAACTAATTTGCTCGCTCCTTCATTAAAAGTTTAGATGACCATTCCAGAAACAAATTGCTGTGATGGAGTAGTTACCTCTTCCAATGGTTACCACAAGATCAACGGAATCAAAATAAAACAGTTAATTCTTTTATATATGTCTGTGTGGTTCAAGAATGGAAGAGAAAGTAATACAGAGGATATGAAAATATGGAGCAAGAGTCAGGTTAGATAGATATAAAGATTACAAAGCCCTTTTTAACTACAAAATACAAAAATTCACTATATTCCTTACAGGAAGTGATTCTATTCGGGGAACGGTCGCAGAAGGTCTGGATATAATAATAAGTTCAATGAAGCATAGCTGCTGGTCGTATAGATAATGTCTTAACACCTTTCCCTTCAACTGCATAACACTTATGGACAACATACTTTCTCTTTAAAAGGCCTCTTTACAATGTTCCATTCAAAAACCTATCCACAAAGACAGCCTTCAGAAGCTATAAATCTGATCTCATGCATAAGGAATATATATTCTTTTAACTTTTCAAATAAAGGAGGAACAATTAAAATACTGAGATTTTTCCCTGCAAAGACGTTTACCACCCAAAATACTGGGAAATGTTAAAATCTTTTCTTTGGACTCTTTTCCATTCCGTTTTCACAGCATCTCATGAAGTCCGCCCGCATCCCTTTTCTGTGCTTCATGCCAAACTTCTCCATGGACTATGTTTTCCCTCATGACAGGATTTCTGTGATGCAAACTGTGTTGTGTGGCCATAATCTGGCATGAAAGACGTGTCTCTTCCAGTGAACCCAGGCCCTGCAGCCAGAGTGCAACAAGGCGCTGTGAAGGTATCACAACAACTGAGATCAACACAGATTAATAAGAAGCAGATCTAAAAGGAAAAGAATTGGCTTAGGTTTACAAACTGATGTTTTTAGAGCTAGCTTGACAAGAAGTAAGTGCTTTCTTCTCAGCTGCAATTTCTTTTCCAGTTCCAAATCCAAAACTTTGGCAAAATAGTTTTAAAAACACCTTGTTTAACTTTCCGCAACATGACAGAGCAGTACCCCCCAGCTCACACAAAAGGGCTATGTTTATCCCACTTGAGAATTCAGCTTGAGGGCTCCTCCAAGCACAGAACAGGTCTGACACGAAGCTGTCAGCTTTTGTTGGAGTGGATGAGCCGAGCTATCGCAGTGTTTAGACACAGACAGAAAAGGAAGAGGGCAGGATGTGGTAGTGGTTATTCAGTAGGTGGCACTTTTCTCTATGAGGTTCCAGTCTGGCAAGAAGCCCTGGTCAGTCAGACCCCAGACAACAGATATATTGTCCAAAGGTTCAGAAATGGAAAAATGTTCTTTTTTTTCCTGATGCTTTTCACTTGCAGAACATAAACATATGGTAGATTTCAGTTGGACTAAAATAGAGAGGCAAGGAGTCCATCTGCCCTTTGCTGCCTGTAGCACTGACCCTACCACTACTGAGTTACTGTGGTCAAAGAACACAGCCTCGTGCCTCGCTGCAGCAGGAGGTGCAGGCTGCTGCTGCAGGCTGGTAAATAGTGTAGTGAAGCCTTGTCTTTGGTGTTTTGACCAAATTCAAATCTGGTCAACGTCGCTCTGCCATCCAAAAGTATCTTCAGAGTTTAATTTGGCTGTTATATTCTTCTCTGTGTGCTTCGTACACACTTCTGTCAACTGCTATTTCTGGGAGAGTGGCTGCTTTCCAGGAACAGAGAAATTGATTTCTGCATGTAATTAAAAGAGAGAGAAAGAGGGAGAGAGAAAAAAATCCAATCGAGTTCACGGTTCATCTGACACTGTTATTAGAAACTCAGAGAGGACGCGGTATGAAACTGTGGCCTCCTGAAAACAGTTAATCAGGAATTAGACAACACAATAGTTACCTTGCTTTAAGAGAAATTTCTCCAAAGGGTTAATTACAGACCCAGAGAAAGACTAACAAAACAAAACAAAAAACCCATGTGGAAGGCATCAAGCCCAAATTTTCAACATGAGCAACACTAATAGACCTTTTCTATAGCCAGGCACAACCCCTGTAATTCTACAAATTAGACTGAGCCCCTGGGAAGTATGTGCTTGCAGCTGCTACGCAGATGTGCAGATAGAAAATGAAGCAGATTCTTCCAAATAACACTGGATGGTTCTGAGGCTAATAAAATTACCTCTGATCCAGTGTTAACTGACAACTTTCCTTATAACAAAGTCACATATTTCATCTTACAGCAAAACACATTCAAAGCTGAAAAGTATCCTCCCATGGATAGGCAACAAATTTAATTCTTTCACTTCAGAGTGATTCCCATCTTGTAAATATTAAATTGTTTTTAAATGTCTCTCTTTGGGAATAAAGAAAGTTGTCCTTGGTGCTTGTTTGGGAGTAAGAGCTCTTCCTCAGGAAGCTGGTTAGTATTTGTCAAAACAGTCAAATGCACATACTCTCCTGCAAGTATTTATCCAACATTTAAACACAAACTTAGTTTCTGCTTGCGCAAGATGAAGGAATAGCCCCAGACAACCTGTACGGTTGGCTGATTGTCAAGATCAGCTAAGAACCAAGCTGCAGATGCTGCCTTCCTGCTTTGCTATCATGTAACTACATACTTACCTGCTTTTCCTACACTTTCTGGCCTCCACGTTAATGCATAGTGAAGCTTGGATTCTGCAATAAGCACAGAAGCAGAGATTCTCAATAGAGCTTGGAAAAACTAGGTAACCAAACTCAACCGCACTGTAACAAGCACCGAGGGTGAACTCCCACTTCAGAGATTGTTAGACAACCAAATGGACGTTCAGAAATTGGCCTCGAGCACTTGCTCTTTGTCACTTTTGACAACCACAGATCTAAGAGCTAAAGGATCTGACTGTTGCAAGTACATGTTTGGCATGGAGTCCACAGGGATCCTACAAAGACTTTTAACAATATGATTTTCAGAGTCATATGAGCTTGACCAATTGAGAACCTTTTGTACATAAGTCACTAATGTTCAGGCACTGAACTGACCTTCAACAACCTTTACAGAAACCCTAATTAACAGGAACAGTGACAGCACACCAAACACTTCAGAATACTACTCCTTTATGAGAGTGTACTCATTCGTAGGTAGATTCAAAAATGACCAAAGTGGAAAGAATTCCTCTGCATTTGGGGAAGGAGAATCAAAAATAAATGACATCATGCTGGATATATAGAAGGTGAGGCAGGAAGGGGCAAGAAACAGAGGAATCAGAAAGAAAAAGGAGGACAAGGACTGAAAATGGAGGAAAATGGATGAAAGTTGAGAGGGAATGTCACTGATGCGATGCGCTCGCAGGCAGGCGGCAGGGGCAAGAGATCTTTTACTCATTAGAAAACACAAGGAAATGGGCAGGTCAGAAAGGAAGCAGAGGTATCTGACAGGAATTACTTTAGCAAGCATTTTTCCCTCCCTCTCTCACCTTACTGCAGAATTGAAATTCATTTTAATCAAAAAGGGTTTTTTATATGCTCTTCTTGGAACCTGATCAAAGTGTTGCCTCCTTAGTCAATATATTTCTTAAAGTCCCCAAATGTGCCTAAAATATTCCCCTTTGCTATAACTCTAATGGCCTACAATCACTTCAAGCTGTGGTCTCCTCAGGATAAACAATGTTGTGCCAACGTCTGGCTGATGAAAACCTCCAGAAACATAGCAGGAGCTTAAAAGGGAGACATTGTAATTTTGTAGAAGGCACTCCTCCCTGTGAATTACTGTTCTGTTAGCATCCCACCATGCCATTAGGAGATACCACTCTGATACTAGCGGTAGCTGTCCTGGGGTTTGTTTACAATGAAGCGTATGTGCTAAGGCACCACCACACCAATATAACTACTCCCTTTCTACTCCCCAACTACTATAAATCTCTCAAAGCTTTGCATTACACACCACAAAAGTCCCAGAGACCCCTGCAATCTTCCATAGAAGCGAGCAGTTTAACAAGAGCGCCCTTGCCCAGTATAGACATTGCTAACATGTTTCTTAAACTAAGTTCTTCCTACGTAGTTTCCTCGGAGTGTAGGGCATTCTCATCCATGTCCAGGCCAGAGCTACTTATGTGAACTAACGGGTCAGTTGCTGTTTTCCACTCTCAGAGACTGGTGACTGGAAAGACTTGCCCATAACACCCTGTTTTTAAAGCTCCCTTCCAGATAAATATGTGATCATATTAATAGGTTGTTTTTCTGCAGCAGTTTAAAACATTATGGACTCTGACACCTACCTCATGGGAAACGCACTCGCGGCTGACGCCCAAAGCAGCGTTCAGGGCAGCATCACAAGAGATGATCCCATTCCTAGTCCCTGCCTCGCAGATGACCTCCAGCACATGGCTGATTCTGTGCATCCCCCACCAGAGACGCAGGTCAGGATGAACCTCCTGTCACATCTGTTAGCACACGCTGAAGAAAGAGACACTGGTCTGGCTGCTGGCCCTGCTTCCACCCCTTGGGGACCACTATCACTGGGGGGACTTAGGCATCAACATGATGCCAGAACACGAGGAGCAGCTGCTACTTCTCCACGTCCCGTTCAAGAAGTGAAGGGAGGAAGCTACAGCTTCACTCGTTGGCTTTTGGCACTGGCTGTTTCTTTACACGAGAATAACTGGAAGGCTAGATGAACCAGGGAATTGGTAATAAGAGATAAAATACTTTTTAAGACAGTGCATATGCTTCTGATCAGGCTTGCCTGGACAGCAGTCCAGGGCTGTCATTGTTGCAGAACAAGGCTGCTTTGTTTGTATTTATTATTGGTAACATGGAGGCAGATAATGGCCCCAGCCAAAAGTCAGGGCCATACTGCATCAAGCGCTGTTCTGTAAAATCATAAGTAAAAACGTTAGTCCTCAAAAGCTTGTATGGGAGACTGGCAGTGGAAGGAAGGAAACGATACCTCTGTTTTGCTATGGCAACTGATGCACCAGGATGTTTGTGCAGGGTCACATAGGAAATCTGTAGCAAAGCCAGAATTTGAACCTACATCTTCTGCATGCAATTACAGCACTAGCGCAACAGGTCCTTCCTTCCTCTTAAACATTTGTTGTGTGACTTGTAGCTGAGGGCTTGAACCCAAGAACATCAGCATGGAAAACAAGCCTTAAACAGTCGCATGGAGAAAGCAACTCCATCAGTAACCAGCAGTCAAAAATTCCACCTACGCCTGCAGATCAGGAGAGAGCAGTTGTTCCACTGGTGACTGCAGTCAGACACAATCTACCTCTATTTATAAGGCTCCACATCGCATCTTCTAGGATACTTCTTTCTGAGCCAAGTTTGAAAGCCATCCATGAGACAAAACAGCAAAGCTTGTTTTCCTGCTCTATCACTGCACTGTGTAGGTGTGAACACAGTGCCAGGGGATGCCAATTCAGACCTACTCCTACTGGCAGGAAGAGCTGGACATAGCTGAGGATATTGTTCAACGTCTCTACTGGTTCCCTGTTCACTGCTAATACCTTTGTTTTCATCGAGGAGCCCTAAATAAGGTCTTCAGAAATCATAGAATCATAGAATCGTTTAGGTTGGAAGAGACCTTTAAGATCATTGAGTCCAACCAATAACCTACCACTACCAAGTCCACCACTAAACCATGTCCCTAAGCACCACATCTACACATCTTTTGAATACCTCCAGGGATGGTGCCTCAACCACTTCCCTGGGCAGCCTGTTCCAGTGCCTGACAACCCTTTCAGTGAAGAAATTTTTCTGAATATCCAATCTAAACCTCCCCTGGTGCAACTTGAGGCCATTTCCCCTTGTCCTATTGCCTGTTATTTGGGAGAAGAGACTGACACCCATCTCTCTACAACCTCCTTTCAGGGAGTTGTAGAGAGCGAGAAGGTCTCCCCTCAGCCTCCTTTTCTCCAGGCTAAACAACCCCAGTTCCCTCAGCCGCTCCTCACAGCACTTGTGCTCTAGACCCTTCCCCAGCTTTGTTGCCCGTCTCTGGACACGCTCCAGCACCTCAAGGTCTTTCTTGTCGTGAGGGGCCCAGAACTGAACACAGTACTCAGGGTGCAGCCTCACCAGTGCCAGGTACAGGTGGACAATCACCTCCCTACTCCTGCTGGCCACACTATTTCTGATACAGGCCAGGACGCCGTTGGCCTTCTTGGCCACCTGGGCACACTGCTGGCTCCTATTCAGCTGCCTATCAACCAACCGCCGGGCACTTTCCAGCCACTCCTCCCCAGGCCTGTAGCGTTGCCTGGGGTTGTTGTGACCCAAGTGCAAGACCTGGCACTTGGCCTTGTTGAACCTCGGCCCATCGATCCAGCCCGTCCAGATCCCTCTGTAGCGCCTCCCTACCCTCAAGCAGATCAACACTCCTGCCCAACTTGGTGTTGTCTGCAAACTTACTGAGGGTGCATTACTTGTTCTTTCCTAGAATGCCATGACAGTCGCATTCATTTGGGGGAAGGTTTGCAGATATAGCATTGTCAGAGCTAATGTCTTTCAACTGATGTTGAGCTTGTACAGAGCAGGTTGCCAGTTCACAGAACAAGCACAGTAACAGAAAAGACAAAGAGCAGAAAGGGAAAAGCAAGGAAACCGATAGCAGCGGATATTGTGAAATTGATAGCTTTAATTTACTGTGTATCCTTCTCAGAAGTTATGGTAACGGAACATTTAATTTCATTTATTCACAGATTTGAATGAGAAAAAGTATGTGGGCTGACTAGCAGGAAAATCCTAGTATTATCCGTAAATTAGCATAGCAAATTCTACTTCAGAAATTTAAGTTAAAGTGCATGTTGCACTATTTTACCCCACTTAGTTATTGCTGTATGTCTCTGAAATTCAACACTTTCAATTTACATCACTTTTTTTGAAATTTTCCAGAAGTCTGATAAAGTACATACATATGGTGAAATACCATTTGTTTTCTGAAACAAAATTGTTGCTGCACATGCAGCTTTGTTGCCTGCTGGTCTAGGAACCCAGTTGCTTTAACAAAATGGCATTTCAGAGCTGCTCAGTGGCCATTAGAAGTTTCCAGACCCCCTCGTTCCCTTACTGCTTCAGCTGAGACCCTTGGTCCAGCTCAGGCCATGGGCTTCTAAGATCTTGTCTCCTGGACATCCCTGGAGATGCAGCTTCTACAGCTTGGGGAAGGTCACCATTCAGAGTGACCTGGTGACAGAGAAGCCGGCCAGATAAAGAGAATGAGGCCAGAGTCCATCAGAAACCCGCCTAACAGGCAGTGTTTCACTGGAGTTGTGCTGCTGATTAAAAAAACCCTTCATTTCTTCCAAAATCCATCTTATTCCAGAGAGTTACCAAACAGGTAGCAGCCCACACTCTTGTTTCCTCAACAGTGATTGGGAACGAGCCAAATGACAAAAGCTGTTGACCTGATTTGTTGGCCTGCCCAGAACTACAGATTTCAAAAGCGGTCGTGTAAAGCAAAATCCTCAAAAAGATGGATGAGAGGAATGTGGATTCACTGATTCTCCTGGATGCACTTTTGGAATTTTGTAAGGTGACTCGAGAAATCAAAATTTTTCTGATTAAATGGTGGCAGAAAGGTTTACAGGAACACACAAGCTGCACTGTATGAAGCACCATACAGAGCTTCCAGCTAGAAATTCACATGGAACAGGAGGTAACATAGTTAACAAAAATCAAAACCAATAAACGTTAAAATAGTGGAGTACTCTCTGTGGACCCGCAAGATGTTATCTGGAAGGGAAAGGAAAGGGTGTTTGAGGACAAAAGGATACATTTCTATACTGCTTGCAAAAGTCTTTCCTAACATACCAGGTCATTTAGGGAGTTTTACATAAGCCTTTAAAATGCCTTTTCTTCAGCTATTTTTGACATGCCTTTTCCATTAACATAAGTGGGAAATGCAGGCAAATTAAAATAGTCCCCTGGGGCTATCGTAGGGAATGTTCCTGCCTCTTCCACCAGTGGCTCAACTCCACCCACCGCAAAACCTACAGTGGGAGAACTGGAGTAAAGAAAGTATCGGTGACCTTGTGCACACTACAAGTGCCTAAATCGGAGTGTGCAGGGGTCTGCTGCTCAAGGCTAGAGCGCTTGGTGAAATGTTGTTATTCAAAGCCTGATTTACCACTAGTACTTCCAGCATGGTTACCTGGAGGTTAGCAAGCCTAGGAAGTACAAGAGATTTTATGGAGCAAAGCAACTGGCAGCAGGAAAGGTACACAGGCAGCATTCACTGCATCCCCTTAGCTCATAAGATTTAGGCCAATATCTGACCGTACAACATGTACTCATGCGGTTCTGTGCTACTCATCACTTTGAAATCAAAAGTGAGACTTTTTTGTCTTCCCAGTCCAATTTTTCACCAGTTTACACACAGTAACTGTTGAATCAGTTATAATTATGAGCCACATGTTGATATGCTCACCAGTACAAACAGCCCCACTCCTGCTGTAAGGCTCCAATGTTCAATGTGAGAATACAAAGCAAAACCTGCCTCTAAATCTCAAGGGTTAAAACAGGAGAAAAACTAAACATGATTTTTCAGTTACTATGAGACACTTTTCTTTTAGAACTGCTTCTCATAATTGCAATCAGTTAAGTGACTGGCTTCAAATCACTATTAAAACAAGTAAAGTGTTCAAGAATTTTCTATAGTAATAGATTTTTATACAGCAAGCTGTATTACTATTCAGTAACGGTCCTCTTTATTGTGGGTATAAAAAAAATTACACTTTACCTTTTCACAGTAGCAGAACTACAATTAGAACTGAGAAAAGGCTTGTTAAAGCATGAACTTTTGGAATTATTTGTTTCAAAGTTAGAAAAAACAGCTGGATGGCTATAGACATTGGACACAATCTAACTAGGAGTAATCCTTAGATCCAGTAAAATTAAGCCCTAAAGCCAGGGATTTCACCTGAATAATAAGGGAGATTAGGCTTTGATTCCATGTGCCTGATGTTAATTTGTCACCCCATATTGCCTGGCAGTAAACAATTAAGGGCCAATCCTGGAAGGCTGATAGGAGTCCAGGGAACTTCGTGCCTAGCAAAGATAAGGAAAGTATATTGTTTCCTGTTTACACTGGACATGAGCTTTATATAATTATCCTACCAGTTAGGATTAACTGCGCAATTATCCTGGCAAACAATGGGACATTGATGACAGCAAAACAAAGGCATCTCAGAGCAGCTCCTTTGTCAGCGCTGCTGCCAGCCGGAGCCCCACCGAATCGCCTCGGTCCTGGCTGCGGTCCCAGCACTATCAGCCCTCGAACAAGGGCCGCACAGTTACAGGGGGAGCAGCAAGGGAAACAGTTTTCCTAACCTGTCAGCGTTTAAGCACTCAAACATTTTTCCTTACCACAAAAGGAGTTGAAAATTTGGAGGGAAAAACGTCCACGGACTAAGCATATGCAGAAGAACAGATTGGCTGGAGGGAGCAGCTTTGCTTTCCACGCTTTTGAAATGTTTCCTTCAGATTTTGACCTCCTTTATCTGAGCAAAAGCAGCATTTCAACACTGGAATAGAAAAAAGAGAAAATGTCAGAATAGGAATGTTAAAGGGCCTTTTTTTTTTTTTTTTTTAACCCAAAAGTCCTCTAAGCAGGAGACCCAGCTAGCTGAATCTTTCTTGGCAGCAATTCCAGTTCAGTGAATTGACTCGTTTTGTCAGAAAATTTCTGACCAGCAACAGTCCGTGGTTCATACAAGACAAAAGAATAAAACAACAGTGCCATTCCCATGACTCTATTTCTAGCACAGGAGACTCTGTTCAGGCCTGGCATGGCAGGCACCGTGCTCTGTGGTAGCATTTCTACGTCCCTTGCCATACCAGACCTAAACAAAGCCTGAGTCGTGGAAAGCAATCACTGAGCACCGATTCTAATATTAGACAAACCCTTAAGTTTACCCAACCTGAGGAGCCGTACAACACAATTTATAGAAATTAAACAAGTCATTCCAAATTTTGACACTGAATTTGTAATTTTCAGCATATTTCAGAGACACCTGAAGACTGCTCTGAAAAGCACTGGCTCCTGGTGGTCCCTTGTTAACCCAAGAATCCCAAGACACCAGAAGTTTAGACTTAATTCATATTCTGGCCAATTATATTGAGCTATATGTTTTCTCTCCTGTACAGAGAAAAGGGAAAATTCTCTTCTTTTCTGAACACAAAACGAGAGATGATTGTGTCTATAGAACACCTCACACTAAATCTTAAAATAGCTACAATCTTAAATACTTAAAAAACTGAATCTTTAGATACAGATTCAATATCTACAGCAAAATTGAACTTCAAAATCCCTAATATTCAAGTATTTCAAACATTCTGTCTCTATAGCAATATCTACAACCACCATCTTGAAGGAAATCAGAGCTGAGAATATCTATTGGTTATCCACATTCCAGATTTTCCAAGCCCAGCTGAACCACCCTGTGAGAGCTGGTGCTGTGTAATTGTGACCAATGTTTATTTCAGTCTGGATAAGCTCACTACCTTACTGAGGCTTAAGTAAAACCTCCAGCAAAAGAGACCTCGCGCCTCAACCATATTACAAAAGAGAGAAATTCCCAGTCTAAGTGGATCCAAGTCAAGAACAAAGTCTAAAACTCAAGGACTTCTATGAATTCAAGTTGCTTTTATTCCTCATATTTCATTCTGGAGTCCCGTAGCCACAGACTCCTCGTCCACTGCAAATACACACTAAACAAACAGAGGTTCCCTTCAGCTTAAGGAAACTAGCTACATAGGTACATATTCTTTCAGAAATTGAAGAAGGCCATGAGAAGATAAGATGCTATTTCTGTTCTCCTTTTGTATTTTTGTGTTCCATTTTTGGTGGAGTTTTCTTAAGGTGAAGAAGAATTGTGAAGAGAGAGGAAAAAAGTAATTTGGAAGCTGTGCAGGTTAGCAAAATACACTGGAGAAAACAAGAGAAAGGGTCTTAGTACTTTCACCCTGTTAAGCAGGAAAGAAGCAGAGGATAGATAGTTTTTAAACAAACGTGATGCTACTTTCACATCCCTGTTCTCTCTGGAGACTTGCACATACTTTTTAGTTTTGACTGATAATAAATAACAGGTTTCCTGCCACTAACGACAAGGTTCCCCTCTCCCCTCCCAGGTTAACTGGGTCTGTCCAAGAGACCTGGCCCTTCGCACACAATAGCTCGCTTGCTGCAGAGCCCCTGCAGAGGCACGCTGAAAGCACGCACAAAAATATTTCTTCTGCTCTCTTCCTGAACTTCTTAAACTCTAGGTGACCCAGAGTAAAATCCATTTTAGTGGGGCCTTGGTTAAATCAGGCAACTGAGTCCTTGTTGAACTAGGCAACACTATGCAGAAATAAAAAAAATAATTAGAAAAAGACATTCTTGTTTCCTTTTGGAGTCTTGGTTCTTACTTTCCTTTCCTTAGACAGCAAGGAAATAGTTATGTTCCCAGTTTTAATCCTCCCTTCACTGTAGAGCTAACCAGCATTATTCCAATTGTGCAGCTACCGTTCATTAAATAGGGGCGCATTTGGTTTTAAGGCAGTACTCCTCCAGTGCCACAGTCAATGAGGTCCTGTTACTCCACTAAACTATTCAACACATGCTACGGATTTTCACTCAATAATTCCCTCTGATGGTGACACATGGCCAATAAGCTACAGTTAGAAGAGAGAATTGGTAAGGAACACATCAAAGTTGTTTTTAATGTAAAAAGAAAGTAGGAATATGTCTCTGTACTCCACCAGAACATCAACTTTTTAATCTCTCATTTCAGTGTGATGTTGCAACGAGAGAAGCCAGAGATATCGCAGTAGATGTATTACTTTATCTCTGTTGTGCTCTTCTCTGGAACAGAAGATAAATTATGTTTAACTGTATGGCTACTCCAGCAATTTTAAGACATGTGCGTAGAAAAAATACAGAAGACATCAGATGTCTTCAAAAACTTATGTTATTAGTATTGTAAATCTCAATCTTCACACATCCAAACTCCTGCAAGTACGATAAATCTACATTACCAAAACAACGTGCTGCTTGAATCAAGTTTCAATTTGGATTAGAGTAACAGTGACAAAATTAGCTACACCAAACCGGTTAAAGTTAAGAACACACCTTTCCGGTAGCATGAGCAACAAGTACTCTAGGAGATGTAGGAGACAGTGGGAGAGAGAGATCCTTTCTATCATCTTATTCTGTAGCTTCTCTTGAAGTGTTCCAGTCTTTCATCGACCTTCGGGCACATTCCTGTGAGATACAAACCAACCACGAGTGTTAGGGCTGCAGCATCAAACTTCTGGTTTGTTTGCAGAGTCTGAAAAGATTAAACAAACCCTGCCATGTTCACTAGTCTTTCAGGACTCCACATCCACAGTTCCTGATACAATTGCGCGTTCTCTGGATTTATGTGTATATAACACTACTCTTTATGACTGAAAGACCTAAGCACGCATTCCTTCAGGTCTCCCTTGCCTTCTAATATTTCCACATCAGCAGCTAGAGTCTCTACCAATTCACAGCTACACAGACTGCACTTCTTTCATGCTGGCATTAATGCATTTCTTTCCATTTTTCAAAAGCATTTTTAGGAATGAGTCTGAGGCAAACAGATTTTCTAAAGTATTAAGCAGTTTCTGGTTTTGAAAATCTTACCACATCGTTTAGACGGCCAGTCCATAAGCCCCAAGGCAAATTTGCTGTACTGAGACAACAGAGGAGACACACACTCCTTTTAATACAACTAGTATTTGACCATTTAAACAGCCACATACATTTTGAAATGCAGCCCTTGGAATTTTTACTCTACTCCCCAGGCACTCTTTAAACAAAGGGTGCCTACATTTGCTGTACAGGTCTTTACACAGAGGCTAGGAAAAACTTCTTACAGTAAAAACCACAGAAACAAGAAAAACACCAGTTTAAATGATGAGCCACAGCTGGGGATCAAAGGGTCAGCATTTTGACCAGAAGGGAATCCCTCTTCCACTCCTTGTATTATTTATCAAACTAATTACTGGACTTTACTTCAACAAAGAGCACTGTTTCTCTATTTTTGGTTCTGTCTTCCTCTAAATTTTGAGTAATTTAGCAACAGTCTAAGAAAGCTGCTAAGGGCTACTACAACACTAAGGGCCTCTATTTTCTTTTTGCCTCTCCCCTACCCCATAACCCACACCAAGTTTTGCTCTCTCCATTACCCGTAACTTAGATACGCTGTATTTAGATTAAACAGCCACAGTCCTTAGAACAAGATGCTTATCTCCTTTCAACTGCTCAAGTCGAAAAGCGATCACAGTCCTCAGCCTTTGTGAACTTTACAACTTGTTGGATTTTTCTTGAAATGTGTCTATTCTTAAAAGCCAAACCCATGGAAAAAATAACTGAAACCAAATGCCATGTGATCAGGGCCAACCATAACACATGAGAGCCCTAAAATAACAGGAGAGATACTGTGGTAATGCCTGACCTTCTGAACTGTGCATATGGGTTGAAGCAAAACAGCCCATATTCACGTCTTAAATGGTGCATACTAATAGTTTATTTGTAATGCAGAAGAACCCAGTTTACAGAGCCATGATTTTAAAGCTTCAAGGACTCGCTTTAGATGCCAGAAATGACTTCACTTTTGGAATAAGCTTAAACAAGGTCACAGTTGAACTTTATTAGCTTATATGGTCAAAATCAGTTCAGCAGGCAGTTTCAACGGCTGCAGACATTCCCTCTTTCTCCTATCATGTTTCCACCTCAGAAAGGAAGGTGCTCTAGCAGATTTTCTGTTCTAAACATCTTAGAAATATGGAGTTATTCCGGTTGGCCTGAAACTAGCAGTTCAAAACTTTTATTTAAAGTATGTAGGCAACACAACCTCAACAAGAAGTTTCTTATAGAGATGTTATCAGCCTGTTCAGCTCTGCACCCTTAACTCAAGTGATAATGTCTATCAATTACACTCAGATCATCCCTGTAGAAACTGAGTGTGTGTAATCCCAGTAACCTAAAATGCAGATTATGTTGCTGCTGACAAAGATGACGGAAGCCCTTCATATATACCCATATGCAGACCATAATGCCACCAGGACACTCACTGACAAGAAACAGTAATCTTTGTGCAGATAAACAAAGAAGCCACGATACGTCAGTAAACAGTAACTTCGGGCAACATAGCTATGGCAGTGTGGGGATAATGGCCACGGCTATCCGGGTTACGTGTACAGTCAGTCAGGATGTTCAGTAGCTGTTATTGTTATGAGCTGAGTTAAACCTCTGTACAAACTATGAGGGTAAAGGCTACGCTCTATCCAACCTAAATGTTCGAGATGGCCGGAGACAGAAAACCAAACCGCAGACACATCACCTGCACCCCAAAGCAGCATATTCAGATTTGCTCAGGAATTAATAGAGGTGTTCCCTGGGTAATATTTTTAACAGGGTGTGCAACTGTGATACCAAGATAGGAAAAAGCACGGGGGAAAAGGACAGATGCATCAAAGAAGATGACATCTAGACAGTTGCTGAAGTCTTGGTAGAGTGAATAAAAGGGAAAAACTTTGAGAAAGTTGCTGGGTCTGGTGCTAGCTGAATGAGGGTAACAGCTGAAAGCAAGGAAACCTTTTCTTATTATTCCTATCCTGTTTTCAGGGAAACTGAGTGTCCTGCTTTCTTTGTAAATGAACAGGATCACTTTATAGACTCCTCAATCCACAGCCATGCTTTCTTCCCTGCAGGAAAAACTTATAATGTCCTTGGCCTTCCAGATAGGCACACAGTCAGAAGAGTAAACTTTGTTGCCAACTAACGCCACTCATACTAACCACAGGCTTTATGCTACGCACTTACAATGAAATCCTGATCCCATTCTACTTGAAAGTCCTTCTGCTGCTGGTAGCAACACAGACAAGGTTGTCTTTTTAGGTACATCTTTACCTCATTAAAAAGTTTCATATGAATAAAGAGAAAAGCATTAAAAGAACTATATAAGAAAGTTTTGCCTTTCCCTCCTTCTAGGTCTTAAGTACATGCATATCTGCGTATGCATGCTTACAGGACTCTTGCAGCAGAAGCTACCAAAGATCCTGGCAGAGGTGGGCAAGTCAATAGGCAAAAGACACCGAAACTGTGTGCAATTTGCCATGCTCTGCTTGATAGGTAGTCGCCTGAAATAAACAGTTTTGACAATAAAAAAGGTGAGATGTGGCAGCCAGACCGCAGAGGAAAGGAGAACAGTAAAATGTCTCTTAATGCATGACGAATTCAAGAATAAAACTGGAAGCCCTTGTTGTACACAGATAGGGTAGAGTGGCCAGAGGATGAACTCTTACAACAGTTGATTTTGGCCCAGGATCGTACTTTGCTGTGCTACTTCCTTCAGGTGAACTCCTGCCAGAAATATTGCTGGGCAGAATCCAAACTTTCATCTGACCAGAATCACTGAGCACAAGCAGAGACCGTTCAAACTGAACTGTAGAGAAGGGGTTAAAAATATAAACCACCACTTCCTACAGGCCTCAGAAAACAGGATCACCATAAAGACATACCTTCTTTACAGGACCTTATTTAAAATCCATGGAAGTCAGTAAACTGAATGCTTCTAACTGTTAACAGGGATACTTGTGTGTTTTGTTTGGGGGTTTTGATATCATCTGTCCAGAACATTGATTTCTTTCTTCTCTGTTGGTTACAACCTCAAGAGAGAAGATGAACATGCAGAGTGGCTCACACAAGAAGGCGTAGGACTTACAGCAGGCTGACCCTAGATGATGACAGTTAGTACCAATATACTGTTCCACCATCTTGTACCATATCTTCTGCTGGCAGCGTTCACAACACTTTCAATATAACACTGCAAAGTATTATTTTGCAGAAATGTGACTCTGCAGGGAAAAAAAAAAGAATAGTTGCTGCAATGTCTTTCTTTTGAAGTCAGTAATTGTAACGGAAAGTCCAATTATTTAATATGATCAGGACAGAAATCCTTCAGTTCTGACATCTACCCAGTCCTGTAACATGAAGGATGATCCTGATCTTTCCAAAAACATCTCTTCATCTGCCTCCTCTCCCATCCCATCAAACCACCGAGCTATTCTCAAACACTTGTACAAACAGGAAGAGGAAACTGAACCGATACTAACATCCTCATCTTCAAAAATGAGGTAGCTCCCTTGTGCTGTATCATTTGCTCCCTTTTGAGTCCTGATGAAGTACAAAACATAACACCACCCAAAAGCTCTGCTTAACCTTAATTCTTAACATTCAGGTTTAATTTATAGCTCACTTCAATGCAGCTCAAGCAAAGAGGTCTTACTTGAGAACTTTGAATTGTTATCTACTCAAGATTTTAAAAGCTATAATTTCTGATTTCAGCAAAATATTTTAGTTCTTCTGTATACTGTGCCCTCTTTCTAAAAATAATCTTAGTTTCCTGTCTTAAAAATGTCTATCTTCAGTCACAGAAAGAGGATGACTTGGAAAATTTTTCCTCTATTCATCTGATACTTTCACACGTGTGAGAGGGCAACAAATAATAGTGCCACTCTTCATAATAATTTTGATTATATCAGTATCCTATGAACTAAAAATTAACAATAATGCACATCAGAGTCACACAATGTACCCTAGTAACAAACAAAACACGCTGCCTTTATATATGTCCAGGATGGGATGGAAAAGGTGTCCTGGTTTAGGCTGGGACGGAGCTAGTTTTGTCTTTAGCAGCTCCTGTGTTTTGGCTTTAGTGTGAGAACAATGGCGATAGCACACTGATGGTGTTGGTTGCGCCTAAATGACAAAGGACATTTTGCAGTTTCCCAGGTTTTGCTAATGTGGAGGGGCAAAAACTTGGGAGGGGTAGAGCCAGGATAGTTGATCCAAACTGGCCAAAGAGAGTATTCCACACCATAGACGTCATGCCCGGTATAAGTGAGGGTCAGCCGGTGGGTCACTAGCCTTTAAACCCTCAACTTGCCTTAATCCTTAAGCTTCCCCTCGGCTTGCTTTTTGTTTTCATGTTTTTTTCCTTTTTGTTTTTCGTTCGTTTGGCTGTTTGTTCCCTCGCCTGCTCTCTCTGGAACTTGCTGTTCTGGGATACCCCTGCTCCCTGCCTGCTGCTCGGGATGGGCTGTATCGGTCGTCGGGTGGTGAGAAATTGTACATCGTTTGTTTTATATATTCTAGTATCCTTATATATATTATCATTATTATAATTATTAATATATTTTCATATTTTTCCTTTGCTGTCCTGGTGAACTGTTTTTATCTCAACCTGTGAGTCTTCCTTTCTCTCCGATTCTCCTCCCCACCCCAGCGGGGAGGGGGGGAGTGAGTGAGTGGCTGCCTCGTATTGGGTTACAATTTGGGGTTAAACCATGACAAAAGGAAAGGCAACTCAGGTTTAGCCTGGTCAAGAAACACTTACTGAAATTGGGCACAGTTATGCTTTTCCTAATAGATACAGCACTCCCCAGAGCAGAAATGCCTGATATCGTGTCAACATTTGGCTTTGTTAACTGCATTTGAAGACAGCTTTGTGATTACAGAAACTACCCTGGAACAATACTGGCTCACACGTACAACAGTATCTCAGTCCTCTCCTTTCACAGCTGGCTTTCTCTTGCCCTGCTAGCATCTCTTTTTTATGTGAATTGGTAGAATTGTCTGGCTGTTCAGACCCCAATCTCCTGGAATGAGGCAGTTTTTCCTCTGTAGTGTCTTAATTAGCTTGTCAAGAACAGGCCCAAGTGGGAACCTGCAACACAGAGCTGCAATGAAAGAACCTGTTGCAGAGCATCTGGTTCCCCTAAAACGCAAAATGTCAGAACAGACTCCTGTAGTCTCTTACATGAATCTCTCTTCTGCTGAGGTACTTGGACCTCAGAGATTATGCACGTTAATTCTTCCTACAGATATCAAATATAAAGATGTGCTGACAGCATGGGTGTCAAAGATGAAAAATCTTCCTTTTACTCAGACAATTACTCTTTTTAGTAATAACATGTTCTTTTATGGATTTTTATACCTAGGTCACGACAACAGCTGGAAAACAGAGAAATGCACAAAGCACGCCACAAGAAATGCTGAGGGCTGACGGTGTCCCAAGAATTTGGGGCGCACAATAAAGGGCTGCATGTTTGTAGCTTCCTCTTGCTTGTTCTATCAAGTAAACAAGCACCCAAAGAACTTCTTCAAAAGTTTCCATTAACCTGGGTTTTCGGAGCTTTGCAACCGTTGAGCTCGTCCAGGAAGCTACAACGTATAGCTATGCTAGCAGAGGATGCTGCAGAGCACCGGCTAACCCTAAAATGCTGCGTGGCATAAGGGTCTCCTGCCCTCTGTGACCTGAACGTGTGCGCCAGAGGTTAGGTACCTAACTCCACAGCACGGTTTTCATTCTCAGAGATAGTGAGCATCCTTCCAAGTGATGCCAATGCAAGACGAGGATTTACATTTTAAAAACAGGATGAACAATTAATGCCTATGTTAATGTGTTAAAGTTTTTACAAGCTGGAGCCTGAATATTTGTAATCTAACAGCAAATGCAAAAATTTAGACATGGAATTTGACATTTTATCTTCATCACATAGATCTAATGCGTAGAATCAGATTCTTGTATTTCACAGGTCTATCATATATGTGAGATATACTTTGGAAAATACAGCCAGATCCTTTGCCAGATATTGAACTGCTCTCCTCATCTGCTTTTAATTTTTGGAACCTCTTTAAAATGTGCAGATTAGCTCTTTTGTAAATACTTTAGCCAGTCATAAATATTCAGCATTATAAAGAACAGTAAGATCAAATTCTTGCTTTCTGTAACAGTTTACTCTTTCCACAACTTTTTATGAAATATTTTGTGAAAATCAAGCATCTGACAATCTAATTAAATATCAACTCTTTGTCTGCTTTTGTTAGATTAACACACACAGATTGAGATTTATGCAAGCGATGAAAGGAACCTCGTGCAATGTTGAAGAGTCACCTCCTTAGTCTGAAGAAGTCTGGAAAAGTTTTGTTGAAAGCACATATACCAACACAAAACCTTGTACGTAACGTCTCTGAGAAGCATACGACCTTCCTGAATAAATCAAAAGGAAACACATAACTGTGTTAGTTATATATGTAGTTAAGACCATGCCAAACTAGTTCATATCTCATGACTGACTGTAATTAATTGTTGCACCGCTCCCTTATACTGGTCTGGTGATACAAGGAGAAAAGGTAAGTCCTCATATTCCCTCACCTTCCCGTAACCTGCCTGTGCTATCAAGGCTTACTTGGAGGAGGACAAGTAAGAGATGAAGAAAATATGATTAGGGGGTTAAGAAGTCAACTCCACGAGAGAAGGCCTGGAAGGCATGCAATGTGCTGCGTCCTAAAGATGAAACATTTGCTTTTCAAAGCAGTTGAGGAGAATGAGCTTCCAACAATGACAAGAGAACCTAGAGATCCTTTAGGGCCTAGAGTTCAACTAGATGAAAGAAAAATCCCACTCATTTCTATCAGCATTTCCATCTAAACAGAATAGATTGAAAATGTCTTTAGAGTCAAACTCCTTGCCCTTTGCCTAATGCACTGATTAACTGATATTTTCTTTGAATTATTTGCTTTGCAATCTTTTTATTATTTAAATCAAGTTGAACGATTACATATTATAAAAAACTAAAGCTAATGGGAGTAGTAGTATTAATTTTCCACTGGGTTAAAAATTGGAAAAGCATTGCAAACCTTTCATTGATACGAGGATTGTTTGGTTTGACAGAACTGTTTTCAGATTCAAAAAGTACCCATTCTTTCTTAAAAAGCAAAATTAGTGCTATATGGTATAATTGTGTAATCATATCCTCATCACAGAGCAGGCAATGAGGAACCTACATTCTAGATAATAAAATCCAGAAAAGGTTCTCAAATGAGTGGGACTTGTGCTAACAAGTACAGTTCCAAAAAATTCAAGAGTCCAATTATGTCTCAGGTTCTTTTTCAAGACTCAGTTTACCAAGCATCATACCGTGTCCAGAATATTATAGAGCACCAAGATATCTAGTGAGTGAAAAATATATTGCAAGTAAAATTACTTTACATTATGTAAACTAAACAGTGTTGGGTTTAGTTATTAGATATAAGAAGTCTACGGGATCATTGCTAGAGGAGTATCATTGCCATAAGTTTTTTTCACTGTACATTTACAATTCTTAAAGTTGCCAGGAAAAGAAATGAGTGGAAAGACGCTCCATCAAAACCCACCTGTGTGGGATCTCTGACACCCGACTATATTCATATACTGCATTCCGCTCACAGCAATGAAAGGAAAAACTCAGGTTCCACTGGGAAAGGCACACCTCAGCTGGTGCTTTTGCAACTGCCGTTTCCCCCTTCCCCTAAAACAGCCGAGGCAAATCCTTTACTCTGTGTCTCTGGGTGTTGTTTAAAGTCTTATTTAGTAATTTTTCTTACCTTGAGGGCTTTTAGCATTGCAATGCTCTGGTCTTTTATCAGGTTCTTGCTTTAATAAAAAGCTGGTACCATAAAAACTCAGAGAAATAATGTTTACTGCTTTTGGCGATAGTGTGGGTCTGGCATTAAGTCCTACCCATTAAACAGATACCTGGCATATTTATCACTATAGACCACATTTATTTAAATTAAAATTCAGAAACTGTGATGAAGCACATGGCACAGGACACCTGAGCCCTCCTTTCTTTTTAAAGGAAACACAAGTTTTCCACAACTGTATTAACATACAGAAGTATGACAAAAACCTGGAATGACTTAATTCCTGAATCAATAAAAAGATCAAGCTAATTATTTTCCCTATGGGCCTGGAAAACACTGTTTAAGTAATCTACTGTCATTGGCTTCAAATACATCAGAATTGCTTCTTGGGGCTCATAAAATAAAGAGCAAGCAAATTAGTTCAGAGAGCAGAACCCCTGACGTTCTGCCAGGAAACCACGTGTGGCAGAATACGTAGGAAACATGTAACACGAACACATGAATCACATTTGAGAAACAGAAACGTACTCTTTCAAATTGAAGTTAAAATTAACAAATAATAATAAGCAAAAATGGAGGTTTTAAAAAAAAATCAATGTATTGTAACAGGTTCACTATAAATTGCAAGGGTTGGTACTGATGAGAAAAGTTCAGATTCCTTGAAATTGGAAATTAGGTCAGATTCTTTTATTTATGTCATTGTCTTTATCAATTCCTTTTTTTTTTAATCTAAGCAAGTTCATATTCACCTTTATACACAATAAACAGCATATATTGGATATACACCACATCTGTATTTGTTTACCTATGTATCTTCCCTTAAGAAAAAATATTATTTAAAAAAGGAGCAGTAGGACAGGATTTTTTTGATATTTTTCCCTTCAAGAACTTGAGAAAAAAAAAAAAAGTATTTTGCAACCACACTATTACAATCCCTGTTACATTTGAGACTATGTTAGCAGGGCAGGAAAGGCTTAGAGGGAATTTCTGTTTGTCAGAACGCCTTGAAAACAGACCCCTCAGTCTTTACTCCTACATTTTACGCAGCGGTCTGCTGAGCTGGAGACAGGCCTTGTATTGCCCATTGGCTGGCCTTTTTGCTGGGTCAGACATCCTTGACCTACTAAACTGCTTAGGTTTTAATTGCTTAGGTTTAATTGCTTACGTTTGACCTGGTATTTTCAGATTTTTTTGGTAAATGAACTTCGCTTTTTGTGATGTTGTGAGAAAATCTTGGACTGAAAGAAAAGAGAATCCCGTAAACCTTGCGTTCAGACTGACTTCAGTTACCTATGAGAGTTTCTTCTTCACATTGATTAGGATTCCATCATTAGTTACGGTTACATATCAAATTACTTTTGACAAATCTCTTGTATCACAGTCGGGCCAGAGTCTCCTAAACCAGGGTTTCTCAGAAATTTCCAATCATTTCACTAGTTGCAGCGTGTCTGGACTGTTAAAGGTGTTCGCACAGCTGCCAGAAAGCACTAGGAAATGGATAGTTAGGTAATCTGGAAGGTCTGGCGAGGAACAGTCTAGTGATAGTGAACACAAAATTAAGGGATATTTCACTGCTGCCGTCAAAGAATTTTTTTAAAAAGTAGGTTAATTAGGTTTCATAAAAACCCTTCTGTTTTTTCACGTCACAATTTTCAATACTGCAATATCATTACTAAACTGCATGCTGAGAATTTATGCGTATCACCAGCTAACTACCTCATCATTGTCACAACTGCGCAAGCTTCACAAGCGTCATACCGGCTTCTTCACAAAAATCATCGTCCCGACTCACCTTACAGACAATTTGCAGGGTGTTCAGTTTTACAGTATTATATTTTGCTTTTCTTTGTTATGTTGCTTTTCTTGCAACATATAAGGCTGCTAGGCACCAGATGCACAACCCATACTGTTCATTCATTTGTGATACTTTTGGGTCCTGCTCAAAGTGATGCTGGGAACTCCTTAAGGACTGAGGACATACAGGCTGCTAGTGACTCTTCTGTCCTACCAGAAACCTACACAACCATACAGGCAAATTATGTCTTTATACTTCTAAGACCTGCTTCTTGGTTTTCTCCATCTGACAGTGCAAATGAAGTTAGCTACAAGACACAGTAACAGCTAAAATCTGATAGACAGGTGCAACTTAAATACGAAGGTCTGTGCTGAAAAATTAGTGTGCTGTCTTCACGTGATGTCTGGGAGGAACCGGAACCCAAACAAATAGAAATTTAGTTTGGATTGACCAGTAGTGTTGCACAAAAAGCTTGAGTTGATTCTCAGTAAATTATTGGGGCATTAGCTTACAAATCACAACACTAAGTTTTCTCTGTTTTCATAGTATTTTGTGGTGTTTTTTTTTAAATGAAAGTGAGATTATAATTCAACTCAGGATTTTAATGAAAAAATACCAAATATAAGACTCAGAATAAAGTTGTGACAGTGACAATAACAATAGACAGGGTTTATGTCAAGACACAGCTAATGCTACAAAAGCTGTGAACAGAAATGGCACAGATAGGATAAACCTGAGCAAGCACCAGAGACCCGCGTGGTAGATACACTCCAAGATAGTAGTTATATACAATGGAAAGAAACACACACTTCTAGAGTTCAATTTGCCTTTTTCAAAGACCATTGAGCACCCTGAGCATGCCCATATCTATTCATTGATATAAAAGAACATAGTGGGAGTAGTTTACAAGGTAGGTGTCTAAAGTCTGGTGAGATGAAACTGAACCCAAGTGACTTTCGCTTTTCCTTTGTCTCCAATTATTTGAGATACACCTTTCCTAAAATTTACGCGATTTAAACTGATGAGCAATTTCTCAAAATTGAGGCATATCAAAAGTTAATCACCTAAGGAAAAAAATAGCACTTAAAACCACTCTTGAAAGTACACAGCACTGTGACCAATTCTTGATGTTGCAAATCAAGTTGCATTTGAAATCCATGACACAGTCTTTCATCCCTCCCCTCCCTTCTCCAGCAACAGGAAGAACTTGTCTTTCCGAAAAGCTGGATTCTAAACTATGCCTCAGGCTGCAGTGAGTCAAGGTTTCATATGGGATTGGTTGAGCGGCTGTTTCTTTTTTGCCTTGTGGTTTTTGTTTTTTCTTTCCCTAAAAAATTACCAAAGGGATTTGGGGTGGACTTAAAGTGTAGAAAAGTTACCATGCTTTATAACTGGGAAGAGAGAGGAAAACTTTCACTAAGTAATAATTGCTCTGTGCATAGTACCTATTTGTGCATTATTGGACATTACAATTGGTTATAATTTCCTTTATTGCCAAAGCTTTTTTTGGCCCTTTTTTTTTTTTTTGAAAGAGCAAGCACTTCTGGCTTACAATGCTAGTTCCAAACATTCTTTGAGCTTGGTTTATGCTCTACCAGTAAGCTTTTATTATATCTTTTAGCTTTTTAAAAAGTTCATATTGCCGAAGTGCATTTAGCTGCCTAGCAGAGCATGCCTTTTAACTCATAATCAAGAACAACAACGTGGCAGCAAAGATAGAAACAAAATTAAAACAAAGTCATGGAAAACATGTAGTGATCTGGTTTCTAGATAATATTTAATTGCATCTGTTTGAGACAGTGCCTCTTATAGCAATGGATCATCAGTGCAGTTAAAGCAACACTGTACATGCTAGCCATTACAAAAAAGTGAGACAACTGGAAGTCTCCCTTATCACTCAGCTACTCAGTGTAACCGAGTCTCCTACACCCTGTTTCATATGTGTGTGTTTACCTGGCAATCAGAAGTGCTAATTTATGAAAGCTAGTAGCTGTCAGACACGCTCTGACTTTGGCAGAGAGAAGTTACTTAGCTTGTCCTAGATCTAACAAAGAGTCAGAGGCAGAGTTATATATCTAACTCGGGAGTTTTAAACCAAATTCTTTGATTTCATCACAAGACAGCATTCTTTACCCACTATATATTGTCTCAATGTTAATTAAAGAGTATACTGTGTAAGTCTACAAACTATACACAGCTAGACAAGAATTATTTTTTGAGATCATGATTCAAAAGCTTATGATTATTCATTTTACTTCTCTTTTGTGTTAAGATACTGAAGCAACACTAAAACTTAGCCAAATGTTTTTCATACATATAAAAATACACATATTATATATATTAAGACTCCAAGAGAAGTGCATTTGAAATCTTCATGCAAATAAGAATATAATTTCATACATGTTTCTACTCTTAAAAAAGTCCCAAGATAAAACAGAACAAAAATGCTTCATAGTATTAGAAGGAAGAAGAAAACAAACAAACCCCTGGATACACTTTGTAGATTGTATCGTTAACTTGTGAGGTGTGTCTCGTTTACTGGTGATTTGGTCTAGAAAGTCTAGATTGCAAACCCTTTTTATACCGGACTTAAACATCATTTACGATTGAATAGGTGCAAAATTAAAAGGAAAGAGTAGCACAGTATTGCAATACTTGTATTACAAATAAAGTCAAAATGCTAATTAATCCTATTTCTCGTCCTCGCTATCCTCTCTGTTGACCACACAGGGAAACGCAAGTTGCAGTGCACAAATATGAGTCACCATCCATGCATACGTATCCTGCCAACCAGCTGTGTGCAGCAAAACCTTAACTGTAACTTAAATGCTAAGGGATACAGCTGTAAAAATAATTAGGGTTTTAGCATCAGTAGAGGAACTACATTTTCCCACCTCAATCCTTTCCCCAAAGTATCATTCAAACTACGTCCCAACCCAAACTAAAACTGTCCTTATCAAGATTAAAAGCCTAAAATACTGTTCACTCAACACTAAATGTTTGACATAAAACAATTTTTGTTACTATAAATAAAATATAAGATGATTAAAAGAGATTTTTCACAAAACTTCTGAAAAAAAAATCAACACACTTTACTTCCCAATAGTCAACAGTTACCAGTGTTTCATTTCTCCCACGGGTATTCAGGTGAGTGACCTAATGGCCAAATAAGAACATATTACCTGGAGATGTTTAATCCCTTCTGCTGGAAGTATTTTACCTTGCATATATAAGTACAAGTTCATGGATGAGAGACTGACACTCACATATCTTATTTTCTGGGCCAGTGGCTCTGGAATCATTATTACTTGTAAGTTACTCTATAAAAACCAGAACATTTTCAACAGCAATGTCCGAGGGAGGTTAAATTCTGTAAATTTATCATCAAGGACAGTAAATTAACAATAAATCACGATTCAAAACACTGAACTAGGCATAAAGTAGATTAATATTTTAAGTGACTATACCAAACCTTTGAACTGATTTAGAAGATTATGCTTTAAAAGTATCAAAGGCTTAAGGGTAAGTTGGAAGGTGCAATGCCATTTTTCAATAGTTTTAAAAGGCATAATGTTGAAGCTTAGTTGCCTTGCTCCTGTTTAAGCATTTTAATCCTGAAATATTATACCTCTGAAGCAGTCTTAGAAGAACCCTAACAATTTTATGTATGAGAAACACACCCAGACCACCTGAAAAAACAAAAAAGTAGGGAGGTTTTTTTCAAAGATTTGTTTGAGTTGGAATCTCATGAAACATGACCAGCACATCCACTACATTCAGGAGATTACATAAAATCTTACCAATTTTCAAAGCTGTTCAGCTTAACCAATATGGAATTGAAAACAGTGAAAACAGCATTTAAGCATGGACTTTACAAATAGTTCAATAACAACTTCAGCCTAAAAAACAAGAAAAAAAAAAGAAAAAAGAGGAAAAACCATCAGCAGCACCTGGATCCTAGAGTTTCTTCAAATTATGGTTCCTGTAACTTTTTGTATTACTAGCAGATTAAACCAGTATGAGAATACTTTCCCTGCGAAATTAATTGGGGTCATATTACCCACTTCACCTACACCAAGAATCTTGGTACAGTTAAACAGACTTACCCTCCTATTTTCCTCCTGAGGGGTACAAGAATTTGGATATGAAACAGTACAAAGTTCTGGAAAGCCATTTGGGGTTGAAGCACACGCAAGGAAACAAGGAAGTTTCATACAGTTTATGTCAGCTGCAACAGCCTGGAACATTGTAAACAAATGCTAGCCAAAAGCTTTAATGTTCAATCCTGTATCAGTGCAGTAGCTTTGGCACTTAGTTTAAGAAATATCACACTGTCTAGATTCTACTGATGAGGGTACTTCAAAAGCTGTTGTCATTCACACTTGGCTTGGGTTAATTTTGATAGACCTCTGACAAACTGGGCACAGGGTGGCACAGAAAGAAGTGCTGGATGAGCACAATAATTCACTCGTTCCAGTTCAACATTGTGTACATTTCTATGTCATGTGAAATAAATAACGCAACACAGGTACCATCTTCTGCCCATTCACAGCTGCAGCCTCAGTTGCCATCTGCTTTTCAGCTTTGTTTCCTGCATCCCTGGCAGTTCCATCTGGTATGGAAATTGTTTTTGCAAACTTCACGTGTTCTTTCATACAGTTGTCATTGCCTAACTCAACACGCTGTGAGCTATGCTCAACTGGAACAGACATCCTAACAGAGAGAGAAATCACTTCTGAACAGTGGAAATAAAAGACCTGTTAGCCCTTTAAACTAGTGCACTCACTTAGCAAGAACAACACAGGAATTCCTGGGACCCATCCTGTATAACTTGATCACAATTTTGTTAGCAAAGGCTGAAGTGTGGATTTATATCAGTATCTTTGAAGGGCTCTTTGAACTCAGGCATACCACAGTCACCGCGCTTTCCTCCTGGGTACTGATAAATATTCTACACAGCTTTCAGTAACTGTTATTTAAAGATGGATGCACATGTGTCAATGTAAGGGGGAAATTGAAGAGCTTTCTTCTTACCCTGATCATCACCTTAACAAAAAGGACCTATACATTATGGATTTCATACCTGTACCACCATAATATGGTGGCATTGTGTATTAAAAGTTGTAGGGGTTTTTTGGTTTTACAATAACGTTATTGTGCCATACTAATTTTAACGCTGAGTGCAGAGGTCAATAGTGTCAAACAAAGCATGAACATCTATAAAAATAAAGGCAACCCCGCTCAATCAAAATGCCCTCCTTCCAATCTGCATATGTAACCCACAGGTTATATATGTAAGTCCAAGTCTCACAGTCAAGTCCAACACTAAGTACCTTCCCTACCAGTACATTCAAACTCTGAATTTGATGGCTCCACAAACTTACACAAAGGATGCTACACTAAGTTGTCCTTCTTGTCGTCTCTTAACGGAGTGCTGAGGGTTGGGATTTTTACAACAATGTATAGAGAACATTCTGCCTCAGTTAGCAGCAGTAAAAGACATACAAGTGCAAAAGGGAGTCAGACTCAAGTTATGGAGAAAACATTCTAGCATCTATTAACATTTTGGCATTGCTGGGTTACTTATTAACAACTTGTTGCCTCAATCCCAAAATACACAACCTTGCATTGTTTAAACAAATTACCTGTGAAAGTCAAAGGCCCATCTTCCACAGAAGCTATACACAAAAGCACCTATTATGGTATTTTTCTAGCTGGGTTAACCACTTATCATTGTTTAGTGCTAATAATACTGAAGTCATCTCAGTTGCGACTTCAGTAAAAGAAATTGAAGTCTGAGTGCTTTGTAACAATATCATTACCATTAACATAATTGAATCCACCCCTGCACCTGGCCACAGCAGAGTTCAATATATTTTGACTTTAAAAGCTTCAAGTATCTCACTTTTCAAATCACCCACCCCTGCCAATTTTCTGTAAATTCAAATTAGCCTGTGAATTAAACATTTCCAATCCCTGCTCGAGTCACTAAGTTAGACCAAGCAAACAGTTAAGTCAAAATATGAAGAAAACAGTCTTCACATTTTGCAAAAATTTACTCTTACTTAACTACAGTTTTAGAGAATTGTCTAATAGGTCATTATAAAATGAGTTACATGTGTAAAAACATGGACATAACATGATATATGAAATGGAGGCTATTCTAACTGAATAGGCTTTAGTTCCTAGGCTTCAAATCCAGGAAAACACAACCGCTTTAGCCCTGCTTTATCAACGATCTAACACATTTAAAGTTAATCAAGTGTTTATACACTTTACTAGATCAGGGTGCTCAGATTTCCTTTTCATTACTGAGTTTAAACAGCTCATGAGGTTGCCCAGGGCACAGCAGGCTGGAACACTCACCTTTTGACCACCGCAATGAAGTGTGAAATCTTCCATATTTACTCACAAAAATCTCCCAATGAAAATTATATCAGGACTACTGACTGCTCTTCAATCTGGTTTTCAAAATGACAAATTAAGAAATTAATTTTACAATTAAACATTACACCGGCAAGGACATTATTAGAATCTGATGCAATTACTGGGCTCCTGTAAACCCTTGGCACCACACCAGAACCAGTAACAAAACTTCCAACAGTGAAGTTGTATTATGTTACACTAATAGGACTACTTCCTAAGAATGCAAGGCTGCCTGCAATAATAGTGACCTCTTACTCATCATATGCTCTTCTATGACTTCTTTTGATCCACTTCATTGCTTGTAGACTTTCAACCCCAAAACATCTGTGTGAAGATCCACTGTCAATTACTGGAAAGCCACGCTACTTTACAGAGCACCTACACAGTAATTTTCAAAACCAGTGAAAGCTCATAGGTGATGTAATCCTCCTTCACAGTGAGGTTGAATGTGGCACTCTATTTATGACTGACAGACGGAGAGAAGGAAAGGTGGTGCATCCTAGAAGGATGCAGCAGCCAGGATTTTGAAGTGGTCTATGACTTCTTACAACCAGAAGTTCTACAAAAACAAAGGGATGAAAATAAGCTAAGGTTGAGTCTCATTTTAGCGGCATAGACGCCAAGATGCAAGATCCTAGATTGTTTCTAGTGAGTAATTCTAGATTCTGCAACTTGATCTACTGTGAAATTTCATGAGCAGAGAAATCCAGGAGAGAACTTAATAAGAGACTACAGAGTGCTGTTTAAGCTACAACAAAGTGTTAAGATTTTATCTTTCTAACATCTGAGAAAGAATGGTGGAAATTAATTATTTGCCGCAACAGCATGAAATTATAGCTTTCTGTAGCATACAATCTTAAACTATGCTACAAGGCCAGACCATTTTATTGTGTGGTTGATATGCTGTTGGAAAAAATCCAAACACTATTTCTCTTCTTTTCTCAGCAAAACCATTACGTTGATTGAATCGGAGTCAATATGTACACTCATGAGCTATCTTGCTTTAACCTTATTTGTAATTTAGTTAGGACAGAACTGCATTTACAAGGCTATAGATAAGCTATAGCAAGGGCCTCATCTTAAAGCTGCTATTTTAGGGGTTCTAAGTCCACTTAAAGCTGGCTGTCTCCAAATGAAACATTGTTCTGATTCTTAAGACGGGATAAAGCTTTCCGCAGAAAATTTGGTGGAAGAAAAATAACACTATCTTTGGTTGGGAGACAGCTTTAGATATTTATTAGTATTTTCTAAAATCTCCAAATCAGAATTCCAGTAAGTACTCAGCTCAATTATTCTGGCTGAAGCATCTGAAAGAAAACTACTAGACTTCAACTTTTACTGATATATTCCCATTCCTGAAACAAATACACATTTAAGATTTATTTAGCCCTTCACCCTGGGTGCAGACATGCAGTCCTGAAGGACAACTCTATTTGGGTTAGCACAGGAACCCCTGTTACATTGCCATTTGTCACTGTTAAAGCCAACAGAAATCTTGTCAACAATGTGTTAAGCAGAATCGAGCCACGGATTCTTTCATACTCTGTTAATATAAATGCTATCAATGCCTGTCTTCATATGATAGACCATGTTATGTCACTACAAGCAAATAAATGCTAAAACAAATACAAAGCCATAAATATACACTCAGGTAATTATGTCAACACACCTGACCGGTGGCCACATGCTATTTCAGAAAAGCTATTAGAGAAAGTCCTAACATGATAGTATATGGCTTTTTAACCAAATCAGAGTCCCAAGAAACCTCTGTACGCTAATCCAAAATTAATCAATTACATTACAGTAAAATGCTGTCCCTTCATCTAAACACTAATGAGCTTCTGGTAGCTTACACAACTGTCAAACTTCTGACTCTCATAAAACATCTCCACATGGAAAGGTCAGCTGGAGAGATTAACAACTAATCTATTAATCCACTAGTTTCATACCAATCCATTGCGGAGCTCCTTACGGAAAAAGCCTGGCACAGAGTTCTACATCCTGAAGATAATGTGCAGACTTCTTCTGTGAAGCCCATGTTCTCCTACTTAAGAGAAACACAGTTTGACACTCTGCATATTTTATGCAGACTTCTCCTAAGTGTGTATAGTAAAATTAATATCAAATAAACACACAGAAGAGAATAGTGCATGAATCATTGAAATTATTTTCTGCCTTAAAAAAAAAAAAGCAACCTGCAGTGAACCAAAAGTTTTACATACTTTAGAATATGGAAATAACCTATAAACAGCATTAAGAGAACATTCTAGTAAGCCATGGCAGTGGCCTTGCTAGGAGTTTTTATTGTCTTTCATGACAGCTGTTAGGTGTCTTTGCTTTATTTACGTATTAGAATAAACTGGAAAATAAACTGTTAAATAAATAAATCATTAAAAATTAACAGTTTTTACTCTGTATGCCCTATGACAAATATGAGACTGCAGAAAGTCAGGTACTCTTAGCAGACATTCATTAACTAATATAATGATAACTCATATTGTCTATTACATATTCATAAATGTTTAGCACTTGATTTACACACTGTTACAGAAGTAACAAGAACAGCCCCATCACGGACACGGTGGAGCCTAGATATCTTAGTGACACTAGAAGTGAAATGCTTCAGATCAGCTTGTGCACCCACCATATGTGAGAAACTGATGAATATACTCGCATACTCGTACTAGCTGTTGTCCATTTTGTCAGCTTAAATGATGCGCCTTCAAGTATTAAAATGGGCTTCCACTTGTATTTAAATCTGTAGAACACAGCAGTCCCAATTTTAGTTATTTTTAGCCACTACTATAATAAAACGATAGAATTGACTTAAAGAAGATTCATACATTGCTCTTTAAAGCATTTTTTCTTTCTTTTCATTCTGATGAAGAATAGTTTTATGTTCATGACTTTCCAATGTGAAATGAAAAATTAAACTCGATTGCGTAACGTCCTTTGAACTACTTTAACAATAGGTGAAAGTGAGATACTTTGTGAAAGTCCAAATATGTGAGACCACACTAATCGATATCATACTGACAAACACAAACCAAATAATCTATTAACTACTGTAAGATGTTGCAGTCTTATTAGCATTTGGCATTATCTAGAAAGAACAGTCATAGGCATATTGTATAAACTGATTCACTCCAAGTAAGGGTACAAGTAATGTTTTAAGTATAAACTTGACATGAGATAGTTTAGTATTTTTTACAATTTGCCCTGAAGAAATTTAAATTGATTGTTAAGATTAGAAGCAGAATCAATATGTTAGAATACTTACATGCCAGAATGTGCCTTATTGGTTTATTTACTATTTATAATACGTAATATACTTTTTAATATTGTGTAATTTCTAAAGGGTAACAATATATTAAAGTAATATAACTATGATAACAGGAAAAAAAAAAGTATTTTTTTCTGTTTTCTCCTTTTCAACATTAATCACAGAATGGTTGAGATTGGAAGGAACCTCTGGAAACCATCTAGTCCAACTCCCTTGTTCAAAACAGGGCCAACTAGAACAGGTTGCTCAGGGCTGTGCCCAGTCAGGTTTTGAGCATGTCCAAGGATGGAGACTCCACAACATCTCTGGGCAACGTTTTCCACGGTTTCATCACCCTCACTTTAAAAATTTCTGTCTCATGTTTAAATGGAATTTCCTGTATTTTAATTTGTGCTCATTGCCTCTTCTCCTGTCACTGGGCACTACTGACAAGGGTCTGCTCTGTCTTCTTTATGGCTCCACCCATCAGGTATTTACAGACTTTGGTAAGATCTCCCCTGAACTTTCTCTCCTCCATGCCGCACAGTCCCAGCTCTCTCAGCTTCTCTTCATCTGTCGTCCCTTAATCATCTTTGTGGCCCTTCACTGAGCTTGCTCCAGTATGTCCATGTCACTCTTTTACTGGGGTGCCCAGGACTGGGTATAGCACTCCAAGATGGGGTCTCAACCAGTGCTGAGTACAGGGGATGGATCGCTTCCCTCAACTTGCTGGCCAGCTCTCTTTCTAATGCAGCTCAGGAGGCTGCTGGTCACCTTTTCCACATCCATCACCTTTCTAGGTGACTGAGATGAGGCTGACTGGCCTGTAGTTCTCTACATCCACCTTCTTGAAGACAGAATTGACATTTGCTTTCTTCTAGTCCTCAGCAACCTCCCCTGATCACCATGACCTCTCAAAGATAATTGAGAGTGCCCTTACAATGACATCTGCCACCTCCCTCAGCATTCACAGGTGCACCCTATCAGATCCCATAGAATCCAGTTTATTTAGATATTCCCTAAACTGACCCTCCTCCACCAAGGTTGTCTTCCTTGCTCCAGATTTTCCCATTGGACTCTGGGACCTCTGATTGCTGAGGTCAATCAGCAGATTGCCAGGGGAAAAAAAAAAAAAAAAAAAAGCAGCATCGAGTACCTTGGCCTTTTCTGTGTCCATTGTCACAAAACCCCTGCCCCATGTGGCAGTGGGCCCACATTTGTCCTAATTTCCCTTCTGCTGATGAGATACCTACAGAAGCCCTTCTTGTTGCCCTTCACATCCCTTGCTAGCTTCAACTGCAGAAAGGCTTTGGCTTTCCCGATCCCATCCCTGCACATTTGGACAGTGTTTCTATATTCCACCAGGGTCACCTGCTCCTGCTTCCTGCTCTTGTATGCTTCCTGTTTATATTTCATTTTATTCAGGGGTTCCTTGTTCACGTATGCTGGCTTTCTGACACTCCCATTTGACTTCCTGCTCACTGGGATGGACCATCCTTGAGCTTGGAGGAAGCAATCCTTGAAAATCACCAGCTCTCCTGGACCCCTCTTCTCTCCAGGAGCATATTCCATGGGATTTTTCCAAACAAGTTCCTGAATAGGACAAAATCTGCTCTCCTGAAGTTCAGGGTTGTGATCCTGCTATTTGTTTCCTCTTCTGAGGATCCTGCACTCCACCATCCCACAGTCACTGCAGGCAAAGCTACCCCCAACCTTCACGCCCCTGACCAGTTCTCCCTTGTTTGTGCATATCAGGTCCAGCAAAGAGCCTCCCCGTGTCAGCTCCTCTACCAGCTGTGTCAGGAAGCTACCAATGCTCTCCAGGAACTCCCTTGGCTGCTTGCACCCTGCTGTGTTGCCCTTCCAGTAGATTTCAGGGTGGTTCAAGTCTCCCTATGAGACCAAGGCCTGCAAGCATAAGGCTTCTTCCAACTACCTGAAGAATGTCACATGCTTCTTCCTGATCAGTTGGTCTGTAGCACATGCCCACCACAGCACTGCCCACCTTGGTCTCCCTTTTTAATCTTAACTCATTAGGTCTCAGGTGGCTAATCATCGGTCCTCGGGCAAAACTTTATGCGTTCCTCCTGCTTTCTCCCCTCCTTGTTGTCCCAGCCTGTGCTTCCTAAAGAGCCTATATCCATCCATTGCAGCACTCCAGTGATGTAAGCTATCCCCCTACATCTCTGCGACCCCAATGACATCATAGCCCTGCAATTGCATGCAGGCCTTGAATTCCTTCTGCATTAAGCCAAGAACTGTTTTAAAGCCTGTTATAATTAGCATCTTTAAAATAACCCAGTAATACCGTTGCCCAAAAGAATCATCACATACACAAAAGAACCCCTTCAACAACAAAAGAGAAGGAAAGGAAGAAACAATCCTGTGCATTTTATTGTTATTGAGGTACAGTCCCACTACAATTGGCTAAATATGGCTTTTTTTTTTTAACTAAAATGCAACATATAAAAAACCATATAAAAAGCTGATTGGTCAGTTCACTATAAAATACACAACCTGTTCACAAATATTTAAAAAAAAAAAGAAAAGAACAAGCAGACTGGTTGGGACATAAAACTTCGTATTATGGCCCAGTTCACTCAAGATCTTAAGTACAGTTTTGTTTTCCGTACTATAACTACTTTCTGCACAAGGATCCAACACAAAGGTTGTTCTTGGGCTTACAAATTACCATAGGCGAAAACACACGTGACTGACAAGATACAGGTCTCTTACTCTTCTTAATGGTAGGAACATTGTCTTCCTTTGGAGGAGGCACATGTACAGGTTTCCAAGGAATGGGGTTACAATATGCTGGAGCTGGATACAAATTTCCATCAGCACACCCTAAAACGTTTGGAAAAAACACGTAACTAAAAAGGGATATTTACACTACAAGCTTCACAATGCAAGCAGTTATAATAATCATCTGAACTAACAAACACACAACAGCGTCTTCAGAGGAAGACAGCATAGGCACATCACATAATTTAGATGATTCCAAGTAATACATCTTTACCTTTTTTTAATGACAATTGGCATATTCTTCATCTCCATTTAAAAAAAGCAGGTCGAATTCTACATAACATTCAGATTGCTCAGTCCTTCGTATACTTAAAAGCTGTAAATGTCTATGAATTGGGTACTTTGCATTATTTCAAAGCCTTTATAAATGTAACTTCGTATTTTTCCATCTTTGCTTAACTATTATTCTTCATTTTACTGAGGAGAAAAATACCTTAATTATCACAATTACATTAATAATCTGCAATTAATAACCTAGGGCCCATAAAGCAATATCAGAAAATCTAAAATGCAACAGAAGGAACATGTTGCCCTATCAGTCATTTGTCTGTAGTGAAATTTCAGTGCATACATCAGGTGGTTGAGTAAAACAAAGTCTGTAATATATTCTATTGCATGAACACAACTGATTATAGAAATATTTTTCAAAAAATCACTTAAGTGATTGCAGCTGTCAGGAAGTAATGAAGGTCCAAAACAAAACATGAAGGCAAAGTGCATCACCATCTATAAACAGATCTAAGCAGAAGAGCAAAGGTTGTTCACCTGCTTTATACATTTTCTGAAACATTCAGAGCCTGGAATTTAGGTCCTAACATATTTTCTGTGGTGAATTCAAATAATAACAATGATTTTAATTCTATAAAAAAGTGAAGGCAAAAGTGTGTGTGTGTATATATATATATTTTAAAGAAAATTTAATTAAGCACTCAAACGTAAAATGCAATACTATTTCTTATTGCTCTTCTGCTTTTGTACCATGTGGGATGACAAAAATTACAAAAATAAATTGAGACTCACAAAACACCACACTATCAACAGCATTCTCCTTAACACTTCCCTTCAAAACAAGAAAGGAATAGGATTACAGAAGCTAAGAAGGTGTGACGCAGGTGCAAAGCTAAATGGAAAGGAAACCTTAGCTCAGAACAGAGGTTGATTCCGCAGTCTCCTTTTTCAGACAGGACTTCTGTCAGCCTCTTATTAATCTTTGCATCTCAAAAACCCACCTCTTTTATAAGGGGGATTCAGGTGCGATAAGGTGGCACACACGTTCTGTAACACAAGCACTAACTTTATAAGGACGCTAATGTAAATGATATGCTTCACAGGAACCAGTACCTGGCTCTAGTGATTCCTATGCCTGATAAGGAAAATGAGATCAAAATCAGTTATAATTTGGTATGCCACACTATTTTCTCAAATAATATAATTTTCCTCCCAAATAACATGAAGGGCTACGAAAAATGCAGCAAGGGTCTCAGAGTAAAAGCTTCTCCATATGAGATATTCATTCCCATGTGCCAAAATTAGATACTGGATGAAAATCTTAAACAGCCTTCATTTTACATTAAAAGATTAGAGGGAAGTACAAACCTGTAGACTTCCCACGTGGGAAGCCATAACCATTTAAAACAGGGCGTGGTTTATTTCTAGCATTATGTAGCCATTCCTTAAAGATCTTCTCTGATCTTGCTTTCTTCTCCTGTAGCTCAGCTTCCCTTTCTTTTTCTTTTTCCTATAAATAAGAAAAATCTAAGATACTTATAGACAAAGCCCTGTACAATATACACAAAATGGTAAATGCAAATTCCCAGACTGATGAATATATTTCAAACCTGTTTTCAAATACAAATACATTTTCCTGACAACAGAAAAGTTCCATTTTTTTTTCTTTAAATCTTGGGGGGGGTAGGGGGGTGGGGGGTTGGAACATGACAACAAAAACAAACCTCCACATGAATCCAGTGCTCCTCCAAGAAAAGGCTCTCAGAAACCTTTTGGAAGACTATATGTAGAAGGTATTCTGAACATAATGGGCAGATGACCAGGGTCTACTGTGCTGCAGTTAGCCTGAAGAGGCTACTGCATCTGGGACAGCCATCCACTCTTCTCATTTACCCACACTCGTACGACCCTGTATCAGCCATGACTGGGTTGCCTCTAAGCCTGGAGCAGGCTTGGGGAACAATTCATCAGAAGAGTAAAAACAGTATGTTTAGGCATGGTACTTGGATTTAAACTAAGTTTAATTGATACTGTGAACATAGGTTATAAGAACCTATGCAATGAAGACATGACTAAAAGAATGCATGTGGTTTAAATCTGTCTGATGACTTTCATTTTCTTGAGTTTCAAGGTCCATGTGCTGTGCATTTTAGAGGCTCAGCAAAGACACAGCATCAGTTTGTTAAGCAGGAAATAAACACTACCAGTACAGAATACTTAAGTGTGTTTTAATTATATGGGAAATTTTGAAAGACTGCAAAATTAAGGTCATTAAGGCCTGAAAATTGATCTGATACAGTTTACGGTATTTTAAAGTGAATCCAAAGAAATTATTATGTGTACTTGTGAAATACTTACAAATGTGTTCTGCAATTTAAGAACAACTGCTGTAATCACAGGGGGAATATAGATGAATTGTTCTCATCGCAATCCTCCCCCACACTTAGCTACAACAGTAGTGTAGTACTCCTAGAATATTACATATTCTACTGAAAAATTATACTGTAATGTTAATTAAATTAAAATACAACCAATCAACTTCACAGATAAGACATCTGGTCACACATTTCATAATTTTCAGGCATAATCATTGCCAATATGTGATATTTCAGAGGAATTCTGGATGATTCCTGCAAGCATAGCCTTGTTGAACATTTGTTCTAGTGAACTAGAGGACCTCAAAGCCCGTACTTTAGGAAGCTTACAATAAGTAAGAGGTCTTCTGAAGCTCACTATAAAAATACATAGGTGATTAATGAATATGAAATAACATTAAAATTGGAACTCCTAGAATCAGATTGGTACAGACAGATATGAAGAAAAATGCTTTCAATTAGAAATATGTGCAAGAATAATAATAATAATAATAATAGTGGTGGTGCTGGGAAAAAAATGTGCATAATGTTGCCAATTTTCTGTCTGGGTCACCCTGCAACGGACTGAGTATTAAAGGTACACCGTGTGGTTTGAATTTCTCTTTCCCTTATCATATCACAATTGCCATGGGTTTGCAAAGACTATTAACAAAAATGCATCAATACGCATCTTGCTTTGCTGACCATACCTCAAAGTCTTCAATGCACTAACATTACAACCTTTGAAAGTTTTTTTTCATGTACAACACTGCCATTTGATAAACTCTAATCAATGTAATCAACCAATATATTTAATACAAGTTACAGATTAGGTAACCCCATCCAAATAAATGATTAGTTGATTAATACCTTCTCTTTCTTTCTCTTTTCTGCTTCTTCAGCTCTCTTCTTCTTTAACCATTCTTTATACTTTACTTCAGCCTTTTCTTGTAACTGCATTTTTTCTAGTTCCCTTGTGGCTTTTTCTGCCATTTCTTTGCTCAGCTTTCGTTCCCTTTCCCTTCTTTCCTACATGAAACAGATCAAAGAAACAGAATAGGAACTTTTCAGTATATTTCAATGGGCAATTCTTTTGAGGAATACAGTTAATTTTATTACATAATTACAAATAAAATTATCATAACCCTCAAAAAAAAAAAATCATATTGCAAGCTCTTTGAAGACAGAATCTATTCATCACTAAGTTCCAGATAAAATAGTTTTAAATATATAAACTTGTCACAAAACATGATAAAATTTTACTGTCAGGACTCTTTATGCTATTATATTTACTACTCTGTTTTATTTATTCAGGCATTTTTTAAAACACTTCAGACACCTCACAGTATTTCTGGGAAAGAAATATATATTGCAATTCTTGACAATGCTGCGTTAGTCTTTCTTTTCAGTGAATCCAGAGCAAACTACAGTTCCAAATGGAAGTCAGGCAAACTGCCTCCTTCTAAGAGTCACTGAGATACGCAGATTGTTCAGCACGCTTATGCATAAATTGATACGAAAATAAGAAGTTCACATGAGAATTCTGTTCATGTTTTGTGGTATTCTCTACTTTTTTTTTTATTCTTTAGTTTATTCGCACACGGACTTCTTCTATGAATCAATCCACACATTTCTGCGCTTCAAACAATGAAAGGGAAAACAAGAAAACACATTCTACGGTAGGCAAAAAGTGGTAACTGAGCCTGAAGCGAAATTGCTACCCGTATACTTTGGAAGATACAATACACAGAGGTGTCATTCACTTCTATATCTTTTCAGTGTGTGCGTATCTAACGGTACACAACGATGTTTTGGGGACCATTCTCTAAGCGAACAAGCACATATCGATGGCCTTTTCTTGACCTGGAGAGAGAGATATTTTCATTTGAAGACTAACAATAGCTCTCACTTCCCTTCCCTGTAACCTTTATGAAATGTCTGGGATTCTACTGATTCAGTACTACTTCTGCTTAGCTCTGAAGAACCTGCATACACACGTAGAGGCAAAAATCTTTACTAGACAAGCTGTGCACGTGACTTGGAGGAGAGGCAGAAGACTTGAGATCAAACAGTTTCCACTTTATAGAAAAGGACTGCTGAATAAAAATGTTGCTTTTCTTTTAAGAAATCTTTTTCTTGTATGCTCCCCTGAATACTCCTCTTGAACAAAGGAGATGTGTACTTTTAGCAGGAACTTATGCTGACTCAGAATTATTATAGTTGGCAGTATGGGTGTCAAATGCCTAGAACGATAACTGCAAAGTATAATAAATAAACGGAAAAGAGGAAAAACACATTTACAAGAAGAGTAGGAATATATTTCCTTTCCCATTTTACCTCTTATAAGCACAAAAAGGCAGAAAGCTAGAGCTCCACTCTGCTCCCCTCATGGGCCCCTCCCCACCATTTTTCCAGATCTATTGCACTTCTGGAAAATCCAATTATGCTAACGAAGCAGAACCCGTAATACTGGAGCGAGGGACCAGCTCAATTCTCTCACTCTGGTCTAAACAGGATATCTGCTGGTTCAATCCTTGTCCTCCATACCAAAACTTAACAGTAATCCAATAAAGTAGCACCATACAGAATAAAAACTTTAGCTTATATTGCCCTGCAAAACACTAACTTATCTCTGCCATTTATTGGATTAGACGACGAGGTGTAAAACCAGGGTCAATAAAGAGAAAATGCATTGCTTTCAGGTTAAAACATTTGCCAATTTTTTGTAAGACAGAACTGGATAATAAATGCTTTCATGTTTGAATCCTTATCCACACTACATGAAATTGTCTCAATAAAGAAACCATTCTAAGCACCATCTTAGCCTACTCTTGGCATTCGTTTTTGCTGAGCATGTCATAATGCTAAACTGCAGACTTCTTATCACAAGAAGCCAGTTTACAGAGTTGTCTGAGTCAGTGTGCCCCTCTCTGTGTTTGCCAACACTAGAAGCATTACTACAATTTTAACATCGGCAGCTAAATTATGCATTAACTGTGGGGGTTTTTTCCCCTTTTACAAGCTATGCCTTATTAACTGTATTTACCACAATCTCTGAGGTGGATGTTTCTTCACCTAAACCATGATGATACTTTCGGTACCACTGTTTCGCTATACTCTTGTCAAATATTGTTATCTGATGACAGAGAGTTATTGGTTTACACACTGCACACAATTTCACAAAAAATTGGCTATTAACCATATTTTCTCCTTGTTTGGGTGGTGGTTTGGTTTTTTTGTTTTTTTTTTAATTTCACTTCTAATACATTCTAGCAAACATCAGCTGAATCTGTTCTGCAGTGTAGGGAAAAGAGTCAGATATAAATACACTCCAATTTCAATGTATATTCTGGAATGTAAAACTCCATAGAACTACAAAATAATGAAAGTCTTATTAATATGGTTTTACAACACTGTAAGGCCTGTACATGTGATAAAGTTATTATTTACAACTAAGACCAATGAAAAAAAGAATTTCATTCCGGAAAAAAAAAAAGTTGAGATTCTGGAACGTTTTTGTACTACTGAAGAATGGAAACAAGATCTTTCTTAACATGAAACAAACCTTTCAATGCTTAAATATGTTAAAAAGGTAAAATAATCTATTTTTGGCAAATTATGCAGATCCTAAATATCACCTGCCTGAAAAACAAACAATCAATTGTCTAAGCTTTTCCTCCTCCTCCATCTAAAATTCATCTTAATCTCTTTTATTCAGAGCTGTTCCTCTGTCCCTTCATTACCAAATATTCTCCACATGCATCTCTCAACAGCTCCTGTTTTGAGACAATGATAGTTTGGGACACACAAAAAGCATTAATGTAGATGAGAGATATATGCCAAAACAGTGAGTGAAAGCTACTGGCAAAGGTAGCTTACAAAGTTTTCAAATATTTTGTTGTTTGCTGGTTTATGCCTGTTGTACATGAAAGTAAGATACAGAAGTCGGGATATTTCAAAGCTACAGTCTTTGGCTAAAGGTCTTATCATATAAAAAGCATGAAAATAAATATAGGAGAAAACTGAAGAAATGGGCCCCTTCCATACCTAGGGGCCTTGTTCAATAATGAACAACAATTATAAGCAGAAAATAGACTAAAAACCTTTCTAAACACTAATTAAAAGGCAGGGAAGCTTCTTAAATTATGTCTCTTTAATCACAATACTTCAGATGAGTTTAGCTACTATCTAGGCTGACCCAACGTTAAATTAGGTCCTATGTAAACAATGATATGCCATGCACACTACTATGAAAGCCACAACTATTGCTAAGTTTTACTTCCAGTGAGACATCCTTAAGACGGGGAGACTCCCCGCAGAATTGCAGACTTTGCAGCTGCCTAGAAATTATTCTGCAGACAAATCAGAAACGCTTCCTCTTTCTCTTGTGCACAGAACAGCTTTTCGTTCATAAAGTTAGTGCACATCACATTCCCAGCTGCTTTAATAACCTGTTTCATGTCAAGCTCCTGTCACCCTGGCCTTCCCAGCTTCCCCCATACTCATTACTTTCCCTTATGCAAGTCTATCAAAAATGCTAGGAATGTGCATATTAATGTACATGTCCTTCAATCCTCCCTTCACTCTCCTTCCACGTATACATGGGGGGAGGGAAATTATAGAATTTGTTTATACTTGGTGTTGTCAGATTGGGTTTTAGAAATTCTCTTTGATCTTCTGTTCAAAACGGACATGATCTATTCACTGAACCACTAGTAGATTTACATACACTTTAAAATATGATTACATGTATTATATAAACTAAGATATTGATTGTAAAACATCCAATTACTCATTGCAAGAAAGGCTTGTTCTCCCGCCACCCCACCCAAGCACGATATTAGGGAGAAAGGATCCAAGTCTGGCCTGTGGGTTCGCTGCTCTGGGCTGTGATCCTATCAAGCCTCGGAACCTAATGAAGCCTGGGCTAGGTCAGCACGTGGAAATCCCCCACCCAAACCAAAACCAGCCGTCCCACAAAGCAGTGATGCAGCGTGTGTCTCACTGAGTCAGTACCGACCCAATGTCTCATCAGCAGAACTACTAGCTTTTCAAGAAAAATCAGACCTATGTGTATGTGGAGAATTGTCAAAGGAATTTAAAATTTGAAGCAGCATCCCACATTCTTCCTGACAGAAGGTAGAAATATTACATAATTTTCCAGGCAGAAAACAGCCCAATTGCCATCAAAACAGACACACTATATCCAACTGGAATAAAATGAATAAAATACATATTTCTGTATTCTCATATCACGATTAAATGAGAGGCTGGAAAGGGTCAAGTACAGACCTGCTTTCTATCCTGCATTTTCTATGTAGAGTGTCATGGAATAGAAATATTTCCAGAAATATTTCCAATTTTCCAATAATGTTGTGGTTTATATTTTTAAGGTACTTCTCACAGCAATGCTTTCCTATTTTCTAGTCTGCAGAATGTGACAACATTTTTCATTTCATACATAACTGATGGTTCTATTTACAGCTGTTTGCTCTGACATCTTAGCTACCATAGTCTAACATCATTTTATGCTGACTGATGGCGAAATACAGGAAAAGTCCACGCTGCCAACATCAGAACATACATCCAAATTTCCTCATTTATCCTCATAATAATCCTGAATGTCCATCGCATACAGCAGCCTCAGAAATCTGGGTTATTCATCCAATTGTTATTATCTTTTCAATTTAGCCCTATTACACAGCTCAGTCACCAAGCCTAGCCCACAGAAATACTTTAATCTCTCCAGAACTGGCATGTGAAAAGAACAAGAGGCTAGAAAGGAGGTCAGCAAAACAACACTGAGCTGCAGTTGTCTACTGACAGGCAGGTTTACAACGATTTACTGCTCAAGTTCACACAAAGTCAATGCAGTCTAGTAACTGGAGAATTGTAAGATGGTTACGTACATGGATCTTTCTCCCAAACTGTGTTTCTTTAATATGGGTACTCAATATATGTGACAAGCAGAAAGTTTCAGTGTACTTGGTCCCTGAACACTCTCGGGGTCTTCAGATGAATGCAGACTCTACGAATGCTGCTGAAATACATGAGCACGCGTATTTAAATCATCTGCCACCCTGAATTCCTCCTCCACAAGTCTTATCTAAAACTTGTTCTAACACTAACCATAAGAAATTAGTTCATTCTACTTACAGAAATCTAAAGGTAAGTCTGGATACAATTAAGATTCAGGTACAATCTAAAATTATAACCATGACATTAGCCATGCACAACCTCACAGAAAAGTTTTGTGCAAAGACACATCAACACTGTGCTTAAAAAAAAAAAAAGCCTGTTTTGTAAAGTATTCCAGGTCTAGATGCTGAAAAACCCATAATATGCAGAAAAAAAACCCTTAAGACGTCAAGCCCAGAGTCACAAAAAAAAGTTTAGATATGTAAAGATAGACTTGGGCATGTAAACAGAAAATTTAAATTCTTAAATGCAGTTGGTTCTCAAGATTGGAAATTATTTATGCTAGATATTTAAGCTTCCCTCACGAATACATTTCTTGAAAGGGTTCAGTCTTGAAAAAGGTGAACATCTCAGCATCTCTTTCAAGTCCAAACCGTGAGCAAAAACCATAGCACATCAGGCTCTACATAAAATGTAGCAGCAACCACTGTTTTGATTCAGAACAATAGTTCAGCTGTTAGAACATTAACCTAGGACAGGGAAGATCCGGATTTCATTACCTCTCTGCCCGAGGGGATTCAAACTAACACGTCCCACTGTGGGGAGAAGACTCCATCTACCAGGCTGCAGGCTGGGATGACAGCATCCTCCACCCCTTCTGGTGAAGCGCTACCACTCCTCACAAAATAATTAACAATTCATTGGATGAAAGAAAGAGAGCATGAGTGAGCGTGACTTTTTAACTTGAAAGTCATGCTCAAGCTGCTGAACAATCTGTGCTCTGTAGCAACAACGGTGAAATAAAGTACGCATTAAAGAAAAAGTCTTTGGAGTGGGAATCTAAGTCTCTCTTCTGGGAGGAATCATGCAGCACACCAAGAAAGGGAGGTCTGCTCCAAGAACACTGTCATTCATTATTTTATAGTGTGTTGGTTCTAGGCTTTCATATTTCTTACTGCTTTTTCCTTCTTATAAAGACTATCAGCCAACAGCAAAGTAAATTGTAAGAACCAAATTTTCAATGAAAAAGCATCAAAACAGAATGTTCCCATCCTGTACCTGTTTTCCATTACCATTATATTTTTCAGTAAGTAATGGGGACTTACTGAAAGAAAAACTGAACAACAAAAAAAAGTTGAACAAAGTTCTATGATTAACACCTGCTTTGCTCATATTTACTCTAGAAAAAATAAAAAGTGATGCCTTATTCTCTATTCAACAATGCAGAAAGTATTAGAAATGCCACAGTCAAATTAAGATTGCCATTAGAATAACTAGTTTTTCTAATGTAAAACGTGTAACTTCACTACTTGTACTCTTACAACTTTGCTAGATATCACATTAATATAGCATAAAGTATTATATGCAAGTTAAAGACTGAAGACAAGGATGTTAACATGAGTTTCAAAATTACAGTTATTTTGGGATGCAAGCATTCCGCTCTTAAGATTTCAGTTATTGTTGCAAATACGATGTTGTATTACATATATGTACTGGGTTTTGGCTGGGATGGAGGTAATTTTCTTCATAGCAGCTCTTGTGGTGCTGTTCTGGATTTGTGACTAAAACTGTGTTGATAACACAACAGCGGTTTAGTTATTGCTGAGCAGTGCTCACACAGCTTCAAGGCCTTTTCTGCTTCTCACTCTGCCCCGACAGCAAGGAGCCTGGGGGTGCACAAGAAGTTGGGAGGAGACAGAGCTGGGACAGCTGACCCCAACTGACCTAAGGGATATTCCATACCATATGATGCGTTGCTCAGCAATAAAAGCTGGGGGAAAGGAGGAAGGGGAGGGATGTTAGGAGTTACGGCATTTGTCTTCCCAAGTAACCGTTATGGGAGACGGAGCCCTGCTTTCCTGGAGAAGGCTGCACGCCTGCCTGCCGACGGGAAGCAGTGAGTGAATTCCTTGTTTTGCTTTGCTTGCACACACAGCTTTTGCTTTACCTGTTAAACTGTCTTTATCTCAACCCACAAGTTTTTTCACTTTTACCCTTCTGATTCTCTCCCCCATCCCACAATGGGGGAGTGAGTAAGCAGCTGTGTGGGGCCTAGCTGCCTACCAGGGCTAACCCACAACAATATATAATATAAATATTTATATGTACATATATGCATATACATGAATTGAATACTCCAGATATGTCTAAGTTCATATTCTATTGGCATTCTAAGAATGAAGTAGCTTTGCAGAGTCAATACAGGTGGATTAAATATGATTGGAAGATACCATATTAAATAGAGCGTAGAGGGTGGAGTGCACTGCATCAGTGTTAATTTTTTGAAACATTTAATCAAAAAGCTGTTGTCATCAGGCCTGACCTTTAATCCTAATACTTTATTCAGCATTAATTCATAAGAGGTTCTGACTGTCATGACAATGTTCTAAAGAATTAAACGGTCACAGTAGTTTACAGACACTTCACAGTTCATGCATCCACAATGCATTTCTCAAAACCTTTGGTACTTTGATTTGAAGGCAATTAATCAGTAATTCAGCAATTACATGTACCTTACTTAAGCGTTCAATCCCATAGTTGTTGATAGGAATGAAAAAGACTCCACATCTCAGGATCAAAAGTTCATGTAAAACAAGAAAAGAAAAACAACTTGCTACTGTCAACAACAAGCTTCCTATTCTATGGCAAAACATTAGGAAGTCAGTCATATATACCTGGGGCTCTTCAGATACAGTCTTGTAAACCCAGCGCTCTTGACAGGTGGGCAAGTCATAAACCCAAATTATGCTTACAAACTATAAAGCCAGGGGCTAGGTCCCCGTTTACATGAAAATAAGACTATTTCACATGGGGCTACGTACAGGTCCATAGTCAAAACCATCTTCAGTTCTTTAGAGAAATACCAGTAAGAGGACACTGAAAAAAAGGAAAGAAAAGGAGTCCGGAAAGACAAAGGTTTTATAAACCAAACTCTAGCAGGGAGTTCTCCATACTGTACCTCATTCCTGGGAGATGAGGTTGTAAGGGTAAAGTTTTCTTCCTGGAAGAAGGCTACATATGTCTTGAATTGATTAACTCAAGGGCAAATGAGGGGAAAACAACCCCAAACTGGCTTCAGACAGCAGTTTACATATTTTCCGTAACAGAAGAGAAGCTTTTCACTAGCATCTCCAGAAAATTCCACTGAATAGAATACAGTAAGTTATCAGGCCGTAGAACCAGTGACTGGTCACTATGAAGAAACTTGAAATTAAACCGTATTGGACAAATTCTGAACAGTGGTGGTCTTCAAAGAAAACACTACAAAAGAAAGTATGAAGGAGTGATCAACTTTGAACATCTATGACCTCACCTATCACATGTTTTTTGCATATTTTATACACAGCCAGAGTTTTGTCACCACATACTAATCCATCAGAATTTAGATGAGAGAGAAAAATCCTTGGAAGGAACCAGAAATGCAATTCCCAAATATTTTGAAGATGAGCAGTACTTTTTATCTTCTTCCTTAAACTGTAATTTACCCAAGTCTGTAAACAGTCTATGTATCATCTACAGCCTGCTAAGCCAAACAGTCACAAAACTTCTATTTGTTAAGCAAGAACATATCTGACAAGACACAAGTCTCAAAGATGCCACTATGGAGAAGAGATTTTCAAAATGTATCACACATGTAGGTCCTCCAATCCAAATAATTCCAAGATACAGTTTGAGGGGGTGAGGTGAGGGTGTTGGTGTTTGTGTTTTTTAAAACTTACTCAGTGGTGGAGAACAATGACTGAAGTTAACTGATCTGTTCAGTATCTACACGGAGTCAGCATATAAACATGAAATGATAGAATTCGAAGATCTCTTTTTTTATGATAAATTCTAGCTAACCATTCTTTACCTCTTGGTTTTATTTTCAATAAAAAAACTTCATTCCACTAAGGATGGGTTCTTTCTTGCCCCCCCCCAAAAAAAGAAAAACACACAGTGCAAGAACAAACAGACACCGAGGAAATAAGCTTTCACAAACACTAATTCTAACCTGAAGAAATGAGATGGTAGTTAGTTTTCAACACCTATTCAAGATTTAGTTCTATGATGAGATGGGAATCGAGAACATCAATTCATTTCTTTTTAAACTTCACAGTTCAGCTACGAGTTGCCTACACAGAGCTCCTGACCAAACTGGAGTCTAAATACAGCAATTACCAATCAAGCAAACATTTTAACATTCCAGAAAGATTAAGACAGATTCTAATGGCTTTGCTGATCTATGTCCAGTTCTGCATACCACTCAAATCAAGGCTACTTTAGTAATGAAAACATGACACTGAACACCAACTTTGCTTGTTCAGCATTTATAATCATGCCCACCTCATTTTCATCAATAAATCTAACAGTAACTCAGAAATAAATGTTTTAGGTACATACGAAATCATATTGGCTTCAAGCAAATTTTCTTCTGGAATCAAAAGCAAGTTTGGGGATATTTTAGAGTTAAAATACTTTGACTGATATTCCTGTGACTTGTTAAAAAAACAGAGCTCTATTACATCTAAAACAAAACAAGTCAAACAGACAATTTACTGTTTGCCCACAAATGACTCGACCTTAGGAGAGAAAGAAAGTAAGACTATTTTTGTCCAGCAGAGATCTGGTATCTTACTGAGAATTGTAAAGGCATTAGTAGAACCAGGATAGCGCCTGACAGTTGATGTTATTTAGCTTTTAATTCCTAGTGAGATGCAAAATTTTGCCATATTTGCATAAATATTTCACAGCTTAGAATGTTCTTTGACAGCTCTTATTTCAAAATATTACTTCTAGTTCATTTACAAGCTTTAAAATCACAAAAGCTATTTACATAGAATAATATTAAATGGTTATGATGCCTTTATTTTCAAAAATAGTTTATGTAAAATGATTGGAAGCATAAAAAAAGCTTCACAGTATATAGTTTTAAATATATATTAAACAATAAAAAAATGAAACTGCCAGTGAACAAAACCAGTGCTCAAGCTCTGCTTCCTCACCTGACCCTAAAGGACTATATTTAACAGTAAGAGCATCACAACTGACATTGCCATGCAATGAAATGCAAGAAAACTGGCTTGGCATACAGAAAACCAGCAGCATTCTTTTATGCACATACAAACATTCCTCTTCTGACATAAATGTCTCTCACATTCACGGTATGAAGATTCTTCCAGCAGTGTCTCCTGGTGCTGGATGCTCAAGATGAAGGAAAAAGCTTCATGTACGCTCAACCATGGCTTACTTCCCTCACCAGCACAGTATTCAGCAATGGGAAAGGCTACAGACTGGTGGAGATCAGAGAGGTAACATCCCTGAAAACACTGCCTCCTGTTACGTAAAGCATTTTCTGCAGTCTACGTACAGGGGTTCAGAATCAGGAACTGGATATGAAAAAGGTGAGTGCTTAATGCATATTTCAGTGAAGAATACTGCAAGTTTTGCCTCAAGGAGCACCTTTTGATGGTTCTAGGAGGAAATGAAGCACGTTTTCCCAAATATGAGATGCATACACATTCCCCAAGAAAATAATAGCAACTGTCAGTGTCATGAATCTAACCTTAAACTTCATGGGAAATCTTCACACAATTTTAACCACCTTCTTAGTCACTGAGTTGACATATTTATCATTCAGTCTGTGTACAGATCCACAGATAATCTTGTGAAAACTTGAAGTGGTAAGGTCTGTGCAGCACAAATGTTAATATCCTAAAGACAGCTAAGCTTTTAAGTTCAGTTTGTTCTTGATTTGAGTGTGGTTTACAGAAAAGACTAGCCAATGAATCATCTGATTTAAATGAAAATCAGATTACTTTTGGTAAAAGCTTGGGACATGGCCTAAGGATGACCTTATCCTTCCAAAATATAATATGATAAAGTCCAGACACAAATATGTTTTTTCCCCTGTCCTCTGGGCTGATGTGATTACCATAAAAAAGACCTCCTATTCCTATTCACAATAGAAAAGAAGAAGTTAATCAGTAAATCCACAAAGACAAAGGTCTTTGGAGGACCCAAATAATTAGAATTTTACAGAAGTTGAAGGTGGGGGGACGGGGCGCGGAGAACAAGAACTTTCACTGTTTTGAACTGTGAACTATTTTAACAGGCAGCCCAAACCCTTTCAAGCCAATGAATAGTTACAGACACCTATAATTTAATTTGCATTTTAGAAGAAGAAAATGACATTGTTTGTGCTGAATAATAAATCATCTACTTTTTGCTGTGTACTTTAATAATGGAGGACCCTTTCTACATCATAATAAATGCTTAGAGCAGCATTGGTTTGGGGGCAGGTTTGAGTCTCAGCATTGAGACTAAGAGTAATTAGGTTAGATCCAAACACCGGTTATTCTAGTGCTTCTAGACTGAATCTGAAGAAGGAGTTCTGAAATGGTGAAGACAAATGTATGAGGTCTGGATATCTAGCCCAGCTAGTGCCATTGTGATATTTTTAATCCATTTTCATCCAATTTTATTCAGAATCAGAAGTACAGAAAGGTAAGCAACTGGTATTGCTACAGACCGTAAGACAATAAATGCATATGCCCACAGACTACCAGGGGCTGACAAGCCCAAGCCTCCCAAACGTTCCCATTTTTGCCACCCAGTACACATGCTTGCTTTGTGCAACACAGAGCTGTACAGTGCCCCATTGAGGTCAGGATTCTGTTTGCTTCTGACCCTGGACTTAGGCATCCCTCTCAAGAGAACTTAAAAAAATTTTTGATCTCACACAGAAATGATTTTTTGGATGAAGGAATTCCCAGTTGCTAACTGTGGTCTACTGAGAATTTCCTGAATCTGGCCTCACACCTCAATTATCCCTCTAAACTCTACCATACTATTTGCCTGTCCACAATGGTACTTAACTAAATCCTTCTTCTGGCTCTACTTGGTGTACAAGACATTGCAGACAGTTAAGACGTACACTTTACCCAAAAATGCTTGGGCATTGAACCTAGGAAGTCAGAAAGAGTCGGGTATACTGAAGACCAGAACCCCAGCTATAATTAGCAGAAGGCTACTGCACAAGATGTAGGCCAATTGTCAGTTATCTGACTACTCAGAAAACAAATCTCTCTATACCTTATCGAAAAAAAAGAAATCAGTCTCAGAAAAACGTTTAACTGTGTTGGTGTGGTCTTACAATTTTCAATTAAAACAGCCATTCATTCAGCAAACTAAAAACGTGGTTGTCCAAACAGTCTAAGTAAATTTTACATGAGTTTACTTAAGCATGGTATGTGCTAGAATATTTGCAGCCAAAGCAATGTTTACCTCTTCTCTTTTTTTTTGTACCCATTCTTTGTGCTTCTCTTCAGCTATCCTTTTCCTCTTTTCACATTCTTGCTTTTGCTTCATCTTCTCAAGCTGTATATTCATTTCCTAATTAAAGAAAAAGCATGCATCTTAAATCTGTGGTGACCATCTACACCAATACACAATACTGGAAATAGTGCTGCAGTTATAACAACGTACATGTTAGATTTTGAAATTTTTCCTTCATTAAAATTTTGGAAAAGATGGATGACAGTCAACAGAGAAATATTATGAAATACAATCTATAGAAATGTAAATTTTTTAGAATATGAACTGGAAATACTTATTTTAATTAGGCTTTGGAAACAATTCAACATGAGAAATCACTCCTCAGCTTATATAAATGCCCTTTCAGTCAGTGGAATCTTAATTTGCAGCAGTACTTTTCTACAATACTTAAAATTTACAGGGTGTACTGCTCTGCATTCAGGAAGACATCAAAAGCTAAGTGAAATATTACTCACTTGTGATTTTTAGTACCAGAACTACAGGAACCCTTAGGGCTTAACCCAAAGCTTATTACAGACAAAATCATTGCAGATTTTAGCAAACTTTTAAACAGGAGCTTTATTTTGAAAATGAGAGAAGAAATTCCAAAGTATCTTTATAGGACATACAGTATATGTGCAATCACTTACATCTCTCCAAGGAAACGAATCAATAAAGAAAAAACATGACTACGATGACAATTTGAGATGTCTAGCTCCTCTAACAGGAGCATTAGCACAGAGCGCTATTTTTCAATGAAAATTCATACCTTCCAACATAGATAGATGGAATTATTTCTGGGAAACTGATTTTATGGCCCCTACACTGCAGTCAGTTTCAGAGAGAACCCCCTTTTCTTATGACACCGAGTATGAATTTAGTAAGACATCAAGAAAAAATAGGAGCCTACAGCGAGCTCAAAGAAAACACTCACAATACAGACATAGTTTGAAAATATAGTTGTTGCTGTATAAAGGCAAAGTTAGAGCAACTAACAACTCCTTTGAGTTCCGAGACATTTGTACTGGATCCTGGCTTCTGTAAAAGGTGATGGCACTGGAAGTACCTTAGAAGACCCCATCCACTATCCACTCCAAACATTTATCCACATTTCCGATATTCAGGGCAGACTCGGTGCTGCTGTCAGCAAAAGATGTGGGACTTCACAGTTGTTTCTTAGGATATCAGTTTTGAATACTTTTTATATGTAAATGTAGTAATACATTTTTATATCACAATCACATACTTTGTTCTCTTCTGGCATCTTACAATAAGGTTGATTGTATTTTTTCCCTTGATATAAGCTATTTGAGTTGCCTGCATTGCAGTTTAACATCTAATGTTTTCAAAATCTTACAAATTAAAAATAAACATTTACCTATTCCAACAATTTCCACACAGCTTGAAGTAATGTTTGTCCTATGACTACTCTTAATATATATTTAAGAGAAACATCTAGACTACTTTTAGTACTGTATAAATGCTATTGTGTGATATACAAGAATAAATTACTTTGGTTCCTCATCAAGACCACATGAGAAGTCCATACACAAATCACATTTTCTACATGACACCAGAAATTACTTTGGCTCATGTTTTGTACTTAAAAATCAAAATAGGGAGAGGCAATTACCAAACTGGAATCTAAAGGGGAAGTCATGAAATGCATGGTGAATATTAATGGATCAGAACATAGTCCTCAAGTTTAATAAATTATTTTGGTGTTATGCTGACCTCTAAAAGACTGTTCCAGAACCTTCCAGCAGTGGGTGTACTATAAACAGCATGAGGCAGCCCACATAAAACAGCTGTATGTTATATTCACTTTACAGATAAAATGAATCACAGAAAGGTTAGGACATTGCTCAAGGTCAAATAGTAAATCAGTAACTAAAGTGAGAAATGATCTAACTTTGATGTGATTTTTCTAACCACTACCCAATACTTCCAATTTGATTTTAAACAACAGTATCATTTAATCAACAGCAACTACAAACATATTAATCAAGAAAAGATATAGCACTCTCACTTAATTCTGCCCCAGCCCCAGAATTCAAGAACCGTTCATTTGCAAGGGGGCAAAAGATGGAAGGAGGGAAAAAAATGCTGGGACAGAGAAACCTATCCTGGGAAAGGACACCAAACAGTTGTATAATTACACACCAAGTGGGTAACAACACTGTGCCTCATATCTAAACAAGTAGCTTGGCATACTTACACCCAGCACACGCCCTGTCGTGTTTTACTACCTACATGCAGGCGTATGCACCCATGATGAAAATCAAGGTACCAATTATATGAATATGTTTTAATCCTTTAAACTCGAACCATTACCTGACAGCTGGATAAGCAAAATATTATACAGCACCACTTCAATGAAGCATAACATTTAGCAAAAGAGAATGCACGTAGCATGAATCACGTCAGCATTGTCAAACACAAACACTATGGAGGCCCAAGACACTAAAAAATAATGGAAAAACTACTGGTGTTTCCGCAACCAGAAGACAAAGTAAATCCTGTATTTTGGCGCTTGCTGTCTTTTATTAGACTTAACATTAAGCTAATCGGATGTATTCACCTCTGCAGCTCTAGCTTGTAAGCGGGCACGTAGTTCCTTCTCTTTGCCAATGAACCATTCTTCCCATGGTGAAAGATTATCTTTCAAAGGTGACTCTTTTTTTCCCCCTGCTATTTCAGAGCCTTCAGCCTTCCTGAATTAAAAATGAGAAATGTAAAAGAATATTACCTGTAATATATTAGATTGAAGAGTTAAGCAGCGTTACTGCCTTGAAAAATGACATTTCTTTTATGGTATATTGTGACAACAATGACATCATTTTTCTACTTGCTTAGTAATCTCCAGAATTGATAAATGGCATTTATAGTGTACCTCAGACCATCCCCCTTACGTTCTACTAATTAAATTCTAGCTTGTTAGCGATTTTTTTTTTTCCCCCTGTTCCAAACTGTGGAACAGATTCAAGTGTCACCTTTTATAAACTAAACAAAAACTAACACCAGAAACACCAAAGTGTCCCCTTCCTTCGCACACATGGAAACCAAGGGAAATCAGAGATTTAACATTAACATCCTGCCCTTGGTCACAGAGAGGCTCCATATATCAAGTGGCCTTTAGCACAAGCAAAGGATAATCAAGAATATTTTTTCTTCTTTCAAGTCCTATAGAACTGGATTCATGATACCAAACAACCTCAGCATTAAGAATCCATTCACTCTAAGAGGTAAAGTTTTCCACCCTAAAAAGCTTTCATAGGAAACAATCTTAAGAACTATGGCTTGCATACAATACTTGATATTATACAAGGTTCTATTAGACTTTTAATAGGATACCTTGCATAACTCACTCATAACTTCTTTACTCATGAATAATGCAGCAATCCTAGCCCCAGGCCAGAAATATCTTTTATAATATTCTATACATGTACTACCTCATAAGCAAGACAGTGTATTAGGCTCTAAGTCAATGAAAATTGAAAACATGCCAATAGATTTATTTATAAGATTTCTTCTATATATTATACGGAATTTTTTCTTAACAAAACAGTGAAACTAGACTTAACATCAGTATTTTATATCGTTGTATGGGCTCTAGAATACCTACCTACATACTTCACTACAGTGAGTAATTCTGTTTACTGAATTCAAGCTACAGAAGAGGCACCCAAACAAGCATATTATGTTAATGTCCCTGAAATAAATCTTTTAAGCATAAGATATCTGGTTTTTATCAATATAAAAGTACTACATGTTCACAGGGAACAGCAATACTCTGTTACAAAACATTTTATGTTCCAGTAATCTTTAGAATATATTTCTGTAATACAAAGCACTTGGGGACAATGTCCGTGCTAAGGAGTTTTGTCCTACTCTTCTCCATCGCTGTTACCTACATGTGTGCGTGCTAACACCACCGTTCGCTGGTCAAGCCGTGACATGCCCAGGGGAACTGATTCACACTGAAACTAACCTGGAAAAGGGGTGTTTTCCCCACACAGAATCAGCCCCCAACCCTCTTTATACTGTGCTGCCACAGAGATGTGGTAGCACACAGGAACTGACAGGACACCCTGACACACGGACAACGCGTGGAGAGAAGCAGCACAGGCCAAGCACTCCCAAGCCCAGCGTTGTGCAACACGTTCTGCTGCACCCTAGGGCTTTTATGCTACAGCGTTAAAGACCAAAACCTTACAGAGACGGGTTATAAACAGGTACGTATAATAAGGGATGCAACTTAAGAACGCATAACAACACATTTTGTTAGAAAATAACTCTCTAAAAGTTTATTAAAGATAAGGATAAAAGTATTATGTATTCAAATTCAGGAAACCAACGCAACTTTGTCCAGACTTGACGTTTTGGGCAGGGATACTTCCTCAATACATTCTTTTGCTATGCACGATTTGCATTATGGCACCTCGTACTAGAATAATGCTGACATATTAGATCAACCTGAGAAAAAGTACTAGTAGAAGGAATGAATTAAGAAAAAAATTTACTATGTGTTTTCTTGTATGAGTATTTATAAGTGCAAGCTGTTAACTTTTCAAAAAAAAATAATTCACAGTAATAAATTAAAAACTTACTGTATGCAATTAAGAAATAACAGAAAATGAAGTTTACAACAGAGGAAAACACAAGCTCAATACGAAGAACTGTTAGGAGAAACATTTCTCCTCTTCTGCAGTACTGTGTCTAAAGCTCTCAGATTGCACCGGAGCATGGACTGGAACCCAATCCCTCTCAGTGTGCTTCCCAGCCACCGGTCGCGCTCTCCCTGGCATACTGATTATATATTTTGAGTCACACAGGCCTTGTATTTCATGGGACCATTTTCTGAAATGCTAGCACGTTCACAGCTATGACCTTGCTCAGAATAATTAAAATAACAGACTTCTCAAAGTACCACATTCTCAAGTGCACATTTGTATTTAAATAAGTATCTTAAACTGAATTAGATACATTTGGCATTAGAACTGAAGTCTGATTAATAGAAAACACTGTGATTATCATTTACCATATGTTCACTTAGGTCACGCCATCAAACATAACACCAATCCATAATGAAAGTATGAAAATGCCTAACACCATTTCACAAGGCCTTGTTTTCAGCTTTTCTCTTCTGCAAATATTGTATTTCCCACGTTAAATGTCTGCCTCCGGCTAATTTTTGTGTAGTTTTAAGAGGACAACAACAACAAAAAGACTCTTTGAGAGAGTGTGTGCATATGCGGGGGGTGTAGTGGCTGTGTAAGAAGTGTTTTTTATTATTATACCTTTGAGATCTTGGCAGCTATACACGGAAGCTGCTATATGAACATTTGGTAGACACTTATTACAACACAGCAGCAGTATTATTCAGATGTAGCGTCTGCATGGGTGAAGTATATATTGTGCCCGCAGAGTTTAATGAGATTGTTCCAACTCAGGCCCTAACAGAGGTCGACTTCAGTCGCATCTTACTGCTGCCAGGGAATACTGCAGCAACAGGCCCAAAAATGGAGAGCCGTTTCAAGTAGCATCTCAAGCTGCAAAGACATGTAGTAGTTTGAACCGAGCGCTAGAGAACTTCAAGGTACGTGAACAAAATTGCTTATTGGGAAGGAGTAAAAGGAGAGGTTACAGAAAATCTGAAACAGGAAGGACCATAAACAGGCTCACATCCTTTTCACTCTGGAGCTTCTATTTCTTACTACATTTGAATACTTTCCCTGGACTTTTAGCATCTCTTTCAAGAAATGCTTGTAAGAAAAGTTCGGTGGGGCCCGTATTCCTTCCCTCCGTCTGGGAGGTGGGCACTGCTCTCCACGGGATTTTGTGAACCAGTAGAACCCTGCACTGCCGTGAAGCTCAGCTGCCCTTCCCTTACCCCACTGGCACTTTTGGCTCAGTTCAGTCTTGCTAGTTACATCCACCATTAGGTACTGCACAGATATGCAAAGTTTCCATTACAAAGGTCGTATTCCAGAATGAGACAGGCACTCCCTGCTCTTCCCCCTTCTATTTTTAAAGGCAAGAATAAGGATTATTTATTCTCCTGTCAAGCAGAGGCGATCCCGAGGGAAAAAAAGACATATTAAGTTTGCATATAATTAAAAGGGAATGAAATTAAGCCACAGGAACAAGAACAACGCATACACACCAAACTGACTCTGGATATAGCTATATACGCTAGGCAAAATAGCCCTTTAATCTCTAAGAACATTTAAAAGGATGATAGGTATGGCTGTATCTTTTTAACTTACAAAGACCCCGAGGGTCAGGTCAACAGCTTACAGATAATTTACAAACCCATGAAAATACTCAGCTGCCCATAGAAAAGACTGCCATACCCTGCAACTTCCCAAGGTATCATAAAAAGGGAGCAAGGTGCCCAAAGCGCCTATCTATGCAAACACATCTGTATATATGTGAAACAGCTTTCCATCCCCAAGAGAGGCCTCAAGCGGAGGGCGGTGAGTAGGGGAGTCCGGCTCCTCACGCAAGGGGCGGCCCCGAGCTCCGTGCTCGAACCTGGGCCCAGACGCAGGGGTTACCTATCGCCTCGCCGGCTCCGGGAGGCCGCCGCCCGCTCCTCCTCCTCGCCGCTCGGGGAGCTGGGGCGGGATGCGGGGGAGAGCGGGGAGCAGCCGGAGGGACTGAGGGGCTCCTCGCCCTCGGAGCTGGTGGAGGACGGCGGGCTGGGGCGGACGGCCCTCCTCCTCCTCCTGCCGCAGGTCCGGGCGCCGCTGCTCATGCCGGCGGGTGGGACCGGAGAGAGAGGGCGGCGGTTAACGGCGGTTAACGGCCACCTCCCGCCCGCCCGTCACCACAGAGCGGCGGCCTCCGGCAGGCGCAGACGGCACGGCACGACGCGCGCTCCCGGCGGCCCCCGCGGCTTCCCCCCCGCTGCCATGGCAACCGGGACGCCGCGCCGCGCCGCCAACCGCCTCTCCCGCCCGCAGCGCGCGCCCCGCCTCCCGCCGCGCCTGCGCACGCCGCGCCTCGGCCGCCGCCGGGCTGAGGGAGGAGCGGGCGGCCGCCGGCCCCGGGGCCTGCCTCACCGGCCGGCCGCCGCTCCCCCGCCGTGTCTGCAGCCGCCTTCCTCTGCGGGGAGGGCTGAGGCAGCGCCTGGGAAGAGACGCCGGGAAAATGCGGGGCCAGAATCGGCGGCCACTGGGTTTGCGTTGACCAGTGAAGCCCGCCCAGGACGAGGGCGGAACCCCGGCCCAGCGGGAGCAGCAGGCCCTGCAGCCGCCCGGCCCTGGCCATCTCCACGGTGATCGCTAAGGCTCGCGTATGCTAATTTATATGAACTCTTTACACCTGTTCTTTCTTAATTGATAACATTTTTGCACATTTACCAGTTCAATAAACAGGAATCGGCAACCTCAGCCACAGAAGATGATTCTGTCAGAGGAAGGTAGCTTAGCATTTTCTAACGGCCAAGTTAAAGTTTGTAAACTATCCTTGTATTAAATGGCAGCGTCCCATTTCAGTCCCCACAATTAGAACCTTGTTTCTGATTTAAAGTTTTAAAGACTTTTGGCTTTCATACACATCTACTAGGCTAATGGTGTCCCTCCCCTCCCCTCTTACCAGTTAATTCTCCACTGAGTCTATAACTATTTGTTATAAATAAAACAGACTTTATTTTTTTAATACACTCCTGTCCTTTCCTGTTCGCTACTAGATACTTTGTCAATACTCCATGGTGGTTCCAAATCCCAGGAGCACAGTCCCTCTTCACTGTAGCTGTTGGGCCACATCGACCACCTCTTAGCCAAATCCTTAAGCGGGATCAGCAACAATCATTTGTATCACCAAAGTTTTTAATTGCCTTCAAATCTCACCTACCAAGGAGATAACCACTGACTGGCAGCAGGTTGCCTTTTATAAGTTCATTGAGTCATTTTGCTGTGGCTGACTAAGCAGAAGCATTACTGATATTAACATGAGAGACAGAAGTTTGAAACTGATTGCAAATTTGGTTGCTATATTGATATATATTGATATATTGTTCTGGCCAAACATCTCCGGGTAGGTGAGTTTAACAAGAAATATGTATTTTAGTGGGACGGGCAAGTTGAATAAACAAGCAACAGTATTAAAAATGCTTCGTCTAAAATGGGAAAGTCATTTGTGACATTTGTGGCATTTGACTTGCCATAAAAATTGAATTTCACTGGCTCAATGATATAAAAAGACCAGACCTGTGCAACCATTACACATGCCTAGACACCACCAAAAATGAGCGCCATGAGGTAGGAGGCATTTCAACACCAACATTAGCTCAGTCCTAAAGGACGCCCAAGTGATGGTCCTTGGGAATTTTGAGATGGGCTGTTTGGCGCTTGGGCTGCAGATTCACAGGCACCCGAGTCCATCATTTCTCTACCGAAAGTGCTGCATCTCTCCCAGGAGCACACACTTCTCCCTCCCTCTCGCTCACTGGACCCTTCACGGAGCCACATTACCTTACTAACGTAGTAGAAAACGATCCAACTCTTTGGCCGAGTAACTCGTGGTCTGAGCAAGCTGAAGCTCAGGGAGACGTCTGACAAGTGTTGAGGCCAAAACAAGGCAAGCGCCAGGAGTGCACGGCCACAAAGCAGAGGAAGAGAGAGGCAGAGGTGGGCTCCGAGGGATTTCCGCGTTTCAGTGGTGGAGCTTCTTAATTTGGCTTACCATCACATGGGAACTGCAGTTTTGACAGCTTGGAGAAACATTATGGTTCCTGTAAGGAGAAACAAATGTTATCCTATAGCTGATAATATGTGCTGATAACCAGCTGATCATCTGGAACGGTTTTCCAGCAAGCTAAAAAATACAAAAGGCCTGAATGCATCTCTGATCTAAGCACTCCTGTAATACTGACTACATTGCTATGCAACAAACTGATACTCATAATGCTAAAGTAACTCTAGCCACTTGTGGTAGGTTGTTGAGCTGATTATCATCAAATAAAGATTCAAGTATTACTAGCTACAGTCTCTAACAGGCAACAAATTACACCTGTTAAAATAATTTAAGCTGATGATTCAAGTATTGGAGACAACAGAGAGTCACTAGAATCTAAATTTCATGCCTCCCCTGACCTTAAGGCCCATTTCATGGAGACCAGTGATGAGTGGCGCTCCTCAGGGTTCGGTATTGGGACCGGCACTGTTTAACATCTTTCTCAGCGACACGGACAGTGGGATGGAGTGCACCCTCAGCAAGTTTGCTGATGACATCAAGCTGTCGACACGCTGGAGGGAAGGGATGCCATCCAGAGGGACCTTGACAGGCTTGAAAGGTGGGCCCGTGCAAACCGCATGAAGTTCAACAAGGCCAAGCGCAAGGTCCTGCCCGTGGGTTGGGGCAATCCCAAGCACAAATACAGGCTGGGCGGAGAACGGATGGAGAGCAGCTCTGCCGAGGAGGACTTGGGGGTACTGGTGGATGAAAAGCTGGACATGAGCCAGCAATGTGCGCTTGCAGCCCAGAAGGCCAACCGTATCCTGGGCTGCATTAAAAGGAGCGTGACCAGCGGTTGAGGGAGGTGATTCTCCCCCTCTGCTCTCACGAGACCCCACCTGGAGCACTGCGTCCAGCTGTGGGGTCCCCAACTCAAGAAGGACATGGACCTGAGGGAGCAAGTCCAGAGGAGGGCCACAAAGATAATCCGGGGGCTGGAGCACCCCTCCTATGAAGACAGGACAAGGGGTAACAGCTTTAAACTGAAAGGGTAGCTTTAGATTAGATATAAGGAAGAAATTCTTCACTCTGCAGGTGGTGAGGCCCTGGCACAGGTTGCCCAGAGAAGCTGTGGCTGCCCCATCCCGGGAAGTGTTCGAGGCCAGGCTGGATGGGGCTTGGAGCAACCTGGTCTCGTGGAAGGTGTCCCTGCCCATGGCAGGGGGGTTGGAACTAGATGAGCTTTAAGGTCCCTTCCAACCCAAACTATTCTATGATTCTATGATTCATAGTGAAGACCGGCAACACTCTCAAATGAATAGAAAAAAGAAAAAAAAAAAATTCCTGTCTCACAGAATTGAGGAATTCTGGAGCTCATTGCAGTGGGCATCTCTCACTTCTGATGAAGCCCCAGAGCTGCTCATCCAGGATGGCCAGAAACTATGAAACGGATGTCTCAAGGCAAGGCAGGAGCCAGCTGCTCTCTGGCCAAAGACACAAACATCTGAGTCTTTCTCTTCCCTCCCTATATTATTATACAGAATAAGATAATTCCTTGGGGATTCAAGAACAGGAATTGGGCAAATAGTTTCTATTAACAAACCTTAGTCTTGTGACAAGGTACCATAGTTTATGCATTGAGACTGCCTATAGAGAGGGTGGCAAAAGCCAGTTCACCTTTCGGGGAATTAAAGCATCATTAGTGGAGTGGCAGAAACATCCAACTTTGAAAAGAAGTGAAAGCATAAAATAATATCATCGTTATCCCTCTTTCTTACTGTTGTGCCCAACTTGTCAAGCCAGCTCCACAGTCCTTGCGCCCTAGTTAGTACAGGCAAGGTAAGAGCCCAATGTCATTTTGTAAAACACTAAGGATTTCAACAAGAATCCCGCAGGTTCAGGTACACAACTCCTATAGCCATGGAAGGACTGACAAGCAGACAAACGGCACGTTACAAGGACGTGCTTCACAGCAAAACCTTAATTCTGTGACCTTAGTGCCGTAATAAGAAAGATTGCCTCTATAAAGCATCTGCTGTGGCAGGAATTAAGTGCCTACACTGCTAAAGCCTACGGGCAAAATCAGACTGACACGACGAAGCACAAAAGTTGCCGCAAACAACCGAGCGTAGTGAATAAATCTATATACACACCCACCCCCCTCTGGTTGTTACCATTGTGAAAAATCAGCCTAATTTCTCACCAAAGAAAGGGCAAAAACTACATTCAGTCCTTCAGTGCTAACTGAACCAACACCATCATAGACTATGGAATACATACTTTAAGCTACGTAGCAACAGGGAGTTAAATTCAGAGTAAACAGAGCGATATATCCACAGAGCAATATATCCACAGACCTATACTTTGTCTGTTGTCATGCCAATCAGCGTCTCTGAACATCCAAACGCTCCTGACAAATTGCTCACAAGTAATCCCTAACTGCCATCTGAAATATTTGATAAACTATTTTACACAGAAAATGATGTCAAGAAAGCAATTTTACAGGTAACAAACATAGAAATGAATTCAATTCTAGGCATAAATCAGCTGCCCTGAACCACTAACTACCCTGATTTGACAACTCTGTAAAACATTTGAATTTACCAACTCTTCTTTATGAAATAGTTGGATATTAGACATTCAACTGCAATCTGATCAGCTCAGTCTCCAAAAACGTAAGAGCCATCAGAAGGAAACCTCACAGTTCGACTTGATTAATACTAGCCAGATTTAATAAAAAGAATCAGATAAGATTGCTTTCAAACGTAATGTCTAGTTCCACACTTGCATTCAGGAACACAGAAAAAGCGTAAAAATAATCCTACTAAAAAAAAACCCCTTACTAAATTTAGGCACAAACTAAGGCTTAGCCAACAGGCCCTAAGCTCGTTGTCTAAGCATACATTTATGAAGAAAAGGATGTGTAGCTTAATTTTACTCACAACCTGAAAATACAAAATTTGAACCAAATGTAGTCGAATTTAAGAAGTCTTCCCAAGTCTTCACATTTTCCAGCGTGGGGAAGAATGGTGCGACGGGCACAGGAGCGAGGAAGCAAGCTACCTGGCTCCACACTCGGTGCCAGAGCTGAACGAGCACTGCCTCTGCCCGTCTTCTGGCTGCTTTTGTGCCTGCACCTGTAATTCCGCTTGCCTAGAGGCTGCGAAATCCGAGGTGTCTGGGATCGCTTCAGTTTTCCTTCCCAGTACGGTGCATTCTCGTCTTTGCAATACGCTGTACCCGCTGCTAGTCCCAGTCCGGAGTCTGCCGCTTGCAGGTGCGGAGCCACCGCTTTCAAGGAGCGCGGCCCTGAGAAGGTGAGAATTTCTCTCTTGGTTAGAGCAATGCGCAAGAACGCCATGAGACACGTTTATATTCACACCCCGTCTTTTTGAATCAACAGCAGGATCTCCTCAACTCAGTTGTTTTATGGCAGTTGGAGATCGCAGCCCTGCTGCTTTTGAACAACCGTCGCCGGTTGAGCTAGTTTACGCTTCTGCACAAAGTCTTCATCGCTTTTAAAACATCAGTTATTAACAGATTTATTTGCTCATTTTTGGGCTGAAGTTTTCAAAATACACTTGCACGTTACACTTTTGTTACTGGAAACGAGTAAGACACTTCACATTTTGTTACCCTCAAATCTAAATAATTTCCCTATAGTAAATGCTGCACTGACCGTTAACTAATATTTCTTAGGTAAAACCTAAATGATATTTTATAGTAGTGTAGTGCCGTGAATGCAACGTATGAAATGTATCCACTCACCCTCCACATTCTTACAGTATACAACAGAAAACAGTAATTTGTGATGTATTATCCCATTTCAGATTTCATTCATTTCCTTATTTACTGAATCATCTTCAACTGAACTGTCGTGCTAAGAGTAAATTGGTCAGATTCTACTGCACAATATGGGAAAAGGTAATATTAAAAAAAAATCTTGCTAAAAACATTATGCTAGCAGTAAAAGATCAAAAGCATCTATGTAAATAAAATTATTAAATTGAGAGTACGTATGAAACAAAGTCTGCATTGTGCTTTTAATTAAAAATATTACCCTGTAAATTAAAACTGAAGGCTTAAAAATAGTAATTAAGGTCAAAAGAATTATTGGAGAAAAGTATCTTTGTACAGCTTTAAAATTTCTGAGTAAATTTATGATTAAACACGGGAAATGCTCCTGGAAAGAAATGAAAAAGGGCAAAAGGGATCTAGACCAAAAATGTTGCTAAGTAGAGGCATTATTTTTGTAAGAGAATAAAAAGGTTTCATTTCAAATGAAGAGATCTCACCAGCGGACAGCCCCAGAGCAGGCTCGTAGCTGTCCATAAGAAATTACCCTGGATGGGGGGAAAGGTGGGGAATACCTTAGCAACGACTTTGGCAATTTTGACTCTGTCCCCCTGCAGAAAGCTGCTTCCTCACAACAGCAGCAGGAGACAAGGAAGGAAAACAAATTAAAAAAATGCTCTCCTTGCTTATAGTTCTCCTTTATATAAAGTCAACAGCAAATTCCTTTTGTCTGCTGAAGCCAGTGTCGGAGCTCAGTACAGCAGTTGCTTAGAAGGGTTTAGAAACAAGGTAAGTGACATTGTCACTGTAAGAATAGCTTTAGCTACCCTTAGGCTCCAGGGAATCGGGGATTTATTCCCTGCGGACACCCCAGAAGGGTACACTTGTGAGGCTTCAGTTGTTCGAGTATCAAAACTGAAATTGGGAAGCTTTGCCTAGCTGCAGCGGCAGCTGCCTGGGTGACAGCTCGGAGAGCCGCTTGCACAGAGGTAACGGGAGCCCCACACGTTACTGACAGCACAGCTTTAAGGCAAGCGGTCCCCGCATATTTGATACTGCTTTTGGAGCGGGGAAGAGAGAGACCGAGTTCTCAGTGGATGGCTTTCCTACTGCGGCTGTGAACATCTCACCACTACGCCCTGCTACCGAGATCAGCTCGTCCAGCAAAGACGCAACAAAGGAGGCATTAAGTACCTGGTGGCTGGATGTCTCCGGGTTCTCCTTACGTGATCCTCCATAGGTGCTGGGCACATGGCGGCGTGGAGACAGGCAAGTTTTGCAGCACTGCTTCCCGACGGCTTGATTTTAGTAGCTACTGCCTGCATCGTTTCCCCTCTACCAGCAGATAAAACCTGCGTGCGTTGGAAAACACTGGGCTGACTGCATTAAAAGTTAACCCTTAGTGTAACTGTGACTTCAAAATTACACTGATGTATAACACTAGCATTCCAAATACATCGCATCTGACCATTTTAATAGCATTTCAGTGAAGACTCATTTGTAAGACAGAAGAAGAAATAAATCCATACTCAAGAACATTGTTTGAAATTGATCGCTGGGTTTCCTTCCCTACCGATTATGAAATGGCATCTGGCAGTCACTGTCCTTTTTGGGAAGTATTCTCGTTAGAGGTATTCTCGTTACCTCTGACTGGTTGGCCAACAGCGGGAGTGTGGAACAGACTGGGACTCTTACCAAAGTATGGCTTAAAAAAACCACCCCACTCTCAGCATAGAAATAGCATCAAAACCAAAATAATCATCATCTGTATGATTTTCCAAGCCATACTAAAAACATTTCGACTCAAATACAGTATGTAATAATGTCTTTAATAAAGAGATTGGTTTGTAAGAAGGAGAACACTTCTCTGAAGGTTTTAACCTTTCGCATGCCAAGAACGAGCATTAGTCCGAGGTCATAAATCCACTTGTAAATCAGCAACTTTCTTATTTTGCTGGCAACTATTTCCTGAAACTCTCACCACATGTAGCGGAGAGCAGATGACACGTTATTTATGCCTAATAATTTTACATGTGCACCATTTTCAGCCTTAACTTTTGAAAAACAGAGATAAATAACAATCAATATTCATGTACCCTTTATTTGCTTTCAGTGTAACATTCCATGCTAATTGCAGATGTAATATTCATGAGTGTAAATATAAGAATTAACAACTCTGCGTCAGTTTTCTTCTCTTTTGTTTTTACATGTGAGTATTTTGGCTTACAAAATTAACAGCATACAGTAAATAATCCTCCCATACTTTGTACAAACTACATGATTTTGATATACAAGGATTCTGTTTTTATTACAGTGACAATATACAACCATGTCTATTTACAATGCAAAAAGTATATAAACCACATTTTAAACATTCTGCTACTGGCAGCCACTATTGTTTAGGAGGTAGCTTTAATTAACAAAATGAACTGAAGCCACATTTCCCATCATGTGTTCTATCAAATAATTTACAATACAAAGATAAAAATTCATTGTATGAACAGTATATACAGTTTAATTCTCAAAACAGCAATCTAGCTTTAAATCTTAACGAGAATGTCGCCAGAGTAACTGGGATGGCAGTGGATTTCCTCTTGATTTAGCGTATTGTTCAGGAAACATACCTAATTACTTAATCATGCATTCATAACTTTATCTCGATCAGATTTCAAACTAAATATAGATAAATGGATCACTGATTGTACTGAAATCATTTGGGTCTCAAGACTTGAATGGTTTAAAAATAATGCACTGATTTACATGACAATCAGTGACTTTGCACAGTGTATTTCACTCTCAGTAAAATCATTTGCAAAAATGCTTCTGTTTTATTGCAAAATTGCTTTCTGTTTTCCCTCCATTTGCTAAAATCTCGGTCTATTTGTAGATACTGTTGGGGTGCTGTAACATTCAACAGGCTGCAGAGTATTAGCCGGTCTTTCCACAAAGCCCCGAGCTGTATACATCGACAGCACTGCTAACACCCCCCTGATGCATCGATATTCCTTCCAACAGCGTGACCCGACTGCATAATACTGAAGAAAGTTGCTGTGGTTCACCTGAAGTAATGCATCATCACTGCAAAAACATCTTTAACCCTATTATTCCTGACAGCTGTTAATATTCTTATTTCATAGTCTACAGATACTGTGGATTACAAGTGCTTTATTGTATCAAAACCTTTTTTTAAAATTGAACGTTGGCTTGAAATACAAAACAAACATGGTATTCCCATATTGCTGTCACAGTTACGTATGGGAGAATTAATCCCTTTTTTGGCCCTGCAGTAAAATTCATCCTGAGATTCAATGCTGAATACACTATACAAAGCTAGCAAGAGAGTTTTTTGCTTAATTATAGAAAAGTCACATTTAAAAATAATTCCTTTGATGTTAAACAGCTGTCCTTTATATTGTGCTTTGGCAGGAAAAAAAAAAAGAAAAAAATCAACAGAACTTACCTTGCCAACAGCAGAAGCAAAGTACAACTGGAGTACAACGTGGAAACACACCCTTAGCATGTAAAAAACTGTATAAAAGAAACCACTATTGCGTGGAAAGAGTAAAAATATTGGGTAACAAATTTGGTTTACCAATTATTTACAGTCAGGGCAATTGATTTATTTGTTTAATTATTTTCAAACGTATGGCTCAAGAAGTTACTGCCCGCTTCCCTTCTTTACAAATGACACTAAACGTTGATTACAAAAGTGCTTCCTGCTCGAAAGGTCAAAAACAGGCAACGGTCTACGAAGCATTATACCTCTTTATTAGAACAGCTGACGGCAAAAAGCCTTTCAGTCCTTAATTCTCGGTATGTTGTAGGCATAACGAACCAAAGGGAATCCTCGGCTTTGGTAGAAACACGCGCGGCCGCAGGCCTGCACTTGGTCTGAGCTGTCCGACACGAAAGAGTCGTCCTCGTCGGCGTAGTCGGAGTGGGCTGACTGGGTACCGCAGTCCGACCAGTAGCCATCGGGCCTTTGGCAAGGCACCACTGCCAGCGCGGGGCAGCTGTGTGATTTTATTAAATGTTTACAGGGCACGGGCTTGGATAAGAGGAGCGATTCGCAACATTCGCACACGGCGATGTTACCCTGCAAATGGGTGTACACGCCGCAGTCGTAGTAAAAATCCTGCGTCACGCAGCCCCCTTGAGAGTTGACGGCAATCGCTACCGCTGCGTTCTTCCTGGTCATATGGCGCCTGAGCAGCTTCCAGTCTTCCTTGAACTTCGGGTTGAAGAATACGTACAGAACCGGATTCAGGCAAGCAGGTAACGGGAAAAATATCAAAGTAACAGACTTCATGATTTCGGGGCTGATAGAAATCGCAGTGATCAACGGTGCAAATGAGAAAAACGCAACAGGGCAGAAAAAGATGCAGTTCGTGAAGATTAGCCAAGCGACATGCTTAATCATGCTGGACTGCGAGTTTTCGGAGAGGTCCTCCTTTTCCAAGTTGCAATACAGTTTAGTGTAGATAACAGCCATTAGCAAAAATGCTAATGAATTCAGGAGCACTAAAGTTACTGTGAAGCCTAACGAAGGTGTTTCTCCAGTGGGGAAGGGCAAGCAGAGGGGTGATGCCGAGTACTCCGCTTTATAAAAGAGTGGTAAGCATCCCGCTACCACAGCACACAGGAAAGCAAAAACTGCCGCAATTTGAAATTGTTTTTGGCGATTGCTTTTCCCCTTTTTAATGATCTCCTTTGCAGAGAAGCTCCGTTCAACAGCTGCCAACATCAGGAAAAAAATGGCACTTTCTGACGAAAAGACTGCAAGAAACCCAGCAACTCTGCAACCACTGCCAGTCTCCCACCATATGCCAAATTCAGCAAATCTTCCCCAAGAGACAGCGTCCAAGAAAGTTAAAATACCAGTATAGACTCCCATAAATAAGTTAGAGACAGAAATCAGGCCTATAAACAGTTTGGAAGGTGGCAACGGAGTACAGGATGCAAATATTGTTAACATGACAAGCAGGTTGAAGAACAAAGCAACCAAAAAAATAAACCAGACAGTAAGTCGAATCATCCAGCTTCCCAATAAATATTCACAAGGCTTAAAAGCACCTAGAAGAAAAAAAAAAAAACAAACAGAAGGACAACCAATTTAGGGGAAAAAAAAAACGTGCCCTAATAAGCAAGATTTTCAAAAGGTATTACAAGAGCGCTCCTCATTAATTCATGAATAGAGTACACAGCTGAACTGCTAAATAGGTCAGTTGAAAGTAAACTATTCTGCTGAAGCTATTTACTAATTAATTATGCCTGAAATAATAATTACTGCAATGAATGGTCACTTGAGAATACTTTCTATAAACAAGCTAGCTAAACAAACTTAATTACCTTTTAGCTACTCAAAATAGCTTTTATTAGTGCCACCTAAATACTTTTTGTTTTCTTTAGATTTCATACTTCATTAAAAAAGTTGGTAACAAAATGAAAGCAAATGTTCACAACTGACTTATAAGGGGAAAGAATTTTTCAGAAGTACCATGTTCTCTCAAAAAATGATTCACAAACATGCCTTCCGGAGTAACTTTTGGTCACAAAGAAACATCTGTAAAACAGCCGACAAATTCAATTTATCAGCTTTAATAGGGACAGGAATTCACCACAAGCCCTCTCCCCCACCCCTGTCACTGAAAGGCACAGTGAGCTTTGGAAAGTCATATAGGGAAAACGAATTTTTTCTTCTTCTTTGGCCACTTAAAAAGGCTTAAATAACAAACGTCCAACAAGCAAAACAATGCAGGGCCAGACAAGGAAAAAAGGTCATTACTACTGCTTACCCTTCTAATCCTTCTAATTGCTATTTATTCCATAGGGAAATCCTACTGATTTTAAGTAACAATTAGAAGAGTTCAAACTCTCCTGCATCCCCATTAGGCACTGCTAATTGTGCGAAGCACAAGAGCTGGGGATCTCTCCCCGCAGTCAGGCACTCTGGGAGCCGAAGGCAGAGCAGAAAAATGCCAAACTGTGCTGCCAGCTCGGGCTGGAGCTTCTGAGCCGCATTCGGCCCGCGACTCCCGGCTCTGCGCAGCTCGCGCCCTCCGTTTAGGCAGGTGAAAGGGAAGTACAGTCCATCCCTAACGCGGGCTGGAACGGCAACTGCACCCAACGATTAAGCGTCAGCGCAAAAATCTCCCAAGGCCTAAAGCAACTTCCAGAAATTACCAAACTGACAAGTCAAAAAAAGAATCTGTTTGTTTAAATGAGCAAGCTTCATTTCTGGGCAAGAAATAATGGTGCTAACTGGATCATCAGACCAGTAAAATCAGTGGTAAAATCCCCTTTTTTTGCAGGGGTAAGACATCCTTGAGTAACACATCCTTGCTGGAATAATTATTTTTACAGTACATTCACATGACGCAGCAATACCTGCTAAGCTGAATCTACTTAAAATAGAAACAACTTCCTACTTAGGAAATTTAAAAATGTCGATCCTGTGCTTCCAAAATCAATTTGAAGTCTGTTTTCTAGTAGCTATGTAGTGAGGCATCTTTTGACAAACAACAAAATCCACCACACTTGCCTGTCTTTCTCCCAAGGTCTAACTATCCTTAGAGCTAAAAGTTACCCTCCTCTCTCGCTCATACTCCCAGCCCACCAGGGGAAATTCGTGCTCGGAAGGATGAGTTTCACGGCTTTCGGAGCTATGCTGCTTGAGTGCCACTGTTCAGCAATCCATTCCTGCCATTAGGCAAAGCGGAAAGTGGATCTACAAGATGAGCAATGATTCAGAACTTACACGGTGGGTGGAGTGTCCTACTTAGGACCAGACGACAGCATGGCATAGAAAACAAGTTGTTAGTATGGGAGGGACTGGTGAAAAACAAGGCAAATTGGGAACTTGTAAAACAAGCTCTTCATTCCTTTTAGAGCTACAGCATGTCTGGCATGGGCAAAGAGACAGCTAAAGGCTTTAAAGATTTAACCCATGTAACACACCGTCTGAATTCTCGTTCTGTGAACAGGAGATCAAAAGCAAATAAGCAGCATTGGCCAAATTAATTGTCAGATCATGTACAGTTACATTAATAATGTATTTGATTTTTCTGACCACAATTTTTTTTTTTGCTGTGATCAAGAAATCCTTGTGATATTCTATCATCTATCTAGCTGGAGCTAGCCCAAAAGATGAAGAGAGAACAGATTTTCAAAATGGATTAAAAATACCAGTTTAGGAGAAGAAAGTAAAACAAGACTTGGAAAACTCCTGTTCATCCAGCAGTAACTTCACTGGAAGCATTCTGTTCCCCCCATCTACGAGTTCCTGTTTATGCAAACAGGAGGGTACAAGATGTATAGAAGGAATCCTCTGGAGAGCCTGTGGCAAAGGCAAGGAAGTAGGAGGCACCACAGCAAGTGCTTGAGGAGCTGAGTAGAGCCGTGTGTGGAAATTCGCAGTTCGAGGAAGATAAGCACAAGGGCAGCAATGAAGCCGCCTAGAATGAAAATATTCACGTGCAAGATCAAAGACTTTCGGCACTCCTGGGCTGTGCAAGCCTGAATTGGAGTAGTTCTGGTATGCCAATAAGACTACTCATTGCACAAATATCTGTAGCAGTTTAAGATGCTACTGCCTGCTCCAGCTACTTGTAACAGCCCTCTGCTGTCAATTAATGCTGCTATAGCAGGGCTGGGGAACAGATCACATGAGCGTTCCTCATCCTCTCTCCCACAAAGACATCAGGCTTAGTTAAAACCACCAATGGCAGCAGTTGGAGTTAAGCTTTGAAAGCACAGGCTGACTCCTTGCTGCAACAGATGAACATCCATACAGTCTGCTCCACAGACGTATCCTTTGGCAAGAGTAACGCAGAATTAGGGGGCAGAGCATTAAACACAACAAGCTCCAAATAAAAGTATCACAGTCTTGTATGTTCTGCTTATGGAAACAAACTTCTGGTTTTTTCCTAGTATAGTTCTCCAATATAGCACTGTGTGTTTAAAGCTGAGCCAAATCTTTGTGATTGCTCATCCAAAACAACACTGACATCAAATGAAGTTTCACCCAAGCATTGTAGAATTTAATCTTCTGTGTACAGAATGACTACGAGGAATGAAACATGTAATTCTGCAGACAGCTATTTGCATAACACCATGCCTGAAGTTCACAATGTGGCTAAAGCACATTATAAGATTTACCTGTTGCTGGTGTACAGTGAATAATAGTCTGTCCCAGTTCCTCATTTTCCTCATTTCTTAGAACATCTGCATCAGCTGTATCCAAGTGAAAATTAAAAACAGGTTAGTTGTAGAAAGAAAACAAGTGAAATGCAGCGAAGCTGCCGAGGAGGGAAGTAGTCCTCTGAAAGATGAAGGGCCTAACACTTCACCAACGTTCAAGCCTTTAACAAGTGGAGCTGTTCTGGTTTGCCACCTAAGGTCGAACGCTCAGTGTGTAAATCGCTGCAGCAGTCTGAGTTACTACTGCCTGTCCCAGCTACTCACAATGCTTTGTAACAAAGCAGCAACACCTTTCATCACCGAGGAAAGATCTATGGGCCTTGAAGTAGACAGCAGCAGGACAAGCCCTTTCTGAATAGGAAAGTTGAAATACCGAGACTAAGAAAACATTTTCTGCTGTGGCAGAAAATGACAGAAACAATACTGGCAATTCAGAATTTTTTTAAAAAATGGAAATTTTTTTTTTTTTTTTTTTTTTTTAAAACAGGCAAATCTTACACTCTCAGATGAATCCATTTCACACATTTAGAAGGAACATGGCACTGCCTATCCGTAGGCAACTGCTAAGCACATTCAGAGACAGCTTTTGCATCCCTATAAAGATTTATATTTTCAAAATGTCCTTATTCAAAGACAACTTACACTGTTATTTGGTCTAGTCTAGCCCAAGCTAATAGCGCCGGTTTAGTACAATGGAACACTTACCCTTCTCACGATCCCTCAAGGCACCTTGATCTTGGTGACTGGAATCTTCAGCATTAGAGTTTAAATAAGAATCACAACCCCAAAATGCACAGCACTGGTAGGCATATGGTACAGACAGCGACCTGAAATACAGGCAGAACAACAAAGAGTGTTACCCATCGTAACCTGAGTTAAAATTACCATCTATTAAAAATATTTAAGTGGCACACTTCAGTGCTACAACTGAAGCTTCTTTTTGTCACAGTCGCTAATAAAAAACTATTTCAAATTGGATCAGTTGTAACCATTTTGGATGAACCTTTGCACTGAGATTAAGGACAGGTGATGCATCCAAATCTTGTCTGCTGCAAGGAGTACAAAGAAAATTCTGTGACATTTAGCTCTCTTTACTACTCATTCTACTCCATGTAGAAACCAAATTCTGATCAGTGTTTGTGGCGTTGCTGTACAAATTAAACTGAAAACTAATTAAGCATGTTATTAAAGAGTAACTGTTTTGTAAGAAAGTTAATTCCCAGATGACCACAATGTTAAAAATTACATCTTTCCTTCTCACTCTTCTTTTTGTGGCCCTGAAATAAGATTTTTTTTTTTTGCCTTTTTTTTTTTGTGTTTGACAGAAACGGTACATACTATTAATCCTGGTAGAGAAGTAGTACAGCTGCATACAGGGTTTTAAAAAGTCCACATAAACAATGAGATAATAGCAGACCAGAAGCTAATTTTTCTGACTCAAGGCTACAGTATCAGCTATCTGCAGTATTGTTCCTGAATTCTGTTCTTGTAAATATTTAGGAGGAACATCAGTCTAAAGGATCCCACAATGCATTAGTCTCAAACACAGATCAAAACCTAAAACCCAATCTGATGTTGCCACAGGACTGCTGAGGCCTGATTCTAAAAGTGACATGGGTGTCTTTACTGGCCTTAGACAAATTAACAGTATCTTCATCTCCAGTTTTTCCATTGGCCAGTATGGGAAACAATTTTTAACTGCTTCTTATTAATGTGCAGAAAGATCTTTGAAAATGCAAAGCAGTTAATCACTGTCTCATCCACCTCCCACTGAAATCAGTACCAGGTTTCCATTTGAATGATTACTGTTACTCTTATCATTTGCCTCCAAGAATAAACAGCATATGTATAAAGCGTGGGGATTATGGAATCAGACACCTGCACGTCTGCTCCCGTTTTCCACACTCTGAACGACAGATGTGCTCAGTTCAATAACAAATGGAATCCACCCAAACCACTACTCCAAAGTCAGATGATATCTGCCTGAAAAGTGGTGGAGGAAAAAACAGAAAAGGTTCCAAGAAAATTGTCTGCAAATGGCTTCTATAACCAGAATAGTCAGATGCCCTTTTGTATCTGCCAACATTAAGGCCCTACAGGACTCAGCAAATGGCCTGATTATTTGTCATGAGTATTATCTAAGCTGGCTTCATTTACTGTCACGTTGCTTGTTACCGTCAAAGTAAGCGAGGCACTCTGTAGTGTTATTTACCAACGTACCGGAGCTTTGCAAAGTTCTTTGCTGCCAAAGCTTCTTTCAACTCAGAATTGCCTGCAAGTTTAAGCTGGTTCAGTCCACTCAATCCTTCAGTTGGAACTGAAGTGAGTTCGTTGAAACTTAGGTCTCTGAAATGTGAATATTAAGACAGTGTTACAACAAAGTATGTTTGAAGATCCTATAGCTTACGCTTCATTGGAGTAGGAAGGCTTTTTAAAGTCTCGCACCAAGGCTGCGGTCTGACAAATGCCTGTCAGTGCAGCAGGCACCTTAAAGAAGCGTGCCCTGCATACATTCAGCTAGCGAGAGGTTTTGTGATCCAGAGATGAAACATAAAATGGGCACATGCCAGTTTAAGCTAAAAACATTTACTGTCTCAGCAGTTTAATGACAGAGAGAGGAGGTCGCTGCACAGAATAGCCTACTTACAGGTTAACAATAGCTCCAAGAGTGGTGAAAGCTTCCTTGTGGATCTGATGGATCCGATTTCTACTGAGGTCGCTGCAATGAATGCCAAATGAGATTATTTTAGCAGTTTCACCAAAACTTTGTAACAGCCACTGTACTGAGAAAAAAGCTCAGGTGACAAACGCATTATGCCTTTGACAGAAGAGCCGGACAACGCTCCCGTTTCCCCTCTCTCCCCAGCCAGCCGGGTGCAGTAGCGGCCGAATCCCTTGGTCAGGCAGCTGTATCCTGCTTCACCTCATCCCCAAGGCAGCATCCACCTCCCATTCCTGCCCCTTTTCCCCTTCCCTCCGCTAGCAGCTCAGCCTGGGCTCCCAAGGCAGAGGCAGGCTCCGGCACCACCCATTCCCAGGCTGACGGCGCCGAGACAATCACTTCGGTGACAGCCGCACCTGCGGCAGGGCACGTCGGCAGAGGTGGGGGAAGACAGCAAAACAACAAGAAGGGCATCTGCTTTGCTGGATTTCAAAATCCAGATCCAGCTCCTGCTGGATCACCATGACTTACATTATGACATTCCTTTTAAAACATCTGTTAATTTGTGGATTTTTTTTTTTCTGATAATTTCAATGTTCCTATATAATCTTCATATAGCTAGAGATGTAAGGGGAGGGGACAACTTTGTTTACTGGTCCTCTCCTCCTGAGGAAAACAGAAAGGATCTCTCCAATAAATACTATATAATGCAATAATATAGTAATAGTATAATGCAAAATAGTGGACTACTGAAAAAATCTCCCTCTCTCTCAATCTCTCTCTAGGCTAGAAAAACGAAGTGGAGAATAGAAAGAACAGGACTGAAACCGGCTGCTGGGAATCAAACACATTATCTTGTTTTAGTCAGTATGCAACTATGTTCACTTACAGGATACGAAGGGAGGACAGTCCTTGAAAGGTATCCTCTGCAATTTCATGGATTTGATTATGCTGTAAGGAACTGCAAAGTGAAGAAGTAGAAACAGAACTTTATTGACAAACTGGGCTGACTTCAAACCAAGGGATAGCTCGGTGCCTGCTAATACACAGATTTAGCCTTACCAATGGCAAGATTTTTCTCTTCTCCCCTTGTAAGCAAACTGTTTAAGTATTTCACGTTAGTGATGTTAATACAACCATGAAGCTCTTCCATGGCAGCACCTCTGCCCAATCCCAATTCACAACACATTTAATTTAGAAGAGACTGTTTAAGTGCGGACTGAATTATTTCCAAGCTAAAAGTAACACACTGAACTTTGAAGAGTCACACTGAGATTTAAAACAAATCTACTTAATTCTGCAGGGAATCTTTAGGCATATTCTAACCCTGGGTGTACTTTCATTTCTTGAAACATGGATTTGTGAAAGGGAAGTGTTGAGAAATGCTTCAGGAGCTAATGGGCAAGTTACACTTTCAGTTCACTAGCTGCCTTTACAATGAACCATGTGTACAATGAGCCTGAAGATGTCAAGAGTGTAACAGCAAAGGCCTATGAGAAGTCTATTAGCCCCACTCTGGTTTAGGGGAAAGAAGCTTGAGTGCAGTAGAGGTAGAAGGAGAAGTAGGAACATACACAGGCAGAAAAATTGTGTAGGGTCTGGTAATTAAGCTTAAAAAGCTTTAAAGCAATGAAGTAAGGAAAAGCAAAGATGGGTTTTGAACACGTCTTACAGGTACTAGAGGAAAAAACATTTTACACAAGCATAGGCTGATGGTTGGAGGGAACTTAAGAAGAGTGGAAGAGGTAAGAGGCAGGAAGGAGAATACATAAATGCTCATTCCATTTACATGTACAGCAATACTACTATGAAATGCAGGATTAAGGTGTCTTTCATTCTTTTTTGTGCCACAGGCAGAATTAAATTTCAGCTAATTGAGGAAAACAAGCGGTTGAATTCTCTGTCCAGTATACTCTTCACATGAGATGGTCATGTTATCTCAGTCTATCCTTAGTCTTAGAATTGTACTTATGATCAAACATGAAGCAAAAAAGTTTCTAGACATCTGGGCTCAGCATACTAAGGAGGTAATAAACAACATGTATTTCTACTTACATTTCTTCCAAGGAGTGGCAGCCCTTAAAACTTGGGAGATCCTTTATATTGTTATAAGACAAGTCCCTTCAAAACAGAAAATGGGAGAAAGGTGCTTAGTTCAACTCTTTTCTACTTGAAACATCTCATCACTTCTAACCAGTAAATGGATCAGCAGAAAAATCTTCCTGTTAGTAACATTCTGCAGAAAAACTAAAGGCAGTTTAGAGAAAATCTTGAATGGAATCACAAAAGTAGGATGACTGGGGAGAGATCACAACTAGCCCCACTTTGATTATGCATATTATATACACCCAAAACCACAGAAAGACATAACTGCTACGTCAAGCTTGCAACAGTCAGCAAATAGCAGAAATAAGGCTATGTAACTCTAAAATGTTGATGCATTGCCTTTCATTAACTCTATTCATGTAACCCTTTTAAAAACTACATTTCTATATCTCTCCCCCTTTTTGTCTCTGAATTCAGTGAAAAACTGTATTTTTTTTTTTCTTTCCTGAAATATTCAACCAGTGATGTAAAGCAAGCAAGTGTGAAAAAAATCATCGCCAAACTCTCTATTTGGCAAACATTAACAACTGAAACTAGTGTTCTGTAATTGAAAAGTAATGGAGAAAAAAGGTTGTGCCCTTGTAGTGGCTTCAACAGCTCACGAGATCCCTCCCAATTGACACTTTTGATTCTATAGGCACTGCTTTTAGCTCTGCATCTGGATATATGCATACCCCAAAATCACACTGTACAAATTCCCTGAATTCTGAGAGTTGTAATCTAAAAAGGTTTATTGATAATCTGCTTCTTTAGAATAAACTGGATAGATGGTATGCAACGCAGGAATTTGGTGCGAGTTTTTGTTCAGCATGTTGGTACCTCCCTAAGCAGAGTTAGGAAAGCTCAGATTTTCCTGTGAAACTATGCAGCAAAAAGAGACTAGAAACTTGCAAGCAGTCTTCAAATTTCCGCTCAAAAGAGAAACTGCCATTTGAAAATAAATCCTACCTCGTCATTCTTTTTCCCTAGTTTTTCTTCTATAAAACAGAACATATTTTTCTCCTCCATTTTTCAGCACTTGCTTTTGTTCCAAGTTTTCCTGCGTGTATCTTTTGTAAACATGGCTTTGCCTCTCCCCCCCAATGGTTTCATCTTCCAGTTTGGGGGGGTTTTTTGCATTTATTTTAACACATCCTTACTGCCTTTTCTGTCTTGCTTTTCTGTATTACTATCCTCTTCCTAATCCTCATCTCCATTTCTCTTGGTTCCTGATGCTCTCTCCTGTGTTCCCACACACAAAAAGTCAAAGCACTGTAACTAAACTCTTCCTTAACCTCTGAACGTAGATGACTACTGTTGTGTTAAGAATGAATGGTGGCAGAGCGAATTTCAAGATGCAAAGACTGTTCTGCAGCACCATCTTACATATCTTCTAGAAAATATGAAAGAAATACAGTACATCCCTATAAAGGGGACTCGTGTTTCAGGAATATAAGGCATTACATCAACTGTGCCGCAAGTCTCAATTTGAAGAATCGAGAAACCAGAACCAGATTTCCAACTTTGATAGAACTACGAGGATGAGCAAGATAAGCAATACTTTGGGGCTTAGAATTAGCTTTCAATTCCTTTTAAAACATTTTGATGCAGATGAAAACAGAAGCACAATGTGTATACTTACAAAGTTCGTAGCACCTTTTGCTCTTGGCATAAATTAACAGGAATACTATTTATCTTGGTCCCTGTTAGAGTTCTGTGGAAAAAACCCCATATAGAAATGTTTGCATTGTTGATGGTAGATGGCATAACAAGCATATGTAAGAGCAGAAGAATGGTGTCTCAGCTATAGGGGTACTAGATTCGCCCACCAAAATTTTTTTCGTTTGGTTTAGTTTTTTGGAAGAGGCCAACTTTTCTGTTTTTCAGTTCTGTGAGAGGGGGGTTAGTATCAATGGCCTTTTCATAGGCTGTTGTCAGCTTAAAAAAAAAAAAAGAGGCACCCAGGTATCATAGTCAGGAAAGCTATATAATTGCTTAACATTTATTGACAGGAAGAGAACATACATCGTTGCTCTCCAGATCCACTAATCATACTTCAATCACTTCATAAGAGGCAAAACCAAGAAATTATTGGAAATTATTTCTGTACAAGATACTTACAAGCTCTCCAGATTAACGGTTCCTGTCAAATTAGGAAACCACTGCACCATGCTGGCACCCCGAATGACCCTAAAAAAAAATGCCCATGAAAATTAGCTGTAAACTATTATGCAAAGAATTGTGACACTCTCTCCTGCTATCAGGTGGATATTTTCACTAAGACGACATTCTAACATCCTTATTGCTTTTGTTTATATTTTACACGATAGTCTTTTCACTGCTTCTTATACTAGTAATTTGCTTAATCAATTACTCCTCCGTTAGCAAACAACTGGAATTCATCAAGCTGGAAAGAGTCCTATCAATCCATGTATGAAAAGGGCATAAACTCTTAGGTGGTTTGTAGTTCAAAGTTTGAAGTCTCACTCCATTTTGCTTTCTCGTTACCCCCAGAACTGATATCTTTTCAGAGCAAGCATGCACTAACCTGCAAAACATTCTCACAATGTACATCCCTGTTCAAAAACCACCTAGGACATATTGCAGTTTGTTTAAGTAAGAACCTGAGCATTTGGCCTGAGGTTATGTGTCTTATGCAAGGTAATGAAGATCTTTTTGAAAAAAAAAAAAAAAAGGTTGCAGAGTATATTTACTAGAGCTTCTTAAGAAACTGGATATTCCCAACAATAACAATGTTTATTAAAGCTTACTGCAAAAAAATTATAAGGTAAGAGGCAGTCAGAAAATATAGTTGTTTTGAGTTCTTAGCCACATTTCATATCCATTTATTGTACTGTACAGTTAACAGGATACTTACAGGGAATGCAGATCTGACAGATTCTGAAATGCCGAGTTCCCCACAAAAGACAACGGATTATCATACAAATGTCTGGGAAATGAAAAACACATTTCAATCGCTGTTGTTACAGTCACTGTCTGCTAAAGACTAAAAATAGATGCATGAAAGTTACTTACATCGTTCTTAGAAGGGGGTTTCCTGCAAACGCACCATCAGGAATTATGGAAATGTAGTTACTGTGAAATCCCCTAAAGATATTAGCAAAGAAGAAAAACAACATTTAAAAATACACTGTCAGTAGATTCAACCAATAGTCATTTTCTTCACACCTACTCAATTCCCAATCCTGCCAAAAATGGGATTGTAGTTAAATAGGAGTAAATCAAACTGTAGGATTAGCTTCGAAGGCATGACTTCTGTCTACTGCACATCAGCTAAACTGAAAATATTTCATTAGAAACTGTTCTGTCCAAAACATGATCCTCTGCTTTCTCTCTTCTTCTTCCCCTCTTAAGGGGGGTAACAAGGAAAGCACACATGTGATCAGTCAATACTTAGTTCTGCTACTGGACGCCAAAATCAGCTCATGATTAAGACCTATGCTAATGGTTCTCCGGAATAAATTGCTTGGTTATGCAACTCCAAAATCATTTTCAAAAGGTTCCCTCTCTAGCTGATGATTATATTTTCCTTTAATTATAGCATCACTTAGCATAACTTAATCTGATCTAGGTTGCTGCATAATGAGACAAGCATTCTTAAATCAGGGAATTTCTTTTCCCTTTTTGTTTATGGAAAGGAGAAGAAAACTGCTAAAAAGGGAGAATAAGTAATACTCACAACTCCTTTAGACTTGGGAGTGCTTTTATGGCTTCAGGGAACTCTACCATGTTATTATAATTTAAATCCCTAGAAGAAACAAAGCAGGAAAATTATTAAATTCTTAACAGTGATCATGAATTGTTAAAATAATTTTTATTTAACACAATTCAATGAAAGTAAAAAGTTCTCGGAATATCTTCAACTAGACCATAAAATAACTTGATTTTTAACTTAGATTTAGTTTTCTAACATTGTACATGCTTTATAACCAGCTAGTAACTTAGGTAAGATATTTAATATTATCCAGAGGATTATTCATATGAAGTCAAATGACATTTCCTTACAGTGAAGCTCAGTATTTTTCAACATCTCAGATTTTTCTTCAACAGAATTTACATGGAAATGAACTAAGATTTCAAAGTAAAAAAAAAAAAAGCAGATACAAATGACTACTCTTTATTAGCTTACTCTGAAAACTTTTTTTTTCAGGTTTTATAAAATAAACAGTAAATAAGCCATGAGGTAGTAGCAGATCTTGTAGCAAAACCAATTATAAATATTGGGCAGAAGCAGAGGGAAATCTCATCACGCTGAATCAGTACATGTCGGTGACAGGGATATGTTGAAATCTCAGTTAACCTGTCACCGTTCTAGCAGTAATGTCAGGACCTGCTACAGACTTTTTTCTGCAAAAGGGATTCCTTATGAGAGGGAAAAACATTTTGAGAGTCTTACATCAGCTGTGCATATTTACATAGCATCCAATTATTACTTAATTGAGGTTCTAAGAGAATGAGAAGATAGCTGGAGTGAGCAGCATTCCTGGACTCCTTCAAGCTCCACATGTCACTGGCTTTAACGTGCCCTTGCCCTCCTTCATTTGTTTTATTTATTTAGCATTCTCTTAAGCATAACAAAATGCACTGCTGAAGGAGATACCACTATTGGACATTCACTGAGCAAGCTGAAGGGAACTGGGGAGCGTAACCCAAGAGAACGAAAGCCATTCCTCGCCGAGGAGATGCTCTGGAGGTCGAGGAGTGCTGTGGAGCGAGGACCTGGCCACTATGGATACCCAATTCTGCAGGAGTATGAATTGTCAGGGGGACGACAGATGCGGGGCGAGGGGAAGGTGATGCTTCCCACCCCCATCCCCTGTTTCTGTCCGAAGGAACATAAAGCCCACTGTTTCAGATAAACCAGTCCATCATCTTAATATTTGCCAGTATTTGAAGTGAACTCTGGTGAATCTCTTGTACGGGAGGCTGGGAACCAGGAGCCGGCCTGTTTTCTACCAGCCTGCAGGGGATCGGTTCAGGAGCTGCAGGGACGCATGAGCAACAGTCTCCTTGGTAGGCAGCATCCAGTAAAGGAGGAGCAAGGGAGAAACAGCCCGCTGGGGCCCTCTGAGAACCCTCCTATCATCACACACAACCATTTCGGCAGCGTATTTTAAATATGCTTAATCCTACAGTAAATCTGAGAAACAAATATTTGTCCCTTATCGCCCACAGGGCCACTCAAACACTTCTGATATATCCACCTGACTCAGTGGAGTGCTATGCAAAGATACACCAGCTAGATCAGGGCGAGGAACATTAGAGCCACATCCTCCAGCCTGACATTTCACCCAGGCTAATATTTACCTGCTTCTCAACATAGTTAATTAGTTTTGGTGGAGCACTGCACTGATAGCAGCCTTCACTTCCGAAACCTGAGCTGGACCTATGTGTTGGTGGTATTTGTTGTGCGGTGCACACATGCCTTATTTGCAAAATCTTCACCATACCAGTAAAGTAACCTCGATTAAACTGGGAATGAGACAAACACTGAACAACTAATTACTTTAAGCATACTTACAAGGTTTCAAGGTTGTCTAATCCATCAAAACAGTGTTTTCCTACAGTTTTTATTTTATTATTATGAAGATGTCTAAAAAGCAAAAACAAAACAAGTATGAAAACAAGTAAATGATTTCAAATTAGCAGATATTTCTATGAAATTAAGACAGTTAAATGGTTTAGAAAAAACATTGCATGGGGTGGATTACGCAGGAGAATGTCTTTCTCTTCTAGACAGAAATACGGGAACAAAATAGATTGCCCACAGTCAAACAACCCATTTTAAACCTTTAGTTACTATCCAGAAGTGTGATTAAATTATGATTTAAATATATAAATCAAAGTAATTTCACATATTTATCCTTGGAGATATTTAACACTACACAGAAACAGGTCTGTGGTAGATAGTATTTTCTTCTTTTAATATCTCTGAAAGCTTTCTCTGACAACCATTGGTTTGAAATATGCATTGCTAAAATGAGATGTCAGGAAAATATATGGCAATCTCACTACCCATAGCCCATTTGACTTTCTGTTTAGGAGAAAGTCTTCAGCAAACCTTCAGCAGGTTGTCTAAGTATACATGAACCCATCTCATGTTGGCAGTATAGGCTTTTACCAGACAACTGAGCTAAAACATAGCAAAATACCATTTCCAGTGCCATCCTAGATTAATCAAAACTAACTGAGGAGAGAATCAAAGTGACCTATGAAACACAGTTACGAGTACTCACAGAACAACAAGACTTGAAAGGTTTGTAAATGCATAGTCAGGAATGTGCGTTATTTTGTTAAGAGCCAGCGTTAACGCCTGCAGAGAAGGGAGATTGCTGAGCGGATAGATGGGAACTTCTGTCAAGCTGTTGTCATCCAACCAAAGGTGACGCAACTGCACCAGACCCTCAAAACTGTCTTCTGGTATGGCAGTTATATGGTTAGCATCTAAGCGCCTACATTAAAACAGAAAGAATTCACATAGTAAACTCACAAACTACAGATAAGTAAAAATGTTGATTAAAGTCCTATTAATCCTGAATAATTTTTTTTAAGCTTAAATATGTTTTAGTGAAATAATTTAATATCGGAAAGTTTGAGGTTTTACTGAATGATGCATGAACACCCTTTAAAGGCAAATGAAGAGCCCATAGAAAAAGCTTCATAAAGATTTCTTCTCAGACATTTTTAATAAAAAATTTTAACAAATTTATATGCTTATAATCACCTTAAAGTGAACTGGTAACTATATAGACATCTCCCCACTACAACCTCCCAGCTGCTAATCTAGAATAAGTCTTTAAAATGGTAGCTTGATATAGTATCAAAGATTGCAGAGGCATTTGCTCATTTGAACTGATTATTCCTAGAGCTACATTGTCAATAGAATCATATACTGTTAAATGCTTTGTTTTGTGGTACTGCTATACACCTCAAGCGACTACTTTAGAAAACAAAATTATTAAAAGCAGTTCTTGAACAGAGTCGGAGTTATGAATTATCCTGACAAATAAAACATATCATCAACTAAAACTGAGAAATTTGTTTTACTCTTGCACCTGATCCTTTGTAACGTGCTCCACACCACAACAAAACACAAAATAGCACATTAGCACTGTTGACTGCTGTAGATGATTGGATTTGCCATCACACTCTTTCTCCAAATGAACTCCGATCGCAAACATCAGCAGTAGTAACACATGTGGAACGCCACTTAGCTATCTTTCATACAGAAAGTCAGACCACGCGCGACAATTAGTTCTGCTGCAGCTACTGGCTCACCTATGCTATTGGGTTTCACAGCTTCTTCAGGTTTCAAAGCACCAAAAAAAGAACTCCACACCTGGAAACCTAGGAGGCTAAAACGCACGTCCTCAGCTCCGACTCCAGATGTGAAGCCCTCACGACGGGAGGTGCAGGTGTGGCTGTCAGAGTCTCACCCGGAGTCCTTATCCATGACGACTGACAAACCTGATACTGCAACTCCTCGTCTGATGGCTTTGGCAGCAAAAGCAGAAACTCTCAGGCAAAATAACACGTGCTTCTTCCTCATGCAATATGTTTTGAAAAACCAATTTGAAACGCAATATGAAAAAACAATTTGTTTTTTCATCTTCCTACACTAGCAGCATAGCTACTCGGACAGCATCACTGGCAACCAGGGCAGGCAAAAGGCACAGACGGGGACCGGTTCAGGTTTGTCTACGCTACACCATGTAGCCAGATGTGTCGGGGACAAAAGGGGAAAGCCACCCACACTAAAAGCTTAAGCTTGGATTTACGCAGACAGGAGCCGAAGGAATGGGCAGCGGCAAGGGATCACCCAGGAGGAAGCAAAATGTTAATAAAGCACTATTCTTCATAAAGCGAGGAGAGGAAAGGTCAGCAGTGATAGCCCACAAGGTGAAAAAAACAGACAGTAACAGATCTGAGCCAGCGCAGGGCTGAGAGCAACAGGCAATGTTTGACTGCCCTCTGGCCTACAGGCTGTCTTCTCTAGGTCAACACGCAGCTGAACCATGGTGACTTCACTGCAAACATGGAAGAAAACACCTTGCACAACTGCTTTGAAATGACTGGTGTACCAGCCATGGTATGTGTGCTACTGTCTGGGGAGACAAAACACATATACCCTCCTCCTTTAGCATCGATGTTCATTACGATACAAATTGGCACAGGTTTTGAGTTACATTAAGCGTTCACTGTGTTTCTAAAGCCATGATCAGACACGCTCTTGAAAGTCTAGCTGGGTTAGTTTAAGAAGTCATTGCCTCCAGCCATTCACCCCATCCCTCTCTGGGATGGCAGAGTGGACCAAGAGACTGTGCTGCCTTTGTCCCCGGGCACAGTCACACCACCTTAAATACTAGTGAAAGTGCTTCTGGACCCCAACGCTTAAAGGACGTACTGAATTCAAAGGGAGAAGACAAGCTTGATCAAGAATTAATGCACTTAATCTATTTCTGTGAAAGAGTTTTGTTGTTGTGATGTACGTGGTTTAAATATTTAAAATTATTAGAGAAAAAAGTCAGCAGCTGAATTTCCATGTGATAAGAAGTCAAGAAATGCATGAAAATTAATTAAAAAATACACCAGTACAAGTGGGAACTTACAAAACTATCTGCAAAGGCTCTTTCCTAAGATGAGTGAGGTGCCATTAGCTCTAAAGCTATACATCAAAGAGTTAATTCCTATGGTTCATATACTGGCATCCCCTTATCATTTGCCCCATGGTCTGACAGGTGTGTACACTATTCTGTTTGAATGCTTTTAGGCTGCACTGAGACTGGAACATTTCAGAGAAATTAAATGTCTGATGATAATAAAGAAAAAAAAATAAGGGGGGGGTAAGGAAAAAAGCCTGCGGCTCTGCTTCAGAAAAAAAAAAAACCAAACACAACCCAACTAGAAATTACCTGTCTTTCTTCTCTCTCCTAAATTCACACACCTCCCTGAAGATCAAAAGAATTATTTTCCAGTGGAATAAACATATCCGAGTCTTCTCTTCAACTAATTTCTCCCTGCCCGCCTGCCTCGCCTCTCCGCCTCCCCCCCCCCCCCCCTTTTTTTAAGGGAAGTAGCATACTGGAGAGGCAGGCCTCAGTCCTTGTGACTACTTGTCTACGTCTACTATGTTTGTACTTTCACTGTGCTCCTTGCTAAATTCCATTTACTCAAGCAGACTTTGGAAAACAAAAACACACCATGAAGCCCCAAGCCCTGCTCCTCCCCTCCCACAGTTAAAGCAGAAGACGACCAGAGGAAGGACGGATGCACGCAACGAGGGAGTTGAACTCTCAGCCATGGAGAAGGTGATGGACCCTTCATCCCTAGCTTGCTTTGCCAAGACCTCCGTCCCCCAGCAGAGACGGATCGAGTATCCAAGTAACTCTGCCTCTTAAACCGATGGCTCTCCACAGCCGTCCAGTTTGTCATGTTAATCTGCCCACAGCAGTAAAACTGAGGGGGGGAAAGACCACCACCCACCTTTGTCATTGAGCAGGGAGGTTTGGAAGGTGAAAGAGGGTGTTTTTCTGGCTCTGTCACTTCTTTGCAAACATTTGGCATCACCTGAACAAACGCAATGTCCGAATAGAGCTGAAAGTAACGAGCAATGCCAAACCCTAAAGCCAAAGTCAAGGAGAAAGGACATCTCGCTGGGATTATGTGTGTCTCCCACTCGCCATTTACATAGTGACTTCCCCATCTCTGCTCCTGAGGATCACTGTGGTAGCCCAAGGTTTTCCCAGAGGCCAACGGATATATCAATAAAATAGTTGAAATCAGACCATTTGCCCAGAGTTTTCATTGAGCTGCATTTACAATTTTAAAGGAAGAAGCCGTGATTTACAAATGTTATAGGAACAAGCACAGTAATACCCACTTTGCTTCTTTGGATGCTATGATTACACAAAAAATAGTTATTGGTGCTGGATTTCTGTTATTAGTTGTCATACCTCAAGACTTATTTTTAACTAATTTGGCCATTTTTGTCTCATCCACATTTTTAGTGTTCCTTCATGCCTCTTAGTGTAAGCCTGATGTGCCACAGTTGTTTTTTTTTCTCTTCCAAACAGTCAAATCCCATCCACATTATGTTCAGTGCACAAAACACAGCTGAAACGCTTCTATTTAATGTGAAATGCACATAATTGAGTACTTTGTGAAACAACTGAAAAGCAAACCTAAAATATTTGACAACTTCCACAAAATATTACAACTAAGGACCACACCTTTTCTTTAAGATGGGATAAGGGAGTATTCACTAGCTCCAATAACTAGCTAAGTACAAGTAATACTCTTCGCTTGGGCTGAACTTTTAGAAAGACTGTCCTTTTCCATTAAAGTGTTAAAGATAAGACTTTAAATTAGAGCTTGCAGCATGCACTTAAATTCCTTAATCTTTCAGAAGCTACTCCAATTCCAGCTTCCCTATAGGCATTGGCTTATGAGAGACCTTTACGTTTAGTCTATAAATTCAGAGTTCACTTGCGGAGCTGTCATCTTCACTTTTATTACCTGTCAGGTTCCCTCTTCACACAAACTCCAACTCCACAAGAAGAAAAAGCAGGAGGATGATAAAAACCTATATATTCAGCAGTTTTGATACCGGTATTTGACATATTGTTAAAGCAAGTAAAGAACATAGCAACTTAAAGGTCTTCAAACAATTAACTCAGCTTTAAGGAAACTGTAAAACTAATATGAACTCCTCCCTCAATTCAAATGAATCGAAGTTCCAAAGTCTAACACACACACACGAGTTTTTTATATTTATATAGTAATATAAATACACACACAAAAATTATGATTCCAACACCAGTATATTTCCAATTTTCATAAAGCTTTTCACTACAAATCTCAGGCCAGGCCTGCCAGGAGTACGTAGATACCTGGGAGGTGGCACAGCATGGCATCCAGCTTTTTTAATACATTACGGTGTGGGGGTGGGAGGGAAAGGCAGGAAAGACCATTGATAAAATTATTAAATTCTGGAGCATTAGGAGCTTAAGACAAAAAAAACCAAACACAAACAAAAAAAATCACCAAATCTCCTCAGTGTTGCCTCGGGATGCCCCAGGAGCCAGGCAAGCCCCCTCCTCCCCTGGCCGCAGAAGCGCCCCTGCACCACACCAACCTGCCGCAGAAACTGCTGTGCCAGACACTCGCACAAAAGCAGGTGTTTGCCAACGACACGGGCACAGGAGCGCTGCTACTGGGCACAGCATCTACTTACAGGGTTAAAAAGGGTAAAAGGAAAGGATAACTCATGGCTCTGCTTGGGCTGGCCAGCAGCTCTGCTTGGAGCAGGCACCCTACAGCCCGCATCCCTCGAGCGTAGCACCGGGGAGGCCTCCAGGACCACGTTCAAACATCTCCTCCGCCTGCCCAGTCCCTCTGGTGTCGCTTCTCTGGTTTATTCTTCTCCCATCCTCTGAAAGACGCCAAGGCTAGGCAGCGAGGGTTCCTCCCCGCCGGACTGGGGGAAGGCAAGGCAGAGCATCCCTCGGCCACGCAGGCAGGGTCACGCCGCAGCCAGGCTGCAAAACCAGCAGCTTTGCCTGGTCCGGAGGGAGAAGGAATGAGAGGGGGAGAGCTGGGCACAAAGCTCAGTAGGGGGAGGAAAAAAATCCCGCGTTTTGCTCTCGTCCTGTAGTCTCTCCAGGCACGCTATGGTCAACCCTCGCCCTGCTGGGGCAAATCACCAAGAGCATGCCAGCGGCCATCGCTGTACACGCTCCCCGAGGAGCCGGCCACGCTGCTCATCACGAAGCCCACCTGGGTGTTGTGAATGTGAGATACATCTCAAACATCATCTTAGTAATAATATTCATTATGAACATGCTACTGCCACACATTTTTTTAACACTATTTGCCTGGGAAGAGGAGACCATCGCAGATTTGTGTGCAGCTACTATCCCAGCCTCGCTAGCGCTGAGGCCGCCCTTGGCCTTCCAGGCTTCAGCAACTGGGAAATTTTAACAGCTTTGTGCTAATAGCAAGAGTTTAACATTGATGTTAATAACAGGAAAATCACTCCTGACTCTTGTGTTAAACCACTTCTGCTCAATGGCAATCGTTAAAGAGCTTCACTCTTTAAAGTGCTCCTTCAAAAACCACAAAGAAATCACTCAAATAACACTGGAGTAGATTTTTAGGTTTTGAAGTTGAGTACTGATAAGGCTGGCACCTAGGAAATTCTGCTACAATGCAAGGCAATAAACCCACCATGTTAACAGAGGTACTTTACAATACTCAGCGCGTTTGCTCACTGTATCAAGCAGCGGCTCTCTGTACCTTATGTGTTGAGAACATCAGTACAAGGATTTGCTTTATTCAAAGACAAATTTACAGCAGCTCTCAGAAACTAATGATACATGCCAAAGCTATTTCCACCATCAGTATTGATGTGCCAGGACACCTATTTCTTCCATTTACATGTTGAAGATGGTGCCAGTCAGAGATCATCCAAAGTTTCCTGCAAATTACCCATAGAGGAATCAGCTGATCTTTACCTATATGCTGTGTAACTTCCACCATCCCAGTTAAGTTTCTGACTATTCAGTTTCTAAATAAGTTCCCGATTTTTAATTAAACTTTAGCAATTCCTTAAGCAAGCCCAGACAGTTAAAAAAAATAAGGTTAAAAAAATCCCAGAGATTCCTGAAGCTCACAAGAAATACCCATACGTCACTTTCAAGGAAACCAGAACAGCTTGTGAAGGTGAACATGGCATAGAAAAATGAGATTCTTGTCATTCAGCAAGTATGTAACGTTCATGAAGCAGTATATTTAAACTGCTGCATATTTAAAGATTTTTCAGCACAATCAAACATGCTCAGGAGAGCTCTTACACATTCTTCACTAAAAAAAAAAACGCAAGGGAGAAAAGCATGTTCAGCATATTTAAGTTTGTATTGTTTATGCAGGTTAAAAAGAAAATGCGTGTGAAAGTCTCCCTTTCCCATTCCGGTGCTAATAGTTTAATTCTACATCTTAACACAGACTCACTTGAGGGCTGGTCCCCTTTAACCCTTTAATAACAGCAAAGCAAGGAACTAAAAAAACCTCTGGAGAAGACAACCCATTAAAAGCTGGTTAGTTGAAAAACCACCTGCCACTATTAAAGGTGCGTACTACATAGAAGACCACATAATGCTTAACTTCATGTAGTCATTGCTGTTAATGAACATCTCCCAGTCTCCCAGACAAGATTATCCTTACAGATCGCCCTGTCCTTCAAAACTCTGTAATCCAGAATCACAAAATTATCCACAAAAGCCATAAAACACACTTTAAGAAAAAATGAGCAGAATTAGAACAAAACTCTATTTTTTGATACAAGAGTGTCTGCACTGTCCTCTCCAAATTCAGGGATCTTCCCTTCTGACACCTTTCGACATGCTTACGGGTTACGTTACTAAAATTGTTGTCACCAACGTGAACTATCCCTTAAAGCTGTGCAGTTTCACAATGGTACCAGCAGAATGTTTCTAGATTTGATTTCGGGTTTGTTTGGGTTTTGGTTTTGTTGTTGTTGTTTTTAATATAATACAGATGGAACTTGATCTGCATAAGGAACCCTTCCTAAAATAAGAAAAAGCTAGAAATGCAAGGCTATAGCAGATATGTGCTACAGCACATTTAAAGTGTGTCCTGGCTGACTGAAATACAGCTCCATCCTCTGTCCCCACCCTTTTTTCATACATTTTCACCCTGCAAAGCAAGATTCTGCTCTCATATTTCTCTCAATCCCACACTAGGACCCCCAGTCCTTCCTGCCTGCGCCAAGCCGATTCCCTCTCCCAGAAAATATAACCCCATTCCAGCTCAGCACGTTCACGCCTCCCGCCTCGAGCCTGCTCCAGCCTTCTGGGATAGGAAGGCAGACCGCAAAACTGGTTACGATCCTGCAGCGGAGGCTGCGAGCAGACCGGGCCGGGGAGCCAGAACTGCTACCGGGTACCGCCGAAAACGACTGCTGACCACACGCACCAAGACACTTACCCTGCAGCTCAGGCGAACACCCACACAAAGAGAAAGGCAGGAGCTATCACCGTTGAGTACCACGCTGGCACGATCCCAGTACCCACAATTTGGGAATCTGGCATAACAGCGTAGCTGCAGTGCTTTGAACTCTTGCTGCAGAACGCTCCAATATTCCCTGCGCGTGGGCATGCGTGCACATGTGCAGGGACAGTAACTCGGTGATTCCTGAACTACAATGATAATAAATCATCTCCGATATGTTAGCAGCTATTGACAAGCTTTCAAAAATGACTCCCGAATTTGATGGCAAATGCCCACTAAAATTAGCAGCAATTAGGGTTTTTTTGAATTTAAATGGAACACAGTTCTCCTTTCCAAAGCATCTGAAAGTCTTGGTTTAAATAACGTAGTTCCAGTATTTGTCACACACTGAGGACTGTACTAGAACATTCTGTGCTATGACTTGAAATTCGTACGTAGCTGGGTTCCTGGGGTGAATCAGAGCAACCCTAGAAGTCGCTGCAGTTTACAGAACCATTTTACAAATCCCCACATTCTGGGTCAAAGCTCAGAAATGAGCAGTGTTACCAAAATAAGCCATTGCAGTCAAATATGCTAAGGCACTTCAAGAAGTGACCCTCTGAAATGGCTTCCCAGTCCTTTCAGGCTCAGCCCAGGCTGCCGGAGCAGCACACCACTTTACTGCCGCTGCCTCTCCGTACGACCCTTGGATGGCCAATAAACCGACTCCATTTCCAGATCTAAAGTCCGAAGTACGGCACTTCATTACCTTGTGATAACAAAAATACACTGTTGATGCTTTGCAGTAATTGAAATGCATCAAGACTGTTGGTTACATTTGTGAAGCTCCTTATTTTTCAGGTTTTTCTGCTACCAAAAGCCACGGGCACAAGCTGGGCAACTAGTGCCTTCTGTCTCAGTCGTGCAGTCCCACGGTCCCAGATATCACAGCATCTTGCAATGTGGGAATACATCCTGCCAGATAAACTTTTCTGGGGTGCCAGACAGCAAGTTTCCACTCAGTAACACTCTTTCGTTTCGCTAAATTTCTCCTCCATAAATAAGGACTCTATTCTAACTCTCTTTTGGAGGCCAGAGCTGGGAAAATAGCCAATGTAAACAGAAAATAAAGAGCTGTCCTTTAGTATTCTGAACCAGGCTGGCTACGCGCCAGCTATAATATAAACATTAGAGATCATGAAGCTCCTGTAACCATCTTCTTTATTTCCACCCAGGTATGTTTACTGGGCTTGTTAATACATACAGTGTGGCAACAGTCTTCCTACGCAGCTAGAAATTGGAGCACATTAAGAGAGAAATTGGATAGCTCTACAGGAGTTGCAAACCAAATGATTATCAATATACTATAAAGTTTTATGAGCAAGTAATTTGTGTCTTCACCAAGAAAAAAAATCCCCCTAAAGCTACTTCAGAGCAAACTGGGAAATGGCCAAAAGAGTCGTTAAGTGATGTTTAAACTTGCAGGTTTTGGATGGAGATTATATATTAAAAAGGTAGAAGCAGGTTTTGTAACATATATTCTGCAAAGAGTTATTTGTTTTAGAAGAAGGTCACAGAAGCTCAGGAGCTTTAAATTCATTTTTGATACAAATTCCTTCAGGAAAAAACAAACACTTTTTTACTTTTTTTTTTTTTAAATTAGTAAAGCAGCATGCTGACACTTATGTTTCCATGCTCACACACAAAATTCAGAGGACCAGTCCTACATTCCTTTGCCAGAAGGTGCTCCCTACCGTTAGTAGGGGATATACATAATTACACTGTAATTTTGTGAGTGATGCAATAAACTGAAAGTTTTCCTGAAATTTGTTAAAATGCCAGAAATGCATTCTGGTGAAGTAAACAAATTGCATAGGAAAAATGCTTTACATTTCTCACTATACTTGTCTCAAAACCCAATTTATTCTCAAATTGCTGCCAATTCTAACAAATTATGGTGATCTTGCAATGCAGACAGGTATCTTTCTCAGGAACAGAGAGGGGGACAACCCAAAGCCTGATCCACATCAGTGGAAGAAAAAATATACGTATATCTATCTCTATATCTATATCTTTCTGAGCTTCTGACACTGATGACTCCCAGACTGGATTTGCCCACCATATTTTTAACAGCTATTCTGAAATCTCAATTTGGTTTTCCTCACAAAAAGAAGTAACAAGTAGCTTACTACTTCTTAACTCAATTTCCTCCTTTTTCACCTTCCTAAGATCGATACAGCTTATCATTTACCTATGAACAACGAAGCTCCCAGAAACGGAAACCTCGCCACACTTTAAACTGTTACTATTATATTTTAATTACAATGATGTTAAGTCAAGTGATTATACTGGTTACATTATACAGTATTACATAATCATTCCATGACTTTTTTTTTCAACAACTAAAATGTCTGCTTTTTCTAAATGGCTCTAACATCATCTTTTTTCCAATCATATTAAAAATATATGATTTTTAAAAAAAGAGAGAGATGCTGGCTTAATTTATATATTCATTATTTTTCCCTTAATTTTGTCCCTTTTGCACATAAAATTATCATCAAACCAGCAACTGGAGATTTAATATTTTAATCTTTAATTATAGAACAGACATTACTGTAAATAAATAGAGAAAAAAGCGTATTCATTGAAAATGAAATGGATGATTTGTAGACAACAAAAGTATTTAGTAAAGTGGTTTCTTTTTGTGGCATCACAGAAATGCTGGAAGCCAGGAAAGAGTTTTGGTTTGTTTTTTTAAGTAATTACTAAAGGGTTATTCACATCATGTAATTCGAAGGATTTTTAGTACAATGCATAGCATTTGCACAAGGCAGACTGCGGCCCTCAGACCACGGGATTCTCTCTTCTACACACACACACTAAAACAAGAGGGAAACGTGGACATTAAATTCACAAAATGGCTGCAAATGGAAATCTGCATCTGTCCTACTCTTGGATCCAAACACCTGGAAAAGCTCGTGCCAACTCGTGGCATCAAAGCTCGCTGCTCGCTCCCCACGCTCGCCGTCGCGCGCAGGAGACCCTCGCCGGTCAGCAGCCCAGCAGAAGCGGGTCCCTGGCTGCACTGGGAGGTGGCACGTCCCTGCACCGCTCCCGCTCCCCAGCGGGATAATCTGCAGCCAATCTTACTCTGCCCCATGCTGCTTACCGTGCTTTCTTCAGATGGAAACGGCGGGAATACCCGAACAACTACGAGAAGGTAGTGGCCAAGATTCAAGTTTAGGGAATGCAGAAAGCACCTTTGCAGAAGCTGCACAATAGTTTGCAAAGCTATTTTGCAAAACTAATTTTTTTTTTTTTTTTTTTTTTGCAAAACTATTCCATAACCTGATGCAACACTGAAAGAAATAGGATCTTAGGCCAGAAACCTGATTTTTGGTACAGAGGGAATAGATAATCTGCCCTCTCTCTCTGTAGGTAAGCAGAAAGGAGGAAAAATTTTGAAGCCCTTCCCCCCTCCGCCTCCTCACTGCAGCGATAAGCATCTACCACCTGGAGAGCTGTAACTAACTATTAAGGTCTGATTAAGATGCTTTATAAAACATAATAAGCCATGAGATAGTATAAGCACATACGAAATATCTTATGAGCAACTAGCAATAATGGCTGAGGTGTTCATAACTGTCTGTGTGATTTCAACACCTTCCAGTAAAACCAATACTATGCATGTCTCAAGCAATACTCCTTCCCAGAAACCCCCTTTCCTCCTCCGGATACAAAAGACTTGGGCATGATTCATTTTTACACAACATTTTAAAATTGCTTAAACACCTTAGGACATGCAAGGAGGATGATAAATGTTTAACTCCACCACCACTGCATTTATACAGCAATCTCGTACCTGCGTTCGGGTTTTGAAAGAGTTTGGATTTGGGTCACCCCACCAAAGATGACAAATAAAATTCATTATGAACTTTACTTGGCAAACTTTGCTCTGGTTGAAATTGCAATATCAGAAAGTCCAGGTACGTTGTTATATATACATGATTATATTTCAAAACTTTATAGAATGAAGCAAACGTGTACAAAGTGATGAAAGTGGAACTTGGAGAACAATACAAGACCAAAAGCAAAGTTAAGAAAACTTACAAGGACTGTAAACCGCTTAATCCTCTGATGGCCTCATTAGGTACAGTCTTCAGCTGATTGTTCTGTAGGGTTCTGTAAAAGTCCACCGTGTTAGTAAAGTAGAATTTGACAATAATCTTTATCAACAGCAGAGGTGACAGAAGAGCCCGTGGTGCTGTTATGGTTTCACAGATTTCTAGTGTACATAAAAGCATGTAGAATTATCAAGACCAGATACCCAAAGGCAACAATGAAACAAGAAAATGGTCTATTTCAGTTTTATTTACAACTCATTAATTAACTGCATTAATTTGCAGAGAACAAGCCTCTGACATAATATGCTGAAATTCCCCTGGGAACTCACTGAAGAGGTTGAGCAACTTAACACTAGTACAAATTTGCTACAATGAATGATATTTTATTATTTTCTTGTGAAATCATCCTATACATGCTACAAAATACACAAACCTCTAATTTTTCTTAAAGCCGCATCAATACACAATGCATTAAGAACCTAATTTACAAAGTGTGTTCACAACAAAGCACCTCTGGGCACAACATTAAAAAGACACAGAATGAAACTAGAGCCAAGCTGAATTAAGTTATACTGGGTTGTTTTGTTGGGTTTTTTTTGGTTTTTTGTTGTTGTTTGTTTTGTTTTTTAAGAGCTTCTCTTATGGGACAACATATTATTGCATGATGAGTTCTTTTATAAAAAGAATGTAAATAGCTGAGATCTCACACATTATAAAATCTTACTAGATTTTGGTGCATACTGGTGTAAAATGCAAGTGGACAAATTAACTGTTAATTAATATCCAAGTCCCAAATTTTTCAAGAACTGCTAGAATTTCAGGCATCTCCAGTGCTGAGTATCCTGATGGAGATACCTTCAAGAGCCTTGACACTCTGCATTCAATTTACAAAACATCACATTAAACAGTATGGCAGACGAGCGGTTTCCTGATCTGTACCCTGCCTATGCTGTCTCTTTATGCTTCTTTCTTTACAACCTCAGGGTCCTTTTCTACTATTGTTTAAAAATATCAGTTTAATTAACTACCTATTACCCTACCAGCAATTGGAAATATTTACATCAGCATAAATGCTACAGTTTCTGGATACAGGTTTTTAAAACCCCGAACAACAGAAAGCTCTTTTTATTCTTAGCTATGGAAAAACAGTTGAAATGAATATTCTTACCTCAGAAAGGAAAACAGGATATGGGAAACAGGGCATACAATTCTAACTTTTTTTATTAAAACTTTTTTCTAATAGTAAGTCATTTTCACCTAAAGAAGTAAACTCTGGAAATTATTTATATCACTGGCAGGGGACGATGCAAAAGTCAAACTGTGTTTTAAATCTCTGTAAGTACTAGTACTACCTGATAATGTTGGGGCACCTGATAGAGTAAGATGAGGGGATGGAGAACAACAAAAGGCTTTACATGTCCTTTTTAGGGTTTTTACTTCTTAGGATTCTTCTGCTAAGAGACATACTTCAGAACCAAGTGTTCTAATCAAATGCAGTAATTGCAGTTTAGTCAAATTCACCACTTACAGCAGGCTTTGTAAAAAAAAAAAAAAAAAGTAGGAAAGTTGTAATTTGGGGAGGGGGGAGCAGCAGAGAAAGGGGAAAAAATTTCATCCAGCCTACCAGTAAACAGGCTGGCTGTGCACTGAGAAAGCATACAGCTAGCTATGAAGCTCTGAAACCCAATTACTTACAGAACTTTGAGTTCTTTCAACCCAGACAAGGCCTTTGGATGGATAAAAGAAAGGTCATTGCCAGCCAGTCGCCTGGAAAAAAATTGCAATAATAATTTCAGTCACAAAATACAGTACTTCTACAATCATCTAACAAGGAAAATCACCAATACATCAAATCTTGCAGGCAATTATGCATTTTGCATCTGATTATGCCATATTCATTGATCTTCCAAGTTTGCATCAGTTATTTCAGTCACTGCACATTTTTAACGACGAGAACGCATTACTCAGCCTCATGGATATACTTTTGCAAACATGCTAGAAAAAAAACACACCCCAGAGTGATAAAGAATCTTCTTATGGTACTAGGTTTGAAAAGTGCATTTACCAGCTACTAACATGACCCTCCGGCTTTCAGCATTGCTCTGCTGAAACACATGCTCTGGTACGCATGTGTTTTTAATCTATACAGCAGTTTCTAAAGAAACTATGCAGTTAAGTAAAAATAGCTAGATGCTAGCACAAGGCAGGGAAAAGTTTCTATGAGAATCTCGAATATGAAGACGATACTCACAAGCAGGCAGTACGTTCACAGTGCTGACAACTGACAGGATGCCTGCGGACATTACCAAGACGTAATCTTGATATTTCATCTTTTTGGTCAGCTATTTGGACAAACTTTTTAGGAAAGAAAACTGTTTTGGGGGAGGGAGAAAGGGAACAGGATCCTCAGCCATACTCACTCTCTCTCAAGATGTGGCCAGTTTCAAACTTGGACTGCTAGACACTAACACAAAGTAAATGGTGAAAACCACCATGATATTAAAAGTAATAAATACAGGAGACACTGCAGAACACAAAGCAGGAAAGCAGAAAGAGCAGCCAAAGCAGCTGCTTCAAATAGCTCATCCCTCCTTCCCCCACTCCTTTTTTTCCCCTCAACCTTTTTACCTCTATCCTGACCAGACGACTCTGTGTGGTCCAACCTTTGTTGAGCTGCTAATAGTTGTGACACGAGGTATTTTATTAAGGGTAAAAGACAATAATGCAGAACACCTGGTAATCCACAGCTGCCAAAAGATGCCATCATTTCAGCCAAAGTATTTGCTTTCAGACTTGCTTTTGCATCCAAGCTAAGCAAAAGCAATGCTGGAAAAGGTCGTACAATGAAATCATCCAGCGGAAATACCACGTACAACGCAGTAAGGGTTAACAATTAAAAAGCAGTCAATGTGCTTTAACAAAGGTTACAGAATATCAAAACCCACCTCTGCTGTTACAGGGCACTGTGAAGCAAGCCAGCCACAGTAAGGGGAAAATATCATTTCAGAGAGGAAAATGAAGGAAATAACAAGAGCATCATCTAAAGTATCAGCTTGCCAGAACATAGCAACGTTATTACTTTTTTATCTTAGTCTCTATTTCTAACTACATAAAAGAGATTACTCAAAGCATTTGATGCCTACATAAATCTGCCTGCAACAGAATTAATGACTTAATAAAATGCTGCCTGATAGAGAGGATGCTAGTTATGTTTATCAAATCCATTTGCCAAAGGCAGTTTTATTTATAAACCAAGGGAGAAGAGGACAGCCTCTCATGAACAGGAAGGTGGCAGGAGCAGCAGATGCTACTTGATTTTAGAAAACTGTGTTACTATTGTTTGTTAAAGCAGACCTTGGTATTTAGTCTTTGTATTCTCACGCACACCCCAACCGCCATAGCTATGGCTCTGACATCATTGCAAACATGCTTAAAGCTCAGCTTCATCTGTCTTTAAAAAAAGACATCTGACTGCTGAGAAAAGTCTGTCTGGGTGGCTTGTGTATAACCAAACAGCTCTGAAACCAGAAGAAAAATCAAAAGAATCACTGTATACTTATTCTTGAAATCTCTTATCTGCAAACAACCTCAGGATTTCGGAGCTGTGACATGATTTTTCAAATATTTTGAATTTTTAACATGAATGAAAAATTCCAGATGGCAACTAAACACTCCCCTAAAACTCATTTTGTTGTCAGCGGCTGCCCAAATCAACTGTATTAATTTTATCTGGGGGGACATGTAGGGAGGTTTGCAATATTTCATGGCTTTCTTTTTAACAATTTCCTAAGAAGTTCACTATACACAGAAAGAAATATTGATGAAACATGCTGGGTCTCTACACCAGAGAGCCAGTGATCTGCAAAACACATGTTTATTTTTAAAAAGTGTTCAAAACAGAAATCCATAAATCAAGCGAAATGTAACTGAGGCTATAGCACCAAATTATTTTGGTACTCCAACACTACTAGTTGATGTTGATTACCTACCACACGCTTCAAGAAGCGGCAGCCCCGGCAAACGTGTGTCAGGCAGCTCTGGCTGCAGCTCTGCCAAGGTTCCCCATTAAAGGGGCTGGTGTGCAGCTCATCAGGCATCTGCTATAACTTCTCCCTCCCCCCGAAGCGGCTGGGGATTATGATTTGTTTTAAAAAAGCTAAACTAAATCCAGTTGAATAGCCTCCCCCAATCTCACTGAGTGTCACTAACACAACCTACAGAGCACTGGAAACAAAACACAGCTGAGCCAGAGCACAGCTTTGCGTGACTTCAAATAGCAAGACTTTGCCTACCTCAAGGCAACTCCTGTTTATTCAGCCTTTTTGCAACCAACCAACAGAAAAAAAACAACCTGCAATCCATTACATTTCCGTTTCTCCTCCATCTGGCAACCTTCCAGGAAACAGGATACAACTAGCCAAGTGTGCAAAGGCTTTACTAATCAGTTTGCCAAATATACATTTATCATTCACGTCCTAGCCTTGGGGAGCATGGCTGCTCGTTCCGAGGCTTCAACTGCAGCTCTCCGGCAGGCAAAGACCAACGTATCCCACGCCGCTCTCGACACGCTTCCCTCTGCTGCAGCATGCAGCAGCTGGGAGGGTGGAAAGACTTCTCTTTACATAACCAGGTTCATTTTAAAGAGAGAAATGAAAAGTGAATAGCATATAATATAGCACACGTACGGCATATAAATTAAGACGTCATTGAAATCAGTATGTGGAAAACCCGACTAGGCATCTCCTTTCAGCACATCTCAAAAACAGGCACATTCAGATTTTCAAACATAATGTTTAAAACAATTAAAGATTTAAAAAGCACCTTTGTTTCTCTTTCTCTCTCTCTCTCTCACACGTGTGGTAAATGGGCTAAGGAAAATCACAGCTTTACCAAGCCCCGAACTCCAGCACAACAGAAAGGAAGCAAGCTTCATCTCCTTGCAACAAGACTCGCTAGCCCATGGTGGGACAACTCCACACTGCTAGGAAGTGGCACCTGAACATGTCTCTACCTTTACGCTATCGAGAGCTGAAAACCCATCCTTCCCTTCCTCTTGAGTGGAAACAGCTTCAGAGACCTCATCTGAAAGTCCATCTATCATTACTGAGTCAAGGTGCATCACCTTAGTTAGAGCGCTTTCTCCAAAAGGCAGATTCATCCACAAAGACAGTAAAGACTTAATTTAATAGACTATTGTAAAGTGCCCTGGTGTGTTATAGGCCACAAAAACTTAGTTTGCCGTCTCTTTCTTACTCCCCTTGTTTGGAAACTCCGCCCAGAACTGCAGGTATCTTGAATTAGTGCATCCAAGTTATACCTTGAAGGTTTCTGCAGCAGAATCACAGTTGTAATGTATGACCACATCAGGTATCTTTCTTCGAGGCTAGCAATCTCCTTGTAATTGCTTAGTATTAAACATTGTAGTCCTCTATTTTTACTTTAAAAAATACAAATTGAGTGTTTCAATGGGACAAAATTTCTGCAAATTTGGACAAATTCAAATAGACAAAAACCAATTTCAGCATACCAGAACAATAGAGTAGGACATACGGAGGACAAAGTACTTCTGCTATCCAGTCATATATAGTAGGTGAGCAATACCTGCTAAGCATTATTTTACGTGACACAGTCAATGATCTCCAGATGTAGAGGACACCTTGTTGTTATTACAGATAGCAGGACACAATCTGGCTGGGGAATAATCTTCTGTGGTATCCCATTCCCAGAGTACACAGTAAGCATAGCTTCTTGCAGCAACAACTGCTTTCTCTCTTTTGGGAAACTAAAACTTCTGCAATTATGAGTCTGGCAACCCGGCTGCATGTTAACCGAGCCACATTAATCACTGATGTCACTCCAAAATCAGGGAGGATGTCCCAGGGATACATTTTTGTCCATAACACTTAAAACCATCATTCTCACTTTGACAGGTTGCAATATAAACTTCTTGGAAACTCTCTGCCTGCCTTGCATCCCAGATGGCGACGAACCTCAGGTTACTTGAGCAAAGAATTAGGTCTCCTTCTGTCCTTTGGAAGATCTCACAGACACAAAGACACTGTTTTTGCTGTGGGTTTTTTTTCCTCTTAGTGGTATTCTGGGATCCTCCTAACTTTATCTGTCCGTCCTGTCTCTGTTAACAATACATGGCTACCTTTTCCATGGATCAACTGTAATCTTACTTCCTCACGGAAAATTCAAATACTGACACAGACTGCAATCCTGACACGACATAATAAATCACCCAATTTATTATTTTTATTTCTACATTAGCTGCTTTCTGATAAGACTCAAGATCTAGTTCAGGCTGAACCTTCCACGGTCCCTTACAGACCATCCACTGCTGGCGCTCTGCCCACTCAACATCTCCTTTTAATTCTCCATCTTTTATCTACGTATTTTCATCCCATTGGAAATTACTCCATTGCTTCCCCATGTGCACTTCTGTAATTTCTTTACTTTTTGCCGTCTTCCATCAAGCTATTCTGTCATCCTTACATCCCTGTCCCTAACATCAACTTTTTCAGGGTTCTTTGTGCTTCACACACCAACTTGAATTTTGCTTCATGTTCTCCTGCAACAGAAGCAACCTTTGAAAATGCCTTATAGACACACTTGCTGGGTATCACGGATTAAATTTTCTCAAACTTCAGAGCTTCAGGTTCCACCTATTCCAGAAAAGCAGCCACTTTGGAAGAGAATTCCATTTTCTTAACAAATGATGCATAGTTATGTGCTAAAATTTATTCACATAGGCTTGAAATTTTACACAAGTAGTGCAGGTATTTGCAGGAAAATACCAGGGGCTCAGTGCTACCGCCATGCAGAGATCCCCTGCCTGGCGAGGACGTGTGCCTGTGCAGTCAGCTCCTACCCAAGCTGGGCAGCTGCAGAAGGGGACAGGCTGGTAAATGGAAGCCGTATCGCCGGACTAAACTTCGCTTTGCTTATCTGTGATTAGCAAACAGCCCCTTTGGGACTTTTGTCAGCTGCAGCCTGCTGCACGGCTGTGAAGCCAATCAATAACCCACAGATTACTCCCAATTCTTCCACGCCAATTTAGCATAACTAAATGGATACTTTATTCTGCTGCTGCTAATGGAAAACGCATTTGTCCCCTTCTCCTTTTCTTGCAGTAACTTCAGTATTATACAACCTCAACTGCTATTTATAAAATCGTGAGTATGTAAAGCCAAGACACATCAGGACTGAAAAAGGAAGCCTGTAACTACAACTAGCACTCAAACTGCACCAACTCCGTCCAGCTGAGTAGGCACTTCTCATCCTGAGCCTTTCCTTTCTAGCATTTACAGCTGCCTCAAAGTTATACTGAACTTCAAGGTAACAGCTTGTTTTCAAAATGCATTCCTGGTCTAAAAATGTAAAATGTCTAAGTAAACTAAACTGATTAAAAGAAGTCTAAAGCCTGTCCATAAGTTCTACTGTTAAATTGTCAGCAAGAGTCACCAGCACGCACTGCAAGACAAAATATGGCTCTATAATACTGCTTTTCATGGACTATCGAACAATATTTGTATTTTTTTCTTGTTAACAGGAAAATAAATTGTGATGGATTTTGAAAAAAACAAGCATTCCCATCCATGCAAAATATGCTCTATCATTCAATTTACAAGCAGTATCCATATTTGGGCAAGACCTCCTTGAAGCAGAGACCACAGGCTATAACGCATATGCACCTAAGGAAATACATATAAACTAATTATTATACATTATGAGCTGTCGAAGCAAGCTGTCTTTGCTGTCCCCACTAGCATTCTCCAGCAAAAACAGAAGTTTGCACAAATTTTCTAACATGGACATGTCTTAAAAATAAGCAACAATATTGTGCTTGAAAATTGGTAACAACTACTCTACAGCAGTAATGACAAGTTGTTGCAGTAGGCAACTTTGATTTCTCCTACCTCCAAAGTAGAAAGCAGAATACATTTTATAAAATGCATCATCTTCTCCCTAATTGCCTGGGGACATCTTGCATTGTGTCGTGATAACCTTCCTTTGCTCTACCGCAGGCCAGGTAGACCTTTCCCTCGATGGCTACCTCCAGGCACTTGGGCAAATCTGCATATGCTGATCCAGGTTCTGCCACTCTGGGTTTCTATTTCCCCTCTAATTTCTCACCGCACAAATAGCAATCACTACAGATGTCATAGCGTTTACTCAAGAAGGAGCTACCAGAGACAAATATTCCATGTTCCTCACCGTGATGCCCAGACTTAAATACTCCAGTGACAGAGTAGGGGGGAGCTGGGTGGTCTTCAGGATTTTATTTCTTCTTCGTGTCCCCTCAAAAAGCCATGCCTAACATTAACTTCTCCTTTTTGCTGTGGACGCTGAGAGATCGAGGACACTTTGCTGTGCTATGGGAATGACTTCCACAGTGGTGAGACAGCTACTGAGAAAGCAGAGGAAGATTTGGGGTTGACAGCTCCAGTTCAGAGGACTCTGGCACTCTGAGAGGGATCTGTGGATTTGATACCAACTTCATCATGGGCCAGTGCAGAGAGCGACACAGGAGGGAGATGGGGTCTCTGCCGCCCATGCAGATCAGCAGATGGGCTGCTACACTGAACTGACGGGAGTTCTTCCAGCATCAACACGCTCCTTCCTAGCTATAAATTTGTTTCACTTACCTAGTCTGTAAGGCAAAGACACAGAGATGAAAGTAACCAAGCTCAGTTCTGGTCAACTGGGATGCAACAATTGAATCGACTACAGATTTGTGCTTTTAGCAGATAGTGCTATTTGGATGCTCAGAAGGTTTCCAAGATCATGAAATGTATTGATGGTTAGACATGAGAGGGTGAAAAAATGACTGATGAGATAGTAAGTCCTCAAAGTTGCTTCAACCTGTCTGTACAGCCTGTCTCTTGCCCTGGCATTTACTGGCTTTCCAGGCATGGGCTCTTTTGAATGACCATGCATCTAGCAAGTGACACTGTAAAATGTAGAATTGGATTAGATCTACATATATGTGGCAATTAAACCTCTGTTACCAGTTTTCTAAACACTTCAGATACATACTGGGTAAATACAACACCAAGGTTTTGTAGACACCTCCACAACGAATGGCCTTTGAGAAATGGGAGTAATTTTCAATACGATTCTTTGTTTCAGATTTACATCAACTGTTAACTTTTCCTCAGATGAAACAAAAAAAGCAAATATTTTATTAGAAACACCTAGAATTTTACTTTTATATAGGGAGGGCAGGAAAATAACTTTACATGAGTACTGGTTCTTCTATGCCAGGAAAAATCTGCCAATGCTAATTAGGCAAGAGTACCGCAGTACTCACAAAAAATATACCAAAATACAACCACCCAAGAGGAAAGGAGGAAAGGAGATAAAAGAATGATTTAATTACTCATCATGTCTTCTTATGGTAACATACAGTGTCATACCGAGACACTATGATGACGGAATGCACTCAGACCAGCCAATTACTTTCTTAGAGTATTGCAGGTAAATGCATTATCCCCACATATAGGATTTGTTTTTTCTGCTTTTCTGCCCGAATATCTAAGGCTTTTGTGACTCTTCTTGAGGCTTGAGCCTGCAACTGGCTGCCTGCTCACTTGCATACACGTCTTTTGTCTCATGCTCCAATTCCTGAAACCAAAAAGAGGAGGTGGACTGCACGGTACAAGCCTTGTTTGGGGGACTCTACCTGAAGAGACCCAGCGTGAAAGCTTCCGAGGCTACCGCTCAGCCTCCAGAAGTTTCTTATCTGGTTTATACGTTCAGACAGCCCCAACCTGGCAGCTCACGCAGCATAATAAATTCAGGCTCGTAAGACGGGTCTTGAAGCGTAACACTGCAAAGTTCAGCCTCCAGGCCATTTAGCTAAGCCAGCTTCTGTGTGCATGCGCATATGAAAATAATGCTGAACACTGAAACTCAAAGACAACAGATAAGGAAAAAGAGTTGTTTCCCTCTAAACGTACTTGCAGCAGAATAACCAGTCTCGGGATCCTTATACGCAACCATGCCAACTTTTGAAATTAACATGTAGAAACAAAAACTGGAAAGAAACTTCCTCATCTTCTAAAAACAATGCAATTTACTCAACCTACTAGCATTTGTCCCCACAAACAGGAAAAATATGCAACTGTTAAGCACAGCAAGAACCTTCTAAGCTACAGAAATATTATTCTTGTATCAGCAGGATTGAAACTCATCCAGAATCAAACCGATTTAGGACTCGCATAGATAAGAAAACATTAATTAAACACAGGTTGGCCAACATGTTTTTAAACATCATTTAGCATCTAGTGCAGACCAAGTAGGTGATGTTTAAAAATATCTTAGCTGACTGCGGTTAATTCTACTTGGGAGTCTTTGCCTAAAGGTTTGTCTTGATTAGAATTTGAAGGTGCAAGTTACAACACGTCAACGCACTTTCTAAAGCTCCGGCGCGCACAAGGCAGTAAATGTTTCTAATGTATGCTAGCTGGTCAAGTCGAAGCTTAGGCTCTTAACTTGCTACCACACGTGAAATCTACACCTTGCATTTTCTTCATCAGAACTTTACCTCTTGGAATTCAAGCTGGAGCAACTGAGGAAATTACCTCCTCCAGCTGTTCAAATATTCAGAGCTGGCAGACGGAAGAAGAGCGCTCATCGGCTTCCAACCCAACGTCAGCCGGCTATTTTTGAAATACCGACAGAGGACGTCTACACTGGCTGCCTTTATAACGAAGCAGCTGAAGAGAGCTCTCGGCTTGTTGCTCAGTCTCTGCTGGTGGGGCTGAATGGACGGATACGGGGCGGTGACGTCTCCCATCGTACCAGCTAGTTTCACAACAGGATGTTTAACCACAGCCTCAGTTACCACATGTCGGCTAACACAAGGCATCAGGACAATCCTTCCCACGAAGATTCATCCTTACTACTTCTACTTGAAACAAGCCCTTTGCCTCCAGCTTCCCAATACAAATCCTAAGACTACTCGTGTTTATGAAAAGGAGAGGAATTGCGCCATTTCATCAACGTTGGCACTGAAGGACAAAAACCTCCTTCCACCAAACGCTCCACAGCCAGGTGAGGAAAGACACTGCATCCCAAATGAACAGCTCAGCCTTGGTGGCCTCGGCAGAACTCCAAGACACGTCTTATTCATAAACCCGAAGTAATAAAAAAGACAGACACTCCCCCTCCCTCCCCAAGGATAATACAACTTGGTGCTGATGCAGAAATTAGAAGGAAGGGGACCATCTAAATTACACACTGAAATAGATACTACAAAAGCAAGCAGCTGTGACATTTCAGCCAGGTGGTCATCTTCAGCTGCAGTCAAGAGGAAAAATAACTCTAGACATTTCCCTTGCAGATACTTCCTGATTACAACCTTATGGCAAAAACACCTCATTTTCACTGCCAGTATGCATTTCAATTAATCTTTATGTTCTTAAAATATACTTTGTCAATTAAAAGCCATGATCAGACTCCGGCTGCGGGAGCGGGGGAGGGGTTTGAGATGTTTAAGCAAGATCTTAGCACTGCAATCAGCGCAGATATAATTAAATAGTCAAGCAAATTCTCAGTTGTACTTTTTCCTGAAAAATTACAGTTGCACATGTGCTGTCTCTCACTCACTGTTTATTCATCTCTCAAAAAGCAGACTACCATTGTCTTTCGGAAAAAACTTTTACTGATCTAAATCTTCCTTTTATTGCGTTATTTCCCTAACCATTTTCACCAGCTATTAAACAAAAACCTTAATAAAAGTTTGCCCTTGACTGATTAAAGAAAAGAAATAAGGTAGTGTCAGAGAAGAGAGACTGTTTCATATCCGATATGAACAAAAACCAGAAACACGACAGACCTTGGCATCAGCACGCATCTGGAAGGTAATCGAGCACTGCTGTCTCTTGGTGCCTTCAGGAGGGATTGTTTTCCTTGCAGTATTACTGGGCATGACACGGTCTTCAAAACCTCAACAGTCAGAGAGCATCCTCCCTAGCCCTTGTTGGAGAAGGCGAGAGCCCTGCCCCGAGGCTGGGTGGTCGGGAGGTGACCGGTGCTTCCCCTCGCACAACCACGCGCTTGTGTCACAGGCAACCCACAGACAGCCAGACAGACAGCAGGACCGCGTGCTGTCCTCTGCCTCCCTGCTGGCTCTCACATGGACCCACAGCCCGACAGCCAAAACCTTATCATCTAAACCGCACCCATCAGTGCAGGGCAAATAAGACAACAACACTTTAAAGGGTTAAGAGTGGAAATCAAACCAAGGTTAAAAGGTCATTAAGTCAAGGAGACTTTTGCTCTATTCAAGTTTCTGAAGCCAGACTCTAAAACTGGCCAAGAATAAAAATCATTTTGATTTGCCTTCCTTGATGAGAGTGCCTTTTTAATTAATTCAGCAGATCATTCACAAATATAGCAAATGGAAATCATACAGTTAAAATCCTTCAGACTACTTTAGATAACCAAGTATTAGAAGGAAATGCAACCATTTAGAAGAGCATCGAAACATAACAGAGCCTGGCTCTTCTAGTTAAAAATTCACACTGGAAAATGGTTTCTGCTTTCTAAAAAAACTGCATTATCTAACTATATTTCCCTCTTCTAGCTTTCTATAAATACTTTAAGGTGTGGTTAGAAAACTGTGGCCAAGTTCTTCAAGGATTTTTAGTTTCCATATCAAGTTCAGGGCTGCAGCATATTTACGTTAACATTTTCTGGAGAATACACTTCATTAACTGCTGTGGCAAAACCCTTGGTGGTCTGCTCCTCGCTGACTCTGACCATTGCCGTTTCAATCGTTTGCAAATTACTTCCAGATGGGTATCAGTTACACAGAGATGGAGAATTTTTATAACATTTATAAATAGTGCAAGAATCCTACAGACATATGATAAGTGTGCTATGGAGTGACACGCATGACGAGGCTGTGAAGAGGGGCATGTGGAGCACACAGCCCAACGGGCAGATTCTGCCCACGGACAAGCTGGAATCCCTTTGCTTGTACCTGCAAGTAATACTCAGGTAGGACATTATCTCAAAGGGAGAAAAAGAAAAAAAAAAAATCACATTATACCTGCAAATGCAATACTTCGCAGGGGAGTCAGGTCCCTAACCACGGCCATTCAGTGCCATTTCAGATGTCCTCTTCCACCTGGCCCCAACTGCCATTCCGGGCGGCCATCGCTCTCCCATCTGCATCAGACCTGCCAGTCTTGTGCGGGTGTCTCGGATAACCCAGCACATCTAAAAACGGCACGGGATGCATACATCGAAGCACCCACGTCGCTCCCCCTTTGGTGACGTAGAAGGCACCTTTTAATCGAGCAGCCAGCTTTTACAAGTCTGGTACGCTGCTGCTTTCACATTTATTCACTAGTGTTCATTTAGGATTCAGAAAATGATTCTCTGGAGTCTCTCAAGACTACCAAATAATTCATTGCGTTAAGGAAATGACAACCGCCATTTTAAATGACTCCTACTACATTTTTTAATCCCATACTCTCCATACACGCACTGCATAAGACTCAGTTGCCTACATAATACATCTAATTGCCTCCCATTTACATTGAATTAAATTCTGTGATACTATTTTGCAATATTAATTAACTCACTCTGTCAGGGGCTAATCTCCCGGAGCATTTGACAAATGGCAGGGCTGAAGCACAGTATAAAGAGAAAGGTGTCTGAGGCTGTCTCGTGGATGAAGAGCTACTAGAGTCCGCGGTGGTGTGGGTACTTACTGCATTCCCATTAAGTTTGTGGGATTTTCATTTGCTTTGGCATGTAATTCTCGGGAAAAGTTCTAGATGGAAAAGTCACTTCCAGCATAGATTTCAACACCACTTTGCTTTAACTCTGTCTCTTTCTTTGGTGTGGAGACTCACACCCAGGTTTCTGTGCTGAAAAAGCAACTTTGCTAGTGCCTGGCAGTCAGAATTTGGATCTGTTCAACTAGAAATAAAAGCCAGAAAGAAACTTTGAAAATCAACCTTAGAGTGGAGAGGGAAAATTGTGGTTGTACAGTGGGAAGTACAACAGTTTGGTTTGTTTCTGTCCACAACTAGCAAAAGTAAAGACGGAAAAATTTCTGTACCCTGTCCCACAGAGAAAAAGGAACGGGCAGAATGAAGCAAAACCGTGTCATGTCTGGTGCTGGTCATTTCTATTAAGGAGGGGAGCTCCTTTTGTTTCAATCTATTTTATTATACTTCCTCTAGGAAGAATGCGAACTGAAGTTCTACCTGGAGTTGACTCGTGCACAGATGACCATAACCAGGTCTTTAAAGAAAAGGAAGAAACGTTCCTCACTTCACTGCTGGTGGCCATGGCCAGAGCCCCTGCCAATAGGCTTCCAATTCAAAGCAGGCTGCTGCTGCGAAACATTACTAACAACGCACAAGTCTGGGTTAATGGTTTTCAACTGAGAAGTACTGTACGCAGATACTGTCTACTTATGGCCCCGCTCTCACGGTCGTTTTCCTGTCTTTCTGCATACATGAGAGCTGTTGAATTGGAGAGAGTTTTTCTTTTTAATCTTTCTGGAGATTCTCCTACCTCTGCAGCTGTAGGAGGTAACTCGAACGTAACATGAAAATTGTATTTTTTTTTCCTATTGTACTAAGAAATTACGATTGATTCAAATATGTCCAAACATTTGGCAAGTATCATTTTTACTGTAAAGTTGCTGAGGTTTGGGTTTTTTGTTTGCTTTGTATTTGGTTTTGGGGGGGGTGATGTTGTTGTGGGGGTTTTTTGGGTTTTGGTTTTCTTTTTTCCCCAGAAGTTCCTTTAACATACCAAGTAAGCGTGCTAGGAATGATTTAAAGCTTCTGGGTGTTCACATATAATTCTGAGCTTAATGCTAGCCTATTTTTTTGCAAACTGAAATGCTGGAATCTAGGGGGACAATGAGGTACACGTAGCAAATGGCTCTTAGGCAATAAGCACAATAGATGATGGCTGAAGGCTCTGCCTTTTCTCTTTACCTCCTGACACACCCCAGGGTTTATGGAAGTTACACAATATGCACACCCACCAGTTAGGTTTTATTGCTTAATTACTTATAGGGAAAAAAAATGAAGCCTCCCACAGTCATCTGAAGTTGGGAAAATAGAATTGTTTGCTTTTTTCAACTTTTGGTGTGAAATATGACTATAAAGAATTTGGAAAAAAATGGACTACAAATACAGTCTAACAAAACATACAGACGTGCATATTATAAAGCACATAGGGAATGTAGGCTAGTATATATTCTGAGCCCACCAAGCCTTCCCAGGCTTCTAATTTTTTTTTTTTTTTTTAAATTTACTACTCATGCCATAGAGCCTGTCTTAAATTGTGTCAGTTACACACCATCTGAAATCCTGGTAAACCTATTTTCCTTCACGAGGTATCCTCGACTATACTGCAAATTTAAGCAATACCTAAAATCAGAGGCAATAAACAAGAACCTGTTAAGCATGAAATAAGATATCACACACAATTCATCTGACATAAATAAGCTCAACTACGCTTCACAATTGTACTGACCTGAGTCAGAACTACATAAGAACCAAGGAAAATGGAGTTATTTAAGTGTATCAGTAATGGTAGCTGCTACATTATCAGGATGTAAGAGAGACCAAAATTGTAAGGAGAGGTAGAACACCTGATTAGACCAACCAGCGTAACTGGGGTGCAAGGAAGAAAAACAGAGCAGCTTTCAGGAACGCAAGCCTTTCTTCAGGAGCAAGTGATCCATCTCTTATCAATTTCTCAATATCTTTGTTCCAGTGAGGTGCAGTGGTTGCATTGGTTATAGCAGATAACCAGAGTCAAAAGGTTCTGGGCTTTATCTGCAGTTTTGCTACGGGGTTAATTTATCCTGTTGCCCTCTACAAATGGCTTTCATTCTTTGCTTCAGTTTCCTCATCTGTGAAGTCAGAAGAATGCTTCCCTACTTCATAAGGTTTTGTCTCTTCAGGGAAATGAGCTAAGCTTTCCCTAAGCTGCATTTATTGAAAAATCTCTCAACACAGCATTCATAGTTTCAGTCTAGCCAAAGTCACAAATAAGGACAGACTTACTTTGTATTTTAAATGCTCTTTGATAAGAGCAATGCTACTTTGACACTGAAAACGCAAGAGAAGCAAAGCAAATTGCTGTGGTTTTGTCTTATCTATTGCTTATTACTGGAAGTTCTCAACGCTCTCTGGCAAAGGTTGAACCATTACCCTCTCTTCATAGATAAGGAAACTAAGGCACACAGAAGTCACTTGTCATATAATAGTACTTACTAAAGTAGCCATTGAAAGTCAGAGCCTTCTCCCCGTTTATTGACTCTGAAACCCAATCTAATTCAGAGCCATGCTGTGAAAGGGTGCTTCAAATTTGCAAAGGCACCTCAGCTAAGACTTCAGTTCAGCAAAGCACTGGGCACATGAGCCTTAGCGCAGCTCAAGGATTCAGAAGTCCAAGTATCACTTAAGTAAAACCTAAAAAAGAAAGTGGGGCAAGAGGGAGACGGGAACTGGAGAAAGAATTTCTGCCAGAGAAAGTAAGAAGCAGCAGCCCTGTACCACAGAACTTGAATTTCTGACGTAGGTCAGGATGGGCTTGTGAGTGCTGCATCTGCAGCCTACAGGGGCAATGGGAGCAAGCTGGTCAGTAAATTAAACAACATATATTTTATGGAACTTTTGCAACTTATGCTATACTGTAGCTCCTTCAGAAACAATGGTAATTACACACCTCTTGTGTTATCTTTGGATAACACTGTAATTAGTATGTGTCATCACTCTAGCCATGATTAAAATAATTACCGTAAAAAGTCCCTTGTAAGTAGCATTTACTGTTCCGGTTTCCAAACATGTACAGGATTTTTTTTTTTAAGTATAATTGCTTTCTCTGTTCACAGCTCAACTCAACACTATTTCCCCACCCACCTTCCACTTTACGCAGCCATCTGATGTTGTAGCAAAACTTTAACGCGTGTGAAATACTTACAGCTCTTCCAAGTAGGGAAAGTTCTTGAACGCATCCTCTGGTAGCCTTGTGATGTTATTCATGCTGATATCTCTGGAGAAGAAGAAAAAATACAGATTTATTAATAAACAGTAAGGGATTTTTACATTATAGGAAAAGGACGGGGAAAAAAGCCATATCAGATGGTATGATAACAGAAAAAAAATATTCCAGCATCACACAGTAATCTCTCTTTCTAGAAATTTGCATGCTAAACTTTCAAAGCACAGTCATTTGAGAATCCAGTCGCAGCAAAGACCTATATAATGGAAAGTTGATAAAGTTTTCTGACACTTCTAAGCAAAAAAAATTACTGTGAAACTACAGACTACGCATGTATGGAAGAGGCTCTACAGTGCTGTTATCCCCAGTACTAATTGTTACCAACTTACACATGCGTATAATTTTAACACAGATGATTAAGACAGCTCTAAAACCACAACATATGAAAAAATTTTAAAAAATATTGTGACCACCCACCACGCAAATTTTCATCCCACAATGTCTTTTAAAAAAAGAATACATGCATCGGGACTTAATAAAGAGTTTCTGGCAAACATGGCTTCTGGAACAACTGACAAGAATAGCAGAAACATGTCCTAGCTCTACCACAGTCTTTTTTTTTTTTTTCTATAAAACCTATAGAAGTCCTCAAGGTAATAGTTTTAAGCAGATTTCATTCTCAGTCCGTGAGCAGAGACAGGCCGGCAGCAAGTGCTTACATGATAGGTATGCAGACCTGTTCAGCTTTTTTCTTTCTGAAGGAGCAATAAGTGGCAAACTTGGTGCCATCACCTCAGTTCACACCTACATAACCATCACAGATAATCCAGTCCTAAAGCAAGTTATTACTCAATGTGAGTAAAAGTAGCATGAAAACAATTCCGTTTGATAATTAAACTAATAACTGCCTAACAATTCATGACATAACCCAAGTTCTTACTTTCCACTTGGCTACTGCCTTTTTTTTTTTAAATATGTAGTTTAACAAGCAATTCAGTGAGACTCCTTAGTACAGCCCTCACAGCTTCCTTCTGCTTGCTCTCTTCCACACATTGCTCTCTAATATTTATGTGCCGCCTCGCCACGTATTTTGCATAAAAAGCAAACAAACAAAACCAAACTGCCCCTTCCATCTCACTGATAGTCAAGAACTACCACTGAAGCTCCTGCATGAAGACATGAAGGGCTGGTGACTGCACGCAGGACAGCAGATTTTGTTTGCCGCCTAAAAAGCTCGACCTTGGAATAAAGTACCAGCCCTTGGCTACTGCTGGGGCAGACGTTCGTAGCCCATCCATAGCCACCACTAGTTTTCAAACATCTGCCTCAACTGGAATTATCACTTCTTCTGACGAGGCAGAGAAAGGTCAATTTAGACTCTTCCTGCTACACTGGAAGGGTACAAATCCCTGAAGAACTATTTTGCAGCAGCAAAAACAAACCCCTGGAGAAATTAAAAAGTTTCATGTTCGGGCTATCTTCCATGGCTCCCACTCATGACAGGACTCGGTGCTGACCTTAGGAGGTTCAGAGTCAGGCCCCTAAGGGGAGCAAGGAGCACGCGGAGGGGTTGGTGCTGCTTCTGAGGAAACGGTGTCTCAGGACATTTGTGCTTTCTTTCATGCTGCGACGAACCGAATGCCATGTCAGTACCATATAACCTACCAAAAATGTTGCAGCAGCTAATCAAACCACTTTTTGCAAAGAGTGCCCACATTACACTTCCAGTTGCCAGACCATAATGTCTAACACAGCTCATTAAAAAAAAGTTTCCTTATTTATACTGACAACAGAACGCACTATATAAAAAGACCCCATAGTTACTGGGGGGGAGGAATCTTTATTTTTTTTCCCCACAGCAGTTGACAATGTCAACTGATGTTAGTGAATTTATGTTGAGATTAACAAGTAACTGGCAACTGGTCTCCTGCCCCAACCAAGCAGCACAGGCCCCCAGCCGCCACCGACGTGAACATCGCACTCTTCCATTTAATCTAGATGCAATTGTTTCTTCAAACTAAATGTTTATTAAATAGCAGGCCAAAACGTCATTCCTCATACCCCAGTGCAAGTCAAGAGAGTTATTCCTCAGCAGCTGTTAAGAGTATACTAATGTAACTCAAGAGCAATGGAGATCAAAATAAGGTTCAGCACATACAAAACAAACCCAATTGTGAGAGAAGACCAAGAAAATCCACTATGGCACAACAGACTCCTTCACTAAGCTCCAGAAGGAGCTGAACTGGAGATGATTTATTTCTGAACTCTACAGCCTGCGTGCTTTAAGAGGTGCTTTGTGTCTCAGCAGCAGCTTGGGTACCGTGAGATGCTGCAGTTGCCGCGAGGGACATTTTTCTTCTCGTGCAGGAAAGTAAATAAAAGTATCAGATACATGAATCGTCAGCTGTCTGCTCCACGGGAGACTGCAACTTTTATTCTCCCTACCCCCCATATACATTTTTCAAATTGTCATGAATACACGCGTTTCACACATCCAGGCTAGTCCTCTCCTTTCCAGAGGACTACACATTCCCTTCCAGTATCAACTGGGAAGCATTTATGAATAAGGCAGAGGGTAAGAAGGGAGCGGAGACCCAACATGAATCCTAAGAAATAATAACCTGTGCAAGAAAATCACAACTCTCTCAAAAGACTGTCCAGGTGATATAAAGCCCTGTTATCGTATATATCATATTAAGTGGTGGTAGTAAAAATAAGTCAACAGTACATATCATTAGAAAGCACTTTATGAATGGCTATACATAGCCTTGTCAAGGATTTTGACTGCAACCGCATTTGTTGCGCTACGTGATAGCTCTTTAGGACAGAAGAAGAAAGAAATCACATCCATCTGAAAGCAGTGGTCTTGAAGTTTCCAGAGCTATAAACGCCTCATTTTCAGAAGTGTCATATGCAACCCTAAACAAAGTCAATGGAAACCATGAAGACATACAGCATGGCCGACATCCAAATTCCACGTAATTTCGGCTTTCTCTGGGATCTGAAATTAGCAAAGAATGTTTTTTGCCTGTAGCTCCAAGTGTTAACATCTACAATTTTAATACGGGGAGTAGACTCTTCGGATGTAAGCACGGAACAGAACATCTTAATAATGAAGATTTGAGAAAGATCATCAATATCCACCAATTCTACTGAAATTTATTTTCAGTGAAACTGCATTTATAACAAAAACAGGCACAAAAATGCATTGCAATTCTCTCTTTAGCATTATCATGTGAATCTTCAAGGACTGCTTGTCATGATGTCTTGCTAAAAAGCTGGAATTATTACAAAGTTTCTGTATCTGCTTTCATTAAATGCAATAGTAACTCCTACTCAGTAAATAAGCCAAATCTCTATAGCACTGATTCACAGATTTTGGGGAACATCAAGCCACCAACTTTCAAAGTTTCTTAATGATCACCATACAAGCTTTAAATCAATTTTTGTTTAATTAAAAACATTATGTAAAAGCAGTTTTGCTGCAGAAGTCACAAACTGATTGCCAATGCCTCACCAATCAACAGACTTGGGTAGATCACACTTTGAAAAACTGCTAGATGAAATTAAGTTTCAACGTGGGAGATGGGAAGATGAAAACGCACTAATCGTATCTGAAGTGCACTATCAGCAAAAAAGCAACCAATATAGAAGGGAAAACCCACAAGGAATTATAGAAGCCAAAATCAGACACTTGTGGGGTTTTATATATATATGTATAAAAAATTTATTTTCTTTTCATTTCACTCTACAGAATATCCTCGGTCAAAGAATGAGTTCATGGGCACTATTTGCTGGTAATAAAATATGAAATAGTTCATGAGCTTCAACGCAAGAATTTACAAACAATATTAGCAGACACCTGCTCTAGGTGACCCTTCTCTGGCAGGGGGATTGGACTAGATCTCCAGAGGTCCCTTCCAACCCCCACCATTCTGTGATTCTGTGACACCTATATCACTAAAATTAAATGACTTAACTACTCTCTAAAAAGTCTGCCTAGTTAATTTGGAAGATACTTTTAATAACATGTTTTATAGAAGAATTACAACAAAAATGGACTAACACCATATATTATGACAAACTAATGGCAAATATTCCCCCCCAAAACCACTGTCCAAAACAAAAATAGCCCTTGCCAAGTTTCTACTGCTTTTATTTTAGAAAATATTCATTTTACTATTCCTAAAATTTCAAAAATCAAATCAGCCTATGCAGAATCAAGGAGGCTGTCCATGTAGTAAAGATAAAATATTAGTATAGGCCTTGGATATGTCAAAGAAGTCTCCACTGAGAAGCTGCTCTACTCCACCTGTTCCTCCACCTCTACTAGAAAGATCTCAGGTCTATGAGCCCAGAGCTCATTCAAGGTCCTCATATATAAAATAAAAGTTCTAAGAATGAACAAAACGAATCCCTAATAGTACTTTCCAAACCTCTAGCAGTGTCCACGGGAATGATGCTATCGCACAACAGAAGGATCACGTCAGCAGTTGCCTAATGTCCCATTTCAGCAGGACTATGCTGAAGGACCCATTCTGGATTGGGTTATTAGATCCAGACACAAGTCCCCTAAAAACAGCACACCGCCTACAAACCTTTCAATTGCCACCAGAAAAGAAAAAAACAAAACAAAACAACAAACAAAATGCCAAAAAACCTCCACACTTGCCCTAAATTTTACTGGTACACTGAAGTCCAGATTCAGTATCTGAAAGGCTTATCTTAAATATTTTGTTCTTTCAACGCTTCACAGTATGATCTGTCAGCCCCAGCAACCTACAGCTCTGTCTTGAAATTAAATTCAGCCCCACGCTTATATTTGGGACATTTTCCCTGGGAAGCGCAAAACGGACACAACAGCTTTAAGAGAGAAAAGATGAGGACAGCGATGCCGTGGTTTTACACGGTAGATTCGTCAGGAAAACGAAGGAGAAGCCAGGGTAGACCTGCACCTTTCAGCAGTTAGCCATTAACCGGGCTTATCTGTACTAAGCAGCCAGACTAAATCTTCGCTCGCTAACCAACTTTAACCGAGGCAGGTCAGGGCGTGATCGGGCAAGGAGCTGGCATCGAAACTAAAATGATGAGCAGCCGAAGGTGGCAACCTCTTTAGCAAGAGGAGGCTGCATCCTGGGGATAACATGAATCACAGCCTTATAGTTGCAATTAGTTTCGCCATTTCAGGTAGGAGAGATGTCACGCCGGAATATAAACACAACTGTGCTCCCTCCTACAGTGCTATTGCTGCCGTGGCTGCAGTTTTGAACCATAAATAAGGCGCTCGCACTCGGTCAGAAGTTTTCTTATTCTCCTTCCAGGAAGGTACTACAGAAAAGAAAAAACAACCACCACACAAACAACAAAAAACAACTAAACAAGTAGCTTGAAGAAACCTACTGAAAATGTTATTTCACCATCCCAGGTATTGCAGAGACTAATTTTTACAGGCCAAAGGTGAAAAATCAAGCCACGGCACTGCGGCAGTCATTCGCCGTCTTCCACCTGCTTCGGCGGATCCCTTCAAGTTATTCTGACAACTACTTTAATCTTTATTTCCAGCTTAGTTTAGCAAAATCCCCTGCTTTCACCTAACACAGAAACACTTTAAAGTCTTTAAAAATACTTGTACATATACTAACCAGCAAGGACACTAAAAGCTATGAAAACCTCCTTCTGTTGAAAATAGGCATCAAATGAAATAAATTAACTTGGGAGAGGAAAGCACCTTTGCTGGACACAGCAAAAACACACAGCACCACATCTCCTCTCTGCATAAAGCAGTTTTAAACTACTCTTAAAGTAAGTGGAGATTTCAGAAACCGGAACTAGGCAATTTAATACACTTAAACTTTTCTATTATACTCCTCCTGAGCAAGAATTCCAGTTCCTCACAGAAAGTTTTGGTTGGCTTTTTAAGGATTCTTTAATCTACCACTACCCAAAGGCAAACTTCCCCAGTCTTCAGGAGGAGCAGAAACACCCCACCTTCAACTTCACAGGCACCTGGAAGCAAAGTCCATCCAATCTCCCAATAATTCCTCTTCCTTTCAGGATCCAGCACTCCAGGTTGCTTCCAGCCTGACAAACTCTCCGTCACACGGCTGCTCTTCTCCACAGTCCTCTTAATATTTACTAGGGAATTTCACCTTAAATTCTGGCCAGCTTCGCTGCGCCTAACTCGGCACCACTTTTCATATCTTGAATGGCAACTTATTAATTCTCTCACATTTTAAAAAAAGAAACTCTTGCTTATCTTTAGACAGTGGCTTAAGCCACAGCTTTCATCAGTGCTATCATGCAAAAGAGAGTTAGATAAAATGCATAGCATGTCACAGCGTCTCCTGGAGGGCACAGATCACTTTCTCTCACATTTTAAAGTACTGCCTCTACCATAGAGTAGCCTGATCCTTCTTAGACTTATCCTAAACATCCTTCTTACCAATTGCCAGAGCGGGATTCTGGCTAGAAAGGACAGCTGACTAGAGATGATGGAAACGGAGGAGGGAGACAATTCTTGCACGAGAAGGAAAGCTGGAAGAGCTACAAAGAGGGACCACAAAATGGGACACACAGACTCCCCAGAGAGGGCTACAGGACAGACAAAAATGATAAATAAATTATCCCAAGATACAGGCAGAGAACAAAAGCTAATGACCCACAATGACTGATGGGCAGTGAAAAGGAAAATGATGCCCCTCTCTCTGGACTGAGGGACATTTAGCTGCAACAGCCTTTTTTGACAAGACGACTGCTCTTCACTGCATCTCCCCAGCCAAAAGGTGTGCGCGCTTTAGGCAAAGAAACCTTCCTCGCTACCCAGCTCTGGTGCGCTGGCATGTCTCATAAAACTCGGAGATGCCGGTGCTAGGCTTTCTATCCTGCATTGCAGCCTCGGCGATCAACACTGGATGTGCACTGAACTGGGGGTACACACACCTTCCCACTGCACTCGTGTACTGCATCCGAAGGCATGCAAGCGACCTAAAATACTCCACTTTTTTACAAAGATCTTAAGCTGGAAAGACACGAAATATCTAGCTACAGAAAAGGAAAATTAAATCTCAGTCAACCCAATCCAGATTGGCTGCTTAAAAAATAAAATCAAAACACTCCTCTGTGCTCCCCTGCACTTCATTAATAGCTAACTTCTTTTTGGCTGTCCACCTAACCTCTATCTTTTGTGAAGTTTAGACGGGGAGAGGGAAGGAGAGAGAGAGAGGATTGTTTGTTGAAGGAAAGAAGATCATGTTTCAACAAGGCACCTTTAAAATCCTATAAAATACTCCCTCTGAGCAAGCTTAACCTGTTTGCTGATAGATAATAGCATGTAATACTGTAGGCTCCATTCAGTCTTTTCCAAGGTCTGGGCCCTCTGCCACCGAGTTATTTAATTATAACACTTACAAAATGATTTAGGCAGAGCTATCTGTATTTGAATAAAGCCCTCCCACCTACTTGTACAAAACCATTAGGTAAAAGGTCCTAATCTTATGTAAAATTCCCCAGGTAGTAACCCTGATCCAGCTTCAGTACTACTAGGAAAAGCTGGAGCTATTAATATTTTTAGAAACTACATTAAATAAGCCAGGTTATTGCAAATGCAAATCAACATGACGCTGGAAAATACTCAGCAACAATTAGCCACCCATCACCACTGGGACCATGGAAATGTGGATAATGTCCCAATTACTTTAACATTGGTGAAGACCAACAAGACAAAGCAACAGATATTTTTCTTAGTATACCAGACCAACAATTCTTTGCTGATTATCCAAAAAAAGGGGACAGAAGTGTATGTAGCTGTATGGCAACGGTCAGTGCTTTGAATTCGGTCCAGGTCACATCTGCATTAACCAGGAGAAGTGCCTAGTGTGCCGGCAGCGGGAGCTGCAGCAGAGAAATCAGGGAAACTCAAGGTTAGACCAATCTAAGTTGTACTGTGGTGCTACGGCCTTGAAGAAACACATTCGGTGCCGAACGCCTTGTAGGAACACGTTCACAGGATGAAAACCAATGTAATTTTCAACCAAATCACACAGCAGGCAGTCCCAGGGGAGACCAGGAGCTGAATTACATCCCTATTTTAGCTCTACTTTCCTATTTACCCAGTTCCTTCAGGATGAACACAAAACCACTGAAGGCACAGAGTCAGTAAGTTTGCATTAATACTGTCCCATGTCTTAATCTTATTTGGTACGTAATGAAAGTGTAGAAAGCCTAGAGGATCAGCAAGGAAATTCTAATTAAATTCATTCAATTAAAAAGAAAAAAGTTTGGGGTTTGTTTGTTTGTTTTTCTGTATCTTCCTGATAACAAGCAGCAAACAATTCTCTTCCAGAAGCACCACCTCACAACTACAGCTTTGAACAGTAATTGCCTGCGCTGTGAAGCCAATGAATGCAGCTAAAATTCAAGGGTATCTATTACATGCAGATACACCAACCCCAACAGCTAGAAATCATGAACAGGAGGCAAAGAAATATCAGGCAAAGGAAAGATGATGTTTACAGAGGAGCCTACACTTGGAAAGTGTTTCAGCTTGCAATGGTGTTTGAGTTTAAAAAAACGTTAAAGCAAAATGCTGAGTAATTAATTTCTTACCTTTTACATACTACCTGCATCCATTACTGCAAGGTTTGGCTACCTCAGCCTATACCATTAGCTAATATTTATATGGTAATAGCACACTGATTCCCCGATATGTTAGACTGGTATTGTATTTAAAATTTGTGTTCTCCCAGTTTCTGACAAGGGCTGCACAACTACCAGTGCCCATCTCCCAGCGGGAAGGGCCCAGCTTGAGGGCACCTCTGGGTATGCCGACAGCCAGGACTCTGCAGTATTAACCATCCCGTATCCTCCAATCCTTACTGCCATGCCAACACATTTTTTTCCTTCTGATCTTTGTCTATTCCTCATTTTCAGTTTAACACAAAGTTGTTAATGATAAAACAAAACAGGAGATTTGAAACCAATTTTTGCATTAGATTTTTCTGCTTGTGGTTCCATCTCTCCCCAACAATCTTAAATATGGTCCTATTGCCTCTGACATGACCACAGAGGCCTCCAACACTTAAAAAGCACAGAAACCGGTTCTGTATTCACAGCCCATTTTGCAGTCACAAAAACCCTATCAGCCATGCCATTTTTTCGTTTATGAGCGTGTTTCTTTTTCCACTTCTTCTAGGAAACATTCTTGTAAGAAAGGAGATAGCCAAATACTTAAAGCCTTAGTCAACATCTGCTGTGACTGGCTAAGTAAGACACAGGTTGCTTTCCCACCCAGCAAATACACTTGCCATTTCCTAAGTACCTGTGCTATCTCTCTAATGAGCACAACATCTTATCTTCTGCTGTTTGTATTGCAACAAGAAGCTAAGGGCCCTAGTTCAACATGTCAACGTGATTGGCGCTGTACAAATACACAGTTGGGGACACTCCTCACCTGGAAGAGTTTGCTGCATAAAAGGACAAGACAAACAGCATGAGAGGGAAAACGGGCACGCAGAGGCAAAGTTACCTGCCCAAAGTCACCGGCAGAGCCCGGAGCCCCCTCCAGTTGCCCAGTGCTGCTCTCATGTGCTATGCCCCGCTACTACCCACCACATCCTTTTCAAAACAAACAAAATTACCTTTATTTTTCCTTTGGTTTTTTTTAGCAGGGAAACAGGACAGGAGACTGTTCTGACAGTTTCTCGTTCGCTAGAAGTGTAGGTTCACTCCATTTGGCAGCGATGGAAAGAAATTGTGCTCTAACAGCTATGCAAGCAGTTTATACGAAATGTTTCCATCCACTTTTCCGTGGGTCATAAACTAACTGGAACATCTGCATGACCGCTCACTTGGGTATGAAGCATTTAACATGCTTTTTCAGGGAAGTAATCACATTTCAGACTACGCACCAACCCTGGCTATTAGAGGGGATTGAGGTATTCAGAAGCGTTAGGAAACAGGGGTACATGGAGCCCTTTATCAGTAGAAATACCAGAAAAGCACATAAATCCTGTTGATTCCAGTAATCCTTTAGTATTTTGCTGAAGCAGGACCTACAACATTTTCAGTGACAGACACAGAAAGGCTACAAAAATTCAGACAGGTCTGTTCCTGCAACAGAAGTAACATCCCCCTCTCCCCCCACCAGATCTATAAGTTTTCTCCTGCCTCCTCCTCCTTCCCATGTCACATCAACCTGGTTTTTTGCTGTTTTTTTTTTCCTTCCAACGTGATGTCTTAGCTTTCTTTCAGACACAGTAACTAGCTCTAATGTACCCTATTCATGTGCCAATCAAGCCATCATCAAGATCTTAGAGAGAACAATACTTGTATGCAAAGACCTATTTTGAACTGGTATTTGAGTCACTGCAGGCCAGCCATTAAGCAATCACACATACGGTTAATGGCCTATGTTGACACATGGTGGGGAATTAACCCAGAAAAAAATTCCACTGCATTATTATGAAAGAGATTGTATCCTGGAATAGGAATATAGCGCAAGTTAACATGCTCTTCGGTTAATTTTTAAGAGCCACACATTTGGTGCGGATTACAGGCTGAAGGAAGGGTTTATTGTAAGCTGGAGGAGGAAACAATGTCTTTCAGTGCAAGAGTATTGCCCTTGCATAGTTAGAGATTTAGAGTAGAAAGTAAAATTATGCATTATTCATGGTTTTATAATTATTTACTCTCCAGAATACAGTAACACCAGGGAATTGAGTAAAAAAAAAAAAAAAAAACAGGCTGTGACAGGCACATTACTCAAGCAGCCTGAGGGCAAGCCTGTGCCGAGATACTCCTCCTGTACCTATGAGTATCCCTCACAAAATGTGAATAACCAACCCGTGCAAAGACCATGAAGAAGTCCATGGACAAAACTGAGTGGGAATTCGGATCAGCCACATCCCTGGTCTGTAACCAACCTCCCATGTCCTGTTACCACCCAAACTCCTGGTAGGGAAGCTCTCAGCGTGGTTACATCACAGCTACCTTCCGACTTGAAAGTTTTCAAAAATCATTTATGAAAAGGAACATGGTTATCCAAGACTCCAAGAGTAACTATAGATTAAAGCGTGGGAAAAGTCATTAGAAGCATTTGGTGATAATGCCCTTGGATTCACAGCCACTTGAGGTAACACAGACTACAGGGCGACTTCAGGAGAGCAGCAGGGCAGTTAAAATCTGTAAGGACCAACGTTTTTCAAAGGACCACTGCAAAGCATCTTTGCCAAGCAGACTCATCATGCCCTGCAACTAGCATGGCAGTTGTTGAGGGGGATGAAATCTAAGCGATGTCATTATTTTACGCCGATTGCACGCCTTCGGCACTTCACCCAGCTTGTCTCCTGTCTCCAGACAGCACGGCTTAGGCTACACGCGAAGCCAAGGCAAGTTGTAAACCTGGCAGTGGAGCCTTTGGGGGCAAGTCCCCAAAATGCTGTCCTTCTATTAGCGATACTTTTGTATTTCACTGACATGTCTTCCAAATATGGGAAGCTATGAGGAACACTTTAATGCCGTCACCCCGTTTAACAATAGTCCCAGTAAACTGGCTGGAATAACAACTCTCCAGGCAAGGGGCTTGAACCTGGGATCATCTTAGCCCAAAACACGTGCATCTAAACCATTCATTACAACCATCGTTTTTGGTAAGACTTGAGATTATTTGTAAAAACAGGATTTTTCTTTTTTTAATCCATAGGTCTCCACACATAAAGGGAAAAGGAGAATGCAGCAACATGTTACATGCTTAAGGCTTCAACCTACTACACCCTCTGGGGTGTAGTTGCACGACGTGTTTTCTTTCTGACGAAGGAAATTGGCTTATATTCCCATTGCTTTCCACCTTCACAGTGGAACTGTTTACAGGCAGCATTCTGTAATCAGATCATTATAACAATCTGGATTTAAACAAAAACATTTCTGAGTTTTGGCCTATTTTTTTAAAATCAGATGGGGTTAGTTGTCTTTTATATAGCATGGCCTCAGAGAGCTGTATCAGCACAACTATGGAGCAGCAGATTCCTACAGTAGTCGGAAAGAGGAAAGGTACTGGAGGCGACAGAGGGAACATCGCACTAAAAGAAAACATACCATGTAGCTATGCCTGCAATGAAATCAACACTAGATCCCCTAATGGAGTTTTACAGAAATATATTTGTCATGTTTTTAAATAAATGAAGTTTAACATTATGTTTGCAACCAAGTTAAAATAGGGCAGCGTTGCCAGTTGCGACAATTGTCCTTATCATCACGGAGTCATATCAAACCATCAACCACCAAGGTAACTGTATCATTTTTAAATGACTAACTTTGATTTTTCTGTAATGAGTTAAGTCAGCCCCACGTTAGATACACATCCGAGCTTTAAATTAAAGCACATATTGCTAAATCCGACACAGACACTTCACACGTGACCAAGTCAAGGTTTTATTCACCACTATTGAGGAAGTTCTCAAGCATTTTTTCCTTATCGAAAACTTCTGTGAACAGCCATTGCTGAAACACTAGGAACATCACCAAACTATGCAATCTAACCAGTTCAATGAGATCTGGGTGTCCCCCCCTCCAGTCTCGGGTCCCTGCTGCATAACCACAAACACCTACAAGGCACATTTTGTTCCATTTGAGAGCTTCAAGGGCAATTCCATAAAACTTAAACTGCCTCAACAGGAGCGTAGGGAGCCACGCTCACCCTTTGGACTCCAAGGACACCACATCCCTCTCCGCCTAGCAACACGGTATTTACTACAACAAACGTTTCACACCAAAAGCTCCCCGTTACAACTCTGGACAGAGACCCGCCGAGGTTCAGTTCCTTGTCCCAGCAGAGACTCATTTTGTGGGTTTGGATAGGTTGCTTCCCCTTCCCAAATCCCAACTTCAAAGGAGAATAGTCTTTTCTGCATCTCTGAGAGGAAAGGGGAGGATAAAGCTATCGATGTTTCTGAGCTGTCCAGACAAAGCCCGGCACTTAAATCTGTTTACACTGATAGAAAAGCAGTGCTATCATTACACACGTATATTCATGTTAAAAATCTTCCGTTGCATTTTGACTCTGTGTTTTTGCTCCATTGCAAAAAGAAAATACAAACAGCTACAAATCCCATTTCATAAAAATGCCAACTTTAGTAACTCTAAGTACTTCAAATTTTATTCATTTTCTTCTGGTTTATTTTGGTCTCCTAGTCTGTCCCACCCAATGTTTAGAAAGCAACCTGAGCCTCAAAAGTCTGGGTAAGCCCTACATTTTTAGAAGGCTAAAAGCAAGAAAGCAAAACAAAATTGGTGTATGAACACAGTCACTGATACAACGAAGCCAGAAGACAAAATGTAAACATCTCAATCAGTCCAAACCTACATACCACAGCTTTAGCATTTAAGAATTTTTTTCACTTACATATAACATCTAACTTGGATGTAACTAAAAATTATTTCTGGAAAAAAAAGAAAAAGAAAAAAATCTTTTTCTGCAATGCAGCACTATAATTATCTATATACTGTGGGAAAACTAAAAGCACACAGTACAGCTTTCTAGTGTCAAAATAGATTTCACGGCAGCACCTGGAATGGCCTTTATAGAACCAAACATGCTTTCACAATTTTCAAGACATCTTAAAGCAGCTGATGAAGCACGAGCAGTTTTGATAAGGCATAAAACTTAGGTTTTGGAAATTCTTGATCATCAATTATCTCTCAGTACTTTAACAGAAGAATAACTTCCACTTTATGACATTTGAAGGATTAAAGTCTGCCTGAAGTCTCCTGAAGTTTCCCGCGTAGCAGCGTCCACGCGTGCTAACATACAACCCTTGCGTTTCACTCATGAAACGGTACCTTCAGCAAATGGCAAAGCGAGGGTTGCTGCCTATTGACAAGATGTGTAGCTAAATACAAGAATCCAAAAAGCCTCGCTAGCTTCGTATGAGCTTCCCATTCCTTTTGAGTTATACTGGTTTCAGCTACATTCCTCTTTTTGATTTATCTGAGATGTATGGCCAAGTCCCTTATGCGCATGAAGAGACAGGTTGAGCATCCACCTTACCTTCCAGTGAACCTTAGACATAAATTGAAATGAAAGCTGCCCAAAATGTCTGCCAGGACACTCTCAGAGAGGAGCTACAGGTTCAGCTTCTACTTCAACAGTACAGGACTGAACAAGGGACATCAAGGAAGCATTCGAAACCGATTTTATTTTTCCGTGTATAATGAAAGTGTCAGGAATTACCCTGTTCTTATCTGACTTATCGCAGAGCTAATATTTCATTTTAAGAAGCAAAACTTCACATATGCTTTGCCTTGTGAAAAAGCCCAACTCTTTTCTTGGTGGTCAAAGTTGTGTAGCTTTTACTTCCCCTCCCTGCATTTGCTGTCATCTTAAAGCAACATGATATGCATCAAAGTTCAGGATCTACAGTGACAGCAGCACCTGTGGTGCGCATATACATAACGGTGGGTTTTCTCCCCCAAAGTCTGCAGTAAAAAACTAGCTAGTGTTATGAGCATTTGGGGAAGAAGAAAAAAAAAAGTGATTACTCCATTGCTTTCCAAATCTGGCCACCAACTGCTCCTGTCTCCTAGAGGATGGACAGACTCGTTCTACTTCTGCAAGTAACCCTCGGACAAGCCTTCTCCCCCAGCCTCCCACCAGACGGAGCAGGGTCTCGCACCTGGAGACCTCCCTTTGCTGGCACATCAGATTGCAGGACGTTGCCTCCCCGAGAGCCGGGCTGCTCGCTCCCTCTGACAGGCCAGCCAGGCCCCCGTGCCCAGGAGATGGTCGCCCTCGTCATTGCCGATACCCCCGCGTGCGCAGCCATCGCTGCCAGCGTCGCGCGGGCAACTTCACAGCACCGCGCGCAAACGCATCCCTCCTGTTCTCGGGAACTTGGCAGAGGTACAGCCCTGCCGCTGGCACCGGCCCACAGATGACAAGTGCCCACAGAGCCACATCTTCCGGCGGTTCGAGAGGCTGTGTGTGCCATCCTAAGCCCAAGGGGGACACAACTAACTTCAGTCAACGTGGGTTGGCAATATAGTGGAAACCAACAGGAGTAGTCACATCTGCAGGTAACAAGCCATCCAGTAAAAAAGTCTGTAAGGGAAAATAATCAGTCTGGATGAAGTGAAACCAACTGAAAGCACAAAAACTCCCCTGTATGCACTGAGAGATGAAGGGAGGAATGTCCTCACAGCGCTTCCACCTCCAAAAGTCAGAGGACAAAAGGCAGACTCCCCTTTCACCCGCAGCAGAAAGCCACATGAGGAACACCATCTTTTTCTTTTTTAATACTATTATTCTGAATTATGCCTAAACACAGATTTTAGATGGCTATGCAAAGAAGCCACCACAAGCAACCTACAACCACCACCAACAGGCCTCCTGAGCAGCTAACATGCCAAGAAGTCTTTCAGCAGAACAAAGATGGATCAACTCCGACTGAGCCATGGGTCCTTACTCAAAATTTGCCCCAAACTGGAGGAAATTTATCCAGAATCAAAACAGTCAGCAAACCTGGTTCTTCATCAACTGAATCTTTTCACATATTTAAACTACAACTAGAGGCTCAAACAAAGAAAATTTGGGGGGCGGGGAGGAATAAATTTTGCATTAGAAAAGCAAGAGTTGTGGGAAAAGATTTTTATAATGTACTAGACCAATCAATAGAGATGTGGGAGAAGGGGTGGCAAGTTTCAGGCACAGAGACCCTTTCTGAGGTCCCTAATGGCACACAGACATTTATTTTGCCATTGCAGGGCCTGCTGCTAACCTGCGGAGGTTGTCCCTCCGTCACTATGGCACACAAAGCAGCCAGCCCAGCCTGAGCTGGCAGCCATAAGGGGGTTAATGCACACTGCACACCAATTAGAAAAAACCCTATAGTTAAAATTAGCTGCAATTGCAAAGAAAATAAGAGGAGAAAAAGAAACCCAAAAAACCTCACGCTCTCACACGCCCAGAGAAAAAGCCGAATATACTGTCAGCATGGGGAATCCAGCCCTTTACACATTCCCATTCCATGCCAGCATATTCACAGTAGTTTTCAATAAACATCTACACAAGTCACTGGAGGGGAAAAGAAAAAAAAAAAAATCTGTTTTCTTTCATACAATTCCACAAAAATAACTGTCATCACAACCATCCTTGTGGCAGAAAAGTCCATATTTGCCTGCAGTGAAATCCGTCTGCAGCTGCCCTGTGGAAAAGACAGCCAATAATTGGCTTCTTTCACCTCTGTTAACCACGAACAAAAGTGTCATTCAGCTCCCAAATGGACAGAAGGCACCAATGGATGGTCAGCTCCCTGAGCCAATGGGCTGGAATAACAATAACCCTGTAGCATTTTCTTTTTCCTTTTGTTTAGTCTTTCAAAGCCCTTAATTAAGACCCTCACAAAGCACCCCTACAGGCTTCTTTCAATGAGGCATTACACGCCTGTTTTCTTGTATTTAAGGAAGAAAAGTAACGGGGATTTCTGAAACACATTAAGCAGTACACACAATTTCCATGTATTCACAACTGAAATACTGTTACATTTTAGCTTTTAAATATTATTGTCAATAAAAAGAAGTTCAAGCTTACTGTGCCCGCTCTTTGCTGTACATCCCTTGCTACATCAAGAAAAAAAATAAATACAGGCGGTTATAAATCCGGCATAACTGCAACAGCTCGCCCAAATCCACTGCAAGCCAGCAGCTCCCAAAACGAAGGCAAGTGGAACGACGCATGTTGATGAAACATCCCTGGGCATCCCGAAGCAGACAGCTGAGAAAGGGCCGGGTAACGCAGGGAACTAATTTGTTGAGACTGCACATGATGCACCAGCATTGTCTGAAAATCGGAGCTTGTGAAGGCTAAGGTATATACCCCGCTGGGTTTAGTAGCCTCGCGTACAATTTAATATCTGCTTGCATTTAATATACGTGAAGGTAATCTGTACTCCATTATTTATGACCAAACTGATGTAATACCAATGTTTGTATATTAAACGGGGTATTTGAGGAGTACCTCTGCTTTTCAGCCCCATAGGCATAACAGAAACGCTGTAGAAACTTGCAATATTTGAGCAAACAGCAGCAGCCCTTTTCTTGAAGGACTTCTCCCCAGCCACGAATAGGAAACCAAACAGTTTTAAGAAAATACCATTGAAATATCATCCTCGTAGTTGCAGGCTAGTTTGGGGAAACTTAGTCATCTAGTCCCTTCCCACTCCAAACCAGCCCGAGCGGCAGCCTAACGCGGCCGCTGGCTTTTGTGGGGTGCCCGGCACGTGCGGCGAAGGGTGCAGGGGTGGGGGGGAGTGTCAGGTACAGCCAGCACATAACAAAGCCATCACCCGGCCAGGGACAGCCCGACCCCTCCAGCGGGCTGCCTCTCCCCGTGGTCTTGTGAATGCCCGTACCCTGTGAAAGGCAGCACGTGGGCAGCTTCCTCGCAGGAGACAGGCCCAACAATAGAAGGTGCAGCCAAAAACTACCAAAATCATTAGCAGAGGGTATTTTTCACACCAAAGAACCACAGGCTGAGGCTCTGGTAATCTCCAAAACGCTCTCTCCCCCGCAAGAAAACAGGAATAGCCTTTTTATGACTGACAGAAACCCCACACAACACAACGAGAGAACAGAACAAAGGCGTTTTTATTACTAACACCAATCTGAGCGAACACAAAAAGCAATGGTTTAAAATCCTCCTCTCTACACTACCTACGTATCCAGCAGGCATTCTTTAACAAGCACCACTTGCTACAAAGACTGCATGCATCTAGGCAAAATGCAACTGGGTATAAATCAGCTTAGACTTCCTTTTATTAATTCTTTTTTTTAATATACCAAAGAGTTACCTGCTTATATCTGTACTCACATAGTCAAGGAAATAACTTGCCTTTCAGGAATGGTAATCTAGCAGCAGTACTCTGTGTGTTTGCTTTTCAAAAATCAGACTGCCTATTTAGGTATTATACACCAAAATCTCTTCTAGTCTTACCTTAGACTACTGAACTAAAGCCGCAACAAACAATACATAACTATCGCCTGTCCTACACAGTGTTCTTGTTTCCTCCTCCTACAAGAAAATATGATGTAACTGTACTAAAAGATTGGGGGGGGTGAGACAATGTCAGCATGACTTGGTTTTGAAGGCCTAACTCCAAGCACACATTTTTGGAAAGCCTGTTCACAAGCCTTTATCAGAACATGTTCTATCACTGACCTTGACAGAGCTTCAACATCGATCAAGCAGGAGTTTGCTCTCAAGTTCTGTTATATTATTGACAATTTCTGTGATTATTTACCACAGCGGTTCAAGAGGGACTCCTCTCCAGCAGCAAAGAGCAAGAAGTCATCTAAATTCTGAAAACAAGCGTGCAATGTCATCCCAAGTGCATCCAATGCAACAGCTACAACCAAAATTCATACTGTGCTGATAAAAATCTCACAAGAGTATCTGATAAAACTGCAATAGAATGTAAAAATATGCCACTGCAATATAATGTAAAAGAGCAAAACAAGACCCAGCCCCTCCCACGCCCCCCAAAGCCCCAGACACAGCTCCAAGTAGCACACGCAAAGGGTAAGGCTTGCCCCTCACTAGTTGCATGGCTCAGCATCCAGGACAGGGCAATCTCAGTACCTAAACTGCTATAGCCTTTTTAAAACAAAAACAAATACGCCCCCCACCCCCCCAAAAAAACCACACAACACAACCACCCACCCCTCAAAAATCTGTCCAGACATCAGAGGCACTCGCCAGCATGACTTTGTGGGTTAGGAATCGCATCCCTAACAGGACAGTTGTGCTAACCAAATTTAGTAGTACAGCTCTGGACTTCTGGATTCTGCCCTAACATGAATAAAAATAATAAAACTTATCACTGCTGACCCAAGAATATAAAACCAATTAAAAAATCAGCATATTTTTTAAGGAAAATGTATATAAGTAAATTAGATCTTTCACAGAAACCTTCAGCCAAAGAACCCCGATAGCCATCGCTTGCCATTACAAATAAAAGAGGTGAAAGCAGCACTTATTGCTAGTAATTTTCTTGAAAAGGTTAAGTTCTCTCTTCACTTTAACTCTGTTCTCAGTATTTACATGACTACACCTATTTAAAACTGAGTAGATTTTAATCACTAAACTGTCAAGAAAAAAACGGCATACTTAATGCAAGCAGAACATTACAAGTATTTACATGAAAAACAAAGACCTACCACATTAACTATCCAGCCCACACTCTTAGCAACAGAGATTAAGGCTTGTCAAGTTTAATCATGTATATAGGATCAATTTTTTATATAAACACATCTAATGCATGCGTGATAGAAAAGCAAGAGACCCACAAATGCAACCAAGTAATCCCCCTGTACTTCCAGCCTGCTTGTAGACCGAAGTAGTGCATGCATCTTTCCAGCAATATGCATTTTACAGATGAACTCCAAGAAGAAAATTGGGCTTGTGAACCCTTATCTCCTTGGCTATCTCCGCACAACAAACACAGGCATATTTTTACTTCATCACAGCTATCCAAAGGCAAGGAAATACACTCTAGCTCTTACCTAAAAGCCACCAGTCAATGTAAATTCCTTTTTGATGTATAAACCTATGTTGCAGTGAAGACAACTATAATGGATGCAAGGTGGACAAAGAATACCCCTCCCAAGCTCCATTAATAAAAAGATCTGGTTTTTCTTGTTCTCATTTATTTCAAAGAAGTCCGGTTTCTTTCGGCCTTGAAAGACTATGGGTTTTACTGAATCAGTAAATCGGGGCCAGTAAAACTTGCCATGCAGCTTGAAACCTGCCCCTAATACGGACACCTTAAGCTACTGACACCCTGTTTTCCCCAATACCAATTTCATCATTTACTACCATCAACACATCATTTTTTCCAATCTATCGCCAGGAAAACTGTGAGGATACTATTAAAAGAAAAAATTAACCCCTGAAAGTTGAGGGTGGAAAGGTTTTTAATCGAAACTGGCAAACCATATCCTCTTCTTTTTTAATAACAGTACACCTATTAACATCAATATTTAAGCTACCGGAAATGAAGTAGTGCTCTGCAATTATGGTGTCAGATCCCACAACAAATACCAACACATCTTATATTTGCTACCAAATCTGAAAAGTAAAAAGCAGAGGTAGTAATTTATTCTAATTTTTCGTTGAGGGACAAGGAATCCCGCAACAGATCAGAGAGTAGAGCTTTAAGAGATTACTTTAAAATAAAAGGCAAGAAAATATTCAGAACATGATCTCTTTTTGTCTGTTTTTAAACAAGCATCAGGATATAATGAAGAAGGCAGTGTAAACATGACATAGCTTTGTCATGTTCAAAACAGTTCATTTTTTCCACATGAACGAAGACAGTCAATTTTACAGATGTATTTACTTACTGCGTAATTAATAGTAGAGTTAAATAATTATTCCATCTTAATAAGAGCACTGGATATTCAGGGGTCCAAGACAAATGGAACCTTTTGCTACTTTTCATTACATTTACCACAAAATAGTTATAATAATGTAAGGACTATTTACAGTAAACATGGTATAGAAGGAAGCATCCCCATCCCTTTGGCATATCAGATTGTATTTTGTATAGCATACAGATTAATATAAGTTGCAGAAGACAAAGCTTTGAAAACTAATTCTGTACCACCCATTCCAAGCAATGATCCGTCATAACTCCTCTATCACCGATTTAAAATAAAAAAAGATTTTAATAAAGAATGCTATTTATTCTTGTTTGTCTTTACCATTCGTATTTTCATTTTTTTCTCCCTACGTAGTAGGGAGGACAGCATGAGGAGCAATCAGAAGGATATAATCCTGAGAAGTTTCCACAAGATTAAATATGTATTTCTTTGCTATCACAGGAGCAATCAGTCTGGCAGCATTGCATCACATTCATCTCATAAGGAGTCATTCTCTTTTGACATTTAAATAGTGTATGACTAAACAACAGCTGCTAGTAAAAAAAAAAAGTTGAATTAATGGATGTGTTATTTGCCAACTTAAATGTCCTTTCCTTTTTACCTGTATCGCCCCACTACAGTATCAAAGTGTAGTGTAAACTGGTGCTTTTCTGCTGGATTCGTGCCGCCTTTACTTAAGGCAGAAATGTTTGGAGCTTGCTAATTCAGTACATCTAGTAGTTGGGTTTCAGCAAACTAAAGCTTAACATGCTATGTAAAAGGTATAAATTACGTTTCCAAGACAGCTCCAGGCACTGCCTTGTTTGGAGTTCTTACCGAGCAACTACGTTTCTCCAAACAAACTAATGTGCAGAAGGGTAAAGGGCAGTGAAGGTAATTATTGGAAGGAAATATCTCCCTAGGCCAGAAAAGAATCATTAAGCTTGTGCATGTTAAATCACACAGGGGAAGTGAACACTGCAGTAATCGAGTGTAAGTGATAACAAGACCTATCTACAATCTTCTTGAAAGGAAATTAAGGCAGGGGGTAATCTAAAGTGGGATTGTTTAGGCAACACGAAGGCAGTATCCCCAAACTTCATTCCGGGTTCTTTGTATAAATGCACACGCTTCCCATACGCACGCGTCCATACCCCCCCACAGCGGAGAAGACATTCAGAAACCCCGTAATTAAATGAATGTGCTGAAACCTAAAGCAGTTAAACTGCATTCTGCAAGCCTGGATCCAACATAGTTTACTTATTGCTCATTAATCTCTCCGCAGATGATATCTTTTTAACAGTTAAAAGTGCTTAAAATATGACCAAGATTTTCAATGTTTAAGATGCCTCTTGTGCCTCGACCACCACGGTGTTTTGGAAACTGCCTTGTCTAAATGAATGCAACATATGGGAATAAGTGCGATGAGTTTCTCATCTAGTCCTTCCTCAAAAGCCTTGGGCTATTGTGTGAAAACTTAATGGAAGTCATTTGCACAACCCTGAAAAGCTGGTGAAGAAAAGCTGTAACAGAATCTCCTCCTTCTGAGCTTCTGAGTTGCATATCTGGGGAAAAGAGCCCTTCTAAGCCATCAGCAATGCACTGTTGCTGCTGATGAGATGGCAGCAGAATAGGGGTTGTTTGTGGTTTTAATCTCATGAACTCTTGGTTGTTATTTGCTGAAGCTTCTTGGATGACCTGCATATATTCTCTGAAAATAAACTGTGCTAACTGCTTTTAAACTATAAAGCAATTTCTAACATCCTATGCGCTTCAGGGAGATCTAAACCAAAAAGAGACTGCTTCATAATGACAGGTTAAGAAGCAATCCTTTTTAAGGCCGTGCTTGTGTGTTTGAGCTCCAAAAGGAGAGAAGCAAAATGTGTAATGTAGACAGACCTTAAGGCTTTCCCAATAATTTTCCAGATACGCGTTGTCAAGAGATCTGCTATCAGAAGCATCTGCTAGCACTGTTCTGCTGTGAGAACCCCTCTGCCTCCTTTACCAAACTTTAAAACCTTGTAACTTGCCTCTTAACCCTTTTAGCAAAGCCCTTAGATTAACTTTCAAAGCTAGATATCTCTACACAGCAACAGATTTCCAGCGACGTACAACAGAGCTAAACAGAACAGCGTCTAGGCAGGGATCCTCGCCACTGTCGTACACAAGGCTCGCACTGCAATGCAAATACAGGCAGGGCTCAAATCCCGAAGCAGGGTACAACAACTCAATGGTTTTTCTTTAAATCAGAGATAGAAAGGACTTTTATAATACTGAAAATGGTCAAACATAAAAATACCTCTGCATTTTCACTGTTGATTCCCAGTGTGATTCACCTGTTCTCTTAAAATCAGAAGCTACTTTTCAATTTGACATAAAGAAGGGCACCAACAATTAAAACTTACTTAACACACGAGGCAAGTGATTATAGGCATTACATACTTGTTACCCTTTTTCTCCATGACAGCACAACGCAACTAATGTACCGTCTTTTGAAAGAAGTGAGTTTTTTTGAAAAATGTACATATATTATAAACACCATGTAGAATCCTCAGTTTCCCCGGTACCTCTAAAGTGTGAAAAACCAAGCAAGGACTGGTTGCACAGAGCTATCGCTGAAACTCCCACGTTCAACTAGAGCCTGTTGAAGAGAAGTACTCTGGAACAGGGATAATTCCCCAGTGATGCTGTCAGTCCTGAATGCTGTAATACACAAACAGGGCAGGAAAAAAAGGCACAAGCTCTTATTTTTAAAAAGCCAGCTAAAGTTCAGAATAGTACCTGTTGCATGTTTAGCCATTCAGTGGGTCCATCTCCACGTAGGTGACTCCATACCCATTTTTGCCATGACTAATATTTACTACTCCAAGATTGTAGAAAAAAAGATCAAAGTCCAGTTGTACTCTCAACAAATGGGGGGGCTCCAGTGAGCGTTACATGGTTTTATCAGACGTAGCAAGACAGAGACATCCACAAATGTTTGCCAATTTGCACAGTATTCTATAAAACAGCCCAAAACCCGAAGGGCAACGGGAACCTATGGCAGTATGTGTACTCTGGCCAAGCAGGCTGTCGGACAGTACAGGTATGATGTCCAAGTCCCAAGCGTTCAAGTACACATATCACAGTCACCAGGAAACAAAGCACGCGAACTAAACGTTGCCCTTCCATATTGTGGGATATTTATAGCTACCTATTCTCCTCTGGCACAACTGAAGTTCATGGAGGAAGATTTCATATTGCCATGGTAAGGCAGAATTTCTCGACTGTGCAATTACTTGCACATTACATTCCTTCAGGTTTGAAGTATTTGTTTCTATTATATTTATTATGGTAACAAAGCTTACATGGGCAAAAAATTATTAGTCTGGCACGGACATTAAGACAACAAGCAGTCAAGGATCAAACTGACTGTACAAAGCTCCCCCAGCTCTCCCAAATACCTTACACAGAAAAGTCCGGAGGGCCTCAGCAGCTCCCTACAAACCGCGAGCGAGGAGCAAGCCCCGAGCCGCGTCTCCTGCCGGGCACTCGCCGGACAGAGATGAAACAGAAGCTTTCTAATCCCACTGAAGATGCCAAAGGACAAGGTGGTGGGCAGAACAATTTGCACAGCAAAGGGGCCTACAATATCAATCTGACCCTTTTATAGTAAAATAAATCGGATCAGACACCAAATTCTCAGAGTCCGATTCACTGAAAAATGGCATTAGGAAGGCATATTTTTTTATGTTTAGGTAATTATTCCACGGTTCTCTGTTCCAGATGGCACTGAATCAACTGAGACCAGGTGATGCACTTTGCCTGAAGGAAATGTGGAATATATTTGGCGAGATAAATATCCAGGGTATTTGGAAATATGCATCAATCCAATGTATGTTACAGAATTTCTCCCATCGACGCGGTTAGTTATCAGGGCAAAAAAAAATTGTCTTATGTGAGTGAAGAGACAATGACAGTGCAAGCAGTCCTACTCTTAAGCAGGATTTCTGATATATTATTGTTTAAACAATAGTCTTCTCTTTTGAACAGGCCGTAGATTTGTTTTACTGGCACAATTACTTAGGAGAGTCGAAAAATATTTTTTTTTAAAGAGGAAAAACTGGCCTTACTGCACAATTGCAGAGGCTTCTCCTGAAGCAATAAACAACTGCCATTTATTACCCTCAAAACAAATCAAAACCCTGCTTAAAATTCTTAAACGTCAAGATAATGCACATTTTTGGTCTGGAAACTAGAGACCTGTTTTCGCAGGAAGCAGGTTAAAAAAACACAAACGCGTAAACAAACTAGTTGAAGTTTTTGAAAATGAGATGTCAAGCAAGAGCAAGTCAATTCTAAATAAATGATTAATTGACCTGGACATTGAAGAGATTTAATGCCTCCACTAAACACTTAGCACAGAACCAGCAGATTTGCCCTTGGAAAAGACATGGATTTTCTACACCTAGCAAGACTCACACTAGTTCTGTAAAATATTAACAGTTTGGTCAATATTGGCACATACATTTTTTTTTTCCCCCCTCTTTTTTAAACGCAAGTGTTAAAACCAACAGCAGCAAAAAAGTACCAAAAGGCAGAAGCCTGTCCAGGTCCAAACCATCAGCAACTACGTTTTCGGAGTAGGGCCCATTACACAGGACCATATCCTTTTCTCTCCCTGCTCAGCTCTCCCCCCCCAATTCCATGAAGACCACCAAGACCCCCAGGAGACAGCCTGAGGAAACACAGCAGGGTGAGCATTTAGTGCCTCAAGAAGGCAGCCACTTGAGTGAAACTGCAACTGAGAGACGAGCAAGGATTTCGTAGATTGTTGCTCATGGCGGCTTTGCAAAATTCCCTTAAAGAACGTGTCAATCTGGGTCTAAAAACATCAGTCTTCCAAACAGTGTAGGGCTCCCTTCAGTAGGTTCAAGGGCTCCGAATTTGCAGAGGCAGCTCAAGGAACTGCTGAGAGAGCTACAAGCACGTTTCCCAGCCTGGGCAAGGTTTCCCTAGTTAAAAACCCAACACATTTCTAGGGCTTCCAACTGTAGCACCTGAAAAAGAAGATGGCTCCTTCACAGCTTTTATGTGCAAGAACTGAGTGAAGGCCAGATCCACCAGTTCTGCCAAGCGAAGAACAGCCGGCAGGTCTCCACACAGAAAGACCCACTGCCCCAAAGAGAGAAGCCTGCACACCAAAGTCACAGGTTTCAGCGCCCCTTCACTTTTCCAGATGAATCAACTATATCCATTACTGTAACAGATCAGCATTTAGAAAGACAGCAAGGAAACTTCTTATTAATATTGCATTGCCAAAATGGTTTTGCTCTACATCTGGGGTTCTGGTCCCACGGCAAAACACGGCATCACACGAAGTACGCTGCCTTCAGCAAGAGCATTTCAATGGCTCACAGCAAACCTCGTGGCTAGCGTACAGATCTACCATGAAGTTTGAAGCCCCCAGCCCTCTGCCCTTACAGCCCCGTACACCGCTTGCAAAGACAGGAATGAAATATTCCATATGTTTCCTTTGTCAGGGACATGCCTATTGAAAGCCCAGCCACGCCGCTCTCCCCGCTGGGGCACTGGGTCAGGCTATTCATCTGTAACCATGCAGATGTCAAGAAGGTAATGGGAAAACTCCCAAACAAAAACACATTTTCACAGAGCAAGGTTATAAAATACACAACTGCATTTGCAGCATTATTAAGCTAAATTAAACAGGTTTAGGCCTCCCCTGCATACCTCTGAAATTGCACATCCATTTATGATTCATTGCTAATTGTGTACCATTTAAAAGTCCAAACACAGTTGCTCAAAAATTTTAGGGCCAAAAAAGTCCTTGTAAGACCCTAGCATTCCTCCAGGATTGGTTGGGGAGAGAAAAGAAGGTACACCACTTAAAGAAAAAAAGTCTTTATATGTTAGTAAAAAAATGCTCAACAGCTGCAAAGGCAGCCATTTACTCTCTGAGGGCCTGACTTCTCAGGGTGCTCTTCAGAGTGCTCTCAACAACTTCACCTGACACTGGATTTCTCTTCATCTTCTCCTCGAGATAAAGAATTAGTACTTGCTCTCTTGGAGAGAGAAATTTTTTTTTTCTGCCCCAAAGACAGCACCTTCTGTGTCACTTCTGTCCCTCCTTCCAGACCATGTTGATGGTTTGAGGCTCCTCCTGCATTTTTAATGCAAAGCTTAAAGGAATTAGTTACTACATTTTTAAAAAGTGATAAAGTTCTTAAGCTTCGTAATAATTTTCCTACCCCTGAAGAAAAGCATTAACTTTAGTATTTTCTTAACTTCAGATCAAAAAATACCAAAAAAAATTTCAGACTCAAAAATTACTTCAATTCTATCTTCACTGTGTCAAAATCTTGAGGTTGAGTTGTCAAAAATCACCAACCATTGTCTGAATTACCTACAGGTAACAAAGTTATAAAACAAGATTTTTAATTACATGTGTACTTATCAATATTAGATTTGAACAACATAAACTAAAAAAACCCCCACACAACAGTGATGCACATTGAGCATCAAATTTCAACAACAGACCTTACATGTTTCACAGCTACCTCACGTTATACCAACAAACATTTGGCTACATTTAAAACTGCTGTCACTTAAGAAACACGAGAAACTTTTTTCAATAGTGAAAAGTGCATCGCTCATCTTCCACGTGCTCATTACTTTACAAGTTTCCTTACTGAATTGTATTCATCAAATAGAAATGCAAAAAGCACACAAAGGAAGCCTATAAGGAATTCATTTTCATTTGTGCCACGCTACAAAGACAATTCTTCCTTTGAGAAGACATCAAATTAAACAAGATATATTGAATAATATGCTTTTTAATAGGTTTAAAAAAATAAATGTCAAAAGCTTAGCCAACACAGTTTTACTAACTCCAAAACACACTTTATGACTGCAATAGGCCATCTAAGAAAAATATGACTTCCCTGTATCTCAGTAAGTATAAACAGTAAATATTGAATACACGTCAGGAAAAAGGGCTGACAAAAATTCATGAAGTGATATTCTTACTTTCCAAAAACAAACACTTCTCTACAGATGTCAGACCCCAGCCCACCAGGGAATATATATCGGTATCACCTGTTCAAAAATAGCTATCTGCATTTTTTAAAACATGTTATCATATTGACTGACATTATGTAGAATGCCATCAGTTAGCTGTTATATACTCAAATTCAACAATAGTTTTCAGACACCTTCTTTAAAGTGTTGTTTTTGAGATCAATACAGTCCTCTCTGTTGTTTTGTAAAAGCCATATCATTAATAATGTAAGTTGATTTGCTGTATGCAGAATGTGCTATCAAGTTCAGGGTAAAGCCAAAATACAGATTCCTTTTCCCCTAATCTTTCAGCAACAGTAATATGTTTCTGGGAAGTGGAAAGTTCTGACCTTGCCACAATCCTGTAACAGTTAAATCATTCAACAGTAAAATAAAATGCATTCTGTTATTCCAGCTATATATATTTTAAAATAAATGACATATGATTTGAAAATATTGGAAACTTTCACCTTCAGTGAAACTCACTGACAGCTGCAGTAACTCAGCACTTAAAAAAAAAAGGTCAACTGTTTTGCCAGGTAGATCACATGCCGTTTCTGCATGACTTAATTACGCTTTCCAGGGACCCATACATCCAACGCTAGGTGTTTCAGATTTGGACATACCAGCTTTATTTGGAACACAGAACTGAATAAATCTGGGCCTGATTCTGAGACAAAGGCTTTCAAACGTGTTTATAGCGAGGACAGTATTTATATAGTAACGCCACGATCTTCCTCTCCTCTGTGTGAGCCACTGTGACACCCATCGCAGCGTGCAATTCTGCATCAGCTGAACCCGTTGCCTGTCTACCAGCAAAGGAAATATCAACAGCTACCTCCGCGTTTCCGAGAGGGCTGTGCAGGGCAAGCTGGCGGTGGGAGAGCATTAAGAACCAACATCACGTGACCAGAAATCTCTTTTCAGACCAAAGTTTGAGAACATCTTATCAGAAGACTGCAGCAGTACCTGAAAGGCAGGTATAAAAAACTACGGAAGAGTATTTCCCTGTCGCAAAATCCTAGGTCACCGCTGCAGCAGATGGTGAGCCCACCAGGCGGGGAGGATGGCCAGGGACCTCTAACCCATGAAATGCTGCGGATACTTCTGTTAGCAAAGGTCTCATAACATTTAAATCCCCGTTGCCTCAAGTTACATGTTTCAAATAGGGATGGCTGCTTCTCCTCTCGTGTCCCCTCTCCTACCTTTGTCTTCTATTTCCAGGATCATACAGATCTTTCTAATTCTTCCTCAAGCTATTTTTGACTTTCTGCTTCTTCCGTAAAGAACCCCAAAACCACAACTTGGCAGCACAGAGCTGCTGCCTGAAACACATTCATCCCTTAATAGAATAACTGCTGGCCATGAAGTCCCATGCGGCCATGCTGAAGCTAACCAGCCCCATCCATTTCACTCCCTCGCTTGTTTGCAAAACAAGGAGCAGGCAAACCTGAGCTGTTGGCAAATCCTCCAGAACATAAACACAACATCAGTTCCTGCCCATTCCCAAGAAGAGGACCATCTTTAGGAACAAGCTTTTAGGGAAAGCGCACGGGTGGCCCAGAGGAGGGAAGGGAGAGGAGGGTCCCTGACATTCGGAGAAGCTCCCAGAGCCCCGCAGCTCCCATGCTCTCTAAAATGAGAGATGGGTGCTCAGCCCTTCTGAAATCTAGGCCAGTAATTTTCTCTGGGTAAATAAGAGCTTGTGTTCTGCAAAAATTGCTGGCTTAGATGTAGAATACAAAACAAATAAAGATCCTTGCGGAGGAGGTTTCTTTGGGTTTTGTTTTGTTTTTCAGTCCTTATATTACAGCTTCCATATTTTCCATCTCAAGCAGATAGTTACTAGCAAATTCCTCTCAAGAGCTGAAAAGGTAATTATTTACTAGCACAAACTTGCTTACACTAAAGTCCAACTTTTTTCTATGCTGCAGACTTATCTCAGTATTTATTCCCCAAAGTCACACTTATAAGCCTCTGCCAGTAAGCATCAAACAAAAAAATGACATATTACTGATACAAATGAGCTCAACGTACAAAATAAATGCCAAATACCTGACGAATTACGTGCTATGGCAGGGCACTGGGGTTTTTTGGGGGGAGGAAGAAAAGGAAAAGAGGAAAACACCAAATTTGCTGCCAATAGAGAACACAAAAAAAGGTAAAAAATATTTAACACTGAAACAGCAACTTCACTTTTCTGTGCACTACCTAAGAGCGTCTAGTTTTTTCACATGATGGACAGACAAATCAGCCAGTTTAAAAAGCATCATAAAGACTCCAGTCCTTGGGTGAAATCTGCTGGAGTGATGGCCATGGGAGCCAGTGGGCTCTGGTCCCGTCGCCAGGCGCTGGATGCTGCACCAGCAAACTCAAGTCCCCCTCCTGCCCGTGGGATTTCACAGGCCTGAACAAATGTAACAACATTTCTGCTGACTAGTAGGAATATTCATATTAAAATAACATGATCATGTCTTTCCAAAAGTATGGAAAGCACATGTTTAAAAACATAGATTAAGCCTTTTATTACTTGCCATCCCATCACCAGCACATGGCATTGGCAAGTGAAAAACTGAACAGTGTAACTGTAAAACCTTCAAACCTTTAATTAGATAAGGCTTTTCTATCTCAGGAGAACTGCAATTATGATACATTTTCCAGACTCAAGGTCACGTCTGGACATCTTTACTTTTCACCATAACAACTCCACTAGACAGCATTCACAAAACCTCAGCCGGGTCCTCACTGTGCTTATCTGACCATAGCAGGATGCTAAATATCTGCGTGTCAGTACCGGACGTATTAGAAGACATCTCACATCTACCTACTGCGTTTCATCACTGTTCCACAAAAAAAGTGCCAGATGAAAAGACAAAAAAAACCGTGCAAACTCTCCTGAATTCAAACAGAACCTTATCATTTTGCCATTTATACGTAAACGGAGTAGGTAATTTACTTAAACATGAGACAGTGTAGGTACTTCCAGATAGCCTGCACACTGAAAAGAACATCAACTCCCTGCAATTGCTGAAGCAACCTGTGGGATGAAACAATTAAAAAAAAAGAAAAAAATGAGAAAGGGATCTTTCTCAACCACCACATCTTGATCTTATAAAGCTAGTGCATAACACAGCACACAGAAAGACAGCCAGTATTAGGTTAAATGAGTAACAAAAAACAAAAGACCAAGATGTGGTTTCATTCTGAAGGTCTATCCTCTAGGGCAGCCGGGGCTCGCAAGCCCTCCTTTCACAACTCGAAGAAAGTAAAATTAAAGCAAGGCACCCTGCCATTCCCTGAAAATACAAGCAAGAAGCACTAGAATGAAAATTATCTGTACTGTTTTCATATTTCAAGTGCCCAAAATATAGCAGCAGGCACTGAGAAGGTACTACATTCCTCATGGTTGTCAGGCAAGCCCCTAAAACAGCCAGGCCCACGTAAGATGTCTCCAAAAGTTACTATCTAGAATTATCTGCTTTTCATCTCCTGCACAAGACTCACACAAGTATTAAACCCCAAAACTGGAATTTCAGTTCTCAAACTGACACCCATGAGAAATACAAGTATGCCCTACCGTAACTTTCTTCCACTAACATGGATGTTTTCTAGCACATGGCACGTGAAATATCATAGCAAAGATCAGGTGTGTACTGCATTGATTAAAAAACCCAAACAAACAACATTTTCACATTCTTGCATAGGCATCTCAACTTGCTAGACGACAGTTATTTTGCAACAAAGCAAAATCACAACCCTCATAAACAGAAAAACAGGCAGCTGGTAATTAAGAGTTACATAAACACCTACCTAAATTATACAGAACAAATGGCCGCCTACAGTAAAAGTATCAAGTAATTATCCCTGGTCGTGTCCTCCTGACTCCCTCTGCGTTCCTCCCCATCCATCCCCTCCCCTCCAGCCCCTCAGAGAGTTCGGATCTAGTCCTGCCACCTCTCTCTTTTCCGAGCACTGTGTATCTCCCAAAAATCTCTTCACAAAGATGACTGTGGTTGGGACAACGTACTCACCTTTCTTTATTCAAATTCCATCTCTCAAAGCACACCGATGACTCAAAAGTAATGAGCAGATACTCTGACTTTCCAAGCTGCTCAGTCTGATGCAACTATCCTCACGTGACCGCTCCGTACTTTGGTAACCATATAACCCTCCTGCTATGACCCCAGTCCTTCTCTCCCCGCACCCCAGCGTTATGGTTATAATGCATTTAGCCAGGTATGAATGTAGTGGAGTGTCTATTCAATGCACATTCCACAAAAAAAAAAAAAAAAACGCTGTGTTTGGAGGAGCTTTCTAACCACCACAGTAAGCAAGGAATGAGCAGCGGATCAGTCAAGAGCCAAAGAAACAGAAATAAGGAAAGAGAAGGGGAATCTGAAAGGATACGCTTTTGAGGCTCTGCAGAAATCACTGTCTGACCATTCGTGGCAGCCCAAGAAACATGGCTGTATTTTAAAACTATGCCCTGGAAGTTACGTTAAATTATTAAAATTAATGCAAAGAAATTAAGACTTCAGGAAAACAGCAGTAAAAATTAAATACCAACCCCATTCCCTGGTTCTCAACTGCCTTGAAACTCATCCACTGCCAACTTGGGTTAATTGTGAGCAACTTTTCCTCAGTAGCTCTCTCCTGGCCAAAGCAAAAATACAGGTACAACTTTGCTTTAGTATCGCAGAATGTCACTTCTAACACTCTTTCAACCATCTCTATGCTACGGACGCTCTGCTGCTATGGCTATAATCAAAAAAGCCCATAGCCGTGCTAAGGGGGTTTCCTGGCATCGTTACGCTGCCCAACACGAAGCATAGAAAAGCTTTCTTCTCTTCACGTAGCTAAGACGCTTTGCCATGACACAAACATGTCAGCTAGGGGGTGTGATTTTATTTCCTTTTTCTTTTTTCCTCCACACAAGCCAACTCAGCTTCTCCGGCAAAACTAGACATCGCACAGCCCAAGCAGGTCAGAAATGAGTGGTCTGTTCCCTATAAAACTGTTTTCTACATACCCTAAACTTCCAGTGGCCTCGCTACAACAGAGGGTATTCAAGCGCACAAGTGCCAAGAAGTCACCCATTTTTTTTTTGTTCTGTAAATAAGGAAACAGGAACTAAACACAAATGGGGACCCAGAGTATCCCTCACTGCTGCAGAACAAGATAGACAAAAAGTTTCTGCTCGAGTTTAAAGAACGCAAAAGCAACAGCGACACAAACTCATCCCAAAACACGCTGAAGCGCGGGCAGGTCTCCCCTCACTTTTGCCGTAAGCGTTAAGTCGGCTTCTGGAAATTTACCTGCACAGTAAGGAGGAACTTACAAACTGAAACTCTTTGGCAACCTTATCTCTAATGGGTGTTGGCCGTGACGACTTGTACCCATTAGACAATGAATGCCATGTTGCAGACACGCAGGGATGTACCGAGCCCGTTTTACAAGACAGCCAGACAACGTAGCAGCCATAAAACCTTGCGCTTAAATGCGGCTTTTACCAGACAGGCTTCAGGTACTCTACGAAATTGGGCAACATCCCTGTTTAATCTGTGGAGGAAAGAGAAGACAGTTTACCAGCGAGTCCAAGGCTTCTCAACGGCAGCTCCTGACTCCCGATCCCAAACTCTCACAAAACACCATTTCTGCCACAGAAAAACCACCACGAAGTCAGCTCCCGCTAACACCATACGAGCACAAAAAAGGACAAAACATTTAAGTGCAGGTAATAACCGAGACCTGTAACTTTTGCCATTCATCAAGTCCTACACATGCAAAAGGCCAAGTAATCTTTCTCCACCCAGCTTGAACAATTAAAACAAAAAAATGCCAAACAGGTAGGAGAAATTGGAAACCTGCTCAGTAAACAAAACCTCCAGTAACTAAGAATCAGACTCCCTTTGCATATTAAGTAAGCGTAGGCAAACAAAGAGGGGGAAAAAAGTGACATTTTCTAAGGCATACACTGCTACTGTATTTTGACAATGCAGCAGTTCAGTACCGATCTGAAACCATGCGCCGTCACTTGCTGTAGCGTGCTCTGCGTTACACGTTGTAAACGCAGCGAAGCTTTAGTAATAGCAGACCTGACCACTGGCCCATACAAGACCTCGCTCCAGCCTGCGAAATCTTTGCCGAGAAGTGGGGCAAGACTGACAGGTTTTATTGTGAAACTTAACAGATCTGTGGATTAGCAATACTACCATATTGAAAGCTGCAAATCCTTCTTCGGTCATGGCTCTACGGAAGTGTTCATTCCTCAATTAAAGTTCTATTACAAAAACACACCAAAACTCAACACAAGATCCACCAGTTTGTGCCTAGTTTATGGTATCATAGGACACTGGAGAAAGTGTTTTAAGAGTTTATATTTTTCTCCATCAGCAAACAAAACTTGACAAAGCTCCCGAGCCTTGTTTATGCTGTTTTTCAAGGTGTAGCCGCGCAACCCGTACTGAGAGATTTTGTAAAGAAGCGAAGGCATCCTTAGTTAACTGGATTTATGCATGCTGCGGACTGGAAATGCCTTGACTTCTGGGAGAACATCAGCTAGCCTGGGAACTGGTTTCTGGAGAAACCTGAAGAGAAAGGCGCTTCAGAGCGAGGACATCGCGTAGAGGCGGACTCATGTGCAGGCAGCAGTGTCCCCCCCCGCCTCAGGACGGCACCAGGACTGGTCCGGACCCCACGAAATCCCACCGGGATCTCCCCGCTCGCTCCCACAGGGGCCAGGGGACCCCAGCAGCTCCCCCGGCCTCACTCCGCTAACCCTCCCGGCCTTTTCAATCTCCGAGGCCGACCCCTTCGGGGTTTCGGAGGGCTTTGCCCAGCCGGCTCACCTCCGCCCGCCGCAGCCCAGGGGCGCCCGCCAGGCCGGGCCCGGCCGGCCCCCCCGCAGGGCTCCGAGGAGCGGGGCGGCGGCCGGGCCCGGGGCCAGGTGCCGCCTCAGGCCCCGGGCCGCCCTCACCTGCCCCAGCGGGGCCGGGCCCTGCGTGCGGCCCGGCGGGCCCCGCCGCCGCCCACAGGCCGCCCCCCGCGGGACGGGACGGCGGGGAGCGCGGCGGCGCCGGGGGCGGCCGTGTTACACCCGCAGCAGCGACGACAGCAAACACATAAACACGCAATTAGCGGGGGTTTTCTTAAATAAAAGGGGGACAAAGCACCCGGCCCCACCGCGGTTACCTGCCCGCCCCAGCCCCGGCCCCGTCCCCCGCCCCGACTCACAGGGCGTGCGTGAAGGCGCTGAGTCCCGGGGGCACGGCGGCCAGCCCCCGCCCGGAGCAGTCCACGCCGCGGTCGCCGTCGCAGCTGCAGGAGGCCGGGCAGGGCGGGGGGGACGCTCCGCCGCTGGGCCCGGCCCAGCTCCCCAGGCCCCAGGCGACGAGGCCGAGCAGAGCAAGGCACCGCATCGCCGGCCCCCGCCGACCGCCGGCCAGCCTCCCCCGGCTCGGCTCGGCACGGCACGGTTCGGCCTGCCGCTCTCCGCCGGCGCCCTCCGCGCACCGAGCCCCCCCCACCGGCTGGTGGAAAAATATTTTAAAAAAATAATAATAATAACAAGAAAAAAACAAAAATAAAAAGGCGCCTCCGGCCGGCGCGGCGCGGCCCTGGGGCTGCCTCAGCGGCGCGCCCGGGAAGCCAGCCCTCCGCCGCCCGCCCGCCCCATCCAACGCCCGCAGCGCCCGTCGCCGCCGCTCATCTCAGCCCAGCAGGTACCGCGCGGGGGCGGCCATGGCCGGCTCGCCCGCGCCGCTGCCGGCGGGTGGCGGTCCCCAGGGAGCGCGCCGGCGGCCGTGCGCCCCGGCCCCTGCGGCTGCCTCGGCGGGGCTGCCCTCGGCGCCCGCCCGCCCCTCCCGGCCCTCGGTCGCTGCGAGCCGCGGCGGCGGCGGCTGCTCTGCGCCCAGCGCCGAGGTGCATATGCTAATGAGGCGGCCGCCCCCGCGCCCCTATTGGCGCGGAGCGGGCGCGGGGCTCGTGAATATGCAAAGCAGAGCTCGGCCGCAGCCAACGGGCGCGGGGGGCGGGGCTGCCCGGCGGCGGGGGCCGACCCCGCCCCGCGCTCCCGCCGCGCCCCCGGGGACGCTCCGCAGTCACCGCCGGCGCCCCCCGGCCCCCCCCGGGACCCCCCGGCCCCTCGTCTGGTGCCCGTCGGGGTGCGCTTGGTTACGGAAACGTGACTGAATGACCAGAGGAGCCCTGGGGCGCGGGGCCGGGCTGGCCCTGGGAGCGAGGGCAGCGCCGGGCCCCGCCACCCCAGGACACCATTGACCCCTGCTCCAGCCCGACCTTCGCCGCGGCGGGACCCCTGCCCGCTCCCGGCCCCTCCTCCCACACCGCGGCCGTCCAGCACCGGTATGAAGCAGCCCTCGGGCTTGCAGCGAGAGGTGACAAAGGCAGCAGCCGGCTCCTGCGGCCCGTGTGGGGTCCTGTACAAGAGGATCCCGACTGGCATCGCTTGTCCACCTTCCTGGAGCAGGGACACGGTGCCATGCCCTTTCTCTTCCTCATAAACCTTAAGCATTTCACGCCACCGATGGTATCTGGCTTTTATAAAACCTATACATGGTAACCAAACTTGTGCCAGCAGCCAGTCTGTGTCCTCTTTTCCTTACTGCCTTAAGAAAGTAATAACGAAAACTGAACACCCCTCTATCCTTGCGGTTAGGACCCTCCATCACCGTGTGTGTGCTGCTGTTTTCTTTAACCCATTTTTTGTTTTTACATGCTTTCTTTTGGACGCTTCTAACCTGCAGCCATCACCAGGAGCGAGCCAGCTACGTGTTGAGCTCAGCTTCCCCACTCACCATGCTCTGTGCGATTCCTGGGGACGCCACGGCAGCACTCGGGTAACACCAGCTGGGACCTCTCACTGTTGGCTCCTCTGGCCCAGACCCCATAATGGGCTCTGAGCAGATGGACCTGGCTGAAGTGAGCACTGCGAAGGCACCGGAGCCTGCCCTGATGGCAAACGCTCACACCATCTACTTTACATGTCTTGTTTGGATGCTCTGAACCCGCCTGGGGAGCTGCCTGCCCGGCTCTGCCGCCGGCACAGCCCCCGGCTGCAGCCTGAATCACACCCAGGCAGGTGCCTGCGCAGCCCAACCTAAACAGCGCAGGTACCCAGAGAGCCGTCTACAAGATTGGAGCTTTCCTGAGGCATTTTGCCGCTACGTAGGTAGGTATCGTTCTGTTCATTTCGTGGATGGACGATGGAGCAACACAGAAACAGGTAAGTGACTGACAACCTGCCTCCGCAGTAGCAGGGAAATGGGATGGACCACACCGAGCTCCGCTGACTTCCCTGAAGCCAGGAGCAGATTTGCAATGGTGGTTGAACCCTCAATCCAAAGCAAGAGCAACCATGCAAGGGTTTCACACGACGCGGTGGCACTTACTTCAAGTCGCTGCAGTTGCATCCGAAAAATCCCAAATACCCACACACGCACGGCGAGTCAAATGCATCGGGGATGAGGCGCGCTTGCTCCCGGCAGACACGCAGTGAAGAGGCAGCGTTCACAGCAACCCTGGCCCGGCACCGGCGCTCCGATGCACGTGCAGGGGGGTCAGGAGTCGAGGAGCCCTCACCTCACACCTTACCTTCCCAAGGGCCGCCCTTACCGCCACGGACGTCGCAGAGGATGCTCCATGCCGGGCTGAGGTCTGGGCTAATCACGCCTTCCTCGCGCTGACCGAGGTGGGGGAAAAGAAGAAAACCGTCGGCCTACAAGCGGTCATTTGGTGAAATTTAAAAATCAGGCACGTAAATAGTGGAGACCTGACAATTTAAAATCATTTGTGCTCAGGAAGGTAGAGTACACACTGAGGACCCTAGAAATATAGATCTTCCAGCCACCGCCGCTACCTTTCTACATTTCTCCCCGTTGCTTTTTCAACTGTTAATTCCCTTCTAAAAATGCTAACACTATTTTACCTAGTTACTAAAAATATTATTCTCTTCCATAGTGGGAATCCTGTTCCCAATGCACTGATTTTTTATGAACCTCAACATTCATCACTGCAAAAATAAGGTCATTTTAATATCTTGGTCTGTGCTTGTCCTATACCTTGTGAGTGTCAGGGCCAGAGACTGCACGTTCATGGCACTCCCGCCGTGCCTGCGCTCAGGGACAGCGGTGGAAGAGCAGGAACCAGAATAGCAGCTGGGGGAATTAAAAGGAATTATTTTCTAGACATACTTTTACAAAACAGACCCGAACTGATCCAGATAAGAAAAAGTGACCTTTTTTTCCCCAACTGGCAAAGGAAAATAGCAAAGTGCTTATACTCGCTCTGCAAATAGTCTCACTTCGCTAACCAAAAATAATGGGAGCAGAAGCGGCCCTCGGTGCCTGCACGGCGTTCGGAAGATGAATAGTAGCACGGAGCATACTTTGTACGGCAGTCGTGGCAACTTGCAATGCCCGCAGAGCTTCTCTTCTGGAAAAAAAGACAAAAAAATTCTAGTAAAAGTAGAACAACAAAGCACTTTTTTTCATCCCTTGAAACACTGGAATAGTTTAGCTTCTCCTCTCAGTCCTTGCCTGGTTTCAGTCTGTTGATTTCTTTTCCCAGCATCGCTTTAGGTGTTTTTTCCTTGGTGGAGCTATCTCAAGTCTCCATCTTCCAAACTCCTGCCCTAGGAGCAATCCGCTTGTCCTTTCCGTTCAGACGATATTGCTTTGCTTCTTCCAGTTAATCCATAACTCGTTCTGGCAAATTAACCTCAATCCTTTCCTTATTTTTCCAACCTCTCCTGTCCCTCACTAGCACCGTTGGAGCACTGCTTTCTCCTCTCCGTCAACATCCCACAGTTCTCTCTCTTCTTATGCAGCCACCTGTTTGCAGGCATTTATTGGTTTTATTTTCCTTTATAAGGAAACCCCTAATGTTTATTGCAAAGCTGGTTTATTTATGTAATAAAGATCTACATGCTAAGGTATTTTTAAGCTGGGAAAAAAAAAAGGTACATTTTATTAAATGACCTATTTAACTAAAAATTGGGCCTGTGGACTTTGAAATTATCGTGGTTAAAAAATCTAGTCTGAAACAATCCTCAACACCACAAATTCTAAGCAGCATCCTCTAAAATACGGCATAAGGCAGCAATTAGCTTGTTTAATAGAAAGAAACAAACTGCAAAGGAGAGAAAAACCCCGAGGTGTGCTTTAAACCAGGTGAAGGACATGAGGATCTAACAGCCAAGTCAATTACAAAAAATAAATGAAAGATTTGCTTCAGTTGGGCTGTGGAGAAACTACACTCTGCTCTTCTTCAGGGAAGCTGGAAAGCGCCATAAACTGGTCTATCGCTGCATAAGATCTTCAGGATTTAAAGCCCAATGTATAGGCAGGTGTTTGCTGAAGAGACATTAGGAAAGCTTGAAAGATGTAGGGGAAAAATTACAAAAACCTGGACATAGGATTTTTTTTTCTGCTATTGCCACAAAACTGTCTAGCAGCACTTCAAAGACATGAATTCATTTGGATTTGATGGGAGCTCGATGTGAAAGAGCACGCGGATTAGGACCCGAAGCACAGACACAAAAATAAATACAATTTGAAGTTTGACGGGAGCAGCAGAGCTCGAGGCCGGAGCTGTGCCAAGGGAGGATGGCAGGGGAACGAGAATGTAAAGCTTACGGTCACAATAAAAAATGTATTTTGCTTTAAGAAATGATTTGACTTTATGAAACAGGCAGCTCACCAGTATTGGACCAGCAACATCATCCTCAGGTTTTTCTTCTCCAGCAGTGTTTTTGCCAACTGATGCCACGAAAGCGGCGCCGATTTAAGACGGAATTGTGCAAATGGTTAATGCTAATATTGGTCCGAAGGGATGAAAGGTCTGGCAAGGGGAGGGAGGGCCTGACACGCTGTCGGTGTGTTGGTCCTGCATTGCGAGCTGCTCCATCCCCCCGTTCGAGTCCCGTATTGTTGAGAAATTAAGTAACACTTTGATTCCAGTTCCAAGGAAGTTAACGGTGTGCTGGAGAACATCACTTAGAGCTGCTGTGAGTAGAAAAAGAGCAAAGTCTGGAATATCTGCACTGACAAAGCAAGTTCTCTTATAATTTGAAGTATGCTCCTTCCCAGAAATGAGGCTGAAACTTTTACTCAATTGAAGTAGAACTGAAAATCGCTTCAGGAAACAAGTGTCAAGTGAAAGAGAGAGGCTAAACCAAGTTCGGAGTTTTGTTAAGAAAATGACTGCAAAGATCCAAACTTTGACATAGCAGAAACGCAGAAACAATTTAAGACTTCAGAAAAAAATATTAGATTGGGGGAAAAAAAAAAGAAAAATTACTCTGGTAGGGCCAAAAGCTTGCCCAGAAAATGACTCTGTCAATACCTACTTCACATCCCTCTAACACAAGACAAGCTAATGAAGACAAGCAAGACCACTAACATCCAGAGTTTAAAAACAGCATGTGGAGCGTAAAGGAAAGAAATACACAACTTAAATACTGAATAAAAACAGGAGAGAAAATTAATTTTAAAAACGTTTGTAATTAACTATTACCTCTGTATGTAAACATTCCAACGGCACAGTGCCTCTGACACTATTTCTGCACATGGATTGCCTAGATGGTGCAGAGCGTAATGTATTTCGCAGTCTGGCCTGGTGAATCTATCCTTGCTCAGGTATCCCAAAAGCTGCCTCCGGAATCCAGTGAGCTGGGCTGCGAATAGAAAAGGGATGTTACACCATAAATACAGGAGAATAACACCAGGCAGTTTATTCCAACACCTTCAGTACGTTGAATAGAGCAAAGTTAAAAGAGAGGACAGCCCAGAGGGGGGGATTTGTTGTTGGGTTTTTGTTTGGTTTGGGGTTTTTTTTTTAGCCTAGAAGTGTCAGCTCCTCTGCTGTCTCGAATTAGCTCTGGAGATTCTCCAGTACTATGTATTCCCTTTTAAATAAAAGGGAGACCAGTTCCCGCTATAATGTAACAGCATCATAACGTAACAAATTACTTTTACCTTAGCAGTCTAACCCAACGATCAGCTGAAAATAGGTAACTGGACAGGAACGAAGAAGTGATTTAGGGCGAAATAACTAGTATGTAAGGTTAGATTTTAGCCCAATATTCCATCTAGAAATTGTACTGAAAGACGCTAAAGCAGGCTTTAATTCCTATTGCGCATCTTATTCTAAAGGCAGTATGGTATCCCACTGTAAGCAGAGCACAGCACATCTTTGCCTTACTGTGTGAAAGCAGGCGCAAGGCCGGCAGCATCGAGTACCCGTCCCTCGGCACCTTCCCCTCCCGTCCTCTCCCACCCAGCCTGGAGTGGCGGTGGGCAGGAGCATCCCCCAGGCAGCACCCCAGCTTCTCCTGCTTTCGGATGAACCCCCCCAAACCGCAGGCCTTTGGCAGAACCCCCGGACGGGCAGACACCGCGCGCCTCTGCTCTCTGTCCGACCGCTTGCCTCCTCCCTGACACGCTGGTTTAGGTTTGGGCGTCACTTGGCTGTGTGTGCGCGTTGTGGCGCTGAGTTACGCTGAGCTGACGGACCCTCACTCGTTTTAAAGAAATAAGAATGATCTGTGCTAAAATGCAGGTGGGTCCTAGTTTCAAAGGTTAATTTTCTTCTATAAAATATTCGTTACAGTCACAGCGTGATCAAGATTTCCTGCAGGCATTCTAGCATGAAATACTTTTAACATTAAGACAAATCAAATGATAGCCAAAGTGAAATCAGCTCATGACCAGAAGGTTTATATATGACGAGCAAATACTTTGCAGGACGTGGTCCTGTGCAGCCTGCGCTGGGTGACCCTGTTCTGGCAGGGGGGTTGGACGAGATGGTCTCCAGAGGTCCCTTCCCACCCGCACCATTCTGTGATTCTGGGTTGGAGAAGTACATGTACTTCTGTACCGGGTTACAGAGAAGTACCTTGTGTCCAGTTCTGGGCTCCCCAGTGCAAGAAAGACAAGGAACTACTGGAGAGAGTCCAGCGGAGGCTGCAAAGGTGATGAGGGGACTGGAGCATCTCTCCTGTGGGGAAAGGCTGAGGGAGCTGGGGCTGTTCAGCCTGAGGAAGAGAAGACCGAGAGGGGACCTCATCAATGCTTATCAATATCTCCAGGGTGGGTGTCAAGAGGATGGGGCCAGACTCTTCTCAGTGGTGCCCAGCGACAGGACAAGGGGCAACGGGCACAAACAGGAACACGGGAAGTTCCGTCTGAACACAAGGAAAAACTTCTTCCCTGTGAGGTGCCAGAGCCCTGGCACAGGCTGCCCAGGGAGGGTGTGGAGTCTCCTTCTCTGGAGAGATTCAAACCCGCCTGGACGCGGCCCTGTGCAGCCTGCGCTGGGTGACCCTGCTCTGGCAGGGGTTGGACGAGGTGATCTCCAGAGGTCCCTTCCAACCTCTGCCGTTCTGTGATTCTATAATTCAGTGAAGACAGAGCCACTGCTGCTGAGAGCTGAAGAGGGAAACAACCTGGAAGACCAAAGCCTGGCAGCCCCGACCCAAGCCCACCCGCTGATGCAGCTGCTAAAAAGGCACCACGCGGATCCGCTGTGCGTATTTTAAGCGTTTTGGCATATTTGGCGGTACGTGGCCAACTGAGAAGTGGCGAGAAGAGCGCTTTAGGTGAGAAGGCGGGCAGGGGCGGGCAGGAGCAGGCAGGGACGGGCAGGGGCGGGCAGGGGCGGGCAGGGCTCGCCGCTGGCCCCGCGGCGGCTCTCCGGCAGCCTCTAGCGGGGGCGAGCGCTGGCCCAGCCCGCCTCGCCGCGGGGGAGCGGCTGCTGCCCTCCTCGTACCCCTTTTCCCGAGCTCCTCCATAGGAAACACCACCAACTGTATTTTTTAAGTCACGCCGCCGATTTTTAGCTTTTTTTATAAGCCGCTGAAGCGCTGACCAGTACCGAATTTAAGGCAAGGCACTATACTAGGCATTAAAAAACCTGAACAAAGCAGTGCTTTACGGGTGAAGTCTGCCTCTGCAGAGGACCAACTTAAGGATTATGTAGCTTTAAATCCTACTTAAACCCTATTTTGAAGAATTATAGTGGAGCCCAAGTAATGTAAAGGAGTAAACTTAACTTTGATGATAAATTATTCCCAGAACACGCCCGCGATCCTAAGCTGTTTAGCAAAATATTATTAAAGCTCCTGTGTTAGAGTCAATAAAATCCTTTTTTTAAGTTCTTTATCAAAGAAAACTCGAGTTGATACATTACCTGTCATCACCGCAGAATAACCCAAATGCTCTGGAAAAAAAAAAATACACATGGAGAAATACATGGGATCTTATAAGACAACAATTAATCATAATGTAAACATTTGGTAATGAAAGATTGTCAGTGCAGTGCTAACAAATGGTTTCTTTTTAAGTCATAGATATGAGAATGTCCCTAATGAAGACCGACGGGACACACTCCCTATAGGTTTCGAGTTGAATTTCCTATTAGTATAAATGAACCCAACAGCATTCCCAGGTGCAACATATTGATTGAAATCACGTTGCACACGTGCCGGACACCTTATTTTGGCGTGTGCTCTGAAATGACTAGGTCACCGCACCAGGCTGATTTCCCCCTGTACGTGGAGCCTTGAGGATGAACAGGAGCGTTGGTTTCGTTTTGTTACGGCACGCGGCTCCTCATCGCTATCTAACGCTTTGTCCGTGTTGCTCTTTGTTTCTCACTCCAATGCTGCAGCGGAACAAAAAGTATATTTTTATTCCAATTTTGAAGCAGTATAAACATTATGAATCTGTGGGTGCCTCAGTTTCTGTGGGTTGACTTTAGATTCTCCTTTTGAAAAGCTCTTCTAGTTACAAGGCAACTGACTCCACAGGCTTCGGCAGAGTCCTCCTTACCAGAGCAACCGAGGAATCCCAGCCTTATTTGAAGTACTCTGGGGGGAGGAAGGGAAGCAAACTGCTAAGTAATTAAGATTTATCATCAAGCTGAGCTGTCAGATACTAAGCTATCTTCAAAATTTGGGGGATAAGCATACACTAGTGATTTGGGGCCTATTTTATCCTCCCTGCCAATTTTTTATCCTTGTCTTTTTTGCTCACTGCTAAGTCATTTCCCATAATTTCTGGCTTGCCATGCAGAGGTTCCAGTTTTGTGCTGTAGCGTGAGGTTAGTGCAAAAGTGACTGCACCTGCAAAACAAACGGAAAAGCTGGAAATGCCGGGGCACTATTGTTCGCCCAGGGAACGGTCCTGCTTTTCACTCGCAGGAGGCGGTTGTTAGGCTTCTGCTGCCAGGCGGCACCCCTCGCCAAGCCGGGCTTAACCCAAACCTTGCCTTCAGCATTCGCAGATGGGGTGTATGGCGCAGAACGAAATCCAGACGAGTAAATCCTTTAGAAGCCATGAGCATTTCTCTACCTTGGGCATCGGCTTGTTTGGAGGGGGCCAACTCATTTTTGGAAATATTTTTATGATGTCTTCTCTGTCACTGGATATTGAGAAGGGTATATAAAAGCTGAAACAAATTCTTCAAGATTTGAAATCACAACCAAGGCTAAGGGTCCCAGTATGCATTTCCACCGCGGAGGGGCTGGTGCTGACTCAAGAACTGACACACGCTAACGTTGATGCTCTCCGAGGGGGCCAGGCACTTGTCAAAGATACTTTTGGTGGAGGGGAGCAAACGTACCAGCCGCTGATGAATCGCTACTTGGGACATATATTCACTGGCCACCGTAGCAAGAATGATCTAACAACACGCTATGAATGCCTAGCATGCCAGACAGGACGTGGAAATTAATGTGAAAAGTTTGGGGGACACCTAGGACGAAGCAACAAATCTTTTTGGCAATGTTTAATAGATGACAAACTTCAAAGACACAACTATCACTTTTCATAAGTAACTACAATCCTTTATCATCATGATCCTTTTTTTTTTTTTTACTTATCTAGTTGCATTCTGCTTGTCTAATTAGAATTACTCTTGCTATTTCATTTGAATACGTCCTCACCTTTATCTGAAGCTGTTGCTGTGCATGGTTAAATTGCAGCGTGACCCACGTCTAACGCAGCAGAAGCTCAGCCAGCCACGTTATACACATTTAATCTTTTCACAGAACAGCAACACAAATACAATTCATTAGAGACTCCACATTTATCATGGGGATGACTGAAAAAAAGCATGGCTACTGCAGGCTCTCGGCTTCAGTAAGATTACGGTCAGGCCCCTGCCAAAAAACCAGCAAGTTTTCATACATAGACCAGAGTAGGTATTTGCATCTCAAGCTGCCTGCTCGTGTTGAGGGACAGGCTCACTTTTGTACTCCCCGGAGGGGAAAAAAAAAATTGCCCCAAATGAAATCACAGAGGAAACTGCAAAAGTCTTATTTCATTTTCTACTGTATTTTTTTTTTTTGCACTTCTCGGAAACACTTACCTTACAATAGCAGCCACAAACCCTACAATTTCTTAGCAGTAGACTGAGGCTTTCTGGAGCCCAAACTGTTTGTTCTGTGTTTGTACGCTGCAAAATACAATAGGATCCCGATTCAAACCCGGGACTTGCAGGCGCTGCTGCAAGGCCTGTAATCCAATAAATCACCAACTTTTGCCTTTTGCTTGCAGCCACGTGAAGCAGGTGAAAGGCCTGCCGACTTATTTCCCTGCTGTTAGCCAGCCAGGCTCCAGCACAGATTAGATTTTATTCAGACAATGCTACTGTACTGCTCGGGCAGAGAAGCTGAGCTGCGATTAGATAAGAACCAGGTACAGGTGGTTTTACTTACCTTTGGAAGTACACAACGCAAAAGCCTTGCACTGTTCGGGAAGATGGCTTTTTGGCGGCGGTGGGTGGGTGTTTGGGGTTTTTCCCCCCCTCTACAGATCCATTTTCTAGATAGCCGAGGAGAAATCAGAAAGAAACAGGGAAGAACGTCCGTCTGAGTGCCTAAAACAGACGATAGGATGCAAGAAAATCCAGTAACTTCATACAAAAACCCAGGTAACTCTTAGACAGCCGTGTTTGCCTTCTAGGCTATCAAATCAGATCAACCAGTCAGGAAAATACACTATTAAGAAAAAAAAAAAAAAGGTGAAGGGAGGGGGAATGAATTTATTTCAGCGGGAGAAAATGACTGTTTAAATATCACCATTTCTCAACAGGACACATCATTTTGATGTAAGGTTTTGTAAGACTGAACACGAACGCCCAGCAATATTGGAATGTATCCGTCTTACTCCAGCTTTTATATGAACAGAAGCCTTTCTGCATAGGCAAGATTTATCAATACATCAAACTATACAACTAAACAGATACAAAGGGCATATAGGTATCTGAGGATTGTTCAGTTTGGAATTAATAGACTTGGTTTCCTAAGTCTTGCGATGTGTGACAAGGCTCCTTCATTTTTCTTTGAGGAGTGGGGAAGAAATGATTAGCATGTGCCTGAGCGGAAGACTTTATTTTAAACCTTTTAAGCCTTTGTTACCAATAAAATGCCCAATTTACCAAAAAAACCCCTACCACCAAACAAAAAATCCCAACAAAACCCAACAAAGGTGAGGGATGCAGCGAGTTTGTTTTACTTTTCATGATTTTGTCACTCTAGACCCAAGATGGGTCTCTAAAACAACAAGAAATAGTAGCACATCAAAACTTGAAATTCAAGGCTAACTTAATTTTAAAAGGCTTCCCTGGAATTTCTGTTGCAGTTGTCTCGGTTAAGGTTTTTTTCTTTTTACGATTAGAACTAGCTACCAACTTTATCCTGAGGCACACTTGTGAATTTCAGATGTCTCTTGTTGAGCGCGCTCTGAGCCTCAGACTCTCCAGGCAAAGGACAGCTTCCCTGGGAGCGAGCACTGCAACCCAGGCTTTTCTCAAAAAACAGCTTCTAATCAGGATTTGCCAAGATAAAGAATCACAGAAACCCAGACTGCTCCGTATCTTGGGCTTCCCTTTAATTCCGACCACTTTGCGTACCTACCACGGTCTCACCCTTTCCTCGCAGCAATGCAATTCCTTTGACCACGCACTTTACTTTTTGAGTTGACTTACACCCATGGAAATAGACCCAAAACCCCCTGACAACACAATTCAGTGGTTTCTGCTCACTTGCTGAACTGAAACCACTCTGTATGTGCCCAAAACCCTGCACGTGCCAGCACAGGCAAGTACTCATAACTGAGGACAGGAGGGTGACAGGAGTGCCAAGTTTCATCAGTTTATGCCAACGTGTAGGCAGCCTCAGGTACACAGTTTTGCTTTTTCAAATTAGCATTTTGGGGGTTAAATTAAGACAAAACCATGTTTTTATATCCAGCACCGGCCTCCAGAAGAAATGATCAGAAGCGAAGAAAATAATTTTGCAGTAAAACATTGGAGTTGCTTCTTATATTTAGTTTAAGTTTGGTTCTGCTCTGTCCATCCACGTTTAAGGTGGGATACTAGCTTGGACAAACTACTTCTCCAGCTTGTTTGGATATCGACTGCTAGACCACAGCTGAAATCAGAAGTCAGAAATAAAGTATGTGCCACGAACTTTTTCAGTTGTTTTAAAATCAGTTAAGCCTGTAATGAAAAACACGAGGTAGGTAAACTACTGCTTCATAACTAAAGTTATGAAATTACATTAACTTCAGTCTTTGGTTCAGTGTTATACGCCTTATGTTGAAATTCACAGTTTATCTCTATAAATCTGAACCATATTTAGCAGAACAGAGATAGCCACTGTGTAAGCCAGATCATGGTAATTACTTGATTTTAAAATAAAATGGAAAGTGCGTTTTTATTTCCAGTTCATGTGTTATCCATCCTCTACATCAAATCAAAATAGTCACATAAATATTTTTGCATGTATTTTCAATTCGCAGTCCAGCCTACCTACATTAAAGTCTTTTTACGTTCAGAACCGAAGCATTTTCTCCTACCTTTATCTCAGTTCATAACTCCAGGCACATTTTTCTGAGCAGCTGACAATGTTACAAGGTCTTTAAACAAGGAATTACAGAAATTCAACATCTCATTACTTGAGATACTTGCTTCAAACAATTACAAGATAGTATCTGACTCAGAATAATATGCATCATTTGCGTTTATGCAGCTGAGACTAAGGAGCTCTCAAAAATGCAGGAGGTCCAAGGTATTATAGATACTTCACAGCATTGTGATTTTCTTCTCCAACAAATCGCAGAACTTTGGGGGAGAAAAGGGAAGATCCGTAAGCAGTCAGAAGAACAAACTAATAAAAGACTGAAAGTTTTTCTCTTCGGACGCCCACACACATGCAGGGTGTTTATGATATGCCCTAGAGATTATAAACACCCAATTACAGCAGCCTGAAAACAGTACTCAAAATGGAAAGTCAGAAGAAAAACACACAAACACAATGCACGTGAAATTTAACTTTTATTTTTCTGTTGATAAAACCCAAAGATCCCGCACAGCAGCAATAGATGCAGAAGTTATCTGCAGAAACGATACCTCTTCTTAATCTGTTTGCATACCCAAGTATGCCAAGTGTGTAGGGACTGCATATTAACACAGTACAGGCACTGCTCAGTAGTAACAGAGATCAAGTTTCTTGGCATATTTTAATCCATCCTTTCCTTAATATTATAGGGTTTTCATAGTATTAAAGATGACTGTTAATGAGTTGTCTGTTTATTGGATTTTTTGTTGTTGCAGTTTAAAAACTTTTTATTAAACTCTACACGTACGATTTATATGCCCAGATACATCTCCCCACATTTTGTAGTAGCTGACAAACTGTATCCAAATGCTACAATTCAGAATGAAAACGCTACTGCATTTAGCAGCTCTAGCTGCACTAGAGTAAATATTTCCGTAGAGTAACAAAACACACCTCTTTGTTCAGTAACACAAGGGATACAGGTTTTAAAACAATGCACATTTCTATCTTGTATCCATACTTTTTTTTAATATATATATATTTATTTATATATAGCTCTAAAACAAATCTCTACTATTTTACAATTAAATTAAAACACATCCACAATTGGTCTAACTAGTGATTTTGGTCTCAATACTTTAAACATTAGTTGTTCCATAAAAATATACAATTCAACAACCTGGTTGTATCAGTAACACAAGGCCTCTCAAAAAAGGCCTCTGACACATAATCAACCACGCAGTTCAGTGCTCAGTGTCATCTAACTGAAGTATTTATACTGCATTTTCAAACTACCAGTATCTTTAAAATCCAAATTTCTCTTTGCAGGCTTACCATGCTTACAAACATGCAGAAGGCAAGCACATTTCTCGCTTGCCTGTAGCAAGCACATTTTTTCTTTTCCAGTAGATCAACTGAGAAAGCACAAACTTCATGCTGTCATTTTTAGATCGCTAACCTTTTCCTTTCTTTCACACACTGAATTATTTCACACTGGATCATACTGCTCCATGTGAAAAGACTAGGGATTAGCCACATAGTAAGAACTGCGCTTTACAGTTTAAGCTTCTAAGAATCAAATTACTAACAGTCAATTAGGATGCACTCATAGCTGCCATACAAGTGAACAGACACCCAGTGGACAATCAAGTTAATTCTAGATATATACCAAAAGGTGAAACTTAAAAAAATCAAAACAAAACCAACCCTAAAACCCAAACTGCTCAAGTACAGCCTCAAACCTGGTAGATTCCAAGAAGTGGACCTCCGTCTGGAAATTTTCTTCAAAATGGCACACAAAAACCGTGCCACCATCAACCACGCTAGAGATAAGACATCAATCGCTTATAGCTGGAGATGTCCTTATTACCGCCACAGCACCATTCCACGTAAAGTTCTATAGCAATGGTGGTGTAGTACTTCTGCAGTACAAACAAGAACCCTCCAAGTCAGAAGCAGTCAGTAACAAAACCCCAGACAAGTTCACATGTCACGGTAACCTGGCATATAAGCCTCAGAACATTTTACTCTTACAAACGTAATAATCAATAATTTAGGTACTAACTATTCCAAGACCGATACAGTCAGTCTGTAGATAAGACTACACTAGAACATACTAAACACAAGAGAGGTATGACAATTAAGATGAATATTTCTTTTAAACAGCAGAAAGTCAGGGAAACATCTGGAATTCTTTTGCACTGCATTAATATATCTTCTGTTTCTGAATATAAAAATACATCTAGAGAGTCAATCCAGAATTGCATACACAATTACATTTTTCCCCTTAACTGCTTTAAAATTAGTACAAAATAATATAAGTTACAGGAATGATTGTTGCAAATTTGTAAATGTCGGCTATTACAAAATCATTATATGAGAACACCAACTGTAAATTATTTACAGGTGAGGTAATACAATTTCCAGAGTAACGAATTACAATTTAGCAGAAGTGTAAAAATAATGTACTCACCAAAACATTATAAAATCTGTTATCATTATCAGCTACACAGTAGATCATGATTAGGTTTCGTAGTTGATATACAACATATTCTTAAGAAAAGTGCCAAAATACTGCTACATAAGAATCTTTTTTCCCAAAATCATTCAGCAAAAAAACCTGCAGATTCTGTGTTAAGTAATGCCAAAAGAAAACAGGAAAAAAAGGGATGCCAATTGTACAAATATGTCTTATTAAATGCCTTTGAAAAAAATGTGTAAATTCACTTTCATGCTTAAAGGTCTGACATGAAAGAGACTTATTTAAAAAAAAAATCAATAGAAATATCAACATATATGCTTTTTCAGGGTATCTTAGGCCATTTTAGAAGTACACATTCCTCTTAAACGGTGAAACACGTGGAGACTGAAAACATTCTAAAAATGGCTGAACTGCCGAGGGTGGTTGCGACCAGTGGCACAAAGTCCTGCTGGACGCCAGTCACTACCGATGCACCCCAGGGGTCTGCGCCGGGGTCCATTCTGTTTAACGTTTTCATTAACAACACGATTGACGGGACAGAGCACACTCTCGGCGAGCCTTTCAAAGGGACTTCGGCAGGCTGGAGAAATGGGCAAACAGGAATCTCAAAGTTCAGCAAAGGAAAGTGCAAAGTCCTACACCTGGGGAGGAATAACCCCACGCACCAGTAACGACAGGCTGGGGAGGGACGAGCTGCAAAGCAGCCTTGCAGAGAACGATACCAAGCCGACCGTGAGCCACTGTGTGCCCTTGTGGCAAAGCAGCCCAGCAGTCTCCTGGTCTGCACGAGGAAGAGCACTGCCAGCAAGTTGAGGGAGGTGATTCTTGCCCTCTGCTCGGCCCTGGTGAGACACAACTCAAGTGCTGGGGCCAGTTTGGGGCTCCCCAGTTCAATACAGACATGGGCATACAAGAGCGAGTCCACTGAAGGGCCACAAAGGTGATGAAGTGATTGGAGCATCTGACAGACAAGGAGAAGCCGAGAGAACGGGGATTGTCTAGCCCGGAGAAGAGAAGGCTCAGGGGTGATCTTACCAGCGCATGTAAGTGCCTGATAAGGAAGAGTAAAAAAAAGAGCCAGACTCTTCTCAGTAGCATCCAGTGCCTGGACAAGAGGCAATGGGCACAAATGGAAATACAGGAAGCTCCATTTAAACATAAGAATGGACCGTCAGTGTGAGGGAGATCAAAACACTAGAACAAGTTGCCCAGAGATCTTCTGGAGTCTCCATTCTTGGAGATGCTCAAAAACCCAGCTTGTCACAGTCCTGAGCAACCTGCTCTAGCTAACCCTCCTCTGAGCAGGGGGGTTAGAGTAGATCATCTCCAGGAGTCCCTCCAACCGCAATCCTTCTGTGATTCTATGAAAAGGACAGGGTCTTTTGTAGCCCAGGCATTGGATCAACTGAGTCACAAAGCAAACTATAAAATGTAAATGGAATATATTTTCTCTTTTAAGTTATCGCATACAACGTTAATTTTGCTGCCTGCGTTTTGCCGATCTCATTTTTTCAAATCTCGACTCCATTTCTTCCAGGACCTTTGGTGTGTATCGCACAACTAATTTAACCTTTCCTTGAGCTGCCTTCAGCAGTTCTACTGCTTTTTCATGATGTTCACCTTCGACACTCTGCAAAGCATAAACCATTAAGTATAGTATTAGTAAAAACACACTCTAAAAACAGTTTTTTTCACTTTTTGTACAACTTCTATATCATCAAATATTGAAGTATTCTGGTTTGAAGACTGCACAAGGGCAACGTCACCCAAATTCAGGATTTATTCTACAGCAAATCAGTAAGAGGTGATGATAAATATTAGTATTAACAAAAGAGTAGTGCAAAACTTTTGGTTAGGTTTATGCTGAACAATTAAATGCTGTATTTACATACAGTATGTGAAATAAGGATAACATTAGGCAATTATGAAATTACACTTAAAAAATCAACAACTTCAGGAGGACACATTTAAAATTCAAGGTTGTTTTTCTTCTGTTGGCATGCATTTTAAATTCAGTGGTCACCCTCAATTTGCCTAAGAAGTTGCCACAGACAACTGCAAGATAGCTGCCTTGTTGATGTTCTCCTGCGTTACAACAAGGCAAAACAGCGCATACTGGGCACCTGCAAGAGAGCACTAACATGCAGCATGTTGCTTCTCTTAGTGCTCCACACGTCTCTCAGTAAATGCAAGGTATTCAAGTTAATTTCCTCTAAACTGATTAAGAATAGCCTAACCCAACTCAGTAAGAACAGAATAAAAACACTTTCCTAAAACTACTCTCAGAATTTATTAGGGTTATATTAGATTCATCTAATTACAAATTTCAAGCAACAGTTCTCCACAACTGCATCCAAATACACATTCCTGGACAGCATACATGTTTATCAGCAAAACTTATTTCTCCCAAACTTATTAAACACAATGATGGGACTACCCCAAGCCTACCTCCCACTGGTGCTATTAGAAGCTAGAAGGCAGGTGATGTACCTGTTGATTGGAGGGTTTCCCCGTTACTATAAAGTTACTTACAGAAAGAAAGACAACAGTTAAAAAACCCCAAGTTATTTCTCTTCTATCAGACTTAGACAACACATACATTTGAATGTTTTCATTTCTGTTATTCAAGTGGATGTGTAGGCTGTTCTGTCTAAAACTGGTAATAAAAAGTCTGTAAAGTTCTATGTTTAGTTATATCAAAACACCTAAAATTTTGGAGTACACTCAAAATCTCCCAGCTGAAAAAAATAAACTTGTCTTACGGCACATTCGCTGCAGTCTTGGCAGTGGCATTTTTCTTTTTAATTATTACATTAGAAATTACAATTACAAGAAATGCCTGTCATGTATTCAGATGACAGTATTCCAGCTGTAAACATCAGAAGATGATGATTCTTCTGAGACCACATTAGCATTCTCAACAGTATTTTATACACTCACTCTATTCTTACAATGGCTATATATATATTTATACATGTGCATGCACATACACGCAGTCATTGTTAGCTGTACCAACTGTCTGATGATCAGGTTCAGTTTTGGGTGGAGTGGTGGTTTTGTTTTCTTTAAGAGGGTCTGTGGGTGAGGAAGGCCTCATCTGAAGACAGTTCTAAACCTGTCCCTCAATGCTTCAAAATAACAGGAAGGCTAGGCCAAGGACAGTTGCGTCACCACGGCCACAATTTCTCTTACGTCTCCTGAAAAGGACAGTTGGACTCCCAGGTAGTAGTCAGGAGCCAACTATGTCAGGGATCTCTGCTAGTAGGGACTTCCCAGAGCACAGACACCCAATAAGTCTCTATTCCTTTCATGTGTCAAAAAAACCCACTCGGATTAAAGAGCACAGGATTTACTTCGGCCCTCAGTCTTAAAATAAAATTGGGTTTGCAGATGTAACGATGAAAACGTTAATTTTAAGCTAGCACACAGCTTCTCTGTAAATAAAAGCAAGGGTTTGAGAGATATCTACGTGCATTTGACTAGCAGCTGCCTTAAGTCAAAGCCTGTCCATAGCCTCGTCTCTCCAGGCACCCTGTGTTTTGCTTTTTGTATTGTCACTCTTCAGATGAGGATACTTGTTAAAAATAAATATCCACAACAGCACTTTAGACATATACTCCTTAAAATATGCTAGAAAGCCTCTGCTTTTGAAGCTCAGTACACTTAAGTGGAAGGAAAAAAATACCACGCAACTGAAGATAACACCACCTTGTAGTTCCATCTTACTACAGCTTTCATTATGCAATAGCATTTTTCTTGGGATAATGAGAATCTGGTCAGTCTAACACAACATAGCATAACTTACTACTTACCTTAGGAGGTGCAGAAAGCTATATAAATTAGATTCTGCACCATGAAACTCAGATGAAAGAGGAAGCCATAATGGCAGCTACTATTTCACAAAACAATACTTTGACTAAATTTATACAACCCCTCAGAATCCGAAATACTGACATAAATAGTACAGTTCCCAGTTGAGATGGATAACCAAAGCATAATCCTAGAACTCTCAATGCACACAACTCTATAGAAATCTAAGCAAGCTGCTCTTGCAAGGACAAAAAGAGACTATTTTGCCAAGATTAGAAGACGACATCGAGCTTGTGCCATGTATATTCTCTGTATGCCCCCAAGCGGAAACAAGTAGTTACTGCTACATAAAGTGAAAACCAATTCCTACCACTCCGTTTACAGAAAGCAGCTGGTCTCCACGTTTCAGGCCTCCGTGCCTATCAGCTATGCCGCCAGGGATAATTCGAGAGATATAGATTGGAGAATTTTGTTCTTTGCCTCCCATAATGTTGAATCCAAGACCTTCTTCGGTTTTGGGCAGTTCAACCACTCTGGGATGGGAATGACCTTCACTAGCAGCAAATGCAGCTACAGTGGCCTGTAAGAAACAAGATTTTCCGTTTTATAAGAAATTAAATACAGACTCCTTAGCTAGACACAGTGAGCCGGCTGAAAAAGTATTTTTATCTCAAAGTACTTAAATATTAAGACAAATGAGATTAATTCCCTAGATACCAACACTAGCATGAAAAATTGAGAACTCCAAGAATAAAATTAAAACGGAAGAAACTTAAAAATAACAAGTCTTTTGTTATATCTTTTAATAACCCATTAAGCTTATCCATTTTATCAGACATCTAGATAATATCCTTCTGAATTTTAAACAATCTTCTTCCGCTTCTAAAGTAAGAGACTACTGTATTTTACACAAGTTATAGTTTGGCTTTTACCTTTGCTGTTGCATTAGCTCTAACTTCTGGACTACTGCTGATATCCACAGTTTCGTATACGTGTTCATACACCTTTAGAGACAAAACAGTTTAAGTATGGGGAAAACAGGTATTTTTCTGCTTAGATAAGATAAAAAAATATCAGGTACAACTCAAAAATGTGTAAATTAAAAAGTACACACCTCTAATAAGAGGTTACTCCCTGATTCACTACAAGCTGTCAAGTGACAATCTACCATACTACGAAGAAACAACTCTCTCGGCATCTTTATTGCTCAGTTAATCCATGCACATCTAGGTCTCAACCTAAATCTTCCCTCCTTCCACAGCATTCAGACATCACGATGAATTGAGAAATGCTTACAGCTAGTCTAACACACCTGACTGGAGAGATGGATGACTATCTTCTCTTCTTTGATTCAAGCTGAAACTCTTCAATAAGGATGCATGCAAAATCACTTAAAGACAGTTCTTCAAAGCTCTCCTGACAACCCATCCCTCCCCGTAAAACCCCAAATTTTCCTTCAACTGATGCAACTAATTGACCATCTTAACAAAAAGAGAGTATTGCAAAACCAGACGCAATAAGAATACTAATGCTAAGGAGGTGCTTACACTGAGGGCTAACCCACATCCTCACATCTACCTGCCAATCATTTGGACTTGCTAAGCAATAAACATAGTGTCCTCGATAGGATGACAACATTAAGGTGACACCTGTGTCTACAAACAGATCTTTTAAATCATCCCAGGTGTTATCATCAGTGGTAGCACCAACAGCAATAGCAAGGCATATTCAATCACCTAAAAAATCTCTGAAAGAGCATCTGGAATGAAGGTGAGGTGGTGCAAGGCTCCACCTCAAGGTGGTGTGCACGGTGACGTGGACTTGGCTTAAAAGAAAGAGGCAATTGGTACTTTGTCCGTTCTTACATTCCAAGAGGATAACAGCCTGCCAGCTGCCAGTAAGGACAGACTCTCAAACTAACCTCTAAAAAGCGATTTGCTCCCGAGTCGTTATTTATTACACCTATGCTATCCCAAATTATTTTCTTTTGAACTTTTAAAAATAAGTCCTGTTCTACTAAGCGCTGTAAATCAAATTCAGCTTTTAGAAAGAACAAGATCAGACTATTGCACTGAGCACAAAAAGGAAAAAGTAAAACGTACTAGTTTTTAACTCAAAGGTAACTGCTTACATCAAGTTAACTTACCTCCCTTACAGCATTACAGAATTCACTTTGAAGGACCCTTTGCAATGCCTGTAGCTTTTGTGGTGGCACTTCTCCACTTCTCTGTAATTTTTCCAGCAACTCAATTGCTCTGCAGATGTCTACAGAAAAATAAAGCACTAGTAATGAGGAATATGAGGAAATTCAAGTTTTTTCTTTTTTTTTTAAATTAAGTTAATAGAGCAGTCTGTGTGCGCGAGTGTGCACTTGTACACACCTTAAAACTATGTATCGGTTTCATTTCTCCCATAAAACTATGTATCTACAAAACGTTACAATAAACCACCAGACTTTCAGACTATTTTTACGTCAATCACATCAACCCAACCCAGTAAAATACCTGGAGGTATCACTGCCATATGCATATTACAAAGACAATCTGATTTTTCCTTAAGTTTAAATCAGACTGAAATATTTCATTGATACATACACTATCAACATTTCATATGCGTACTTCATAATTTATCTACTGCATGGATAACATTTTGTTAAAACCAGCTAGAGTATCATCAAATATGCTGTCTAACATTCCTTTTATATTGAGAAAGTTAGTTCAACAAGAGGGCACTCAATACTTTCCCTACAACAGGGCTGAGAACTATCTGGCCTATTTTTTTTTCCTTCCAAAGTGCTTAGAAAACCAAACTCCTGCTGATACTCTCAGTTGAGAGAGAGTATCTCTGCGGTCTAGAATCCTCAATCCCAAACCTCTTTGTTCCAGTTCCTAGAAATTTGTTCCTAAGAATTCCCGTTGTCCATAGTCTCATAAATGCAGATGCTGCTTTGTGAAACTGAACTCCCTGTGAAGGATTTGATTCCAGACCAGTACGACTCAAGACAGGCAGCAAGTGTGACATCAAATGCTATGTGACATGCTCCTGGCAGCTCTACAAGAGTAGAATACATTAATATCTCTCATTTTTATTTCCACAGTGTTACATTAGTGATGATTATGAATCACGCAAGTCCTTGAACAGAAGTAGAACAGTCTCTCAGAAAAGCAGATAGAAAGGATTACCTTCATTATCACAAAGGCAAAGCAGCAGTGATCAATCTACTATACAAATAAGGCACAGACTATTTTAGAAAAGGATGAAGTCCGGGCCACTGCTATATCCCAAACATATTACTTCCTTTTTTCAGTAATTAACCTTTAGGCACTCATTTTTCATGTGAATATACGTCTATTCAATGGCATCACGTCAGCACAGAAGACATGCAAGAGCCACGAACTTCTCCTAAAGGCCAAGTGTAAGAAGAAAGAATTTACATAACGGGATGAAAAAAAAGTGGGCTGTATGTTCTGACATTAAAGTGAAGTGCACTGGCAAGAGACAACCCACAGTTATGTTCTGTCCACTTTCGGAAATTATCAGTCAGACACATCTTACCAACTACTACACTGAGATCAGGCCACGCAGTCAATTGAACAAGGTACAACTGAACCTCACAGCCTGGTCATCCACGGACTGGAAACAAATCCTTCAGGGAAGAACATCCCAGTGTTATCACTACAGCCACAAGACATGAATTATTTCAGATGAGAGTTAAGGTTTCTACGTGCCATGAGAATCTGGCGTTTTTTGGCAAGCGTTTCCAAGCTTTACAAGCATCAGTTATCTAAAGCAAAGAAATATCAAAACCTAAGTTTTAGCTATTACTAAGCCCAAGTCTACAGAGAACTCATTTCACACAGGCATGCATATTTGCCATTTGTACAATTACAAAATGAAAAAAATGCTTCTAAAGCTTTTAATTTCCTAACACACGTTTTGTATTTCACTTAGCATACAAAATAGTTAGTGAAATTAAAGAGATTCTAGATGTGATTGTTTGTTAATCTTTCAGTCTTTTTATGATGCAAAATCACCAACATTCTTAGTAACCCTTGTGTTCAGCAACAGCAGTACAAATTATCTTAATTTCATGAAGTCTCGCACTGAACAGCTTGAAGTAGAATGATCAACAAACAGCAATAGCAGCACTTCCAATCCTGCAACACTCCATATATTCATGAAAAAAGTCTAGTAAGTATGTAAATTACAATACAGCTATCATTTAAATACTTGCAGATGTTTGCAGACAAATTACTATTTCATGCACATAAAGAGTTCAGTTCTACGCAGCCGTTCTCAAGTCTGTGGGCCATGAGGATACTGCAAGAAATTTTAACGGGTGACAGCAATCCACTGATCCGAAGAGTAGCTGTAGAAATCAAGACTCCAGAACTCCATTTGCTAATTTCTCCTCTTTATTGATGAAATATGGAGATCAAAAAACCTAGATATATTTCCTACCTGGATCTCCTAACAGACAAAACGTTTAACTACAGAGCATTGTATACCCTAAGGTAAAATTGGCTAGTTTGGGAACCAGCTGTGTCTTTCATAAAGCGTAGACTAAGAGCACACAATCAGCTTGTCAAAAAGTGATGGGGATATACTGAACTGGATTCCTTTTAGATGAAACTAAAGCACAAGATGCACTTTTAATAAAAAGCGGCTTTCAGATCAAAGGACCAAGCTGCTGCTGTAAAGTAAAAACCCAAAGCAGACAAACACAGCATGAAAGCTGGGTTCTCAGCACTCTACAGATCCCCTTTTATCACACTGCACCTCTTGCTCAGGCAGATACAGGCAATGGATCCCATTACCAGGACATGTTTTCCCCAACAATTGTTTTGTTTTACCCCATGGACAGGACTCCATTATATCAGTCTGAAAGTGAAATGAGCATAACTTTCTCCTACTGGACTGCATTAGGCACACTATTAGTCAAAAGCTGAAGATTCAACCTCTCCCAGAAATACTGCTCTGGAGAGGAAATAGTTTGGCTGGAACAAGTGGCAAAATGCACCTTCTCTCATTTTCAAGACGACTGTTGACTGCTCTGCTGATGTAGTTTGCTTCCTCCTGAACTACTGCTCTGGATATGATCAGCTGAAAGCTGATCACAATGTTAACACTACGGTTTAGCCAACTGTTCAGCACCAGAGACCGAAATGAACACCACAGAATTGTTTCAGTAATAAATTTAAACAAGGATCAACGTAGAAATAATTCCAGAGGCAGGTGATTAAAAAAAGCCCATAAAACTCATTGTAAAATGGAATCCACACATAACTAAAAAATGGATTTTCTTTTAACCTTTTCATCCTTTTTATATCAGTTGCCTGTTCTTCACAAATAATGTTTTGTGATCACAGGATAGTAGATTGAAGTCCTGAAAAAAAGAGATACATTTAAACTAAAAGAATGTGGAAAAAAAGCCAGCAAGATGCCACCACTCCAAGCATATGTGTGAACAAAACACAGAAAGAGGAAAAACGCAGCATCCTCATAGATACTCCTGATTATCCACCTCCGCTGCTTATGTTCAAATAGTCTGGATTCCTAAGGTGTATGTAGAGTTATCACACATCACCACCAAACCATAAGAACAACTTCAAAATGTTAAATGTTGTTTCATCCCTGCCCTCCAGTGAATTTGGGTGGTGGTGTTTGCAATGCAGCTTGGAGGAGAGAACAGACGGGGAGAATTTTCAATTGCCCTGATGGTAAGCATATGGTAACCATTTTAAATCAGCTCACTTTCTACACTATTCTCTCTTTTCTTATGCTATATGCCAACAACATTAGTGATGTTCACTTTCAAGCTGATAATGATTCATCATCAGGTTATCTGCAGTCAACCGCATACAATTAACAGAGGTTATTTATTTCTGCAAATAAAGCTCTTGCTTTTCTAGGTCCATTATACTGCACTCCCTTTTTCTTCTTTTCTTAAAAAGACCAACATGCCAGAAGACTAAATAGCTCCTTTGTTCCACTGATCCCTAAGTAACTCTGCAGATTTGTTTGTTTTCGTGGACAGAGCATAGTGCCAGGGTAATGAGGTGGAGAAGGATGCTGCCTGAGGTTTAACTCTGCAGACCTACCAAGAGCAACTAATCCACTGCCAAAGCAGCTGCCCTAATTAACAAGCTTTGGAGTAGGGAGGGTAGATGAGCTGCGTAGTGGGAAGCAAAGTCCTTACATAAGTCACTATTTACAGGCTTTCTCTCACACATTACAAGTGGTTCACTTGTGGAATGGGAAGGAGGGTTAGGCAAACAGAAAAACTGAGTTCTGCGGTAGGTAACATGTGATAGGACCAAACACCATAAAGTGGGTGTATACAGTGTGTTATATATCTACCAAAAAGCATCTAGCACTGTGAGCAAAGGTGGTGGTCCCAATGGGAATGGCAGTGGGAAAACAGCTGGTTCATCCAATTGCCTACATTCCACTTAATTCCTTTTCTTTTGAAAAATAGGATTTCTCATTCTCAGTATTCTTTTCCCATTTAAATTCAATTTTCCGGTCCCTGTTTTCTTAAATATACACTAATAAACCAATCACATATATTGTTATACAAGCATGTGTTCACTGAGCTACTGTGGACCTTGCACAGTTCTGAAGAACCACCCTGAAGGAAGTTTATCACTATTTCTTAAAAGCCCTGGATAAAAGACACAAATGTACTATGGAAAAAATACCCAACTAGGTTTTGTATTTCATCTGTTTCCTGACTAATTCTAGTTACACACTGCACAGTATTAACAATACAAATGAAGACTACGAACTGGAAAATCGGGGTGAAAACATAAACGTGAGAGGGTAATAGAGCTGAGCAGAACCATGAGCAAGTGTAGAGGGATCCCTGCACGTTGTCTTCTATAAAAAGTAGTACATTATTATTGCTAAGACACTGCCTAACAGATTGAACTTAAAGCTAAGAATACATCTGTGTTCAAAAGTAAGTTTTCCCAGGAGAGAAAGAGAAACAAGGAGTTAGCAGGCTGAGCAAAGAGCTGGCAGAAGTGTTGACACTAGCGGAGGCACAGCAGACACATCTACAGAAGGTCTGGGACGCGTGCATCCGTGGAAACCCAGCCACAAACTGAAAGGCCGAGAAAAATCCTCGGGGGCTGCATAAAGAAGAGCGGAGGAAGCAATTCCCACCAACACACGGGAAGAACCAGAAGCCAAAGAAAAGGTTTCCAAAGCAGCTACCGCACGGCTGCTCTCCGTCCGTCTGCGGGAGAGAGGCGCCGCTCGGTGCCCCGCGGCGGGCCGGAGAGGGCAGTACCGCCAGCGCTGCCCGCTCTCGCATCCTCCGCGGCCGCGGCCCGGCGCTGCGCCGCTCCCTGAGGCCTCAGGCCGGGGGAAGCGGGAAGGGGAAGGCCGTCCCAAGGGCCCGGGCCAGACCGCCGGCAACGCGCCCCAGAGCCGGGCTGGGGCAGCAGCTCCGCCGCCGCGGCTGGTCCGCGGCAGAAAGCGGCCAGGAGCGCCCGTCCCTCGGCCGCAGCCGCGCTCACCTCGCTCCAGCCGCACCGGCTCGCCCAACGCCGCCATCTTCTCCTCGCTGCGGCCCGCACGGGAAGTGACGCAGCGCTGCCGGAAGGGCCGCGGGGGCGGGGCTGGCGCCGGCAGGGGGCGACATGGCGGCTGCGGTCGCGACAGCGGTTTTAGTCGCGGTAGCAGCCTGCGGCTTCCTTGCGAGTGGCGTGGGAGCCATTGCAGGGTTCACCTCGGGTGGGGGAAGGAGCGCGGAGAGCGCAGAGCATCAGCGGGGCCGCGCAGGGGCTGGCAGCTGCGGGCCTGCCCGTCAGTGTAATGGGGGATGGTTCCTCCTGGCTGCGTCCTTCCCAGGGGCCAGCCGAAATTGTGGCACGTTCCCTAGAAAATGCCCTCTCCTTTTTTTCTTCCCACCCCGTAACATTACTGAGGGCTCTTTACCCGCTAAAAACGCCACGCAGGGAGTGGATATCTTTCTGTGCACCGAGTGCCCCTGGAGAGGGAATATATATATATGAGTGGTGTTCTGCCTGTGTGAAACGCGAAGCACGTGCTTTACGCTTCTTGTTTGGCATAAATTTATTCCATGTGTGGGGCTAATGTATTGCATTTACCTTCTGTATTAGATCGGTGTAAGTATGAGTATGACATACTTACCCTGTGAGGCTTTTTCTGGAAGAGAATTGGAGACTACTTCAGGACGTGTATTTCTATATTCTTAATTTATTCAGAGGGTATAACTCTCCGTGTTCGGCTTTGATTTTGTCCGCATTTTGTATTTTTTGCTTTGAAAGAGAATAGTTCTCAGCAGGTCTCAAAGTGTCAGCTAATGTGACAGTGATGTACTCTCTCCTTTCTGTGATTCATTTTAATGCCAGTTCCTCTCAGTTTGAAGGATGCCGCCTGTGCGTTGCAATGAAAAGGTCATATGAATGGAATTTTGCAGGTGAACAAAATTAAATCCTGACAGAGTAGTTTCCATCGAGAAAAAGTGTTTTAGCAGCTGGAACCGTAGAATGTTTCTGGAATAAAATCCAGATGTTTCTATCACAGTGCTGCAGGAACTACCATTCTCTTACAAGTGATTGAAATTTTAAATAGCCTGCTCTGACTTTGGACAGATGAGCCTATGGAGAAAAATGAGTGTTCGGCAATATTTCATAAATCTTAATATATTTTTTTCCAAAAGACGTGATAAGAATACATGTTTAAACATACCTTTAAAGTAGCATTATTCTGACTTCAGAAAAGACTAAAGATTCAGAAGTTAAAGCAGCTGTTTTAACTTTCCTGTACACCCAACTGGACAATGACGTTAAGAGAATAAGAAAATCTGAAAAGCAAATTTTATGTAGTGCTTCCACTGTGTACTTCATAGCACTGTCCAACTTAAACCATATTGCTCCAGGAATTTGCACTGATTTATACTTGCAGAAAAAAACCAACAAAGTTTGGGTTTCTAATTTGTGATCTGTGAAGAATATTGATAAGGTAATAGTTACTTGGTTTTGTTTGTTCTTTGTTTCCAGAAGGGAACCTACTTCCTCTGATTATCTTTTACTTGAGAAAGCTAGCTCTTTTTACACCAGAAGTTCTGTGGATAGCAGGAGAACTAGTGGGGTTATAATCTTACAAAACAATGGGAAAAAAGCAAAGTGACCGCTCATTCTGTTTGGTGTTTGCTTTTTTGTAGCACCTATGGAACTCAGCCAACTATCTGAGAGAAAGGTGGCTTTGGTATAAAATCTGACATTGCTGTCCATTTTAATAGAAAACCCGAAAAGTTGGCATGTACGCCTTTTCTGTGTCCTCCAGGAGAACCAAAGAATGACAGGCTTGATATTTCAGTGGAAGTAATGGAATGCCAGTGCAGGACCACAACAGAGGGAAGGAAAATAAGGCTACAGATTATATAGAGAAAGAAAAACTGTGAATACCCATTTGCTTTTTCCTTTCTGAGGTACTGCATTTAAGTGCATTGCTGTGGTTTTGCAGGACTGCCAGATTTTTGCAGCAGTGTCTTACATTACAAAGCTAGGCATTGCTATGGCAGAGGTATTTTAGTGCATTTTTTTGTCTTAAAAAATAAGAAAATGTATTTGATTAAAGAAATAGCCACTGTGTAAGTCAGAAGTCTAATCCTGTCCCACTAGAAGGGAATGAACTGCTGAGTCTACAGCATGCTCTATTTTTCTCGAGAAAAATTCAAAGCATAGGTGGATACTGACAGATTCAGTATTAACATGACAAACTGTGTGTGCCATCCTAGTCAGGAAATCCCTATCCTGGTAAGCATTTGGAGGAAAAACAGGTCCCAGAAGCAATTCCCAAGGAGCTGGGGGTGCTTCTCCTGAATGTATTTGCACAGTAGTGGCTGAGAAGCATGAAAGATCTAAGCATTAAACGTCAGTTGATGTATTTTGCTAACTATAATGAAATTATTAGTTTAGACCCATTTGTCTGTGTCACTCAAGCTTGTGACATTTTTAGCAGAATTACTTTACTTACATCTTCATTGATGAATTAGCCTAGGCGTTAACCAGCTGCACTTTAATGCCACATGAAATATTGGTGCTGTGTGCTGTAATATATGTCAGTAGGACTTCTGGGACCAAACGCATCCTGCAGGTTTGTGCGTGCATGTGGTGACACTCGAGTTATTGTTGAAGGATTATCAATAATCAAGTGATGTAGCCTATGTCTTCATTGGAAAACAGTTGCCTTACCAGTCCAAGAGAAAATGGAAATGAGTCTCTAGTGTAAGCTAACTTAAAATGAAAGCACAGTTTGTTTTAGGTGAGAGGTCTTAGTGTGTAAGAAGTTAATCCACAACTGAGTAAAAGGAGGAGCTTTCTTTATAAATTAATTAGTAAGGTTTTAATATTTTTATGATAGTGTCTTAACAGGCAGCCAAACACAGGGCTCTTTTATTCTAGCCATTAGACGCAGGTGGAGGGAATGCAAATACGACAGGATATACTGTATGAGTAGCTAGGCAAAATGCAGGAAGAAGAGTGGTTCAAGAGACTTTGTTCACTTTGCTTCAGGCTTCTGCGCGGGTGCAAGGTTCGGGCTCAAGCTTCACGTGAGAAAGAGACACTGTTGACAGCTGTGCAAGCAGTCATTCTCATGAACCTCTCTCACATGGACTTTTTTTTTTTTTTACAAGAATAGCTTGATTGGGTTTAGCTTAAATACTTTGTTACTGGATGTGCTAAGCCCAAAAAGCCATCAGAAGAGTAAGAAAATGCGTGTGGATTGTGGCTAGCTTTGTCTCCGTACAATTCTATCACTGTGTAAACTTATGTCTTGGTTCTACTGGACAATTACTTTCCCTGTGTATGGACCTATACATGTGTATAGGTGTTCTTGTGTTAACAGGACCACTCCATAGTGGTCTTATAGCTAGGTAGTATTTTCCTTCACATCCAGGTGACGTGAATTTAGTCACAAGGAGGGACTATAAGATTCTTTAGATGCTATAGAAAACATTGGAACAGAGTTTCCTAAAATTTCATAGTCCCAATAACATCTTTAGAAGTGTAACAGTGCTAATTACTGCATTATTTTAACACACAGATAGTACAAATCACACACCCACAGCATTTATTTATGTATGTGTTTTCACATGCATATGGTCAAGAATGATCTCAAAGTGCTTTTAACATTATTAGGCAAATGTTAAGCCCAAACTGAAAGGAATTTTACTTAAATAATTACCTAGCTAATTGCAGTAGAAGTTATGTATGCATCCAGTTACCTTTAAGGGGCAAATGGCAATCATATAACACAGTACACCAATGTGGAGAAAAAGAATATTGGCTAGAAATAGGTATCAGGACACAATATACACTTATAAAAATTGCAGAGGAATCTCTGCTGTCCACAAAGAGCAATGTCTGCCTTGGAAACCTGAAACACCAAATTAACCATGATAGGACTTTTATTTATGATTCAGGGCAGAGAAGAGAGTGCAAATTCAATTTTTAGGTTATTAAGACATCCCTTTGCCTCAGGACTACCATGTTGGTAGAATTTTATTGCTTTAATACCTCTGAATTTAATCACTTTAAATCTTTGACAGTTGCATTAGTGTTTGCAATTTCAGCAATACTTTGATTCATTGGCCTAGTCCAGAGTGAGTTTTGTAGTCTGCCACACACTGAGATTGATTTCTATTGTCCCTGTCAAACTCCAGGCTTTTATTTATACCTGTTGAAGAACTTGGTGCCTTTTTGCTCATGCACATACTAGCAGTTTTTTCTGTCTTCATATGACAGAAGAGATTTTTGCTTTGTTACAGAATATGTATTTTGATTAATCTCTCGCACAGTAGTTGAGTAGCACGTAGAAAGTGTCCAGCATTTTGGTATATGCCACCTAATCTCCATGCCAATTATTTTTTGCACACAGAATTTGACTATGTGAAATTTTCTAGTCACTCCTGGTGAATGTGGGAGCACGTAGCAGACATAGAAAGCCCTGCCTTTTACTCAGACTTTTTGGAAATCTTGTCGTTATCATTCCCCCGGCCTTTTCTATAGGTGAAAATGCTGTTTACTGATGAAAAGACTGACACAGGAAGCAAAGTCAAGCTGGAAAGTCAATGATGCATCTAAATGCTAATTACAATAAATACTCAGAAATAATTAAATGCTTCTGCTTTTTTTTTTTTTTTCAGAGGAAACTACTTGATCTTGCAAATGCTCCTTTTTTAATAAAATGTGAAATATCTGTGATGCTATGATTCTATGAAAGGCCTCATACAGATGACACGGACTCACCTTACTGTACGATGTAGTAAGCATGCCCTCTGTAGTACAGCTTCGCAGGAACCTCTGCACCATTACGCTTTGAAGGACAGCAAACTTATGTTTACAAAACAGAATAGTATTATTGTATATTAATAGTATTATATAAATATATTACTATATATTAATAGTATTATTATGTAGTATAGTATTCTATACAGAACCAACACCTCCATTCAAACACTAATTTGACAGAATTTACCACTTCCCATATGCAGTATGTTCATAATATAATAATTAATTGGCACCGTTCTCGCCTATAAGCACATTTTCCTTGGTACACAGTTGAAATCATTCAGGGAATGAAATCGTGTTGACAGGTGAATTTCAGAAGAAACACAGGATGTTTAATTTCACCTTGAATGGGACAGGGATGTTTTTGAAAAGACTGCTATTAAGTTGTGTCTTCCTGTACAGTCACAGAGATAAGATTGCATTAGCAACATTTGCCTGCCTTTCAAGTGCTTTGCTTAATGTCCTTTTAAAGTAGCTTACAAGACAAAGTGGTGGGCAAACAGATGGCAACATTAAAAAAAAAATCTCATTTTACTTTACGAAAAGTTATTTGAACCGTTAAAGTTTGAGTTTACTTTAAAAAAGAACTAGTGCTGACCTAAAACTACCCAAAATAGATTTGGCAGAACAGCTTTTTGATATAAGAATATAAACATGCTGAGTCTCCCTCTGCTTTCATCACTGGAAGCAACGTGTGGCCTCAGCCTCTGGGAAGGGTGGTCGAAAGAAGAAACTCTGCCTCTGCAGTGTGCTCTCCTTCCTACTTTAACTTGGCAGGGCTTTAGGAGTAGGAAAGAGGTGGAAGTTGCAAATTCAGTGCGTGTCCTGCACAAATAGAGGTGTGAATTCCAAAGATCAGCTTTTCTTGAATTTAGACGGCACTGTAAGGGAGTAATTTGTAAGGAGAGAATGTTTTCCCCTAAAATATGACACAAATATCCACAAAGCCTTTCATAAAGAGACTTAAGGAGAACCTTCCAGATCTCAATTACTACACACACAAAAAAATCACACTTAAAAAAGTGATCATAGGAAAATATTTTTACTCCATATTAGACAACCACTGGCTGTATGTAATGATTTCCATGTTTTATAACACAGAGTAGACTTCATGTTAGCCAGACTTAATATATTCTTTCTACAGTACATACAAGAGATTTTCCTCTTTACAGAAGAAAACAACTGAGCAGGAACCAAAACTCAGAGTTATATGAAATCTTACATTGTATGTCTTCGTCAGGCAATACAAAGTTCGCTATTTCACATCTTTTGAGAATAGCTATCCTGAGCAGATGAACTGTTATGATCAGCAAGGGTCACGGTACAGAATAAGCATCTGTGCTGTTCGGGACCTTGTGCGTGTTTGGACTGGAATTTAATTTCACCTTTTGGCTTTTTTCCCTGCATTGTGGTAATTTCTCTGCTGTCTCGGGCTGCGTTTGAGCCTTTCACCGACTCCAGTGTTCCTTGGCTAGTCCTTCTGCAATGAACCGTTTCTCTGTGTACCTTCAGATGAGCTATCTGAGAAGAAATCTCACTGGGATCAGAAGAGTCTCAAGAAAGCACTGGTTTGAATCCTAATATCTGAAATCGTTCTGTTTAAGCTCTGCTTAAGTCATTACATGTATACCACTGACCTAAGTGGGAGTTGGACTAAACCGCAGAAGACCATTCAAGTTCAGTAAGGTGCTTCTTGCTCTCCTCTGGTGCAATTGAGAAAATTTGAATACAATTGAAATATATATTTAGGATTTAGGACTGAAGAGCAGATGGACTTGGCTGTATGATGGGTAACACATTTCTGGCTTTGTAAAGAGACTTTTTTTCCTCCAATGTTTTTGGCTAAAAATGATTTGTAAACACCATTTCTCAGAGGTCTGATTGTAACAAGATGGATGCAAAATGCTAACGTAACATTAAAGTGAAATTACTGTCGAACTGTTTATGCTTACAAAAATGCATCCGCCATTTAGGGTCCCCAATAGATTCTCCGTCTCCACATAATGAGGTCCTCTCGTACAGAAAAGAACACAAGTTTCAAAGACATTGACTGTGTTTTTAGTAATATCACTGAAGTTTAATGAGCTCCAGAAGTGTTCTGTTGCACATCGCTGCACTTTTAAAACTCACAGAAAAGCATTTAAAGTGTATATGTAAAATTTCCTGTTTAAATATTTGAATAATAAAAAAATAACATTATCTTCCTGTAGACTTGCTTAGGGCCCGATCGCTTGCTGATGCGGATGCACGCAGCCCTGCTGTCTGTAGGTCTCTGGCTTACTGGTACCTTATAGCAGCAGTGACAATATAGGCAGGGTTTGGTTCCTACAGGCCCGGGAGTTTTGCTGTTAATTGCAGTAGCAGTAGGGCTGGACCACTCGGAACCGCTAACAAGTAGGTATGCTACCTCTTTGTGTGTACGGTGCAGTATATACCATTAATATATTTTCTCCACATCAATAAGGATTTTCAGAGCTTACTTTCTATATAGTGAAGAATATATAGTGATAGTTTCCCAAAATGGAGTCTTTAACTAGACTTTCCTCTCCTCGTCAAAGGTGCCAACCTGATAGTGCTAAAGCTAGATTAATTTTGTTTGTTAAAATGTCTGATCTTGTCATCTTTATGAAGCCTGTGAGTTTGACTAATATTAAATAGACTACGTTAGTGGTATCTAACTGGTACAGCCCGTACAGATGTAACACAATCTCCTTCCATACTATTTTATCACATTACTCTGGTTTCTAATCTTGCAAATATTCTCAAGCGGAATTACTCACATGCATAAAATAACCTCATATTCTTTAATGTTTGCAGGCTTGGGCCCCAGCTTACAATATCATTTATATTAAAATTGTTTCTGACTGTAGAAGGTTGCCAATTATTCCAGATTCTGCATTTAGGATTATATTTTGAAGGGCAAAATATGTCTTATTTGTCTGATTTTATCTTTTCCTGTTTCCTTCTGATCTGTTTTGTAGTTACACATATGGGGAGCATGATGCACATGGGAAAATACTTGGTAGTTTGGTGGTGTGTTCTCTGTGCTCAAAGAATAAAGGATTACAACCGATTTTAAAATTATTTTTTGCCAAAGAAATGGAAGAAGAAAGTCAATTCATAATATGATTTGTCAAACTGTATTTTAGTGATCAGTACAGAATGAAATTTGAAACACACTTATTTGTTTGCATTTGCACATTTTAGAAACATGGGGTTTTAGTTTTCTTAAAGTGTGCTTCCTTGTGTTTTACATTTCAGCCAAAGGACTGAAATTAACTTTGTGTAGGAAGCCAATGAAAGGTTTATGAGTTACATGCAACTGCTACTTATTTTCAGCCTATGACAAAAGGAATTTCCATGGCAGCTTGTAAATTTGTGAAATTTAGAACTTCAGGTAATACCAAAAGCAAATAAATGATAGAAGAACCTAAGTCTGGCTGCAAGATGGTGAGATTTGGCAACTTAGGCACTTCTGAAACATTTTAACATGGGTTTATGCACATTTGAGCGTAAATACTTTAATCAGAGCTGTGCATTAGTGTTTACAGACTGGGATTTTGTTCCCTGGGTCCTGTTTGTTCTGTGGTTTCAGTGATGCACGCCCCATAGGTTTTAGCCTTCCAATTCAGTGAAAATACTTCTGCATGACAGCCCTGGCCTGCTGAGGAACACCCATTTGAAGAGTCCCAGCATGAAAAAGCTTCAAAATCAGATTCTAATACCAGAAGTTGAGACGCAAGTTCCTGCAACAGCAAGGAAAACAGATTCCTCCAACCTTTGTGAAAAAAAAAAGACCTCTGCTGTCTCTTGCTCCCGTCAAACATGTTAAAACCAGTGATTTGTAACAGATGGGAAGAAAGGCTGCTTGGAGGATTAGGTGAAGGGAGAGCCTAACTTATAAGGAGGGGGGAGAAGAGGAGAGGATTACTTTCTTTGAGTATATTGGGGAATGTAAGGTGGGGATTGAGGGAGGGCAACAGAGATAGATGACAACAAATAGACAGATTAGCCAGTAGCAAAGTTAGGAGTTATCAACAAGCTCCCTGCCAGCAATGAAACCTGATTCTGAAGCAGCTTTCCAACTGAAACAGGCAAAACCCCCTCCCAAACGTGCCTTTAGACGGAAGATGAGTTCATTTCTGAAAGGGGTTGTGACATGGTTCCTGAAATACCAAGAGACTGGATTTCCTGGCCCAGGTGCAAGACCGCTGTGCCTTTTTAAGGCAGCTGAGTTCTGCATCGGGGTTTTTTTGCGTCTCTTTAACCACTGCACGTAGCCCGGTAGGACAGCCGGGCTCTCCAAAGCAGCAGCCCCAATGTCCCTGCACCAGCAAGCGACAGTCCTTCCCCTGCCTATCTGCAGAGCAGAAAGCATCGGTAACGGCAAATCACGAGCTTTCCTTCCCTCTTCATCTTAAGCTCAATTCTGGCAAATCAAATTCAACTTACCACACTATCCGTTTTTTCCGTGGGATGAATTATTTTGTGCGCATCTCCGCCAGGTGCTAGACGTGACTCGGGAGACAAACCTCTCCCACGGGAAAGCAGGGGTGTGCTTGCAGCTCGGTGTAAGCGCTTTCCATAGCCCCATCGAACTTCTGAAAGCAAGCTTGTTGCAAGCCAACCCCTTGGCTTCTTCCCCTCCCGATAAAAAGCCTTGGAGCTAATACTTCCAAGGCTCATAAACACCAGACTTACTTTTACTCATAGTTTCCCTTTCTCCTTGCAGGACGGTAGGTAAAATGGTTGTTCTCCTCAGAAGACTTAAGTCCATGCTCTGCCTTGTACTGTTATTTGCAATTGAACACACCTGCTTTTTAAGCTACATAAGCCTCTAACAGGTAGATCCTCAGGACTGGTGTCTGCATTTTAACTCTACATTTTATGATTTTAGAGCCTCTTATGCTGCCATGACAACATTCAGTCCCAGTGTTCTCAAGCAAGTCTCCATCACTGCCTCCGAGAAAGATGTTCTAGCAGCTTTCCAGCAACCAAGAATTCTCTTCATCCGCAAGTAGTTCAGCTTTACCACGTGAAAAAATATGGCAGGGCAGGAATGGAAACACCCATCAAGGCAGAGACATCTGCACGGGAATGGACACGAGGTCGTTCAGTCTTACCGTCTTCATCAAATAGGAAAGATTTTACACTCTGCTCATTGTACATTTACCTAATCCTAACTGTAACACTCTACAGAGTACAATGCAACCGTCTATGGCAAATTATACGACTATTTAAATAGTCTGACAATTCTTATTTCTCCATATAGTCTCATCAATATAAGCCAATATGATATAAATACCCTTTATAAAGTAGTCTTTCATCTCTCTTCTTTTTACGGTGATCTTGAAATATAAGAGTACATTGGAATTAATATTTTTTATTCTTCAGAAAGATCTATGTGGATTTATCTTTCAAACTTGTTATGTTGTCTGGTTTTGGCTCACACAGTTAGAAAGTAAACTATGAAAGGAAAGTATCTAAAATGTCTTTGTATACTGAGTAAATACACTTAAAAGTCAGGAGGCAAGTAATAGTCAAATGCTTTCATTTAAAAACACAAAGGAAAATAAAAATGCCAAAAAATCAGCAGATCAACTGATCTGGAACCCTGAATGGATCTTGGACCTGAAGACGGCCCTAAGATTGCATTAGCAAATACACATATAGAAACCCCGAATTTACATACAGAAACCCTGATGAGATCCAGGCTTTATCCCCTCTACTCAGGTGCTGTGAGTTTTATGACAACAAGTCTGGGGCCCCTAATATAGGAAATTAAAATAAAATAAAATAAAATAAAATAAAATAAAATAAAATAAAATAAATAAAATACAACAAAAACATCTCCCAACTATGCAGGGAGGACTGTAAGTAGCTTTCATCTCTCGTCCTGTGCTCCTGGTAATTTATGGTGGTTCAAAAGGAGTACAGCCAGCTCCCGTCCTCTGGAGTGCAAACACACCGCCTCTTCTCCGCACCCTGCCACTTCTGCTTAGCAAGAAATAAAAACGGATTTTGCACTGAGCCACACAAGAAAAATGGAGAACGCTAAAATTTGAGGCCAGCTGAGCTTGTCCAATTGCTGCTAGTATTCCTCCACAGCTGAAAGAACTGCATCATTAAAGATAATACATGCTATTAAAGGACAGTATAGATTTTAGAGCGCCAGGGGTTTTTCAAATGACAACATTCAGCTGAAGACCATATATATCTAGGCTCATTCAATTTGTCTTGTTTTATAATACAACCTAGTCACAACCTGGCCAATGAACCATCTTGCCAAGTTGGCAAGAATCTTTTAATTCAGACACATTTTATTTATCCATTGAGTTTTCCTCTATTTTCCAGGTGGGAATCTCATGAAGACAGAAGCTTGCTTCCTATTTATGTTATGTTTGTCAGAAAGTGCTTAGGAAGCTCACAGGGACTCCAGTGGAGGGGATGGGAGAAGTCGGGCTGTTCTGCAGGTTGCTTGCAGTGCCCGAAGAGACCTCTCTCAAAAGCATTTCTCCTCCTGAGGAGAACTCCTCAGAAGGAGAAGTTTAATTAAAAAGATTTCCATACTGTTCAGTAGCATTGTGCTTTGGATTATGGCTTAGATGTCTTGATGCTATGGAGATTCTGGCTTAAAAAAAAGGAAAAGGTGAGTGAGCTAGAAGAGAAAAGAAATTTTAATATTATGCATAATCATAATGGTGAGATTCATTGTTTTATCTCTGTTCTCATAGTGAAAATCCACACTTTTTGAAGAGAGCACATACGTTTATCGTTAAAACTCACCACGTTAAAACTTACAGAAAGCTCTAACACAGTGAAATGTCCCATCTCTGCAAGTGTAACGACCCTCAAAATCAGCATTGTAAATACGTTATTCTGTGATGTCCTCGGAGTGAAAGAGTATTCATACGCATGAACAACACAAGTTTATTATGGGGTGGATGATGGATAAATCTGAGAGGAATAACTGTCCATCAGTGGCTGGATTTACCAACCCTCTGGCATGTGGTAAGGCAGGACGGAGCCTGGCTCAGCTCCAAAATACTCGGTGATAGACTTTATCTTGGTTTGTGTCCTTTTGTTCCCAGAAAAAATCCCTCCTGCTCAGAGAACCGCGAAGAACACCCTACCAGAGCCCAAAGTCCGAGCTACTCCTCCTCACTTATAAAACGTGCTGGTAGCCGAGAACCACAAGAAGTCCTAGTCCAAGCTACCACCCACAAGTCCGGGCAGCATTACACGGATTTCTGTAGCCACGCTTTTATTAAAGGTTACATAAGGCGTTTCCAACATCAAGAGAAGGATTAAAAGGTTTGTGGTGCTTCAAGTGTAAAGGATTTTCCAGAAGAGGAGAAACCAGAAAAACCAGACCCTGTCTCTGGCACGCCAGCAACAGCCTGCTGCGTTTAGAAGTGAACGCGAAGGAGCAGGCTTGGTCGGAAAAATGGGTATTTAATTTAAATAAAAACAAACAAACAAAAAAGAGGCTTGGCACTTAATTTCATTTGCATCAAGATGAAACCAAGATGCTTAAAGATTTTAATGGTAAGCCAGAATGAGAGAAAGAGAATCCACAATATCCAGGAATTTTGTGGCTAGGGAGCTCCCTAGGAGATGCGAGTGCAAATCAGGGAGTCAGACTTGCATGCGCCACACCTGAAGGCAGCGCACTAGCCATGGGGCTAGTGTGTTTTCTAGGGCTTTTCTACCATCCATTGCCTTTCTGTAATTTGCCCTTACTCCTTTAAATGCTTGCTTTTGTTGCAGTGCAGATCAAAACCAACTACGAGAATCACCGATTTCTTTCTTCTTTTTTTTTTTTGTGTGAACATAACTGAGTGATTTGCAGTCTTTTGCCTAATGTATATTGACGTATGCGTGCAAAATGAAATAGCTCCATTCAAAGAAAGAGGGAAGTATATAATCAGTTACAGAAATCATATAAATATCTGTAGCTCCCACCTAGTTCTAGTTCCAAATTAGGATCCTAAGCTACCTCTTTCCAGGTGAATAAAGTAATCACGAGGATATTGCCTGTTCTGGAACTGCTCCATCATTTCCCCTCTTGTTTTGACTAGAAATCCTTGCTGGAGCCCAGCAACTTATTCAGTGGTAAACATATTTCTAAGGACCCTGCTCCAAATTTGGTCAATAACACACTTACTGTTTTCTTATTTACATGAAAAGGTTGATCTCCCATTTCTGGCTAGACCCAAGAGGCACGCCTACAAATTTCTCTTTTAAAGGGAAAATAAATTCAGTAAGCTACTGAGTTAAAATAGACCACCTGCGTGTGAAGGTACAAAACCCAAACCAGACAGGCAGAAGCAGACACAGAAGCTGAGTTATGTATGGGGTACTGGTAAAAAGCCGATGGGTTAAATTGTGGCAAAAAGACCAAGCCATTCTGAGGAAGCGTCAGGCGTTCAATGGTATGGGCTTAAAAAAAGTGCTTTTTTACAGGTGAGGACGGAGCAGACCGCTGAGCTTGCTGAGAAAGCTCAGCAAAAAGAGCCCTCGTCCCTCCTGCCGCACGCTGGGTGCCTGGGCAGGGGGGGGTCACCCCTTGGCTATTTTGGCATCGCTCCTCATCGCTCTTTACGCAGCCGTGTGTTCGGGGGGCAGCGGCACAACTGTATTCTCTGTATTTCTGTTGACAACGTTTCTTTAAGGGCATGCTTTCCCAAGTCTTTGGAAGCTGGGAGTGGTGCGCGTGGAGCGGAGTCGCCGGCGGGTTGAGGTGAGGCATGACGCCGTCTCACACGTGGGTGTTCCCCAGGAGCAGGGCACCCGAAAACCCAGAGCTGCAAAGCGAGGGCACCTTTTAACTCAATTCATAATATTTTAAGGGCTTGGAAATGCTGCCGTGCCCTAATGTCAATAGGCTATATTTTATTTTCAGAGAGGGTTTTCGTAATCCAAGTGCACTTAAATTTCGAGCAACGGTTAAAGCCCCTCGGATGCCTCGGTAAACCTTGGTGTATTCAAATGGGCATTTCATGGCTGTTTTCTCTGTGCGTGCCATTTCGCACTGAGCACAGCCCCGTGCGGTTTCTTCCACAGCCCAGAGCCTGGCTGCGTGAGGTTGAAGAAATCTGTACTAAAATTGTCTCTGACTTATTTTCAGAAGCCTTCTCGGTGCTTTTCTCCACATCAGCCCGACTGGTAGCAAGTCTGACACTGGCAATTTCTCAAAATATGCTTTTTTTTTTTTTTTTTCCCCCAACCCGCTTTGCTACCTGGCTTCTGTGGTAACTAAGGACTCTCTTTTGTTTCTAGCATCTGTAACATTATGCTATTCCAAAACCACAGGTAAGAAACGGTAGCTAAAACTCTGACTACTTCTGTCCACAGGATTAAAAAGTCAGGATCTGGTGATGCGTACTTATGTAATGAAATAAATTCTGAAATAATTCTGAGTGCTATAATTTTGGATTTATGCAACAGCTTTATAGGAAGTTCTCTAAGCACAAGTTAATTAGCACATACCTTTAGCATTTAATGTTTTCTGATGAGGACATCTGAGGACATCCTCTGTTCATGCCTGAATATATTAGTATTTCAGAAGAGAATATAAAAAAATAAAATACATTGCTGAAGGTATACTAAAGATTGTGTTTAAATACCTGAGCTGAAATTTAGCAATAAAGTATTCATTATCAGGTTTAATAAAACAAATAATTTCCACACTGGTGGAAATCAGGGTGATATTAATTTTTACTGAATAAAAGACGTGTCTTTATTTAAGAAAGTACAGTAAAAAATAAAATAAAATCAGGATTTGTTGGAATAGCCAGCTGCATTTCTAGCTCTGCTTTAAGATAACCTTTTCTAGTCTTCTCCTGTTACCTTCCGCAGGTGCGTACCAAGACCCTGCTGAGGCGCATTCAGCCATTTGGGCTCTGCGGAGCTCTCCTCTCTTGCCTCCCTGCCCTGGGCCAGAGCGCGACTGTGGCGAGAGATGCCCGTGCCCGCGCGTGTCAGGCGAGGGCTCCCGCTTGCCTCCGAATGGTTACCTGACGTGGCATCCCCAAAGAGTCTGTAATCCTTGTTTGTCTTGCCCTGCGTTGCTTAATATCCAGTGACTAAGCACCATTCCCTGCCACCCACTGGCATATTTTCTCTGTTACTTTGTACATTGTGAAACCTCCACTAATTTCGTGTTGCGAGGTGAGGAACGAGGCTGCCCCACGTCGTTATCCAGCACGTTATGCGGGATCTTATCAGGGAACTCTCACAGCCCCAGGAAAGCTCTAGCTCTCAGACCTGGCATTTCAGTAAAGGCTCGGTTTTGGGAAAAAAGATGGTTGTGGTCCCGCGCTCCTTTCGCCGTCCTCCAGCAGCTGTGCACCGGTTTTGCAGCACTAAAAACCCACCAGAAACGCTCGCCGGTGGAGGGGAGGCACACCAGTTACACGGGGGAGCTGCAGAAATTGCCCTGGCTATGCACGTAATGAAAGTAACGTTTATGCAAGCAGTCATACAGGATCCAGGAAATCGAGATAATTGGGGGGAAAGCACTAAGGAATAGTTACTGGGTGAGTAACGAGCAGATGCTCGATGAGAGGCACTAAACAAGCTATGGAGCCACGCCGGAGCGGCCCTGAAGCCTCTCCGGGGCCAGACGGCCGAGGCAGCTGCTGGTATATTCCCACTCCGCGCGATGAAGAGAACCAGATGATACACCCTCAGCACCGTGCCTTGACAGCCCTGAGCTTCAACGCTGCTTCTCAGAGCCTGAGTAGAGTTTGAATAGTCATTAACACGAAGCAGGCATCCATCTTGTACTGGCAAAGAGACAGACCACTCTAATTTATGGCTCTACAGGACGTGTCCGTACTAACTCTGGGTTTAAAATAAGCAGATTGAATTGCTTAAAAGGAGAGAGCATAAACACTTATTGGATTTTTCTGAGGTGGTTAAGGTTTTTAGCTTGGAAGTCATCTCCGTTTATTTTTCCTGTTACGTTCCACCAGTCAAGGGCTTCACCTGTATTTTATGCAAGGCACAGCTGTAGGATTTGCGCCTCAAAGGTTGCTTCACGGAGAGCATCGATGCAGTGTAATAAATGCTGTTTAGCCAAGCAGCCGTCAGAAGCAACAAACTACTTCCAGTACCAAACATGCCGTGCCAGTGGCCAGAAAAGGGAGAATCGCCTATGAAAATGAGCCTGTAATCAGTGATGCACCTCCTGCATGGCCGTGGGTCACAGCACGCCTGCCCCACACCCGGCAGGTCCCAGCACCGGGAGCAGACCACGCGCGTGGGCACCGTCGTCTCTGAGCATGGAGGGGCAGGAAACACTTAAACCCTAAAATCTGTAGGAAGTCGAATGGCCTGGAGGAAGCACTGAGCTAGCGGAGTAGATGGTGGTGGTGAAGGGCTTACCCCATGGGACAAGAACGCAGGACAAACGTTCCTTGCTACGGTAAATGCGGACCTAAGGTAGCAAGCTAGGAAAATGATTTCTCATGTGATGCAAATCTTAAGTTAATTATTTTCTATTAAATTAACTGATGAGGCCCCGCTCCTGATGCCCTCCGACCATCTCTGATCAGAGGTGGAACTCACTTTCCTCACGGACAGGTTCAGGAGGACTACTGGAGGAACAGCAGTAGCACCTAAACTGCAGGGCAGCAGATTTGGGGTACTAAAAATATTAAATGCAAGTATGTTCAGAGGAGGCAACTTTGGGTTTTGCTCGTGGGTGTAAAAAGTTTAAGATCACCTTTTGAGAAGATCACCATAGCTGAAACCGATGTCACTGCCATTGGAAAAATAGCGCTTGACATATCTACAAGGAAGGATCCCCAGAAACAAAGATATAGCCATATGCAAATTGTACACAAATTGTAAACACTTCCATGCCTGCAGACACTTTCTAAGGATTTGACCAGCTAGCAGAACAAAATCCAGAGCTGCCTTCAACATACCAGCCTGACTAAAGGCAACAGATTAAGAAGTTTTGGCAGAGTAAGAAACATTACTGAGACCTTATATATGTGGTTATGATATAGGACAAGTCAAACAGGAGAACCCGTATCCGAATAGGAAAAATATTGGTCTCTGGAACAAAATAGGAATATATTTCTTAACAATGAATTTTTCCAAGAGACATCCTCATTCCCCTGAGGCAGCCTCACCAGTGGATATAATAGACAAACAAGTGATTGCGTGTGTCAGAGCTACTGCATCGCTCATCAAATAATGTCATAGAATCAGAGTGCTTTGGGTTGGAAGGGACCTTTAAAGACCATCTAGTTCCACCCCCCTGCCATGGGCAGGGACATCTTTCACTAGACCAGGTTGCTCAAAGCCTCATCCAGCCTGGCCTCGAACACTTCCAGGGATGGGGCAGCCACAGCTTCTCTGGGCAGCCTGTTCCAGTGCCTCACCACCCTCATCGTCACACAGTAGGGTCCACTGGTGGTAATAGTTATGACAGGTGAAGTAACTTGGATCAAATCCGTACCACAACCACAGCTGAAGGATTCACCGCCGTTGCACAAAGTGAAACTAGATGCTTTGGGAAAGACTTCTAGGCCCACAGGACACGAAGGGGCTAAGGGACTTGATTAGTTTAGTTCAAGCTCTTCTTACATGTGTTTGAAATTTTGTATCATTTAAGTGCTGAATACTAAACGCTATTACTGTTTCTGTTTGATTAAAAGGAGGGTAAGCTGTACCTGTAGGACAGTTGCTTGAGCCAAAGGCACCTCATTAGTGGAGAGACCCTTGGCTTTAGTCATTTATCTTGAACTGTCCCAGAAGGATTTGCTCAGCCTAAGCAGCAGTTAGAAGAGCTTGTTTCACTTGCCTTAGCCAAACTGGAGCTGAGAGGGGACATGAAAAATATCTGTAAGCCAAAGAAAAACCCATAACAACAAACCCAAGAGATATAATCTGAGTATGAATGAAGTTAGACCAAAAATGAAGGGGGGGGGGAGTTTCTAACCCAAAAAGAGGAATGAAGTTGTGAGAAAGTTTCTTAACAGGAATGGGGATGAAGAGCGGGAGAATGGGAGCAGAAAATCCTTTATATTTTAAGAAGGAGCCCAGTGGGTGGACGGGCAGGACTACATGTTATGACTGCTTCTCAGCACCGGGGGGCTGCTACTTCTGATTTTATATCTAGTGTCTCCACTTTACAAAGAACAGGAAGTGAAAAATTGTCTTTTATCTCAATTCTGAGGTCAATGTTACTACTATAAGCTTACTCTGTTAGTGTGGATTGGATGTTCTCAGTATGTATGCAGCTCTAGTCTCAAACAGCTATGGCAGAACTGGGGGAAAAAAAAAAGTCAAAAAGTGGCAATAAGCATGACCACATATCAAAGACTTCCCTATGAGGAGCAAGTTGGTAGGCTAAGACTCTTCCATCTGGAAAGAGGGTAACTGAGGAGATAAGCCAGAGGCCCCAAGTCCTGGGAGCAGGGAGCAGAGCTGGATCAAGCATTCACAATGCTTTTTCCACCACAAGCACTGGGAAGCATTGGAGGGGTCCAGGAGGAGGCAGAGCTGAAAAAGGCACGCAGACACGGTCCTTCACAGAATGCCCCCGGCACTCCCTGCCCACGGATACGACGTCTGTGGGGCCAACAGGAGGCTCCGCGAGTATCAGCTCAAGAAGTTCCCTCATCTGCAGAAAGTCATTTTCAGGGAAACCATCAGGGGAAGGATGATATTTACTTGCTCTGTTCTTATTTCTCCATAGCCTGCTCATGCCATTGCTGGAGACGGGCTATTGGGCTGCAGGGACCTTCAGCCCAGCTGCCCTTATGTTCCCTTCCGACTTTGTTTATAAGATTGTGGAGGATGAATCAAAAGCAGCTTCTGGAATGAAGTAAGATGGATGGAGAAAGCATGGATAGATTTATTTTCCTTGGAGAGCAGCCATATGTAAATAGTATAATTAGTTCTGGAAATGAGGAGTGTGACTTAGCTATGCTCCCAGCCACCTTCTCCTCGGTTCAGTCTTTGACACCTTTCCAGGGAAACAGCCTAAAGTCGTGGGAAATTTTCCGATTCTTCACCTTTTGCAGAGAATCGCTGACAGCAGTCTGCTTGGTCTAAGTGCACTTCAGATTCTCTTGAAATAGTTTATTTGTAATTAACTTTTTTTTTGGCAGGGAATGAGAACAGATCTGTTGACAGTCAGAAGTGGTCATAAGGCTTTTATATTTTCAGGCTGGACTGGAACACCTCAGAGAAATACTGGGTAAAAACTGAACTTCTGCCAGTAATTGCATGCTCTAGGCAAGATGTAGACTACCACAATACAGTAAATATGACGGTAGACAACACAAGAAAGAGAAGAAAGGATCTGGATGTTTTTTCCTCCTCAAACCTTCCCATGAATTCCTAATTAAAAATGACTGCCTCGTTCTGCAAAGAGAAAATTTGGTATCATCTGCCTTATTTCTTTACCCCAAACTTATTAAAAGTTCATAAAAATCTGGCACAAGGAACATATCACAGGAGTACATCATCTTCAGTTTGATCATTTCTTACCCAACACATAGGGAAGGCTGTTACCCGATATTCGAAATTAATGCTATAAATAATTCCTGCGATGTGTTACTAAGAACGGTAAGATTTTAATTGCTTTCCGGCAGTTTTAGATTACACTTCACCCTGCACCACATCTGCGCTCTACAGATGTTTAAGCCCGGAGCTCTCTTCCAGCGGCTAACAGTTTGGCAGCATTTGCGAAACAGTTGGGGTGTTAAAACTCAGAACATGTTTATAAGAGCCTAGTACTAGAGGGGTATAATATTTTTCATATTAAGTAATGATATATATGACAGTAATCACAGCGTCTTTTCAGCAACCTATTTATAAGGATCAAAACCTCCTTCTGTCACCTATTCTCACGCTAGGTCTGCTGCTACGCTGAAATGTATGAGTAGTCCACTACTAGCAGCATCAGGTTTTATTAGTTGAGGGGAGGGAAAGCAACGGGTCTATTCTTCTTGCAGTCCTGCTCAAGCAGATCTCCGTGGTAGCGGTCATAACCGAGCAGGGATTTGGCTCAAAGGTTAATGCTACGTTTGCTTTGTTTCACATGATTTTGAAGAATTTCCTCTATTTTTGAAAAGGCAGCTGAACACAGAAGATGTATACAACTGCTAGGAAGCTGGAAGACGAGTAGAACTGGCAAGATTAGTGCTGAGGATTTAATTCATTGTTTGAGTAGTTTTTGATGGTATATTCAGCGGTATAACTCTCTACCATTGTTTTGAAATAAATTAAAACATTTGTAGAATTATCTGTCTTACCAACACTTCTGCATTGACATGGCTCTCTGCTATAGCCATTACGACTTTCCCCTGGGAGGAGCTAGCTTGATAGCTTGCTAGTTTGAGTTAAATGACTTAAATGATAAGTGGCATTTTGTTCTCATTACACTAAGAAAAGTCAATCAATATAAAGCACATCAATGCATTAATGTAAAAGCAGAAACCAAAGAAAACTGATATTAAATGGAAATTTAGAATCCATTATATTGAACACTACAACTCAATTTCCTGAACTAGAGTTGACAAACCACCAGTAAATGTCCAGCAGGGAATAGTTCTGCACTGATTATACTGACTAGATGATTTAATAGGTCTTTTTCCTCTCTAATACCTATGAACATATGAAAATCAATGGCAGCCCACTTAGTGAAAGTACCTTCCCTCTTTCGCTCCAGACGCGTGGTTCGAGCTACCTACGCGAAGCGATGCTAACAGAGAAGCCGGCTGTGCGTTACCTCCGGGGGTGGTTGGTAAGCCCCATACAGAAATCCCAGGCCAAAATCCTGAAGGATTTCACTTTCAACTCTGGCAAAACCCCTCCTCTTTTCCTGTGGAGGATCTTTGGTCACAGCCGTGCTCCGGGAGAGGAGGGTGCCGGTCCCCAGATGTAGTACAACATAGGGACCTCATTGATCTCATCAATGCTTATCAATATCTCAAGGGCGGGTGTCAAGAGGATGGAGCCAGACTCTTCTCAGTGGTGCCCAGCAACAGGACAAGGGGCAACGGGCACAAACTGGAACACGGGAAGTTCCATCTGAACACGAGGAAAAACTTCTTCCCTGTGAGGTGCCAGAGCCCTGGCACAGGCTGCCCAGGGAGGGTGTGGAGTCTCCTTCTCTGGAGAGATTCAAACCCGCCTGGACGCGGCCCTGTGCAGCCTGCGCTGGGTGACCCTGCTCTGGCAGGGGGTTGGACTGGATGATCTCCAGAGGTCCCTTCCCACCCCCACCGTTCTGTGATTCTGTGACCGGCCAGCAGAAGTGGGGAGCAGAGGGGGCTGTGCCCCAGCATCCCTTCCCCTCCCACGGATGCTCTTGGCACACTGGCCTTGCAAACCTGTGGAGACAGGAGGGGACAGGTATGCAGCTGAGACCAAGCGCTGACTTGTCCCCCTGAGGTCTTCTCCTCCATTTAAGAGCCTTGATAAAATCTAACTGGGGAATATGCCAAACAGCCTGGCTACGCGGTTGTATCCAGGTTGGTTGTCTTCTAATCACATTGTCCCACGGGCTGCAGAAAGTTTGCGTCCAAGGAGTGGAAGCAGCCACCTCCTCTGTATTGCCAAGGTTTTATTGTACTTTTCATTTCTGAGCTGTCATTTCGTTTAATTTCCAGTAGATGCTACTCTACTCTAGATGCTCGCCGGAGCCAGTAATCGCTCCTTCCCTGAACGTCAGACCTTTACAGCAACATTTCTTTGTGTATTTTCAGAATACAGGAAAACAGTCTTTAGCCCTCAAAATTTGATCAATGGTATGAAACTGATTAATTAACAAGTGAAAAGGAAGGAGCAAGGCTACAAACCAGATCCCGTGCTATGCCTACCCAATGAAGCCCATCGTGAAAGGCGAATACAGGACCGGATTCAATAATTTAAAGACATTTTGGTAAACAGTGGCAAGAATATGTGAAATCACATTATACATCAGCAGTGCTGGTAAAAAGCAAGCACGGGTATATGAGAAGCAATAAAATCTTGTTGCTTAGTAGTGAAATAAGGGAAAGTGGAATAAAACATCCTTTCTGGAAGAATCTTTATGAATATAAACATGCAAATTTGACCACAAATCATTTCATGTTCCCATTTACAATATTGAATGTTACTTGCACAGCTTATTTTTGACCAACGTTGACATATTTCTCTGCTTTTCTCAAAAAAAGAAAAGCGTGTGGTGGAATTCTTTTCATTAAAGAAAGAGTCATAGGTACCCTTGCAAAGCCTTTTGGGGCAGAGGACATGGTTTAGCTAAAAAAAGATTATTTCTCAGCCATTTTAACCCGTGTGTCCCCTGAACGCTCTGTGCTGTGGACACAAAAGCCTGCCAGCCATTAGAAAGTCTGGGAAAAAATCTTCTCCTAATCTGAGCTGGGCCATGCTGGAAAGAAAAGCGAAGTTCTGTGCCCGAATTTGTATTCGTGTTATTTGTAGTCCCGCTTTTTACATGCGCATGCTGGAAGCACTGGGAGGATAAAACCCGATGCCAGGTGTCCCCCACAAAGCAATTGTTCCACGTGAAAGGAGGGAGGACGCTTAATTTCCACGAGAGCCTCGTACCGGTATCAAACCCCTGGTAGGATAAAGACCAACAGCACCTGCCTGCAGACGTCCCCATTCAGACCCCTCGCCCTCTTCACTGCCTCTGGGCAGTACGTGCCCTAAAACTCTTTCTCCTGCCCCTGCTTTCAAGACGAGACACCCGTGCACGCCGACTAATAAAACACCACCAGAAATTCCGTGAAACGTCCCAAAAAAAGGTAAAAAATAAAACGAGGAAGTGTCACTTCAGACTATAATTAGTGAAAGCTACTGTGAATATTAATGAACGACGCCAAGCAAAGTTTTGCTAACGTTGCGTATCTCTGTAGCGACTCACGTACAAAAGTCTTCGCCTCTTCCCCTCACCCTGATACTTTCAGTAAATTTTAAAATAAGTGGCAGCATTAACTTAATCTTTTATTTAGCTAATAGGAAAAGGTTGCATTAGAGCTTTCCTGGAATAAATGTAAGTGTACTTTAAACCGAACGCATAATGGCAACTCCCCATTCAGCTGGGAACTGCACTAAATACGGCTTTGGCAAATCTTGAGCTTTTATTGCAAGTGTCACATTATCTGACCTTTTTCTTAAAGCTCTAGTTACCAGAATCATGTTATTATGTGAAAATCTCAGCTTTTATTAGGGGAATAAAGGTTTCCAGCCCTGATGGCTAGAGAGAAAATGTCATTTCCAAAGGCTCCTAAAGCAAATGAGAGGTACCTGAACATCTACTGTTGAAAAAAGTAATAATAGAGCTTCAGCTCTACATTTTGGGCATATATAACCATAAGCGTTCCAGACGGCGCAGCTGTGTGGGAAAACACGCTACTATACACAGAGTGGGGGAAAACCGTGCAGTCATCCCCCCTTGACCTGAGCAGCCACCCTTTGGGATCCCTGCCCAAACCTGGGGATGCCCATCTCCGGGTATCACTACCTAGCTAGACCTTAACGCCCTTTAATAGCGCTGGGGAAGGCTGCGGAAAAGATCCAACTCTGTTGAGCTAGGATTAATTTAACTGTGACCGTCTCATTTGTGCCTCTGATAGCCTTTTAATCCCAACGTTTCAGGCAAGGCTGTAACCTTGCTAGGAGACGCTGGCTTCCCTCCTCGCCCTCATCGCTGCCGTTTATCGCTGCCTCGCTCAGCCCTGGTCCTCCCCCACCCCATTCCCAAGACAGTTTGTTTCTCATTTGAACTTTAGCTGCTTGAAAGATAATGTCAACAGCAATCACGGCGGAGGCAAGCTTTGCAAATAGGATGCTGGTGCTTTGCATAAAAGATAATCTTTGTTGAACATTTTGCGTGGGAACCTTAATTTGGCATCAGGAGAAAGATGACTACAAAAGCATCCCAGGCAGCACAGCGTACGCGCATCGGGCGCCACGTGTCACACTCGCAATCTGAGTTACAAACGCACGGTCCTGCGTGGTGCAGAAGTTACACCACGGAGTAGAGCCGCCCCAGCATCGGCTCTGCCGTTACCTGCTGGCCCGTCCCGGTGCCTCTTGCACCCCAAGGCTGCCTGCTCCCCCGCCAATGGCCACGGGCACTTCAAACAGGGCAAACACAAGGGGAGTGGAAGAGAGGAAGGTGGACGGCCGCTGGCAGCCCCCGGGGTACCAGCAGGTCCCCGGGCAGTGCCACCCTTGCCCTGTCCCCCGTGGCAGTGGCCCTGGAGGGCTCAGCCTCAACCTGCCCCGGCCAGGCTGCCTGCACTGCCTTCACCTCCTCCCGACCACACCGCCGAGCGCCTCCGCACCCGAAACCGGGCCCTTCCCGTGAAAACGCTACGTTTGCTCATTGCAACGCGGGGAAGGGAGACGTGAGGGTTTTCTCGTTTTCTTTCAAATGAAAGATGATGGGCCAATTTGGAAAAGAAAGGGGACGTGGTGATTCTGCCATGACTTTGCTGCAAGATCTTGAGCGAATCCCTTAAACGCTCTACGTCGAGTTTACCCGACCATAAAACGCCCGCGGACCTCGCAGCGGTATTCTGAGAATAACTGCAATTTAAGATTCTCCAGGATAAACTGCTCAAACAGGGAAGAGCATTATGTTTTATCAATGATTTCTTCAGCATTTAGCATTTTCCACAGGCCATGGTTCAGGCAGGAAAGACGGAGGATGCCGTGGTTGCGATCTTTTTCCCTTCCATGCAAATGGTAACCTAGGCGATATGCAAACACATCTGCTTAAATCAAAGCAGAGTTTTACTCCTCACCCTGCTCAGGCACAAATAACGGCAGCAATTAGGGAGGTTCAGAAATACCATTCAAACACAGCAAGCAAAACAGGAGAAGCGCACAACTGCATATTTAAATAAGATAAGATTAGTAAAGAAAAGTAATCTCTTTTAAAAGGCCAGCTAATCCATTAGGAAAAACAAACAAGCACTTATTGTTATTATTATTTGTTCCATTTTCATGAAAATGTTTTTAGCACCAAAGCAACACTTACTCTTCCACCTTCTGCGGTGTCTGTGCGAGACGTTAATTCTCAGGTGATAAATGAAAACCCAAATGAGACTTTTCCAGAAAAATGGAAGAGATCAGACTTATGCCTCAGGTAGGCTATAATTAAGCCATCAATTACGGTATGCACTATCTAAAACCCACAGGGTTGGTTTTTCGCTTTACAGCTGGACGCGGCATAAACAACATCCTTTGTACACCGTCTCTGCCAGTGGTTTTAATTGATTGCTGCATTGATTAGGTGCATGCAGATGGCTGGGGCTTTTCTCTGAAAAGTTTTTGATATCCCATTGTAGCGCTCACGAAAGCGGCAAGCGCTCACGGGTTACGCGAGTAACATTTCAGTTGTTACTCTACGCTACCCCGATGGTTTTTTACACGCGTAGCATCCCCACAGCTGAGCTGGCTGCCGTGTGATGCTGAACGGCTGGTCAATTTGGAGGAGATGGATGGGACCGCAGCTTTGGTACCCCATGTGTCCTGTACTCAATTCGGGTACGGACTGGGGTGACATTACTAAGCAGCTCCAGAGCCAGGTAAGAAGAAACTGCAAAGCAGGCAATGCTGGTACATTGGGAACCCCAAATTTGGGTTTCTGAGTAAGGCCGATTGCCAAGTGTCTGAAGATCAGAAATGTCAAGTCGTTTATAGCAGTAGCAGGATTATTTTTATTTCTAAAGCTCCAGTTTCTGCACGCACCTTGGACTGTCAGGAGCGAATGCTGTTGCACAACTGTGTATTACAGCTTGCATTCAAAGCCGGAGTGTGGGTGGGGAGGGACTGGGTACACATCCCTAGCAGGAACCCTAAAGGATGTCGTAACAGCCACACAGAGAAAACATCTGCTCATTAGCGAAGCTGCTCCATTTCACACACCGAGAATGCGCAAGCACGAACAAGCCCCGAGCGGAGGCTGCTCACATCTAAATCCCCACGTCGAGCTCGTGGCCTCTGCGTTCGGCCGCCCCGGCCCCCCGACACCTCCAGTCTGGCCTCTCGCTAACCCGCTGTGCTCCACAGCATCCCCTGGGCTGCAGCTCGATGCGGTATTTAGAGTTTCTCCCCCCCGCCCCGGCCAGCTGCATCACCCCAATTTCTTTTTCTCCTTCCTGCAAACACACTCACCAGCTACCAGCGTTTTCCCCTGGGTTTAGTTTCTCTGCCTTTTCTTTCCAGTTGCTCCATCTAGTCACCTCCACATGCCACATCTCGGCCTCTTCTCCCCGAGGCTGTGAGAAGCCAGGAAGGCGACTTCCCATCCACTTCCCAGGCTGCGGAGATCCCTCAGGCTACATCTTCCTGGGACAAATCCTGTCCCCTCTGCCAGAAATGGCTTTATCCTGTTTTTTTCTTCACGGGAAGCTGTTAGCAGGTCTTACCCCTTTTGGGGAGGATGGCTGTGTAGATCTGCACTTCACCGATGTCCTGCGAGCCGTCCCACGGCTGCTTTGTCCAGGAGGATGGGCTCTCCAGAGGTCTCTTGTGGAGGGAGAGCGGCTTTGCCCGAGATGGCCCATCCCTGGGGCCAGGTTTGTGCGGTGGCCCTGACCGTGGAGGAAGCCTGTCCTCGCCCGGGGCTCTCCTCCAAGTGAGGAGTTAGAGAAACAACAGGAGAGAAGCGGGGCTGAGGGGATAAGACCAAGAGCGGCGTGATCACAAAGTAGCGCTAGTTAATTATCCACAGGGATTTTCAGACGGGGATTACCAGGTCCTGATATTTTTCCCAGCCCCTGATGACCCAGGCTCACAAGTCAGATGCTCAGACCCTCACGTGCACCCATCTCAAAGGGCTGGTGTCGATACGCCCGGCTTCGGGTTAGAGCCGAGTGTCCGCGGGAAGCGAGCGCAGAAAGTGCTGGATCCCGGCTGAGCTGGACCCGTCCAAACACCAAGTGCAAGAGCCGCTCTCCTGTGTATACCCGGCTCTGCGCAGCGGAGGGCCGGATCCAGGGACCTCACCGGGACATGTCACAACATTTGTTTGCCAGGCCAACAAAAAAAAAGGCTGGAGCCCATATTTTCCGTCATTTCAAGTCTGAAGTGTACTTGAGGAGTCTGAAGTCTTTGACAGAGTTTTATACTTGCAGAGGGGGATTTTATTTTGAACATCCTTTAAATACTCTGTGGGTAGGAGTATTTCCAGTTTTGGAGCGGTGCGTGTATTCTGATAAATAAAATCAGCCTACAAAGTGGACCTTTGCATTGGCAATCAATACAGCATATATCTGCACTAGTGACTCACGCAGCCTGTCATGGGTTTTGTTTAGTTATTTAATATAGAGTTATATTTATATTACAAAATATTTATATTGTAGATATTTTAACATCAATGAGCAGATATTTCGCAATACGTATTTATAGAAAGGATAGAGTTTTGCGTCCGGTGACGTGCTGAAGTCTTCGTAAATATGTTTTTGAAAACTAAAAAGGTTTTAGGCATCATATATTGCTCATCTCAAGAGAAAGAAATCTGTAGGTCCAAAGTATGGTGGTAGTAGTTGGTACCAGTTGAAGGAAACACTTTTCCTAATCACATCAATATTTAGTCAAATTCTGTTTTACTTCCTGACCCAAATCATAGAATCATAGAATGGTTTGGGTTGGGAGGGAGCTTAAAGATCATCCAGTTCCAACCCCCCTGCCATGGGCAGGGACACCTTCCGCTAGACCAGGCTGCTCAAAGCCCCATCCAGCCTGGCCTTGAACACTTCCAGGAATGGGGCATCCACAGCTTCTCTGGGCAGCCTGTTCCAGTGCCTCACCACCCTCAGAGGGAAGAATTTCTTCCTTATAGCTCATCTAAATCTGCCCTCTCTCAGTTTAAAGCCATTCCCCCTTGTCCTATCACTACATGCCCTTGTCAAAAGTCCCTCTCCATCTTTTGAAGAATTTGAAGATGGTGTCACTGGCCCAAATTCTTCTCCCAGCTACGCTCATTATGTCTAGAATAGATCTATTAAGGAATAACACTAGGTTTGCCGCCCTGTAGACCAAGCTGGCCCACGAAGAGGGCTCAGCGTGCCTGCTGAGTGTGGAGAGGAGGCAGAGTTTTATCTCTGCAGCTCAAATGTTGTATTTTGAATATAAATTCTTGCAACTCCCTGGTTACTACTCACAGCGATCACAGCTTTAGCAGAAAGGCTTTTCTGTGGTGTTTTTTTTTCCTCAACAGAGTCCATTTCCATCTACACAGGCAGACACCACAGCACCAGTTATCTGAACTCGTAGGAGTCTCTCCCTGTAGGGAAGCCAAGCCGCAAACGGCTTCGAAACATTTGGTAGCCACTAGAAAGGAAAGTTCTCCAAAATATCATTCTGATTTTTTTTTTCCCCCAAGACTTCAGAGGGATGGACAATTAAAACTTCCCTGATGACAGAGATTTGCCAGCTTATGCAGCGCTTCATGGGAAATCTAACTTCCCACTAGCTGCTCTCAGTGCCTCTGAGAGACGCTGTTTTCCAGTCCTGAGCCTTTGAACTGCAATTAGTGCCTAGCGTTTTGGATCGGATGCCAAACCTTTCCCACAGTCATTTGGCTCACAGGTGCCAAAGCACGCTCTTCCCCGCGACCCTCCTGCCCGGTGCGTGCCTAGCTGCCTCCCTGCGAGCCCCGGCACCGTGCGGGGCTGCTCCCCGGGCGCTCCGTCCCAACAGCTGAGCAACGGGATGAACGCACCCAAAGAAGCGAGCCTACAAAGCCAGACGTGCGGCAGCCACCCCATCCTGGAGCGTGGGGTTTGCTGTGCTGCTGAGGAGGCAGCGCTTTGGGGGAGTTGCCTCTCGGTGCGCAAAAGTGGGATTGGAGACAGAAATGTCAAAATCTGCAGTGGGATGGGCATCTGTGGGGGTCGTGGCATTTGGGTAGGCTGGGATGAGGCTTGGCAATGTCCACGGGACACCCGTGCCAGCCTGACAGACTTGGTGCCACCCCATCACCCAGCTGTGGGATGCTGGTGGAGCTCTGCATCCATATGGCTCGCAGAGGCTTCCCGTGCACACTTCCTGGGCTCGGGATAGCTTGTCTGGGTTTGATGACATAGGATTAAAAAAAAAGTCAGTATTAAAAATCTCTCCACACGAAGGCAGATCTGCAGTAGCTGTTGAACGGCGCAGACTCCAAGGGGAAAAGGGCCCCTGTGGGGTTTGGCACGGTGCAGCGCCTGCCCGGCACAGCCAGCCGGGATGGGAGCCCTCGCCTGCTGCGGGGGGTCTGGGTGACCCATCCTCCTCCTCCCCCCACAGGAGCCAGGCTGTGGCTCTCCTCCAGCCTCAAAACATGCTCATTTTCAGTAAGTTTTGGGGTTGGGAGGGGACGGCAGGGTGCTGCCTGCGTGGCAGCGGTGTGCCCGTAGCGTGGGTGCATGCCACACACTGCCTGTCCTTCAGGGTGCTGCCGGGCAAAGGCAGCACCCGACAGGCTTTTAACTGCACTCACACGCCAGATGCTGAAAAAACACCAACCTCCCCTACTGCAAAGCAAACCCTTAAGTGCCTCCTTCCTGGGACCCGATGATGCTTCAGGGCAGACACAGCAAAACCCTCTCCTGGGTAACGACCAAAACTTCTGGGTATGATCTACAGCACACGAAGAGGCAGAAGTAGATGGTGGCTGCAGCCCTCAACCAGAGCAGAGGGTCTGCGCTCTGTCTGGTGGGGGATTAAAAGCACTGGGTGGAACAAGCTCATTTGCTTCAAAGCAAAGTGGGAATTCCTGGCCAGCCGCACAGCTGCGGGACATCTGCCTGCACGCGGGCGCAAGGCTCCGCAGCTAGCAACCTGCTAAAAAACTATCATCAACAATACGCAGCGCAGCAACAACAACAAAAAGGCAAAACCCAACGGGAAAGCAGAGCCGGGGATCTCGAGTGTGCCTGAGGCCATGTGTCAAGTCTGTGGCACCGCCGAGACACGACGGGTTTCTCATCCCTGCTCGATTTCCTAGGCTAGCTGTATCTCAAATACATGTATGTAAATCTGAACCAGACTGCTGGCCTGACTTTAATTTACCAGAAAGCCGAACTCACACAATTTAGCAGAGTAAAGACCAAAGTAGCAGGAAGAAGTTACACATGTGGTTGTTTTCAGGCCCTCAGGAGAAGGCTCAACCCCCCGTGCCCTCGGAGCAGCCTCCCAGACCAGACGAGGTCCCAGTCACTCCTCCTCCGGAGTCAGCGGCCACCAGGGCTGGAAGCCACGCAGGCGCACGCCGCGGTGGGGTCTGGGTCCTCCTGCCAGCCCCGCCTGCCACAGCAGCTTTTTCCACATTCCTCTGCAAGCGCAGAAATGCGTTTCTGAGAAAGCCCACACCAAACGAGACCACTGATCTGGCCGCTCTCATGCTCGACCTCCAGCGGTGGCCAACAGCCGATGCCCAGGATGGGGGCAGAAATGGGGCAATTCCATAGCAATTGCCTCCCAGAATACCCCTCCACCAACCTTCATCCCAGGGACCTCCTGAGCTAAAACTGATACTCTGCAGAATGACTTTTGCTCGGTTTATTCTCTATTGATTTATTGAATTGCTCTTCAATCCTCCCACTAAATCCAGTAGACACTGTCCTTTTCAAAGGCAGAATTAGGCTCTGTGATTAAGGAGAAATTGTCCTATTTAAAGGGAAGAAAAATGAAAGCTCCAGGAAAGAAGATTTGCAGAGGTTTCCGAGCTTACAGCTTTGTTCTGAAATGCTCCAACACATTACTGCGTAGGTGGTCATTTCGGTAGTCTGGCACCAAACTGTAAATTATACCGTAGTTATAGCCGTGCGTAATACCTGACACATACTTTATTAGAGATGTTGCACCAATTCTTAGAAACTGTAGATATCTACTGTGTTATGAAGCACGTAACAGAGTATTGCGGTCCTAAAGGGGAATTTATGATGTGACCGTTGAGTAGGTAATGGATTGCAGACCCCTAAAATCATCTCAGGCTACAGAAACGTTTTATTTCAGGATCTCTTCGTACTAATTTCCTGCCTTGAAAGTCCAAGCAAGGCTTTAGATCGTCAGCCCATCCACTGTATTATTTTCAGTGACAGGCAGGGCTAATTAGCTTGTATAGCTATTGTTTGCACTACTTTATCCTCATTATTTCTTCGGCTTGCCATGCGGGCAACAATTATAAAGCCGTAAGGACATGCAGAGTTATGTGTGGAATCTCTGGTTTAATTTAGAGGAGGCACAGAGAAGAGCGCTGCTACTGCTAACCGCGGATGCCTACCTGACAGATTTATGAAGAGATTTCATGTGCTCGTCTGCCTTTCCTCTGTGTCCCACGCTGCGCAAGCTGAATTTAACAGCTGGCAAATAGGGTCCTGCGGTCCCTGCGCTCGCTAGGCTTCCCGGAATAAAATACCCCACTTTCGAGGCCTCAGTTCATACAGTCACGTGAAGATTTGTAGGTTATTGGGAAGCTAAAGGTAACGCATATTCTAAGGAAACATGCAAAATGATGCTTTCCCTCCAATAGCCTCTTCCGAGCGTTTGCCCTAGTTTCCCCTTGGAAAACAAAGCTGCTGTTTAGCCCTTCAGGTGACGAATTTCCATTTCACTAGGCAGCTCGTTCACAACAAGACTTCTGAAAACATGAACGTGGCTTATTCCTCCCGAAGCACTAAGCAGAGACTACCGTTGTCGGAATTTAAGCGCAGGGTCACCTACGCTGTGTCGTGCCTTGCGGTGAACGAACAAGAACTCCTGGTTTACACCTACTACGTCTCTAGTCAAACATTGCGTGGCAAGGCAGGGAGAGCCTGCTGCAAGTGGAGGGGCCCCTTCGGTTTCCAAAGCCACATCTCCGCAACCCGTCTCCTGCCGTGACGGCTCTTTGCCGGAGACCCGCGCGGCTCCGAGGTACGTACCAGCAGCTATTCGCAAGGCTGGATGAGCATGTCTGAACTCATATCCCCTGAAACAGGGAGGTGAGTACTCCACACCAGCACAGCTGGCAGCACGGAGGGGAAAGTTAAAGGAAGAAAAGCGTAAGATAATATGGCTGTTGTGAATAGCTAAGCTGAAGCCGAGTGAGACTTTCTTGTGCACTCTTCAGAATTAAACAGCCAGACTATGGCATCTCTGAGACTAATGTGTCAATCAAATCCAAGGGGATAGTGGCCAAAAGATGTAACCAGCTGGGAGGTGATCTGACATTAGATGAAGCGAGCACAAGTCACCTTGTTGCTGCATCCCAGCACTGGCAGGCACCTTCTCTCGGCAGAGATCTGCGCCTACACCAGTGTCACATCCATTTGACCGTACCCTCTGGAGTAGTGGCTCCGACAGGCCAGAAAGGATCTTAATTTACAAGGTCATGTAGTGATTTTATTTTTTTTTTTAATTAAATGTACTCCTGTTGTTGCTGAGACAAGTGGTGGTGTTCTCCAGGTGGGCTGCACCACACAAAGACATTGAGGTTGGCAATTTTGTTTGTCCCAAGAATAAAGCAGACCAGAGGGACAAAAAAACCCCCCAGATGCTGCACAGGTTGGGCAAGGAGGAAAAAAAAAAAAAAAAAAAAAAGAGAGTTGTCTGTATGCTGTTTGTTCAAGGAAATATACTTCTTGTAACTAAACGGGACTTCAGGTATGCATTTGTTGTTGTTTATTCCTGCTCTACAAGAATTGACTGGCAAAGGTGGGGATGTCCCTACAAAAAGGGGCAGCAGCAGCCCTTAAGATGCAACTGTCCTGCGTCACATCATCTGTACTTTGCTTTCGACAAAGCTCACTAGATTTGTTCTTTTTATGTTTCTCAAAGCTCTTTTGCGTACGTCCTTCCATTCAATTTTACAGCTGTACCAACTTGTGCGTGTATTATGTGCGTTTGAGTAAGAGCGGAGCATAGAACCGGGAGTGAAATGACCTCATTGGGCTGTTTCATGGATGTAAATGATGAAGTTGGCAGTGCTGACTATTTTTGTAACACAAACATGGCCGCACATACTTTATATTGTCTTTAAATATCAGATTCCCAAGACTGGAGTCCAAATATAGTGAAACTTCTCTGAAGGACCACGCTGGGGTTGGAGCAGAAATGAGTCTCCCAGCAGAGTGGTCTTTAACTAAAGGTCAGAAAAAATTATAATTGGAATCCTTATTAGGATAATTTAAAATCCTCAGTGTAGATGCCAGTTGAAGGAATATTTAGTGCAGTAAGTACCTATGCTCTTATTTAGCGTCTGAGCAGTTTTAAAGGCTATTATAACCAATATAACGCAGTAGGAGAAGATAGCTTGGTTTACGTACATGAACTGCAGCTTTAACTTGGAAATTCCAGGACTTTATAGATTTAAGCTAGACCAGATTGTTTGCTCGGGGTCTTTTTTTAATAAAGGGGAGGAGGGGATGGTATAAGGAAAGGATTATTTTAGCAAGGGGAAACATTTTCAGAGCCCAGACGCGTGAGATGCCATTTCCGAAAGTGCCAAACTCTGCACTCCTAGCAGGATACATTCCCTCCTTGTAACCCATCCCTTTGCATGTCACCTGGGAGGTTGCTCCTATTAAATAAATCAAACGCTTTTGGAGTTCCTGCTCTGGCATTCTTTACTGTGATACGAAGGGAGCTTATTCAGGTTCAGAGGAAGATAAGGAAGAGCATTATTTCACCTTGTGCCGATGGACAAGAGCAACCCCCGTAGCAGGAACTCAGGTTTCTGCTCGCTGGTATCAGTACGTACAAACAACTTTCTTCTCCAAACATTTTAGCCTGGTTTTCCTGAGCCCATTTTATTCTAGCCATCTGCCTGCCCCTATTCTGAGGGTCTCCAAGCCCCGTCACAGCCTTCTGCTGTTGCGCCGCGGTGCCAGCCCTGGGCAGGACAGCCCACCGCAGCATCCCCTTGCCATGTCAGGGGTTAAAGGCAGCTCCCTGCCTCTTCCCACCGCCACACGGCTGCTCTGCCCAGCTGGTAGAGGCAGAAAGGAGGGATTTAGACAAGACGCCTTGCAGCTCCGTGCCAGATCCTCCTCCTCATCTCCTAAAACCCCTGCGTGAGCAAACTGGCAGTGGCTGCGCTGATGAGATCAGCGGTGTCTGCTGCAAGCCGACGCGGCTGAGGGCTCCCAGCAGCAGGGAAGCCCTCGCTGCCTGCGTGGTCCTCCCGGGCACCGGGGGATTCCCGTGAATTGCCACCCCTCGGTTTCCTCTGCGGGTTATTCCTATGGAGCAGGGACCTGCAGCACCAGGTGGGGTGGCTGCAATCCTATATGGAGTCAACAACACAGCACCAGCCCGATCAACAGAGACAAACCAGCGGTACCAGTAGCTATTTCGCATCTAGATGAATACATATACAAATTTGTGACCACAGTATGGACGCCCGAGAGAACTGAGCAGGTTGCAGGCAGGTTTTAGAGACTCAACCTTGCACAGAAAAGCAAAAACCAGCGGCTATGTGTTGTGTCCCTCAACAGAGGGTTGGCGTAGCGAAGAGCAGCTTACCTCCGAGTGCTTTCTGCCACCATCTAACAGGATGGGATTTAAAAGACTTGATTTCCAGAAGCATCTCAGATTCCACGGGTGAATTCAAATCTTGCCTGGAAAAGCTGGACCCACTTATGCCATCTCCAGGCCTTCTTCTCCCACAGGCATCAAAAAAAGCTGTCAGTTTAACTCCATTGATTTATATAAACACCACAGTCTTTGACTACCCAAAATGGTAGCAAGGGGGTTAAAAAAAAAAAACCAAACAAAAAAACCCCCCAACAAAACCCCACCCAAAAAAAGGTTCAGAAAAATCTTCTCCACTTCTAAAACACCCCCCTACAGAACCTTCCTAACTTTAAAATTGCTCCATAAGGTGAGGCCTCGGTGCTCTTTATGTTTACTCCAAACAAATGCATCCATTCCTTTTTCATCTTAATTGCCCTGCCAGAAGGTGTCTTCTCAATGAGACCTTAATTAGGAGAAGTAGCCTGTGGAAGCAGTGTATTGGATCCACCTGGGACAAATGGAAATAAATGTCCTCCTCCTCTCATTGCACTTCAATGTAGCCTTGATATTCTCTTCCAAAATCTTCTTTTACTGCTTGCTATTGTTTTCTGGCTCATTTAAAAGTCTAGCTATATGTCTTTATTTGTACTCCAAGTGATAAAAGCTATGGAAGTGTCTTTTTTTTCCCCTACAGAGCTAGGATTCAGTAGGGCGTATGGATGGATGGTTAGCTCCCGTATCTTCCTCTGTAGTTTAAATACGTATTTTGAGGGTGCCCATTTTATTCCCTAGGGACCTATGCCATATATTTAACACACATTTAATAAGCTAAAGCAACCTCACCCATCTCTGTCCTACCTAGGGGAGGAGGCAGGGTGCGAGCCGAGCCGGCTCCCGCAGCCAGGAGCAGGCGCGTGGCGCGGTAATAACGTGGCCCCGTTCTTCCACGCACCGAAGATGTTCGTATCTGTTACTGCTTCCGTTAGCTTAAGACAACAATAAAGCAAGCAACGTGCACGCATGTGTGTTTAATATAAATGATAATCTGCAGAAGCACCATTTCCTTGGTTCTTGTGGAGACGTTGCTGGCACCGGGCTCTTGGGAAATTCGCAGCAATGGAATTTTTTAAGAGTTTGGGTTTGTGCTTTTTTTCCCCCCCTTAAGTTATATGAAAGTTTTCTATTCATCATGAAGATTTATTGATTGTTCTAGGGCTATGGGATAATTAAATATACAAAGGCTTGGCAGTTGTAGTAGAGAATATTCTTTTAGAAATGCTAACAATATGTTAAATCCAAGGAATTCCTCTCCTAGTACTCCGTGGGGTCATAAATAAGTTCAGTGCAGGGGATATAAATATACATGACACCATTTAAAAATCAGGGACATGACTGGACTATAACTATGGAGTTTATGTCTCATCTCTTAGTTACTAAGGTTAGTAACCCCTCCTCCTCACTTCCATTACGCTCATTATTTTACGGCTGAATAAAATCATATATATGTGTCATTCACGGGTTTTTAGTCTCACGAGGACTTATGTGCTAGAATTAAATGGAAATACATCATTCTGCAAGTATCCCCAACTTTCATGGAAAGTAAATTCTTGCCACCCCTCCCTTCCCCATGCTAACTGTCCGGCTATGAAACGGGGCTATCTGCCCTCCAAGTGAGATTTTATTGCTAAAATAAAGTAAAAATTGTTTTAAAACAAAGAACACACATCTTTATAGTAAAACTCAAGTTTGTTTTACAATTAGAGAAAAGAGTCACATGGTCCCCCAAAAAACCCCAAGTTTTATATATATATTTTGAAAATATATTTAAAAACATAAAAAACTCTATAGTTAAACATATATTATGTTAATCAGTACACTTAAATATAGCTTAATTATATTTACAATATGACGCAGTTGCTTTTAAATTTTAATGCCAATTTCAGTTTTTCCCAAAAACCATAAAATTATATAAATATACAATAAATATTTATGTTACACAAGGTGAATAATAGAGAACAAGGCCACAGACATTAACTTACAGTTGCAAGAGTCTTTACTTTAACACAGCACTAGGCCTGCTGACATGCATGATATACCTTTGTCACAAACAGACCACAGCAAGAGTTTAATTAAGTGACACGAAAGAAAACCACCCTCCCCTCCCCGCTTTAGCTAAAACTGCCGAGCCCGCGATCGCGGATGTATCAGGTCAGGCAGGTGAGAGCCGTGGGGCTGCAGTTTAATTGCCAGTTTCGCGTTATATCCATAGGCATAGACGTGGCGGACTAGGGGGGACGTAGCTACAGGACGCGTTTCTTCTGCAGGTTCTCAGCTCCATCCCTCAGCCCCCCACGCGCGGGGGCTGCCCTCTGCCCCTCCGCACCTACCATCCCCCGGTTTTCATTCTGCCGCACCGGCACCACCCTTACCTGTGCCAGGTGAGGGCTTCTGAGTTAAGGATACAGCCATAATTAACTGTGGGAAATGAGGAACTTTATTTCTAGCATGATTTATGCATTAACACTTCGCTTTTGGAAATTCAATTTATTTGACCTGGGAATTATTTTATTCCTGTATCTGAATGAGATTACTGTCACATCCTACCTATCATTTCTTTTTCCAGTCTAGCCGAGTGATCTGTTTGTTATTCACTCATTAGCATCATCCTTTCCCCTTCCTAAGCAACCCACCCCGGCTTTGAGGGGAGCCACCATTACACCATCTCTCTGCTATAGTTTAGGAATATTGCTGAGAACAGCTCCTGAGCCGTGTTTGGGTTATTAAATGCAAAGAATTCTAATACACGTACAGGTACTGGCCACAGTGGAATGAAATTCTCCATTAGACCAACATTTAATTTGCATAAAGAACAGTTCGGTTGAAGTTTTGAGACATTTCAGTAAGTTTTTTCTTTTTTCATTTCTGATTTCTCTGGGCAAGCCCGAATATCTGCAATTGATGGGGACGGCTGAGGTTTGAAGTTCTCACTCACGGTCCAGCGTGCACATGGCCAACGCAAAAGGTTTTCATGCTACAGCTGGGATGGTCCTCCTTTGGCAGCCCGTTATCCTAGGGAAGGGGAAGCCTTTCTACCCTAAGTGGAAGAAACCACTGATTTTGAAGGCGTCTCTCTTAGCTTCGGTGTGGGTTTCTACTAGCAATGACAAACTCGGTGTTAAATCTGCTCAGAGAGAATTATTGTGGGGGATCATATTTCAAATAAGCTTTGCCCACTCCAGGTTTTAATTAACTTCAACAGCAAGACAGACTGATGCAGATTCTGCAGCATTCAGAAGTAGTTCTATTTCGCAGTATTTTCCTCTTTGTTCGGCTACTTTTCTTCATCTACAGGAATGACAAATATAGCATCTGCCTTCAGTGAGCTCGCTAATGAGCTATTTCTGCCTCTCTGCCCGCTGTAGTCAGCGCAAGTGCTGTGCACAGCTCTCAGGCGTACAACCTGCCTCTTTAGGAATACTTCTGTCAGGAGAGTTGGAGGGGTAGCGCAGGGCTAAACATGCCTATCAGAACCTGAGCAACATTAAGCCAACTCCTCCAGCGCTTGCTCTTCACTTACTGCAAGAGTATTTTTTTATGCCAATATTTGTTTCGTAAAATAAGGCTGACGGCAGAGGTAGAGCCGCACGAACGTGAATGCTAATTGCTTTCGGGTCGAGGCAGGGCCTCTTTGTGCCTGTTCCGAGCCGTTCCCAGGGCTGCTTGGGGCAGGGAGGCCACGGCAGCTTGCCCGCCTCACGCCGCGGGCCTGGGGCTGCCAGGCGCGCTCCGTCCCCGCAGCCGCGTACGAGGCAGCTCGGAGGATGCGCAGGATGACGTTCGGGGCCGACTGCGACCGGGGTAGCCTCAGTCAGCCCAAACCACTGAGACTCGTCCCCGAACTGGCTGAGCTACCCAGTCCCATCACCAACCTGATCTCAGACCCGCTGTCATCTTCCTAGACCCTTTTTCTAGTGACATTCTTGTTGTGCTTCACCAAGACATTTGCTCCAAGCACAGAGTCTTTTATTACATGAAAATCATTGCTCTCAACACGCTATAGAATATTTTCTATATGACAAGCTCCAGTTGTACGGTAAGTGAAACACTTTTTAAAGATCACAACTAACATCCTTCCAGAGGGAGGAAAGGGGGAGAAAAAAAATCCAAACACAAACAAACATGGTATAAGCAAATGCAGGTCTCAAAAGACAGCAAATAAAAATAAAAAAGAAAATAACCCAAAAAAGCATGTTGCCATACAGTTAAATAAGTGCTGTCTTTAAGCCTGAAGTTCAACAATGTGAAGTGGAACATCACCATTCTTTTTCAGTTGCCTCTTTTTTTTTTTTTATTATTTTTTTGTCAGTAGTTGGATTGCTATTGCAAACACCTTCACAACATACAAAAAAACAAATTTGTTTTTAATCCAGAATAAGGTAATGATTTTTTTTTTCTTTTTCAATCTGATGGGAGTTCAAAAGTAAAAGAGAAACAGTAAAACTATGACAACAGCACCTTGACATTGTTTTAATTCCAACGCTATCAGAAGTTAAAAGCAGTAAACAGATATAATACTAACAGGAATAAAGATACTTACTGTCTAAAATGTAAACGGAATGTTTTGGTTCAATTTCTTTTTCTGAAAGAGGACAGTTTATCATCAATTCACAATTGAAGCAGCATGCAATTTTATTCTTTTTTTTTTTTTTAAACTTTTTATATTTTCAATTCTTGGCAACGGCGACAAACCACAACGTTATCGAGGAATGTAATGCAGACTTTTGTTTGCTTGTTTTTCTTTTTTTTTTTTTTTAGGTTTTTTTTTTTTTAAACTTGTGCGCAAATGACTTTTGTTCCCCTTCAGGTCATGGATATGTTCAATAAATAGATTGTGGAACCACTGTACTGTATAAACTTCAGTTATACATGCAGTCCATAAAATTATTTTTTACTGAATAATTTACCCTGTTATGTATATATACAAATAGATAATTTTGTCTCAATATAATCTATACAACACGAATCCACTATCTTCCCCTTTTAATGGTTAACGTACATACACAGGAAGTGTCTATCCTTATGAAGCGCCAGCCAACTCTCTTTTTATTATCCATGGTGAGAGCTCTCACGTAAGACTGAGTAGTTCGGCACTGGGAGTTCCAGTGCCTCTTGTCTATGCCCCTGCAGCCCTCCTTTGTGTACCCCTTGGGGTTGCATTTGGTCTCGTAGAAGTATTGCTTCAGTTGGCCTTTGGGTACTGGGACTTTTTCCAGGACGGTGACAGTCGCCCCGGACATGTCTACTGCAGTCTTTTTCTCTGCCGCCGTCACCCACTCGCTCGTGCTGTCACATACGCTCAGTTCCCCGCGGCGAGCTGGGTCGGAGTGGCGCCGGACCCTCATGGACATGTTTGCAGCATCCAAGTAGTTTTTGTACTCCTCGAGCAGAAAGAGCAGCGGGGGTTCCAAAGGCACTTGACTGCTTAGCATGACTCGGGATGTGTACAAGTCTGCATCCTTGTTCTCCTCGCTGGGCTGGATGTCCTGGTCCTCATCTAGAAGCTCCTCTATGACATGTTCAAAAGTGTCCGCCAGCGATGTCAGTCCTCTTGAACCAGCACTGGGCCCATTTAGGCTCTCGAGAGTCCCATGGGTCCGAAGACCTGGGTAAGCCAAGCTGCCTTGTCCTCTTACACTAGCTTCCTTCATCGGGGCAGCTTTCATGCAACCGAAGTATGAGATAACCATAGTAAGGAAAAGGATGGTCATCACTCTTCTCACTTGGTGGAACTGTTAAGGACAAGAACAAGAAAAAAACATATTTAACTTACAAGGGATGGAGTAATAAAAATTCACCCGAGTTGTCGTGAGACATTATGCATTTTCTGCAGAGATCTGCTGCATGCAGCCGCAACTCATTACCGGTGATAGAGCATACTCTGTACAGGGCTGTTCTTTGATTTAGCGTTTCAGATAAAGCATGTGCCAAAGCTTAGGCAACACTGATACCAGCAAGTCAGAGTTCTTACATGCCAAAGTCTTTCCGTAGTAAGTATTAGATTAGATACCACACAGACTCCTTATTTATTGACCAATTACACCTATTTCAAGTAACAGCAAAAGCAGAACTGCTGTTTAGCAATGCAACATTCAGCAGTAAAAGGCAGCTTTGCAAGCGTGAAAGGCAACTTTCATTTCAAGTGCAAACGCAAATGTTTGATTGTTAAGACCTCTCTACGCCAAAGATATTTCATCGTTCTATCCACAAAAAAAAAAACCCTGAACAGCACCAGGATAAATTGCGTTTGTATTTTGAAAGCAACCTTCAAAACACAGGAAGAGGCCATACAAATTCTGAGGTCTCAGCAGGTCAATTCCTCATCTAAAAGTAGAAGGTATGTATGCATAAATATAGAGCAAGAAAGTGGTCCAGGACAGTATACTAAATTTGAGCTGGACGGACTGCTTGCATCATGTGAATGCGGTGGAAGGGACCTGCTGGATTACAGAGCTGGTAAGAGCTATACTGAAATGCCAGTACCAGAGCCACCGTACCGTACTTTCCCAGAGCCCCATACTGCCTGTTCTCAAGGGGCAAAGCATCTACTTAAACCCAGTTAAAGCCCAGAGCCCAGCATGAAAACCAGAAGCACAACCAGCCCTACTGAAACACAGAGCCGTTGGCCCGTTTCTCTCACACTCTGCCCCAAGTTCTGGCACAGGTTACGGGCCAGGCTTTGAGGCTCATCCGTATGCTTGGCTCTGTCCTCACTGAGCACGGAGGGGTAGCACCAGGAAAGAGTGCCGGTAAGGAAACTCCTCACCGGGCTTGGAATCGGCACGACTCCCTCCTGTCAGCACTCCCGGCAGCTTGGGCTTGTACGACTGCTCCTTCCCAAGCGCTTTGCTAAGTCTCCATAGATTGTATGTTCCTCAGGGTAGAAATTGCTTCCTCCTCAAGTGCAGAGTACACGCTTTAGGTACTATTACAACAAGAACCCCCCAAATCCTGCAGTGACAGAGAGCTATGCTTTCTGTCTGATCCCAAGTGCTACTACAACATCCATCACATCCAGTTGTTATTTTTCCTCCTTCCGATCCCGGCTCTCACCAGTTCTGCTTGCTAGAAAGCAATGGCATTGTTCACATTTTTGAAGAAGCAGCTAATGCTTGTTTCAGAGCTTTTGAAGTTCATTCGGAAGTACCTCATACTTGGCAGCGCTCGTTGGAGTAAATGCTATTTCTGTTTGCCAACAGGGTGCTATGTAAAAAGCCTTACTTCATCTCCTGCAAATATGCTGTGGGAAACTAGTACTCTTAAGACTCGAACGTGGAAAGACAATCTATCATAAAACATACAAAGAAAATGAAATATGTACTAGAAAGGCAGTGCCCAAAATGTAGGTCTCAAAGTTTACTCAATGAAGTCGGGGGGGTGGGAAGTGTTTGGGTTTGTGTCCATGCCCCCCTCGCCCCCAGCCCCCCACTAAACAAGACTTTGGTTACGAATCCTCTCTACCCCAGCACAACTCCTCCTTCATCCCTCCATCTCTCTTCCTGTTTAGAAGTGTTATTGTGGCATCGATTTATTAAGATTAAACAACCCTGACATGTGTGACTCACAGGAACATAGTGTTTGCTCTAACCATGCAGAACATTAATATTTTGCAGATTGTTTCATCCTAGGATTTTTAAAACATTCCACAGGGAGGAATATTGGATTTCTTCCTCAAAGGAGAGGAAGAGAGACACTACAGAGATGATTTACAACACAAGGAAGGTTATCAGTCTTCCTTTATCAAACAACGAGAGACAAGACAAGAGGGAGAAGGGGTGCTTCAGCAAGCATACAAATGCAGAGCCAGTGGAACAGGCAACAAAAATAATAATATTCATACACTCCCTCTTCTGAGAATTGTTTTATATAAAACTTAAAAAGAAAAAAACCCCAAACACCCACATCATACTTTGTGACCACCAGAGCAGCGAACAGAACACAGATCTTCTGGCTCCTAATCAAGTTCCTGTTATTTTTATTACAGTAGTGCCCAGAGGTCCCAGCCAACATCTCGACTCTGGAGGACAGACTCTGCCTGAGCACGCAGTACCCCAAAGGGCCTTCCAGTGCAAAAGAGAGAGGACGCAACACAAGAGGCACCAAGACAAGCACAAAACAGAAGGAGAAGCTTGCACCCATCAGCTAAGTACACCAGTTGGAGGCCGAACATTTGCTTTTCAAGTTAGGTGGGTGAACAAAGGCTAGAAGGATTCCTGGACCAGGCCACATCCTTCACTATTGTCATTGGGCTGTTTACCTCTCACGGTAGCAATGAACTTGGAGGGATGCGAAATGAACAGAAGAGTGGCTGCGCAACTTCGTTTGCATGGACATTTTTCTTAGAAGGAAAACAACAAGGGACAGAGAGGTGCAGAGAAACCTCACCGATTGACTTCTATAAGCCCTCAGCATTCTCCGCCAATAGCTGGTTGGTCACCAGATCTAACAGTACTTTCTATCTCATGTTAAATTAATCCTTCCTTAATCAATTTTGCCTTCCATTTAGGAAGGAAGCTGCTGTCAAGCTTGATCAATTTACATCCCATCCGATGACACACAACCGCCGCTATTATCTGGGGTAGCAAGAAACAGTGTACAACGAGGCTCTGAAAACCAACCGACAGCCATTATCCACAGAACATGCTGATAATACACAAGAAAATGTGTCCCCCTAAAAGCCACCCCTCTTCCTCACATTTATAACAGTAGAAAAGTATGTCGAAGTCAGCTTTAGCAGCGCAGACACGTGGAATATTGCAAGCAAGCAAGCGGAGATCAAACATCTACTTCTTTGTAAATGGGTCCCAGACTAAGCCAGACTGTGCAAGCAGGATGTGAAAAGATTCTTCTCTCTATCTTGACAGCGACTTGAGCAATATCCACAGTCCCTGTCTTTGGCAGCAAAATGATATCAAGTGATTTAATATGAGGAAGTAATATTTTAACATCTAGGAAATCTCTTCATTTTAGAGGCCAAAGCAATTTCTAGTAGTAGCTGCTCCAAATCTACTAACTTAATATACTATAGCAGAGTAAGATTTAAATCTCACTCCATGGGTAGAAACACACAACCTTTCAGCTACTTTTGAACTGACTCATGAATGCACGGTTCATCTCTTACGTAGTGAGGCAGGACTAATATCCCAACGCAGCACCAAAAAGGTCACTGGAAACACTTTGGATGGCAGCTTCCAGTCCTTTTCCTCTGCTCCCCAACTATCAAACCCTCATTATGTTGCAAAGATTAAAGATACTGCCTGTCCTGTTCCAGTAAGTGCCTTGTAAACCCCAAACACTAACAGATTACGTGCACCCTTCTGATTACGAGGAAGTCACCGTGTCACCCCGCAGAGAACCGGGGTGGAAACATGGGAGAAAGCTGTATTTTCCTGGTTTCCCAGCATGCTACTACAGAGCCAGGTTCTGCCCCTTTCCATGCTGGGCACATCCACCACTATGAGGCCTCGCATGGAGATGCCCCAGCATTTCTGTGTACACCCATGCCTGATGCTACCCTGGTAGACCTAGCAACTATTTCCCACGGAGGGTCATCAGTGCCGAGTATTTCGTAACTGGAGCAACCTGGCTGATACCGCATGTTCTGAGGGCATCGATACAACTGAATGCCAAACAAAACAGAGCAGCCACGGCCACTTTTAGTCAGACATGCAGCTAGAAAAATACAAAATGAAATCACTGATGATGCAGCCTCAATCTGTAGTCCTATCCTGCATCCATCCCCTCCTTTCTCAGCTGTAGGAGGTTCAGGTCTCTACTCCCCACCTTCTAGGAACAACAACTAACGGCTGCAGTTCTTTTGCACTCCTCCTGTTCGGCCATGTCACTGCACGTAAAAGATCAAACACTTCTCTAGGAGATGGAATCTTGGCTCAATTGCTGTCCCATAGACTGTTGTATACACCTACTAACTTGTATAAAATAGATAGAAGCTATTTAAAACAGATGTGTGCTAGCCTCCTTGAGACCTAGCCTTAAGCTACTCCCTCAGGTCACACAAGACGTCTCTGTCAGAAATAACATTTGAGACTGGTTTCCTGAACGACATCCATTCTCATGGCTGCAAGAACATCCTTCCTTCTGTCATGCAGCATAGCAAAGCCGAAGCAATGAAAAGAGGTCACCCACCACGGACCAGATCTCAGGAAGACGTGACCTAGTTTGTACTTCAATAAAGTCCATACAATTACAGCTAGAATAAGGGCACATAATTGTGGCAGTCGTCTCCACTAATGGGAAGGAGGCTCGTTAAATGAAGGTCATGTCAATTATCTACAGGTAGTTTACATATGCAGTCAATTACCTGGCTGTACTGTTTATTTCAGTAGTTGTATTTAATGAGGATTCACCGATTAATTGTTTTATTTCATTATTTTCAGTTATTTTAAGCAGAAATCTAGCAGCTTAACAGGTTGTATTTCCAGCAGAGAGACCTGAGGAACAGCTGTGAACATGTACTTGCTTTTCGGCATCCTGATATATGCTATGAAAGTTGAAATAACTTTCAGTAGTGAATAGATTCATAATGCTTTAATCTCCAGAAAGGAGTGTGCGGTGGAAGATAAAATTAGCAGCAAGAAGACATTCATTTTCTGCCTTGCCATTTTCTAAGACCTTTATACAAAAGTTCAATTTACTAAATACTACTGAATGGCACAGGCATGAGTTCCTGCTCTACGCATCATTACCGGAGCGTGTGAACAGATACCAAAATGGGATGCATGTCAGCACATGATTTGCAAAGACTGAATGTACTGAGAACAAATAGTATTAACCTTTAACACATGCATAACTGGATGTTTGACGCACTCTGGTTATCCTTGCGGCTATTTATGCAAACTATATAATTACTTTTTATTACTGAAAATAAAGCGCCCTCCCCCCAATACATACACATGCACACCCACACCCAATTTGTATTCTTGTAAGTTGGTTCTTCATGTCAGGAAGAAGAAACCCATTTTATTTTTATTCTCCCATGTTGGTTTTCCCTGAGGTAATAAAACCTACTTAGCCATAATGCCAGTGATGGCAGAGACCAAGAACCATTTTGAAGACTAAGATAAATAGCAAGCAAGTTTACAAGTAGTTTGTAAACTACAACTTTTAACATCAGAAATTTTCTTTCATCTCATGTTGCTAAATATTGCCTATGGTACAGCTTCTGAGAGCAAAGGAACTCCAGCGATGCCTACATCGGCCCTGGAGAAGTACGCATCTGTTTAAAGCGCTACAAGGAGGTTTTGTGGGGTTCCAAGGTTTTATCAGACTCTTTCCCCAGCGCACACAAAAATCACAACTTCTCCTGTCAACCAGAGGTGGGAAAGAACTCAAAGAAAAGAACGGCAAAATAATAATAATGCCATGGCATTACAGCCCCCATCTTTCACAGAATTGTGTACCAGTTTCCTACAAACTTTCATCATACCTTTCTGGACACTGAAACAGCCGCGCAAAGGGCACGCTTGCTTCAAAGCTCCGAGAAGGAGAATTCAGCTGCTCTAATGGGCACAGATCAGACAATCTCCTCGTTACAAGCATGCCTGTACTTAAATTGGCCAAGTGCGGGACTACGAGGAGCTCCCAGTAGGATTTCTGCCGGGTGGATCTCGGACCCGTTCTGCCCATAGGCAGGGTGAGTTTTGGCCGCGTGCGCAAGTGGAGGAACAGCAGGCCAGACTCGCAGATGGCATCAGAGCGTTCAGAGAGACAACACCCACGGAAGAAAACAGATGTGCACTATTTTTGTACTTTTACAATGGGAACTGATTGCTGAGCCAGTGACACACATACTGCCTTTCCAGCTGTTTGTACGGCACCCCGCAGACGGGGCCCTCAAACGGCACCAGGGCTGGCGATCCCTCACGGAAACAAAGAAACTCGGCTCCAGAAGGGTACTTGTGGGCATGCCACTATACAGATCGAACACAATATGCTTTACCACAACACTTCTTGCCAAAATTTCATGTTGAAATTACCAAGGTACACACTGAAAGTCCCCCTCAAATAAAAGCGCTACCAGCAGGTTTATTTTTGCTCATCAGGAGTATCACGGGTAGCCAGAAACACTGTTCAGTAGGGACACAACTTCCAAGCCCACGTCCGAAGCATTAACAAATTCCAATTTCAAAATTGACGTCAGGCTTAGAAACCTGCGTTAATCTGTTTTAGAGTATTTGTCGAGATACATACATGCCATTACTGTGTTCATTCAGAAACAACATTATGCAACCTCTGTGAAAGGAAAGTTCGCCTATAGAATAGGCTACCTAAACGCCGCCCCCCCCAAAAACAAGAAAAACAACCACAAAACCATTCCATGAAATAATTACTCTGTGCCAAGATAGTATCTGGTTCCTCCATGGGAGCAGATAATTACAGTTCTCCGAAATCACTTGCTTCAATAGTCACTAGAGCTTTATATAATGCTAATTCAACCTGCGCGTGGAAGAACTTTAGGGCAGAACCTCAGACGCTTGAGCAGCATCTGTGGTTTGTCTTCCACTTCACTAGGGCTCTTCGGTATGAAACACTGTGCTGAATCGTCACAGGACTAAGCTATTCTGCCAAGTACACACATGAAGCTCCCACTGAAGTCAAGGATAATTGGCACCCGAGAGCAGGAACAGAACGGAGCATGTTGCGTGCAAACTAGCGTGAGTTGGATCCCTTGTACTGTGACATGTGTCCAGCAGCCCTGGAACAACCCAGAAGCTGCTGTACCAGTTGAGCTTGGATCTTACGAGTGCCTATAAACTATTGAACAGCATGTAAAACATCCCACGCACCCATCGGTTCTGCCGCAAGTGGCAAGCTTCCTAGGACCTATAGAACATTGTGCACTCAACAGGAACGTGAGTGAAGCTTAGCCAAGGAAAATCAATGGTTAAAAAGCATAAGCGTCAGATGGAGCAGTCACCCGTGGCTTGGGCAGGCAGTGCTTCCTCTAGAGTAAGGGAGGAGAGCAGGGGCTATACCCATTTGTTGCAAGACTCTTACCTTTGCTGAGACCCTGACTGTGTGTGGCATTGCGGTAAGAGAATACCTTGCTTTTAGCCATAGTCGGTCCTTGAAATGAAGCAGATGAGTACGTTGTGATGTGCGTGAACCAGAAACTGGAAATGCCTGTTGTCAGAGCCCTGACAGGTATTAACAATATGCCTGCATTTGCCAGTGGTGTTATCAGTCATCTTTTGGCTGCCCGCCTTCCTGTGCGGATTTCTCTCAACACATGCTCAGTCCAGTTGTTAGCACGGCATCTCCATGGAAATACTTTCCATACACAGGGCAAGGGATAAAAGCCTACACTGAGGTACCAGAGCAGCTTCTGGGTGTATTCAAGTCCAAAGTTACGTGGCAACAAGCAGACCAGGAGCAGAAATTTCCAAGTTTGCAAAGCCACCTCAATCTACATTAATGGAATAATGAGGAATTTGTAGTCATGTCCCTACGGTACAGTGTTACTCCTGATTACGTTACATCCGTGATACTCCTGATGAGCAAAAATAAACCTGCTGGTAGCGCTTTTATTTGAGGGGGACTTTCACTGTGTACCTTGGTAATTTCAACATGAAATTTTGGCGAAAAATGTTGTGGTAGAGCATATTGTGTTCGATCTGTATAGTGGCATGCCCACAAGTACCCTTTTGGAGCCGAGTTTCTTTGTTTACAGGAGGGATCGCAAAGGATATACTCATTAGGAATCTAACCCACCTCATGGGGCAGCCAGCCCTGCATGTGTCCTGCTGTGACAAGGGCTTTATCTTTGGAGATAACACTGCTGGAAAATTATGTTAATATGTTAACATAACTTTATTGAAAACACGTTGGCAAGAAGCGCTCTTTCACCACTGATATTTTACTATGACAATGCAGCACACCACAGCTTTCAAAGCATTATAGTTTTCAGGGTTTTTTTTTTTTTTTCCACCTTCTAAGTGGTTTCATGTTGAAACAAGACTTTTGCAGTTGCTATGCCTGGTTCTCTATCCCTAATCTATCTGAAAAATTTGGGGGCCAACTTCAACCGGATTCAATAGAGGGATACAAGTTGCACAGACAACACTATTTCCACGGTCACGTGTTGCGACTGGCATGGGAGTAGCTGAGACCCACCCAAATAAACTCACCCCCATCCTTAGTCAGGCAAATACCAGTGTATGGGCTTACCCACTTACAACACTGTGTATTGTTTCTTTCGTTTCACAAACTCCATAGATGAAGAGGGTTTGGAATTACTAGAAGGGGTGAGGAGGTACATCTGGCAAAGATGCAAGTGTCTGAAAACAAGCTTCATTAGTTGCACTGCTCAAGGTACAAACGTTTAATGGAACATAAAGAAGAACCTGTAGCCTTGCAGGAAAAATTAATTTATCAGGCTCCTGCCTTCTCCTAGTTGTATAACGGTGTAATTTCTTTCACAGAGGAGTATTACGCTGTGATTCCTGTGAATTACATGGACATTGGGTCCTCCCCCTCCCCAATTAAAAATTAAGTTTACCTGGCTCACGACCTTTCCTACTCGCCACCAGATGTAACGATAGCTTGTGGCATCACGGGAAATCATTTCCACAAACCTGCTGAGGTTCACTGAAGCAGTACATTCCCGCGGACCCAATTCTGGCGGACACAGTCACTGCCTGGTGTAAATTCATAGTGCTCTGTTCACAGATTTATACCAGCTGTAAAGGTGGCCCAGTATTTATGTGATCATAAAATCAGATGGGGCCAACACCTAAACTACAGCTAACAGCTGTATCCGAACAAAATGTGACAGGTTTCAGCAAAACAGCTTCCTCACACTCAGGACTCCTGAGGGATACATGCATATTTGGTAATAATTACACTTTAAAGAGGAAGAAAAAAGCTTTCTAGGTGTGCAGACTACCTCCTCCCTTCCCCCACCGACACAAGCACATAAATAGCCCAGACATGCCTATAAACAGAAGTATGCAAAATCCAGCCCAACACCACCCAACTTTCCTCCGCTCCGCGCTCGGGTGTCTTGTTTCACGCACACACCCCCCCGCCGAAGAAAGCGGCTTTGCTGCCAGTGTGTTGTTCTCGCTGTAAGAGCCCTTAAGCTCCAAAGGGTAGGTTTGTATATGGGATTTCAGTCATTAAATAAACACTTCTGTAAGAAAAACTTCAATACCTGTCCCTTCACATAAGCAGATCCTACTGCCCTGCAGGGAAGGAGAGCCTCTCTCTTCAAATAGCTGGGGGTGGGGGGAGGAAAGAGAAAGTTACAGCGAGAAACATTAAATTACCCAGTCTCTTGAAAACAGCTAACTGTTCTCCCTCTCTCAAGTCTCTGCACAACACGGCGACAGATTATCTAGAAGTCACCATCCTATTCAAAATCAAAAGCAGAGCTGTCTTATCAGAGATAATTAGTAGTACTAGAGAGGAAAAAACCACTTAGAAGTTGCAAGAGCAGAGACCTGGCACTTATACTGCTGTGACTCTCCACTTCTACGTTTCTCGGAGAATAAACTATCAAAGCTTCCAAAGTGCTTTGCAAACGCTGAATCTCAACATCCTTAGGTGAGGAGGAACCGCATCAGAAATCCCATTTTCCTTCTGGGTAGGCTGAAGCCCATAAAGACGGTGAAACAACTTACCCCAGATTGCACAGCAAGTGGGTGCTGAGCCGGAGGAGAACAGGGGAGCCCCCGCTCCCCATCCCTCGCTTCAGCCACTACGCAAAGCTGCCTTAACCATATGTATCAGTCACATATTTTGCAAATCTCTCTATGGTAACTTAGATGTCTAACCCAGAAAGAGGCAGGGCAGCTGATTAAAACCTTAGGGGTATTATTTTGAATACATATGCTAGCTCACTTCCATCTGTGTCGTTAATTAGTTCCTGACTGTAGGTTAAATGTAGGGCATGTTGTCACGAGCCTAAGGTGGGGTGGCAGGACCTCCTGCTATTGCCATATGGCTTTTTTTGTTTCTTCCTTCATTCTTCAGCTTTTAGCCTCATGCTTCTAATTTGTGGGCTCAACCATTATATAACAAAGAACAACAAGAAAAGCAAAACTAGCGTTAAAATAGAAACATTCTCCACCATTAAAACCTCTAAGAGGTTTGATTTGAAATGCCACACAACCTCCCGTCTCATCCAGAGGCTGCTTTTGCGCACAGCAAATTCACTATGAAATTTGGGGAAGACCTATTCCTATGGAGAACTACTACTGCACAAGTAGGTATTTACCAGCCCTATAAACAAACCAGGCAGCTTGCCAGGGACCAAAGGTCAGCCTTAATTTGTATAAAATGGAGAAGAGCAAGGCTATGCCTACTTGTAATATGGATGCTCAGCCCTTACAGGGGATGAAGCCAGCGTAGCAGCACCATCCTCATCAAAACAATAAAAGGAAAAAAGATGACTGAGTTCTGGTCGTGTTTTTTCCCCAATTATCTCCACAGATGCATCTTTTTGTTAAAAATACAAATGGCTCGGGACTGTCCTCAACAAAACTACAGATGATGTTTTGAGGTATGCCTGAACATGACTAATGACAAGATACGCAGAGTATCAGCAGTTCTGCAGTCATTTTCCAGTGAGTACAACTTGAATACTAACAGGTCTGGTGGTGCTTTGCAACTGAAGACTTGCTCCAAAGTGTTTAATTTAGAGTAGACATGGAAGTTACTTATTGTGTTTTCTAGCTCTCATTGCATAGCTGTCCTTCCATTAGCTAGAAGCAGAGGAGATGATTTCTGGTATTTCCAAGCATAAGATTTTCTAACAGTTACAGGAATCGGAGCAAGGAAAAAAAATATACAATATCTGTGTTGAACAAAACTGATTAAGAACCGGATGATACCACTTCATGCCTGAGGATTATGGAATTCAAGATGTCGCATCCAGGTTTGTCAAACTGGGAGGTAGGCTTCTTTGGAGGCTTAGATCTCCACGTAGTTTCTTAGATCTTATTTCTACTTTTCTACTGGGTTTTTTTCTTTTTCTTTTTTTTTTTTTTTTTTTTTTAATGGAGGCACGTGGAATTGACTCACTTATCCTTTTGGAACATCCTTGTTAATCGTTAACATTCCTGCTACTTTTGCGGTTACGGCGGCAGAAAAGTTGTGCACTGGGGGCAGCAGATATGAATCATTAGTGCAAAACAGAGAGAGAAAAGGACTTAAAATGAGTCTTCCAAGGAAGGCAGCTTTGATCTTTATTTTAAATTCAGGTGATCATCATCAGGTTCTAAGGGGAAAACTCATTTTCAGACATTCTTTTGCTAGTCATTACACAAAATTTGTATTTCTGTGAGAAGACGTAAAGAAGCACCTGCTTATCCTCTCTTTGCACCATTTTGTTGGCAGTGACTTGCCAATGCCACACCAGTAAGTAGCCTGCTGTCGTAATGAGATGTGAAACACCCTTCTTTGCCTCCCATAAAATAAAAACAATCCGTCTTCACCAGTCTGCAGGACATGAGCTGCCAACAACGACAACAAAAAAATCATGACATTGACATAAACTGTAATGTTTATATCTGGAAAAGCAAAAATGGAGAACTTCAGATGTGTTTATTTCTGGTTTTGGTTCAACCCATTATAAAGATAAAGGGCGGTCATGATGTTCAGCAGCAAATTCGTACTTCACCACAGTTTCCTGGCGTGGGTTCTGGTTAAGTTACCCTCGCCAGCTTGAACTTGTTAGTGGCTTTGCTTCCCCCTTGGACTCACACTGGCTTTCAGTACAAATTCTATCAAATAGCATTTCTCTCTTGGCATTTACGGCTCAGTCAAACTGGATTATCAACTCAAAAGGAATGTAAATAGCAAGTGAAGATCCAAGTCTTAATGCAGGCAGCCAGCAGGCACAATTATCTAGAAATACCGCAAAACAAGTCCTGTCGCTCATCCCAACAGTGTCCACACACTTCTGTAGTACGGTGACAGCTATGACTAAGGGGAGGTTGGTTTACTTACTAATCCAGCCCTTGCATAAAGTTTAGATTTCATTTCTTTTTATCTCAGTATATCAAGTACTAAATGCTCACCGAAAGCGCCATGGCCAGTGTAAAGAAGGGTAAGCTAAACCATATGGATACTAAATGTTGCACCAAGCTTAGAAAGTAAATGGCATAACGGACTAAGGAATCCAGAGATCATAACCTTTAATTCCTCGATCTTCACAAAACTGCATTTCTCCAGGAGCTGTTATGTTTAAAGAAAGCAGTGTTTTGATCACGTTAGATAAGGCACAACATGGACTAGAGCTGGCACAAGATTAAGCTTAATTCTCTTATAAAAGAGATGTACTGCAGGATTCTGGAGGGGGGGTGGGGTGGGGGGGAAGGACTTAGTCCTGTTCTTATTGTTACAGCCTTAACTGCAGCAACACGATGTGTGCTGAGATAACAGAGCATGTAAGAGCATTTTGCTCAAGACTTCGCCTGGTTCAATCTTTCTCCAGACTCCTCCTGCTATGCTACACGCACGCAAGGGACTACAAACCGACCTGCAGCCCAGTGCGTGTGCTGGAAAGGCTGAGGTTGGAGGTGGAACTCCAGCTGAGCCAAGGGTGGTCTTTCAAACGCTAGTCTGGTACGACAGCTCTCTCATACACCCTGCTATGGTATAAACAGACTGCAGTTGCCTCATGACTCCAGCAGCAAATGCCCCTGTATCACAGCTCCTCAGTTTCCCCCAGGAAAACTCTGCTCCCTCAGAAGCTATACATTAAGCACTTATCCCGATATACTTTACACCGACAGATTTAAAGTATTTTACGGAATTATCGAAACCATAACCTGGAAAGATACGCAGTACCTGCGATCAACTAGGGGCTTGCATTTTCAAGGTTCTGCAAGATGGAAGTTCTCAACTCCCACTGGGGTTTAGTTGTCTTGGGTTTCTTATTCCACCAGGCATTTGATAGCCATAAACTAGCAGTTACTATAAAAGCCCCCGAAATGTGTCTGTAAGAGTCAAACAGAAATAATTGCACATGAGATTATGAGTTCAGCAGGTAAAAAAAGGCACATTGTTTCTCTTTATAAGCAGTTCCTCACAAATTAGATAGGCAACAGTGCTTATCCTTCTCTCCCAAATGCAGAGGAAGACCCTGCTATAGCCGAAGACTGATGCACAAAACAAAAATCAGAAACCGTGAGCTCAAAACAAAACAAGAAACTACGTCCTAAGAAGCAAGGGGCAGATATAAAAAGTGTATTCCATGTTGTTAGATTTGAAGTAGCAACAAATACCAACTTTAACTTCAATACTTAATTTTGAAATTGGGAAACCCTGGATCTAGTGAAACCAAGCTAAAGGCTGCTGAGTCGATACATGAAGAAAATCAGAATTTTCTTCTATTCCACAAAATATTTACTGAAGGACACTCCCTACCAAGCAGACTTCAATGCTAGGGTGGGGGCACAACCCCCCCAACCCAACTCAAATGCTTAAGGGACTAGTTCTACATTGCACTTTTTCGGTGCAAGCTTTGGACACGCTATCAAGTCTCACTGCCAGCTGTGACAAGCCGGTATAAATTTGACTTGCAAATACTTCTCTAGGTGTAGTCTAAAGTTCAGTCAGCAAATGATTTACTGAAAACAATCCTTCTTGTTTACCTATCTGAGCCACACAAGGAAGACTGTATAAAGATCAGTTACCTGCATCGCCAGAACAGGATTCGCGGGTACCACCTCAGTTACAGGGTTAAATAAACCCCGCATGCATACACTAAACTTACTGCTGGGGTGTAAGGTTGGGATTAGCAGCCTCACTCATTTTAGTTGTCCAGCCTCCCTTGCAAGAGCCAGCCATAGCAGCGTGTTTGGTTCGTGCATCTCTAGGTGGCGGTAGCTGCTCAGATTTTGAGATACCAAGAGATGCCTATCTCAAATTTAGCAACCAGCATTCCTCCCATCCTCCTAGAATTGCCTTTCCTAATTTGAAATGTGACCCCCTCCCCCATTTCTTCATAATTTATAGTAGTCTGAAGCTGAGTCACACGGATTTCTGCATTTTCCTAACCAAGTACACAAGAAAAGAAATGAACTGCCAAAGTATTGAGGTAATTTATAGCGTAAAGCATCGAGAGCTTCTAGTCGATCAAAGGACTCGGGGAAACAAACATAAGAACAATCATGCCTTCTGTTCTGTACAAATGCCACGGCCAGAAATAACTGTCCTAATTAACTGGTTTCAAAAAATGACTTCTCTGAAAGATACAATATTCTTACCAAGGAAAGTATACAACTGCTACAGCCTTATGGCAGCTGTCACCGGGGCATGAAAATTCACTAAATGAAGTTTCCTTTTGCTTCCTCTGGTTCTCCACGGGACTCATCTTCAGACAGCTGTATCCATTCGTGATGCCTAAATTATGCTGTAATGGGACATTCTGCTACCACTAGTATCAGTGTTACTAGAGGATTACAATCACATCAAATCAGCATCATCCCAGCCAACTCTCTGTTCACAATTTATAAAGGGTAGAAATTGTGCCCGAGATGAGGTTGGCTTTTTTTGGTAAGACTGTTGCCTATTCAGTCAAGTCGATAGCATCTTCAATATTTCAGATTGTTCCATGGTGATTGTTACTGTTGGGTGCAGCAGTTGAACTCCACCAGTCTATAGTTGACTGATAATTAGGTCCTGAATGTTGAAAAGGAGGAAAATATGAGCCTGACCCTACAGATCACCGACACTTTATGCATGTGACTGTTTGTCCTCTTCTGCATGGAGAACTCCTGCAAACAGTGGTCTTCACCGGACTGCTCAGAGCCCAGAATTGTAAGCAACGTGGCCAACATCAGGTGATACCAGAGGACAGAGGCCATAGTATAACGGCTACCCTATTAACTCACATGGTCATCTCCAAAATTAAAGCATTTTATTCTTCTTTTATTGTATATTCTAGTGTTTCCAGATCAAGTAGCATAAGGATTTATGCTGATGACACATAAGTTTAAGAAACCATAGCGGAGTTGCCAGCATAGACCGCATAGCAAAATCTGTTATTTATTGTTTGCATTACCAAAGCGCTGAGGAGTCCTTGTCAGGTACCAGGAATAGAAGACAGGCAAGACGGTCTCTGCCCCAAACAACTTACAGTCAAAGGTCAGACTGAGTAAGAGGTATGGGTAAGGAAGGGAAACAGTACGATTTGTGAGCTGACAGGCAGTGGGCGCAGCCCACCAGCCCCGTCCCAGCTTGGGCATCAGGCAGCTTGCTCAGGACGCACCTGCACCGCTTCCCAACGGGGCACCGCGGGGAGCAAAGGAGTTGCTACGCACAGCACCTTCCTAGCTGGGACTGAAGAGAGCAGGTTATTGAGTTACCGCTTCATTTCGGCAATACACAAAAATAGCTTAGCTTCAGTGCTTTTAAAAAATTCCTTTTAAAGGGTATTCACAGCTAAGCATTACCAAGAATGCCAGTGTATGAACTGATGTAAGAAATGATTGAGAGTTTCCTAATTAAGGAGCGTTTCAGCTATTTAGGAGGAACCAAGCGCTCACAACATATGCTTGAAAACAGGTCAAGACAAGTTAGCAATTAGCCTATTAAAAGCATATATCCTCTTCCAGTGGAGCCTCCACCAATTCACACAATGCCTAACGTGAGATTTCCAGTGTAGGCACAGAACACATTCTTAGACCAACATTTCAGCCTTTTATACAAACCAGGAAGGCAGATATGGGAAATACTCCTTTTTTTTTTTTTTTTTTTTTTTTTAATAGGACCACACTTACTACACAACTCGCTCAGCGTGAATTGTTTCTCATCTTCATGCAGGCTTACCCATAGAAGGGATGAGAGGGTCTCCTGCTCACGAGTTTCTCGTGACCTGCTTGTATACCTGCACCCCTGCAGAGAACTGTCATCCGAGCTAGACGTGCAGCTTCTTGGGTTTTCCTCACTGTAACAGCAGAGTAACAGTTGCAGAAAGTGCTACAGGTACTGCAAGGACTTTTAACTGCAGCTACCTTCAGCGCTGTCACTGTATGCAAAGCTTTTAAGCAAAAGCACAGGTCCTTATTCTCCACTATATTCTTTCACATTTAAATGAGCCTTTAAAATCCTTCGCATCTGTGCACTACGCTTCGTAGTATTCCAGCATATTGTAGTACTCGCGCAGCACTACACTACAACATAATGCCTTCGTGTTTAAAAGCATGCGGCTTGAAATTAAACTTTTTTCAGTTTAGCCTTACTCTCTCCAAGATAAAAGTCCTTTCCCATTTTCCTCCACTGTTACATCTGGATTATTCAGATAAAGTGTTCTTGATCCTTCTGACCCGGTTTACCCCGATTTCCCAGCCACGTAACGACAGGATCTACCCTGCAGCTCCGGAAAGCAGAGAGCGCTGGAGACGTGAACAGAAGGCACGCTACTTACAAATGGGTTTTCCCAGCCGAGGTTCAGTGAAGCTGAACATTAAGTGGTAGTACTACAGCAGAAAATTGTTGCGAGTTAGAGCCCTGTAGGAAGGCTCCTGATGTAGTAAACAGCTGAAACATCTACCAGCTCCTTCAAGGTATTTTAGAGTTGGAATGGAGCTGTTGCTTTGCCCCGAGACCCAGGTGAGGGACGGTGCTCCGTCCTGCTGCTCCTGGAACGGGCAGGAGAACGTTGCGGTTTCCCTTCTCCCTTTCCCTCGCCCGGGTTTGTTTACACAGCCAGTGCCCTGCTGCTCCACACGCAGGGAGCCGTAGCATCCCCCCGACAGCTGTACCTCCTCTCGCATGCCAAACCACGGAATTCGCAGCCCGGATAGAGCCAAGAGCGTTCCCTCTGCTTACGTTCTTCCATACCTGGACTAACTCCGGGCCATCACCGGGGTGGAGTTTTGACCCCAGCGCTCGCAGGCAGCGTTCCCGCTCTGCCAGCGGAGCCGTTGATCTGCGCCCGGCTGCCCAAGGCACCGACACAAACGAGCGGGACAACGTGACGACCTTCTCACTGGAGACGGCCGACCACGTGCGAACAGAACGAACCCCTCGCTTCTGCTACCCAACGGCCACTCAAACGTGGCGATGCCAAAGCTGCTGCTGGCCGCGAGCAGGCGGCCCGTTGCCCAGCCCTTTGCGCGTAGCTAAAGATGACCAAGGAAATTCGTTTTACGTACTTATCGCACCATGAATTAAAGATTACAGAAATACTTGCTGAAGAAAAACGTATCGCCAGGATAGATTCTTTGCATTCATTAGAACTGTGTTACTAGAAACATCAATAAGTAATGACTATTGATCTCGCAACAGTCATAACCTCAGAACAGCAAACTACAATAAACTGAAAGGAAAAGTACGTATTTTAACCATAATGTACAAACTGAGATACCAACAGCACCTCTTAAAAATAAACAAGCAAAGCAAGCGTGGCCCACAGTTATAACTCCTTACGCTTCTAATCCTATAAAAGAAAAAAAGAAGCAGTGGGATAGCGCAAGGCTCCCGAAGTATTAACGAAACCTTTGCCAACCGAATTTACCGTCTAACGCCAACTCCCTTCTGGCTGGAGGGTAAGCGTCTTCCGCACCAACAAGAAATCAAGACCCGCGGGTAGAACTTAACCTCTTCCCTCTCCTCCTCCTCCTCCCCGCGCGCGGCCGAGCGCGGACACACGACCCGCACCGCCGAGCTCCCTCCCAGCCGCGCACGGCGGGCTCCCGCGGCCGGTGGAAGGCGGGAGAGGCGGAGGACAGAGCTCCCATGGCACCGAAATCCCGGTGAGGGTGCCCGGCGTGCTTCGCATTCCAGCGACGGCTGCGCTTCAACAAGTGCATCGCTCCCCGCCCTGACGGCACCTCGCCCGCCAGCGCCGGGGCGGCGCCCGGCCGGCCCCGTCCCTCCCCGCCCACCGCTCCCCTGGCGGCCGCCGCCGCCCGCAGCCCGGCTCTCTACGCAACCAACCGCCCGCCCCGCCGCGGGGTCCCGCCGCCGCCGCCGCCCCCGGGACCCCCGCCCGCCCCGCCCGCCGGCACCGCCGCCGCCGCCGCGGGAGGGGGCCGGGGCCGCCGCCCCGCCGCGCGCCCGCCGCCAGGGGGCGCCGCCCGCCGCCCAACGGCCGCCCGCCGCGCCCCGCGCAGGGCGCCGCCACGCGGGCAGCGCGCCCCGCGTCCGGCCCCGCCTCGCCCCGCGCGGCCGCCGACGCCGTCGGGGAAGCGCCGCCGGCGCCCAACGGCCGCCCGGCCGCGCGCTGCCCCTCGCGCCGACGGGAGCGCGCTCCCGCCTCCGCCGGCGCGGGGCCGGCCCCAACAAAAGCCCCGCCGGGCCGCCCGCCCCGCCGGGCACCGGCCGGGCCGACAGGTGCGGGAACAAAGGGGCGCGGGGCTGCCCCGGCCCTCCCGGCCCCGCCGCCGCCCTTCCCGCTCCCCGGACGCCTCGCACCGGCCCGCGCCCGCCCAGCCCCCCGCCCGGCCCCTCAAGTTTCCCGGCGGGGCGCCGCGTACCTCGTCGTCCACACAAAGCCTGTCCGGGTCCCCTCCGGGAAGTCACATCCTCTCCCGGGCGCCCAGTCCCACCGGCCGCCTCCCGCCGCCCCGGCAACACAGGCGGCGGCTCAAGTGTCTCATCAAAGCTTTATGAGGGGCGGGAGGGCAGCGGAGCCGGATCCCCCACCCCCGCCGCCCAACGGGAGCCTCCCGGCCCGGCCCCGCCGCCAACCCGCGGAGCGGCTTCGCCCCCCGCCCGGGCGCCTCCGGCCAGCGGCTGCGGCGGCCGCAGGCACCGCGCCGCCCCGCGCTGCCCCGCTTAAAGCCTCCGCGCCGCCTCCCCGGCCCCGCCGCCGCGCCCGCCCCGCCCGCCCGGCCCGGCCCCCGCTCCCCCGGCGCCCCCCGAGCGGCGGGCAGGGCGCGGAGGGGCCGGGCCGGGCGGGGAGCGGGGGGGGGGGGACGGTCCGCCCGCCGCGGGATATTGGTTTACTCCGCCGGGTATTAAGCAAGCCCGATCCATTTAAATATCGCTCCCGCGCTGACCTCTCCGTAGTTTGCCTATTAAGAATGCAATCAAGATAATAACAGGCATTGCTTATTAATGAGCGCCCCAGGTAACGTTACACCGGTGACTTTCTGGAGGCGCACACCGGGCGCGGGTGCTCAATCCAGGCGGCCCGGCGGCGGCTCTGCCCGGCCGGGCAGCGGGACGGGCACCGGGACCGACAGCCGGAGCCGCCCGTCGCGCCAGCGCCCGCCGGGGAAGGCAGGGGCGGCCGCGGGGCCGGCGGGACCCCGGGCGAGACGCCCCGCTCGGCTCTGCCCAGCTGCCCGCGGGGTGGTTTTTCCTTCCCTCCTGTCAAAAATCTGTCTTGCCTTTTCCCCCTTCTGCCTGTGCTGCAAATACAGTAAATTATTGATAGTGGAAATTGCGTGGTGGAGGCAATAATGGCATCCCCTGATTGAGTAGCTCCATTTGATCTTGGTAAAGACAGAGAGATGGCACGCTCCCCGGCCGGGCTGGCTGCGGCGAGCGGGAGCGCACGCGTGGGCCGGCGGGGCGCGGCGGTGGGCGCCTCGTGCCACCTCCCACGGCGAGAGCCAGCGTGCGAGAGGCACCCGCTTCGCCCCCGGCCTGGCACGGGCTGTTGGGGCCTCACCTCCACCCTCCCCTGTCCCCTCACTGGTGAAATTGGAGGCGGTTGATTTTCAGCAGAAGATATCCCATCTCTTTTATGAATCGGTTAAAACAAGTATCTTTCTACACCTTAAAGCCTGACTGCCGTCTAATTGCAATTAACGCCAAAGGCCCATCCTCTTCAGTGCGCTCCTGGCCATTTATTTATACTAGGAGAAATGTGTGCAACTCATTGCTGCCCTCAGACCGTCTGATTGCCTGTGTGCTTTTGCTATGAAACACCTGCATTTATTAGATCAGTAAAGTAATAAAATATCCCAGGCGTTTGAAATTTGAGTACACCTAAGGCCTTCCATATAAAACAGCTTTTAATATATATTAAGGGAAACAATCCTGGTGGTTAATATCCTTTGCAGCTTTGAGAACTTCTTTAAAAATCGTGTTCCAGTACCACATAACCATCCTTCTTGCGCTTGGGGGTTTGGTTTCGCGTGTTTAAACTAAAAGTGTCACTGAGCTGTGAAGACAGTTCCACCTCTTTTGTCCCAGGGATTTCCAATCCAAATCGACTCAATTTACAAGAAAGGAGATGGGTTTTCAAAGTCCTCGCTAACAGCCTGGGCCTGAGGAATCACGTCCAGCTCTTGCTGTCTGATAATAAAGGTAGCTCTTCAGGCCAAGTCCTGCTCGGCTATTCCTGCAATATTCAAATTCTGCCATTAGGAATACATCAGCCATTTATTTTCCCACTCTAGTACACCCCGTATAACCTTCTATCTCTCAGCGATACTGCCAGGTGGATGTTTGAGCGCGATTTCAGACATGGGGATCGTAACTGGAACTTGCTAAGTTGACGTGTGCATTTTATTTTACTGTTTTGGACTTCTCTCCATGATACCATTCAGCTTTCCAGGTACGGCCGTGTTCGTGTGGGTGCCTGATTTCAGTAGGGCAGCATGTTTTCAGCAGCCTTTTTGCATAGTGATAAGACAGCACAGTTTTAATATTCTGTGTTCGTAAGACGATGCCTGCAAATATTTGGATGATCTATCAGTCAAGTTTAGCAGCAGCAGCAGAGGCTACTTTAATTAGCTGTAATGTCATACATTACACACATGTTATTCCTGGAGGAAGGACTCTTCTCCTGGTACACTAGACATGCAGATGAGCAGCAGCGAGCATCATGCTTTAGAGACACCGAAGCATCTGCTGGCTTGTTCTCAGCAGCGAAGGAGAAGGCACATATTCTGAAAAAGTCTGCTTGCCATCAGAACAAGTTTTTTAATTTTGGAAAGGAGGCGTGTTTCGGACCGCCTGACAAGTCCCCGCTCCGTGGTACGCGCTTTCAGCTCAGCTCTGCTAAGAACGTGAGAACCATCAATTCCAGGCAACCATGTGCCGAAATTCCCATTTTGCTCTGCTACCAAGACGCTGCCTTTTGCCCCGGTGCAGAGATTTTCCCGGGGAAGAGGTGTGGTCAGAGAGCTGCTGTATCTTGCTGTATAATCAGCCCTTTGGGGATTACTACCAGCCAGTGCTTGATTACTGGGAAAATGAAAAAGTAGAGTAAATAATGATCTGTTTGGATTTTTAATGCACATACAAGCTGGGCTCCTTATTTTTTCAATCAGGCTCTGACTTCAAGGAGAATTTTATATGAATGAGCCCCAAAAGATTGGGCCCACAAGGTATTAGTTTGTGAAGCAACTGATCGTCATCACATGGAGACACTGCTCTAGTCCGAGCTCCGCTCCTTTGTCCGCAAGACGTACTGTAAGCTTAGAGGCATACGCACACCCTCGCCTTCGAAATCTGTGGGACAGGTAGGATGCAATGATCAGACGTCCCGATGTTTCCCACGGATTCCCAGGCGGATGCCCGCCTCACAGCATTCACCTTGAAAACGAGTACCTTTTTCCTGTACCTACCTAGTTAAAATTCTTTTTTGCATACACAAATTACACTTCACCCTCTTCTCTACAGCGACAGGGAAGGAGTAAGAAAGAGTACGAGTACGAGTTGTCAATCAACGTAATGTTGATTTATCCCTGCAGCAATATCAGTCTGCTTGCAGGGGGGTAAGACCATTGCTTTTTGCTGAATTCAATTTGAACTGTAGCACAGGCACTAATGATGCTGTAGATACTATAAAGAAGAAAGCAGAAGCACGCACATCTGGTTTCTGTCTCGGTGGAGGTTATGCATTATAGTGATTGATGTACGAGGTCCAAATTTACTGATAAACTAATTACATGATAAAGTAGTTTGTGGGGGTCTTAAATTCCCCCATTGCAATTGTAAGAGAAGCAATAAAAAAGTCGATATTTGAAAAGAGTAACATTCTTAAAAGGTCCATAGTTAGTCAATACATAATCGGCGATGCAGTCTCCCCCCACAAATGTTATCTTTACACTCCCCATTTTATTCACGTAGTATCTCGACCTGGTTCTGAACGAGAAAAAGGTCAAGAAGCTACAATTTGGACTGCCTCTCACTCGGTTGTCAGGAAATATAAACTAATCCTGATTACACAAATGAGAATGCTGTTGATGTACTCGGGTTTTGACACTAGAGTATTTTTTCTATTAATAATTTTAATTGGCTGAGGTCAGTTCTTATATCACTACAAGCATTTTATGTTTAATTATGTTTATTCATGTTTCCTAGTTACCTATCCTTGCTATTTTTTCACATTAAAGGGCTGGAAAGTTCATGGAAATAAACTTTTCCAGCTCAAGTAATGCTAAAAATTGCAATGGATTATAAACACAATTGGAGGTTGCAGGCACGTCGCATTTGTAAGAAGATGACTGGGCTGTGACGCCACTCTCCGATGATTCAGCGATCGCAGCACACACAGCGGAGCCATTGATGCTCCACACTAACATCAGCGGGACTAGAAAACCCTTGGCACCTTCGAGGACCGAACCCAAATTCTGCTCGACTACATAAAGTCTTTGTAATCGGCCAGGCTGTGACTGAGCGAGATGAAGAGCGAAGGGGGGTGGCGAGCACGTCCCCAGCCCACCCCTCTCCCAGGGGTCGGACAAACTGCGGCCACAGCCTCTCCCGGGCGTCTGTGTTGCGTGTAATGTCCTGGGGTTGGTGGCACTTGGATCTCACAGCCTCGAGGTTTACCTTGCGTCCAGCCCGCAAAGAGTTGCCGTGGTTCTGGTCTGCAAGTAGCTTGCTGGGTGGCCAGGCTGTACCCTGTGCCTGAAATAGCACAGGGTACCTGCTCTTAATATCAAGCATAATTTCGCCTTCAGTGAACAACGTCTGCCGAGAAGCCTTTCGGCCTCATTTTAGCAAGAAAAGTATTATGTGAAACAGCAAAGACGAGAATACCAACCCAAAGCTCTTTCATTAGACGCAGTTTGTAGGCTGCGTGTGTGCAGGCTAAAGCGGTGAAACCTACCCTTTCAGTCACAGGTACCGAAACCACAACGGTTCTGCTGAAGAAAAAATCACCTAATAGCTCGGAATCATCACCCTGCAGCTACAGCAAAAGTGAATTTACAACTCCAACAAAAAATTAAACTAATTGGTCTCTTCTCATGTCTGCTAGAGGTACGCCAGCTTTCTGTCACATGGGGGGGATCTGTACCCTGGATCGTGTCCCATGCCTTCTAGTCAGGGATTTCAGCACAATTTATGTGCATGAAACTGCTTCTATAACAGAGCTCTGTGGTAGGTGCAGATTAGTCTTTTGCAAATGAGGAAATGCATGTGTCTATTATACATAAATTTATTAAGCTGCTCATGAACATACTTGTTCAGCGAGCACGCCCCTTCTGTTTGTTCCTTGCCACCGCTCGTGTAGTTGTCTCTACTGGCATCAACTGTCATAGAAATGGAATATGAGTCATATGTGACAATTACCACATATATCGAGTGATGAACACACACGCTCCTCCCCATCCAAACGCATGTGCGCACTTACCCAGGCGATGTCACCTCATGTGACAGCTAACCAACACCGTGCACGCACCGGTGGAGGACATGGCCGATGAGCAAGGAGCCAGGTACAGGCGTGAGGCGGCTGCAGCCGGTGCCGGGATGCACGTGCCAGCCCTGCGAGGGCTGCTGCAAAGGGACCGAACCCTCTAGTAACTGCAGGAAGGGAGTTAGAATCATAGAATAGTTTGGGTTGGAAGGGACCTTTCAAGGCCATCTAGTCCAGCCCCCTGCAATGAGCAGGGACATCCTCAACTAGATCAGGTTGCCCAGAGCCCCGTCCAGCCTGACCTTGGATGTTTCCAGGGATGGGGCATCTCCCACCTCTCTGGGCAACCTGTGCCAGTGCTTCACCACCTCATTGTGAAAAACTTCTTCCTTATGTCTAGCCTCTATCTCCCCTCTTTTAGTTTAAAACCATTACCCCTTGTCCTGTCACAGCAGGCCCTGCTAAAAACTCTGTCCCCATCCTTCTTACAGGCCCCCTTTAAGTACTGGAAGGCCGCAATAAGGTCTCCCTGGAGCCTTCTCTTCTCCAGGCTGAACAACCCCAACTCTCTCAGCCTGTCCTCATAGGAGAGGTGCTCCAGCCCTTTGATCACTTTTGTGGCCTCCTCTGGACCCGCTCCAGCAGGTCCACGTCTTTCCTGTGCTGGGGGCCCCAGAGCTGGACGCAGTACAGAGTTATGGGGTTTGGCCCTGGCTGGTGCAAGGCAGGGTTTGACAGCCTCCCTGGGCTGCCGCCCCAAATTTCTAGGCTTCCCGGTGGGGGTTTTGCAGGAACCCCCCATGCTGCTTGGACAGTGGGACTCCTAAACCAGGCACAATATCCCTCTTCCCCAGGCAGAAGGGCTGGGGGTAGCCAGGAAGATAGTTCACCCTTCGTCCTGACCGCTCGGTCCCGCGGCCAGTGCGGAGCCGTGCCAGGCTGGTCCTGTGCTGCGGGGTGGAGGGCGGCTATCGAGGACAGCGGCACGGCCGAAAGGGCGAGAACCAGAAAAAAGAAAGGAGAGACTAAGTCTGACCCAGCAGCAAAATTAAAAGTTGGGTTTATTGTTCCCTGATGCTCCGATACTCACTAAACCTGGGAATTCGTGTCACAAGTGTCTCTGCATTACTGATGCTGTTTTGGAGGCATTAAACACCCAGCGCCTGAGCAAAGAGCAAAGTATCTGGGTTGTGCCTGAGAGTATCCAGTGTACCGGGTGTCTGGCGTACGGTGCCTGAGCCCTTCCCTGCTGGCCCCTGACTCCCCGCTAGCAGCCCGGCCACAGCTCCGTCGCAGCGCACAGAAAAGAGGGCGTGAAACCACAAAAAAACCCAGGCTCCAAGTGAGTCACAGACGTGGGAAGGGGAAAGAAAATCCCCTCTCCCCCCAAGAGGTTGCGTGTGATTCCTTGGGACGGGGGAAACCCGAGCCGAGCGCGGAGGGATTAGATGGCTGGAGATGCGCTCCTGTGACGAATCCAGCCATTGGAGCTCTACGATTAAAGAAGATCAGAAAACTGGTGGTGCACTTGTGGGTGAAAGGTGTTGGGATTGACTCATCTCTCCTTTCCTCTAAGTATTCAGTGGGTTTCAGTTAGATGCAATACGATGGATTATTTTTAATATTTAAAGGGATCAGATTCCAGGGGTTTAATAAACTTAACTAGGCATCTTGTCAGAGCCGATGGTAGGTACGTGCCTTACCAAACCCTCCTCAGCACATAACTGTGGAGAGCTTATTTTGGGTATGGCCTAAAAATAAGCAAGCCCCAAACCCCCAGGTTTGCAGCCCTGCGAATGCTCCTCTGTAGTTTATTTCTACTTAAGCAACTAAAATCTCCTCTGACATCAAGCTCAAGCACTCCGCCAGGTGTGGGCCGCTCCGCGATATTGCCCAGAGGGTGACGGGCGATAAGAGATCTAAAGCAAACAGTCAGGGAGGGGAGATGGAGGTGTCCACCCCCCCTCCGGCCTGGAGCTGGCAGGAGGGATCCTCCCCGGGTACGTGGAGATCCTTGGGAATGAAAAGCATGTGTAAACATTAAATAGTTCTTCTAGCCCTCCTCCCTGCACTACTTTCGTATTAAGGCATCTTACGCTGCACTTAGATAGCAGTCTTCATCTTCCCAAAGACGTTAAGGTGCTTTGGCTCCGTCCCTCTTTAAAGCCCAGCCACGTCAATACTTTTAACAAGCTGATGTGTTTAAAGATGAATTCAAAATGTTTTTTTTTTATAGGGTATCACGCTATTTTACCGAAGAAGCAACGCTAGCATTCAAAACATTTTCCATGTTAACCACCTAAAGCGTTAAGAGAGAAGTGTCTGAGGACCAGTAGATATTTTTGTTAATTGCAAAGTAAAATTATCAGTGCAGCAATAAAAATTAAATAGAGTCCTCAGAATGAAACCCAGACCACATTACGTTCTCCTCCTCCAGTTACTGTGACTTGTGGCTCAAGAAACAAGTACTGGATGAGTTGCATTAAAGTCAAAATTTCCCTTGACTAACACGTTTCATTTGTTTGCTGTCTTTTCTGTTTATTGAACACTTGGGATTGTTAATCTTCCACTAATTTAATGACTGGAACCATGTTGTGTATAAACGTTACTACATTCCACTTTGGAGATTAATAGGCAGCCGTGTGTCAGTCCGGCAGTTTTCACTTGTCCGGATAAAAGGGATGGTCTGTTTATCCCTGGCAGAGGAGCGCCCGGGCGGCTGCGTGCACCGGCAGAAGAGTCGAGATTTGGGACACCACCAGGTTACGTGCTCACCCAGTCCCCAGGGCACGTTAACGCAGAGCAAAAGATGCCAACAAAGAGGGTGCCGTCCCCGCTCCCGCTATCCTTCCACCCTAACACCCAGCCCCAGGGAGCAGGATTTGCACAGGGGCCTTTATTTCTCTGCATTGGCCAGATGAAATGATTTAATTGACCTGCACTGCAGAATTGCTTTAAATAGTAATTAGGACCGGTATAGTTCTAGTTGTGGTACTCCTATGAAAATACTATTTTCCTCCTCACAAGTACAGTATGGGAGTAATTGGATGCGCAGCCGGTTCTCTCTCCGCAGCATGTGACGTGCTTGAACTATCATTTATAGATGCAGAGAGATGGGAACGAAACACGGGGCGGATGTATGGCTACTCTGGAATTCAAAATCCTGAAATATTGATTCAGAAAATCAATACAAATTTTAAGATATTTTAAAATAACTTTCCTCAAGTTCTACACCATTTCTCAAATGGGAAAACGTATCGATTTCTCTGTCCCAGGAAGAAGCCATCCTGTGCAAGGACGGGGTGGCTCTGAAGGGGGGGTGGGGGGGGGTAGGAGCATCCGCCAGCGGGGACACGGCTGCCACCACAGAACCCACGGCACCAGAATGGCAAGCAGGAGCAAAGCAATCGCTCACATCCAATACGTGTGCCCGGAGCGCAGCAGCCCACTCCCACCATCCAACATCTCGCAAGTGGGCTCACCCACGGTGCCTCAGCGCTGGCTCCTCTCCTCTCTTTTCCTTCTACCCAATGTGCCCAAAGCCCCTCTATTTTTAGGGCTGGCTGCGACTCAAAGACGACTCAAGTAAAATCCAGCCCTGGCTTTGGCGAGACATTTAGTGGGGCCTCCTCGTGGTGGTTCAGGACTCGTGCCATTGGAGTGTAAATTGTAAACAACATTACCTACATTTATTTCCTGGACACTGTTTATTTTTCATGTAGTTTATACAGCTGAAACGTAAATGCTTACAAGGGAGCGGTGGCTTTAAACACCTCTTTGTATTTCATTAGTTAGCCTGTTTAATCTGCTGTAATTTATTGCAACCCACAGTTGTACTATATGGCCTTATAGTGCCTTTACTTATTTGAATATAAACACCACTGAAGTCAACAGGAATGCAAAGAATCTAAATCAGAAGAGAGCCGAGCGCTAGATTTTCAGCAAGGACTCTGCAGCAAGGCATTGAAACCATTATTTTAGACTTTCGTTACGTTTCTGTTTGATGCTTTACCCTGCTACGTGCTCCGAGCAGAATCCCTTTCCCTTCCAGGCATGCATAGCTTCTTCCCCTTTGGTTTCTTAATTTGGGTTAGATCCCATAATATGAAAAATATACTCTGGTATTGCACCTAGAGCACATTGATGAGGCCTAAAGAGCTCTTCTGTGATGGGAATTAAGATCAAAAAGGATATGGAATTTAAATATTCAACATTTTTTTCTCGGATATGAAACAGAAAAATTGTTTTGATGCAAAAGTCATTGCGACAGAATATGTTACTTAGACTCTGGGACCGTATTAGGGTAAAATGGCTTTTTAGATAGGAATTGCACTGAGAGAAACTCCTTCATATGGAAATTATGACATTTTGTCTATTGCCTCTTACTAGAAATGTTTAAAAGATCTGTTAAAAATATTCTTTTAAGAACTTGTATCAAGATAAAAGAAAGTAAATAAGAATCGGTATAATTTAGAGGCTTATTTCTGATTAGTTTCTTAATTTAGACCCTGCTAACTGCCAGAAAATTGCCCCAGTTACCAGCGCTGGGGAAGCGTAGCTGGTAACATAGTTTATTTTGCAGTTTGGGGTTTGCTGTGCTTTTGTCAGGCCCTCACCCTCGCAGTAAATGAATGTTGTGTTAATTCCACGTACTGATGGGCTGAGAGAGACTCAGGAGACAAGGCTGAGCCCGAGTACTAACACAAACGAAAGACAAGCGTAGGAAAAACACATTCTCGCTGTTTGACAAACCGGTCCTAGAGCTCCATCTGAATTTAGCCGATTGATTTGTAGCTAACCATTGATCTTTACTAACATCCCACAAAAAGCACGGACTCAGACGGCGGCGGACAGCTTCCCCCATCAAGGTTTCAGATACAGCCAGGCAGGACACGCTCGCAGACGGCCGAGGGATTGCTAAGCCGGCTTGCCGGGAAGACGGACCTTTCATCCCGTATTCCCCGATAGCGCGCAAGATGCACTGCTATTGCGTTTGCATCCGAGCACTGCTCCCCTGGCGTGGGCCAGCCTGGGCTCCCGGCGACCACCACGGACCCGCTGCCCGCGAGGAGGTGTGGGAGCACTGGGAGATGACGGATGAGCAGAAATGATGGATAGCGCTGGAGTAATCCTAAAATTAATCTTTATCAATAACCTGGTAGAGTCTTCAGATAAACACTAACAGCCTTCCATCCCATATTTTTGTGTTAGTACAATAAACAGGGCTTTGGGAGCATTCTCAGGTACCTAAAGCACATCCCTTCCGTACATGCTTGAACCATGCAACCCTGTAAGTTTCCTTCCCTATCACTTGCCCATCTGTGTTACCATACCTCCATGTAGTCTCTGCCTTGCCAAGCAGTGACACTGCCCATGAGAAAAGACAAAGGAAAATTAACTCAGCCGCAGCCCAGGTGCCTCCTCCCCGAGGGTACAACCGGGCTGTCACTGTGGGAGCGGTACTTGGGGGTGCGGGGAGGGCTCGTGGCCACGGCTCGATCCCACCACAGCAGTGGTGCCGTGTCCTGGCCCAAAGTCTCTGGGCGCCTGAATCTGAGCGACTACGCTGCCTTTTTCTAGGAGGAGTCAAAGGTGGGGTTGGACGAGGCTTGAGAAGAGGCTGACAAAACTCACAGCGATGCCGAGCGTTTAGGCTGAGCACCTGGAGCACACCAGGCACCTGCCTCATTGCTGCCCCCAGAGACCCCTCCATGGGGCTCTGTCCCTCAGGCCACACAACCCACCTCCTCTTCCAGGGGCTCTCCATGTCTTCCCCACCCTTTCCTCATGGTTGCTCGGATCAGGGGCTCTGCACCCTCCGAACCACCTTCTTGCACAGTCCCCCATCCCTCTTATCTCCGTTCCTCTGGCTGCGGGAACAGCACGTGGCTCATGACCACTTACAGGTCTGCAGCGAGGGCGAGCGGGAGGCTATTGCTACGCAGGGAGGTATTAATGTCCACCCACAATTAGCTCCGTGAGCTGAAGGCAATTCTGGGCTTCATGTGGACAGCTGATCCTATGCACGGGGTCTTGGGGGTTACCCCAGCCTGCAAGTCACGTTGGAAACCCAAACTGAGCGAGAGAAAAAGACAAACTAATCCAAACGAGACTTGGCTCCGTGGCTGCATCATCCCCAGTACGTCCTGGGGGAGCACGTGCTGAAATCTGCCCGACTCTGCGTTTCTGCGAGGGAACTGGCATAACGCACATCATCATCGTGTTTACAGCCCTGGCAGAGGCGAGCCGGGAAGTTCTGCTGCTCATCAGAGCCCCGGGCAGCTGTCACACACAAGCGGCAGCTGGTGAAATGGCCTCTGGTGGTCAAGGAGGCGAGTCAGTACATTGCCTTGGTCTTGCCCTATTGCTCTTGGACGGGTTGACTTGCCAGAGGATGGTACGGGCCCGAAAGAAAACAATTTTGAAAGGTCCGTCATCTTTGGCTTTCCTCCTGGCCTGAAGTGTGTGCCTCGCATTAGTCCGAATGCCTCCCTGCTTTGTCTGGAAAAATCCCTACGGGTAAATGAGTATGAAATTCTGGGCATTTCAAATTAACTTCCTGGCTTTGTCTTAAAAAGGGCTTAGCCTTCTCGTCAGACATTTTGGTTTCCTTAAAATTTAGGAGCCAGCAGAATTTTCTTTAGGGAATGCACAGGAAATCTTTGCTGGGAAAGCAGATGATAAAAATAACTATTTGGTGCCAAAGGCGGTAGATTGGGGATTAAAAACCCCTCTGAAGTCAGACACATTCGGGTCTTTGAAAGAGTTCAAAAAAAAGAGGCAAGAAAAGCAGTGGGTATCCTGGGCTATGACCATGGTTGGGCAGCTGATGAGTGAGTCTAGGTGAAGGATTTGGGAAGAGGAAAACAACAGGTGGTGGGCGGAAAAAGCGTGAGAATCAGATCTGCCCGGGGAATAGGTGGTGGATAGAGTGACCGACTGCTGGTGTAGGAGCGAATACCACGGAGAAAGGGAAGAATCAGGTGAATCTATGATTAAACTCTTACCTCTTGCACCACCAAGGCCTTTGTGAAAGACTTATTCACACTAAAAAACCCCCACAAAACCACTAAGGAAAAACCCTAGACTTGAAGTGCTTGTTCCCTCGGAAAAGGATGAGAGCAAAACATGTGACAGATATTAGTCATGTCACTTAGAAAGGTGTTCAAATACCATGATGAATGATGAGTGTGGTATAAGGACTTAGAATAACTTAGTCAATAAACCAAATTTGGGACACAAAAAGAGATTCATATGGGAAATACTGTGAGATTCGCTCCTTGTGTGGATGGCTCTTTCTATAACCAATAGATACATTATCCTTTTTTTCTTTTTTCTCTCTGATGCAATAAATTTTCAGCAATAGAATAAGGGGTATCAAACTTCAGGCTACCGCAAGTGACATGTACAGAAGCAAAAGACATTTGAGATGTATCATCATCCACTGGAAAATTCCAAACCCAGAATTTAGCCTTGCTTAAAAACTGCTAGGGCTTTTTGTTTTCCTGCCCAATACTATTTTATCAGATATCTGTTTACAAAGTTCAGCCAAACAGCCTCTCAGATGGTTTTATAAACTTTCGGCAGATGTGAACGAACATGTATTTGACAGACCCAATTAAGCGCCTAAGCAGCTCCAGTCTCTTGACCCCTGCTCATGACTCTCACTGCATCCCATTCTCAGTAGAGTTGGTCAGGTTTCAAAAGGTATTTGCTGTCAGAAATCAGCTGCCTTTTTTTTTTTTTTCCTTTTTGTTTGGTAACCACCTGTTTCCCTGAAATCCATTGTCTTTTCATGATATATTTTGTTTTGAATCTGAATATTTTATCAAATGTCATTATCAGACTTTTGATGATAGCTTTAGAGGGAAATACGGAAAGCCTCTTTGAACACTCTGTAAAACAATATAGAACTGAGTTTGTGTTGAAAAGATTGTGAAAAAAAAGATAATTTTGAAATGTCAAATACTTTTGCAAGTCTGTCTACGCTGTCAACATGTGGCCTTTTCTGGTTCCTCAGGGAAAACCTGAACGGGAGCTGTGATAAATATAGACTGATCACTGGGCCACCATACAACCTTCTTCCATTGCTGCTGTTTTAAGGAGTGAAACATGTAAAAGAATAAACAAACCTGAATGCAGGATCAGGCCTGAAGTTGATACTTTGACATTCCTGTAGCTGTACAGGTTTAGTGTCTCTAATATTAGAATAACCCACTGCAAGAGTGAGTATGTTAAGCTATACCGTTATGTCCTATCTTAGGCGTGAGCAGTCCCCATCTAGACAGCCTCCATCATTCTCTCACCAGTCACGTGTTCCTTAAAAAGATTCTGCTTATAAAGAAGCTTGAATATTTTTTTTTTTTAAATTATGGTATTTTTGACCTTATTCAGTGCTCAGGGGGGGTTGGTAACACCTCTGTGTTGTTCATGAACAAACAGAGGCAAAAGAACTGGGAAGACCTGCCATACAACCACGCAAGCTGTATAGGAGCGAGACTGTACACTCTGCGGGTTATTAATGGAAGCAGCCGAGGAACCAGCCTCGCTGGTCTTCCCTCCACTCTGTCTTTAAAGAGGATGTACGACCCCGCATACAAAGCAAACCCCTTGGACACCACCTGTGTTCTTCGACTCTTGCTAAACAGATGAGAGAAGGGTTAATCCTGAAGCCTTCCCGCTGCCAGGGTCCTCTCCTCCTCAACATGCCTCAACCTTTTTTTTTTAAACTGCTTCAGCTTGTATTTTACCATTTGTTATACTAATGGAGTCTAGTCAGAAGCTTGTGGCCCCATAAACTTTAGACATAATTTTAACTATGTCAGCTTTAAAAAGTCAGTATCTGCCTCATCAAAGGGCAATCATGTCCAATGTGGGTGTCTGTGCCAATTGTGTTTTGAACTGCAGCAATAATCCAGCCAAACCATGCGAAGAGCTTTTCTACACCCACATTTCTTAATTATCATCATGAGACTGAGGTAGCCGAGACCAGATCTATAATGTTTTCTGGATGTCAAAATGCCCACACACCTTCTGTAATCCTTGTGCTACCAGCCCCCTTTCATATTGCTTTTAGCTGGTCCATCTAATTATCTGTTACCATGACTGTTTGCTGCGTTATTCCCGAGTCCCACAAAGGCTTGTCAGGAGGAAGGGGCTCTGTTCAGGAAAAAGGAAACAACTTTTCTGCTGAGACCTCCTTAGCTGCACCACCCTATAAACATTTTAGTGGATGATAAACCCCCTCCTCACCCCTTTCAGAAATGAACCATTATTTTTTTTTTTACAGTCAGGTGAGACCTAGGGCTTTAAAAGTCTCTGCATACATTGCATACGTAAACGATGCGTTTTCTTGGGAGGTTTGGGGTCTACTGTCCGCTTGGAGAATAAATAAGTTCATTATTTTCGCATGTGCTACAGTCAATAAGGATCTGAAATGGGAAAGTAGCGAAAATGTTATGACTTAATGAACATGTTGCGTAATCATTCTTGCCAAATGTCAAAATAAATTGGAGGCCAGAGCGTACGGTTTACGCTTGTTAAATTGGGGTTTTGTGTGCTATTTTGGGAAGGAAATAAAAAAAACCAAACAGACAGACCAGACCACGAAAAGGTAGGGGGAAGAGAAAGTATACGCTTGGCCACTTACGGCGAGACCTTGGTCCATTACAGTCCCACCGCTAATATTCCCCACGGGAGACCATACAACAGCCTGGGACTGTGGGGAAACCACTTACCGACAGCAGAGCTGGCTCTGTGGCAAGCGGCCCGGCCCCGAGGCTCTCGCTAGCCAAGGAGGGGCAGGGGCCAACCCCCGCAGCCCCGCTTACGCCGCGGACCGGACCCGGCTAATCGCCGCCTCCCCGGGAAGCACCGAGCTGCGCCAGGGGTGAAAATCAGTCACATCCATTAGCGACTTCAAAAGACATTTTTCATCAGGAGACTACGAGTTTGCGCTCTGCCGTGAAGTTCAAATGACAACAGGAATAAAGCGGCTGGAGCCAGATTTCGCTTTTGCTGGAGGCTGTTGTGAAATGTCCGTTCACTTCTACAGGTATCCCATCGAATCCAGCTTTGGCACAGAGGTACTGCGAAATGCAGGTTTTGCTTACGTTACGCAAAGAGTTTTCTGTTTGTCCAAGCGATGAGTACCTCGAAAGCTCCAGGTTCGGAAATGGCTACGTAGCTGAGGACCCGATCCTTTGAACACCGAAGCATGTCACGGCTATTTTCCCTTTGAGATTGCCTCAGGAAAAGACCAATTACGATTACGTGATAAGTAAAATTACTCCCATACTTACGTGATTAGGAAAATAGGTCTTTCAAACTGCATGTTCACAAGCAGTTCAAAGCAATATTGTTCTTTTACGGTTAGATTTTGACTTATTTATGTTTTGCCCCATGGAGTACATGTTCTAGCAGCACCGAGAGGCCACAGGCACGCGCTTCTTACTCCACCTCTACGTCTAGTAATGGGAGCGCCGCAAAGGTGCCTCTATTTCTTGCATGAAATGCGTGGATACATATATGTGGCTTTCATTTATTTTGTTTCATGACACAGGGAGGGGGGAAAAATCCTTTTCATACACCTACATCTATCACACAGCAACTAAGAATAGAAGCAATATTGAGACAGATGGAAATGTTAACGGTGACAGCTCACAAGCACGAATCACACATTTGTGAAATAATGAAATGGGTGGGCAGTTGTTATATGAACTCCATGTCAGTCGGTATGTTTTCCTGGCTATAATTTTACAAGAGTATGTCTCAGAGATATTTTCAGTTAATGGGAGAAGCGGGTGCCCTGCCCTGCGCTGCACCTTGCTGGCGCGTGGGTGTAGGGATTCACTGAAGCTGGCGAGCGGTTTGCACGCGAAGCCGCTCATCACGCGCCCCGGGCGCTGCGGGACGTCCCCTGACATTTCCCTGCCGGGGCATTTTAGTCTTCCTAACGACGTGGTGGGAGAGATGCGGAAAGGAGGTGTAAAAACGTCTGGAAACCCAAACACGAGGGAAACATGGGATACTCACACTTGTTTCAAACTCTTACTTCCAGGTGTACAAGTATTACCTTTTTTTTTACATGCCATCTGCCCATATCCTGTGGTCCCTATTACTAGCTGGACTCGCTGACCACGAATGAAAATGAGGATTACAAAACCAGTCCTGCGTTTCTCAGTTCTCTCCTTCTAGTTCTGCATGCCCCAAAAGCCATCGTCTCCGTTTTAAGGACCACTTTGACAAGCCTGTTTTTGCTAGCCCCAGTTTCTTAGCCCCAATCTAATGTTAGCGCAAAGGGGAGGAAGCTGTGAAAGTGTCTACCCATACGTATTTTACCTTGTGCTACCTGTCTCTTCCCCAGGTCTAGGGAACCTACTGATTTTCAACAACTTTGAGAGGTACTGTTTCTTACAGATGCTGTTTACAACACTTGACATGACTATTTTTTGCTAGAGGAATGAACTAGATCTCCCGAAATCTCACGGATGCTCTCTTTGTTTGCGTATCTGATTAAAAAAATTCTAGCAGCTACATCTTCGAGTGCTCAGCGGTGATTTACTACAGTGATTCATGGTAAGACTTACAGCTCTGAGGAAAATTTGTCCCTCGGGATTCATCCACCTTTCCAGAATTTCTCACGGCAGGGCAATCGTATGCCACTGTATTTAGGAAGAAACGTATGGTTACTAAATGGCAGCCAGTCTGCATTTTCTTTGGGCGTTTCTGAGAGCTCAATAATATCGGTGTGATAAAGAAACGAAATAAAGGACTTGCTGTACAAAGGCAAATGTGTGCATCCAGCCACCTCAGATGAACGAAATGCTAGACATAATCCTCCAGCATACATGCCTGGGAATGGCGGCCGCTGAAAATAAATAGTGAGAACTATCAGACCATTTGCAATAGGAAATTATTGAACGATGCTGAAAATCAAGCGGTTATCCGAATGGAGAGGTGCTGAGAATGACAACCTTGGAGAGAGACCGTGCCTACGTCAAATGCCACATTAAAAAAACATCTCATGCTGGACACAGACACCTGACAGCCACCAAGCCACTGAGGACAAGACTTGTGGTATTGGGTAAAAATAAAGGAAAACTATAAAAAAGGAGCAAGAAAGACTGCCACATCAAAACTTGGCAGGATGAAGAGATATTCGAAGATCGGACATTTTACAGTATCATAACCATAAGAGATGAAAAGTGGTGATGAACCACCACCAAAGCGGTGACAGCTCTTGGAGAAATAGTAGGTACTAAAATCAATAAAGCTACTTGCAGATTAAGGTATGAGTCACCGTGAGCAAATGTGACCAAATATGGCCCAGTGTCATTTGTTAGCAGCCGTCCGTCCCATGCGTCTCTGCAGAGAACGATTAGAATTCAACACAAACACGGCAACAGAGGCAGAAAGGGAAATACCAGAACCAAGGGTTTTTTAAGAGCTGGTAAGAAAGTAATGGGTGTAAAATCAAAATACAAAATTATGCGTGGAGTGGAAAATTCATATAAATAGAAGCTCCTTGGCAACCTCCTATATAACAGAACCACTTATTTTGGGAAGTGGATGGGTTTCAGTAGGGCTCATCATCACTGGATCACAGTGGATGTATTAGCTCTACCACCTGACTTTTTCCTAAGTGAAAAAAGGTCACAGGACGTTTCATTATGAATTTAATGAAACCGACACAGCAAACTAGGTGCGTTTGAGATTTATCCAGCCTGCCGATGACAGATGCTTCCGAGACCCATCTCTTCTCGGGCCAGTTTCTCCTCGCCTTAGAGCTCCCGAGAAATGCCTCTCATGGCACCCAAACAGGCATCCCCAGCAAACGCAAGTTCTCCAACTGGGAATGGAAGAGCACACGGAGGGCTCCTGCCCGGCCCCTTCCCCGGGCTCCCACCCGGCGGCGCGGCCGGGCCCGGGGGCGGGGGCCCGGCGTGGAGCCCAGGCCGCGGTTAGCGCATCTCCCGGAGAGGAGGACGGTTGTTTAATGATAAAAAAAAAACCAAACCAACAAACCAAACCCAACCACCCGCCCCCAACTAGATACTAACGCAGAAGAGACGCCAGGTGACCGACTTTCGTGGGAGCTCGGCGGCGGCGCCCCCCCGGTGCCGTCCTGCAGCACCTCCATTTTGGCTGTGCGCGCCGGTGCTCGGCCCGGCCCGGCCCCGGTGCTGCGAGCGGCACCGTCCGGGGGCTGTTGACGACGTGCCTCTCCCGGGGGGGGGCGCGGAGGGGGCGGGAGAGGGGCGGCATCCCCGCCCCCCCCCCCCCCCCCCCGCGGCACCGCGCCCCCATCTCCGCAGGCCGGTGCCCCCCGAGGGGAGGCGGTCGCCGTAGCAACCGCGGCGGGGGCGGGGGGACACCGGCGGGGGGAGCCCGGCCCGGTCCGGCCCGGCCGGGGCGCGCAGCGCCCTGCGCGGCGGCTCCGCCCGGCTGCGCGGTGCGCGGTGGGGATGCCGCCCCCTCCCCCGCGGCGGGCGGCCCCGGCGGTGCCAGCCCCCCGCCTGCCGGGGGGTTTCCCTCCTCGGCGGCGCTACGTGCGAGCCGGAGCGGGAGCCCGGCGGGAGGCGGGGGCGGCGGGGCCGCGGGATCTTCCCTCCCTCCCTCCCTCGCCCGCTCCCTGCCCGGCGCCGCAGCGGGGCCGGCCGCGGGGCGCCGCCGGCTCTGCCGCAGGGAGCGCCCGCCGCCCCCCGCGCCGTGGCGGGGCGGGGGGCGCCGGAGCCGCCCGGCTCGGCTGGCCGCCCCTCGGCTCCCCCGGGGCGGGGAGGAGCGGTGGCTCCCGGCGGCCGGGATCCCCCCCGGGCGGGGAGGCGCACGCTGGCTGGAACGGGGCGGCGGAGGCAGCGCGGCTCCGTGCGGACCCCTCCTCCGCGGGAGCGCACCCCTCCCCGGCAGCGCGGGTGGGGTGGGATCAATGCACAGTCTCCGTGCAGAGCCGGGGACCCCCAGAGCTTCTCTACCTGCGAGCACTGCTGCTACCGCCGCTGCTCCGCCAAACTGCTGACTTTCCGGAGCTTATTTTTAGCCCGGAGACTAAATATTATTAGCTACATTTCTACGTAGGAAGAATCGGGGGGGGGGGGGGGGAGGCACTAGAGAGAGGGGGATGAGCAGAAAGCTTCTCCGAATGCTCTCCAGGTGGGGGGGCTGCGTTTGGGTTTCAGGCTTGTCAAACACCTCCTCGCCCCCCCCCCCCCCCCTTTTTTTTTAATTATAGCAAAGTAGATGCGGATATTGGATCATCAGCAATACATGCACGGCTCTCCCTTTCAGCCGTAGGTTGCGTACACAGAGGGGCCGTCAGTGATCCCCCAAGCTGGGGACCAGCTCATCTCCATGTAGGTAAAGATCAGCTGCGTCTCTTTATCTATGTAAGATCAGTTGTGCACAGTGCCAGCTAGAGCTCAGCTGCATCTCTTTAGCTATGCAAAATCAACTTGCATCCTTAGCTAGGAAAAAAAAATCCGTCGCATCTGCTTATCTAGGTAAAGATCAGTTGCATCTCTGCCCATAGCATGCACACGCACATAGAGAGACGAGATTCCCAGATTAAATCAGGCACAACTTAACTCAACTCGTAGTGCAATCTCATCAAGCTTCTCCTACCTTTTCTAGCCTCCACGCACCGAGCAGCCAGCGAGGTAACAAAACTAGGCAAAGAGCAGGCACCCATCCCCGCGCCCCAGGGAGAGAGGCAAAAGCCAGAGGGGGGCCGCCGGGGGGGTCACCCCTCCGCTTACCTTAGTCACAGCTAACACCACGAGCAGTGGCTAGATCGCGGAGATAAACACTGGCATTTCCCAAAGTTGACACCGTCAAACCAACCCCCGGAGCTTGCAAGACTCTCTTTTTTTTTTTTTCTTCTTTTTTTTTTTTTTTTTTCTTCCCTCCTTTCCCTGTTCCAGCCCGCACCGCTAGGAATTCAACTTCGCCCAGCTCCAGCGGGGCGAGCGGGCGGCGGGCGGGGAGGGGAGGGGAAGGACCGGCGGGTGGCGGAGGGCGGGAGTCGGTGCCAAGCGCCGGCGGCTCCCCGAGCCCGCAGGGGCGCGGAGCGGGGCGCGGAGCCGCCGCCGCCGCCCCCCGCGGGCCGCCCCCCCCCGCCGCCGCCGCCGCCGCCGCCTCTGTCCAGGGTGCTGCCGCCGCCGCCGCTCCGCCGCCGCGCCCGCTGCGCGCCCGGGCCGCTCCTCGCCCCCGGCCCCGCGCGCTGTCACGTGCCGCGGCCGCGCCGCTCCGCGCCCCCCCGCCGCCGGGGCAGTGCCCGGCCCTCGCTCCGCGGCGGGGCGCGGAGGGGCTCCCCCCCCCCCCTCCCCCGCGGGCGTCAGGGCCCTCCGTGCCCGCGTAGAGGAGGGCAGGAGCGGGCCGGGGGCAGCGAGCGCCCGGCTGCAGCCGAGCCGCCGGCAGCGCCAAGTTTCTCAAACGCGGTGTTTCCATCGCAGCCTTAAATCAAAGAGCGTCGCAATTAAAGTTACACTGTCTAAAGCACAATTCTCCCGGCCTCCGCGGGTTACACGCTTTGGTATATTAAGTACTAGAAAGCCGAGCCCGTGATATTAGATACTGTCGTTAAGCAACATCTCAAGCTCTTTTTTTTTGTTTGTTTTGTTTTGTTCTTCTCTCCAATTATAAAAATAGGCTTTTTAATTGGTACTCACCATTGTTTCTTTGCTGTCCTGGAGACAGAAGTGTCTTAAAATCCAGTCTCTCCAACAGATGCTGGAAGGTAATGTGTCTTGTTTGAAGTCATCATGTGAGAACTTCTGCTTTGCTCAGTGGATCGCCCACCACTTGGTGTGACTTATGAATCTAATAACCCTTTGCAATATCCGCAAGCTTAAACTCTCCACCACCTTGGTGCCTACAGAAGACAGAAAGCAACTGGCAGGGAGTTTTTAAAACCTATAGATTTACGCAAACGCCTTAGCTCAGAGTCACGTTTCCCTTTGAGTTCTTACGTGATCTTAATGAATGAGAGGGGTTACCAACTAACACGGTATAAAACGTGATCGCAGCCGCCTCCCAGGAAACCGGAGCGGGACAGAAAGTTCCCGAGGAAAGTCCTTCCCGGCCGGGCGCGCTGTGTAATCAGCCCTGACTCCCGGCCGCCCTCCTTCCACCTCCCGGCTCGCACCTGGGGCCGCGCAAGACGAGCTGGCTCTGGAGATTTGCATTGGTGACAGGTAAGTAAACATTTGGCTTTTTTAAATGTCACGTTCACTCTCGCTCACACGGGAAGTGCTCCGGGGACTTGTTGCATACTAGCTCCTGCCACAAGAGGAACATGGCACAGTTGCCAAGACGAGCTCCCTTCGGAAACCCCTGCCTTCCCGAGCCGCAACTTCCCAGCGCGCTTTTCCTCCCCCTCCTCGCTCTGCCCTCGCCGGGAGGCGCAGCCCCGGGGGCGGGCTGCCCCGCCAGCCCCGCGCCGAGCCCCCGCCGCCGGGGAGGAGGAGGGGAGGGGGGCGCGTCCCGGGGACCTGCCATCCCCGTCTCCCCTTCCCCCGGCCCGCCCCGCCCGGGCTCGCCCCGCACCGCCGAGGCCGCCCCCCGGGACCCGCGCAGCGCCGCCGGCCTCCCGGGCCTCGTTTCTCTCGCCGGGTCTGTTCGGCCCCGCTTGCGGTGTAAAAACACCCGCCCGGGCACCACTGCGGTCTCTTTCCTCGAGAGAGGTGGGCGAGCCCCGGTATTATTCCTGCCAAGTCTCACAAAGTCCTCGTCCCCCATTTTGTGTCCGTATCTCGCATTTATTTATCAGCGGTGCCTCTCCCGGCTCTGAGAAGCGGCGCGGAGCGGGTGTGCGGGGCGGGGAGGGGGCGATGGCGGGGCGGGTTTCTTTGCCTTTGGAGGCGAACTGCAGCCAACTGAACCCGGACTCTCCAAAGTTTGTGGGCGCTGCCTCTCCTAACAGGAAAAAGCAGGACCGAGACCCAGAAGCTCCTCGCCCGCTCCCGTTCTCTCCTGATCGACTGTTACAATTGCATTTACGGGTCGTTTCTCTTCAGAGCGCCCGTTTCCCCCGCCCCCCCCGAGTCCCAGGTACCTCTGCCTGGGAGCCAAAGCAAGCAGCCTCTTCCATGACAACCACTTATGTTGATCCATGCAATAACCAGCAGATGCTGCCCTAAGACTGGTACAGCTGGTACTCTCCTGCCTCGGCTGTCTTGGGGGCAAGGTGTGAGAAGAAAAGTCAAGTGGTCTCCAGCAAAGCTGCCCTGAAGAGGACTGCTGAATCCCTTCACCGGCATGACGTGCTTGCTGCGTGACAAGTAACAGGCAGAGCCGTTCCGAAAGGCTGTTGCTGATGTAAGGCTGCACCCAGTAGATCACCCTATCAGTTGTCACCCGAGCTCCCTCCTTAAGTATTGAGCTTCACTCAGGAAGCTGAAGTTTTCTTCCAACAGTTGGAAGCACTCATAGTTAGTGTTAATACTATTCGGGAACACCACTTTTTAAATTACATTAAAGGGGGAAAAAAAAAAAGCACAAGTGTTTCAACAAGTGGGCTTGCAGAGAGTTCTGCTTTCTCCCAGTCTTCTAAGCAAACGGTTCCTGCCTCTCCCTCAGGGGAGTAAAACAACTATGGTAATATCTACTGTGGGTAGTAAATCACACAATTCATATTTTCACTACACAAATATGTATCTAAGTCTTAAAAGTTTCTGACTCCATGGAGTCCTCAGTGGTTTTGGATAGAGAGAACTTTATAAAGATGTAATATCAGTTAAAAAAAATCTACATACTTATTTCATAGCTCAAGAAACATAGTCTTTCATTGAGAAAGTAATTCCAGCTGTATCACTTGTAAGAAAGTATTTTATCTGCAGCACTGTTCTTCCCCTAGTTCTCATCTCATTAACTTCTAGATAGTTAGATATTTTCATTTTCTGGTGAAGGTCTCAGTTGTTAGAGATGCCCAGAAGAAACCTTCGCTGGGTCACAGTATTACATAGATGTAGTAACGTTAAACTTACAAAGAAAACTTCCACGAAAGCTTCCCCGGAGATCCCCAGCAGGAACCGGACACACCATCATTTCAGTCCTGTCCAGCTGCATCTTCCAGAGCAAATCGATGGGGTTTGCCATACTAAGGCAGGGTCACGCTGGCAGAACCACAAGCAAAGAGACTCCTTTAGAGAGCTAACTAGAAGGGCTCCTGGTCAAGACTTCTGCTTAAGATAACACAACACGACCCCACCCGCTTCACTAGGGATAGGCGACAACTGATGACCCATTTCATGCTCGTTAGACCACATTAAGCACGTGTTCACTGAGGGCATAGTTTGCTTTACATCGCTTCAATCACGCCAGTCTGAAGTAATTCATGAAAAAAACAGGCACAGTAGTCAAGAGAATGGTACCAAAGTGTATGGAAAAGCAAAAGGTCATTGCTAGGGTAATGTGGGATGCTATAGAGCGTGGGAATTGTCTGGCAGGAGAGGAGGAGGTAGTATAAAGCAATCAGTCCTTTCCTTGTAGTGCCATTCACTGGTGAGAGAACAGCCCGAGTCGTTCTGACGGATCAGAGCTGAAGATGTGACTTCAGTCAATGCACAAAAATGGTGGAGGTGAGTCACTGGCAGCCAGCTGAGAGAGATTCCTGCAAGGGAGGCATTGGGAAGGGGGTGGAGTAGAATTAAACCCAGAGGTCTGTTGGGCTTCCAGCCAGTTCCTTTCCCTACGTCTTGTTTCTGACTATGGTTTTTATCTCTAGAAGGGTTGATCCCGAGGCCATGAGAAACCCAGCCATGAAAAATCAGTTGATAAGAGTAGGTGCGGAGGATTATTTTCCCTTATTACCGTAGAGGGGCACAATTGATTCAAAGTTACTCATTTGACAAGTCATACACTTCAGTAGAAGTCGAGACTAGTGAGTAGAGTTTGGTCCACCATTTAAAACTAATAATCAGGTGATCCATTTACAGGGTGTTGAAATGGGATAGCTGTTAGCTTTTGCCAGAACGGCACGGCACAGCATTTGCTATATTCAGGTGGTTCATACATATAAGGCAATGTACATCTCTTGTTCCAAGTCTGTTTATCTTGGATTTACATTGTTACCAGATGAAGTATACAGCTGTAGGACTTGACTTCAGTCGGACTACTCATATGTAAATAGTGACATAACTGTTTAGCAGATGAGGCCTAATTAAGCGGGAATCAGTCATACACTTTTCCCTTTCTTAGACAAAAGAATGTGGCGAATACTGCAGGACATTGCTAGAAAGTCACAGTGCCTTGAACCAACCTGCCAAACACCCCAAAATCCTGAGCGAGCCGCAAACCTTCGTTGCCCGCCTGAAAACATGTTTGAAAACAACAGAGCTATTACTGGTTGGCTTTTTCACATACTTGAAAGGCTACCAAAATGCGCGGATGACTGCTAAGCACACGCTAAAAGACACCTTACATCCATTATGCACGGGCTGCTCCTTCAGAGATCACTGAGAACCCGCCTCGAACACCAGCATTAGCAATCCGAGCAGAATCAGACGATAACAGTAGCTGTCAACTTTGTGGAGATGCTTCTGAAATAAGAGCTATATTACATCATCGCTGGTGTGAAACGGGGCTGCCAACTTCTCTCCATGCCAGCAATATAATGGCATGTTTGAAAGAAAGGTCCCCCGGGGTCATTGTGTGCTAGTTTGGCTGGTAACCTCCTCCTTCTTCAGCAGGCGGGATTTGGCACTTGCCCTGCTGCTGCCCAGAGGGTAAATACCATCCTCCCAGTACATAGTTAGGGTAGCCTCCCATAAAGTGTTGATTTTCTGTGCCTGATCTCCTCCTCCTGGAGATTATCCCGCTCTGATATCTCCATCTTTTCCCCGATCTGCTGCGAGCGTTAGCAGTCTTTCACTCTGCCTCCTCCCTCCCTGGAAGAGTTTTCCTTTCTTCCCGAGCCTACTCGTCTTCAAACCGCTCCCAACTGCGTATATTCCGTGCTGGTAACATGCAGATGAACATCGTAGTCATGATCCCACTCAGATACTAAACAAGCCTCCCACCAATGCCTAGTCCTCCTTTAAAGCGCTAGAACACTTCAGCTTGCTTTCAGTCTCCTCAAAGCACCAGGAAATCCTCTGGAGTAGGCAGGCAGCAGCGAGCGCGCTTGCTGTGTTTGTACCTCAGAGAACAGCTTGGCGCGGCCTCGCCTCCACGCGCACGTTCGGAAGGAAGAGAGGGTGAGACCCCCGACATGGGGTGGTGGGTCTGTAGCCAGCACAGAGCCTTGGCTCCTGCCCGCCTCAGCTCAGCACCCCAGGAGAGGGGCTTCAGCATCAGCGTCAACGGGTGGCATTTTGCACGTTGAGACTTCTTTTAAAATCACAGGTTGTGCCAAGCTCATGTTTGCACTTGGTAAAACCAGGAGAGAGACCCAAGGGGACCCTCAAGGTACCCCCAAGGAAACCTGCACCTGATATAAGTCAGGATAACGTCAGGGTTTCCATCATCCGAGGTGTTTGGAACAGACGCCTTGAGAGGGGTGCCTTGGCCAGTGTTTCTGCACTGTCGAGGCAACAGTGCAGGCTCGAGTGGGAGGAAACGTGGCAGAGGTAAGAGCGGGTCTGCCAGCGTTGTGTCAGCCGCCGGTTCGCTCGCGCTGGGGAAATCCTTTGCTCTGCACTTTCGGCTGGCTCTAGGTCCCCCTGCATCGCTCCCGCAGCACGCCGGGGCTGTAGTGAGGGCTTAAGAACCAGTCTGAGGGTTTTGCAGTAAGTGTCTATTTGCCATCGACTATTGTAAAAACTTTTGCTTAAACTATTTTTGTTACATATGGAAAAGGCGTGTTTCAGGAAAACTTCTGGAATTCAGGTTTTGTTTTTCTCAAACTACCACTGATGCAAATGTGGTGCAGACTGTATCTTATCTGCTCGTGTGGCGCTCATTTAGGTTAGCTGCAAAACACAGGAGATGAGATAAATGTAATGGAAACTATTGGCCCATGTAAGTTCTCCTGGATGACCTGAGCAAAATGAGCCACCGGGTATCTCTTACTAGAATAAAACCAGAGATAGGGAGAGAAATCAGAACCTGGAGAAAAAAGAAACATGACAGCCGTAATCTGTTACTATTGCAACTTGATTACGGGATTCGTTGACATGGCAGGGGGCCCTTTCTTTTGGCAATAAAGAATACGTCTTGCTTCATGTAACCACAGTGAAAGTATTTGCAGAGACATCAACCTTTAAGATTGATTCTTTCTTCAATTTCCTTTAAAAAGAGCAAACATACAACATGACCGTGAACAAAATAAGCTACACCGCCACCTCATCACACTTTTCAATGCTGTTCTGTACAGTCCCGAGTTAGTAAAGGACTCCAGCACTTCCAGTACAGAAATAACCTTATAAAACTAAAGGGGATTAGCCTTAATTGTACTTACAAGTGAAAAGTAAACACATACTCTAGTTCCTTTCTAAGTTAATGTTTAAAAGGAAACTGTCTCCCAAACCGTATTAATCTACTTCTCGACAAATACCCTGTCAGCTTCCGTGGGAGTTCCCACTAGCAGCTGCGTATTTGAACCTCATTGAGCGTGGTGGAAACGTGTTATTGTTAAGAACAAAATATCTGTTGGAGAAGTTACACACTGAGTTAGCAGAGAGCAACAGGAACTGGGTGCGTATCGTGTAAGGATTATTAAGGGATGCTGGCGAGCCCTGAGTAGAGACCCTTGACTTTGTCTCGGCATTTATAAGATGGACTCTTTCAAATAGAATTGTGTTCTCTTTAAGTCCCCTGTGTAAAAAAGGGAAGAAGGTGAGATGACAACAGAAGAAGAGGGGAATAGGGAAATAGTAATGTTGGAGAAAAACACTGAAGGAAAGTAAAAATACATAGAAACTCTTATGAGGCTACCACCGAACTAAGGGCCTTTAGTAAAATAATAACATTCGTCCAGGCTCTTACATTGAGTTAACTACAAAAACCCATACCGGCTATGTTTGCAACTGTCCGGTATATTTTTATCCTGTCATTTTCTGACCAAAATGACAAACAAATTCTCCCCTGAGACAGTATTCACAACAGCCAGGAAATAGTGCTAATGTTGACCTAAATAAATAAAGCTTCTCCTGTGTAAGAATTCCTGCAAGGATCCTTTAACACAAGGTACTTTGAAAACATTTACAGCAAAATGCATATGAAACCCTGGGGGACAACCAACCTGCTAGACACTGTGGTCTCACTATCCCGATTTGGCAAGCGAGGCTGAGACCTTTATGAATACACTGCTGAAGAAAACAGTGGTGCTCAGGGTAAGACTTCTGATGCCAAATCAGAAGGTCCCGGATTTGACTGGTAGACTTTTCAGATAGAGCACAGATGAATTTCCATAGGAAAAAAAAAAGAATATTATTTTGTGGAGTTGTGAGCATGGGTTTGAGCTAAGGGGTGTTGGCACACACACAGCTTTAACTACGTGCGTTATCTTATGATGATTTGCATGACCTTTTCTGCCTCAGGTGGTGCTATTACTCCCGCCTAACTTTTTCATAGGGTCATTTATTGCTGTTAATGAGAGCAGTTACACACTTAACAACATAGATCTCTTTAGATGCACTGTTTATTGAGGTGAATTAGATGTGTTCTTAACCAATCTGAAGCGGTAGAGCTGAGGTCCCTTTCCAAAATCAAGCTGCCCAAAGACTGGGGCAAGTCTAGAGGAAGATTTTGTGGAGGCTTATTCAGGATTTTATTGTAAACGCATCAAACCCAGCAGTGTTAGAGGTTGTTGGTAAAAATATTATTGCTACTCCTACTTTTTATTTGCATCATAGATTTGAAGTTGGTTTTGTTCCATTTGCAGCCCACATAGTGCTGCAGCATCCTTCCTTTTGCTCTACCTGATAACCCGTCAAAAAGGTGGGCTGTTAGCAAAACCTCCGCTGAGCGGCAATTAGCACGTCTTCTGTTCCAGCAGAGATGACGAAACTGGCTTTTGTTTTTCCAAGACTGGGAGCTAGGATGGCAAGGAAGGGCCATTATTTTCATTTAGTGCCCCATGTAACACTGCCCGCTTACCTTAAAGATGTTCTTCTGCACGGGCTCTATGAGTCAGTACCTTCCTTACGTGCAACGTACATACGAAGCCTTTAGGTGGGCAGATGTCATTGTGAATTAATCCACTTCAGCCACCTAAGTCCTTTCTGCCTTTCATCGCCTCTACTGGAGTTGAACTAAATATAATCTACTCATTTTCCCTTCCACGTTCTTTTCTGATGCACTCTCCTATTCTAATTGCTCCTCATAGAAGCCGAAGTAACTTTTGTTTGTGACCCAGGGAACTTTATTGAATAAGTATATCTAGAAGTGTTTCTAACACTGAACAGCGCACAAACTGCATGATTACTTTTAGTGTCTCTTATTGAACAGAAAGTATTTTAATAACCTGAAAGATTCTTCAGTGAACAGTGCTGGATCTGCGCAATTTATAGCGTATTTAAATATTTTTACATTGGTACCCAAGATTGAATTCCAATATTTCTCTTTTGTATCTCTAAGCATTTTAATACACTTCTGGGAACACTTACCTTTTATGATGAAAACAATATTTTCTAACATAAAGTGGTGATTTCAGCTTAAGTACAACCATATGTATCTTAGGGCAAGGGCTTTTGGTTCTAAATAACTGTTTAATGTTAAGGATCTTTCACAATGGAAACGTCACAAACTACCATATACCAGCTTTCTTGGAGAAACAAAGATAAAACACAGAACAGTACAGCTTCTATAGTTAAGAATAAATAGTTTGAAGCACAACTGCAAATTAAGATTTTTTTTTCAATGAAATTTAAATAACTACAGAGATATGGGAAAAACATAGAACAAATCTCCTTGATTTAATGACCCTGTCTCTCTCAGTATGGGTTAGATCATGTCCTATTTTAGTTTACCAGTCTGATTACTGGTGAGTAATAACACCGCTAAACCTAATTCCGCAAAACTATGCAAATGACGTATCCCTAGGTCTGTGCAGCATATACCCCTCCTCAGTAGAAACATCACATTCAATTATTTTGTTTCGGGCAAAGATCTCAAATCTTTCGTAAACCTGAATTAATCTTTATGGCTTTGCGGGACATTTTTTTGCGTCCATTTTACAAAAAGAAAAACTGAGGCAGAGAGCGTTTAAACTGCCAGTAAATGACTCTGATATTGCAGCTCGGTCCCTAAGCTGTTTGCCCACAATAATAATGCCGGTCAAGATTTGGCAGTCCCAACGCTTTTTTCTAAGAAGTATATAATGACTCTTCTCCTGTGCCCGCTGGGTATATTACTTTGACACTGGGAAAAGATCCATGTAAAATATTTGCATCGTAATATCAAGGATATGCACTCATTCGTATCGCCTAGCGGCCAAACACTGGCGAGAAGCAATTATTAATTTGGGGGTAAAACGACTTCAGTTGTTCAACTTGTACGTAAATCAGAAGAAAAAGCAGGGGATTTGGGCAAACAACGAGAGAAGAGCAATCTGATTTTCCGGCTCTTAAACCTTCTCAGACTCGCACCGTCTACCCTAAATGTTAATATTCACCTGTGGGTCACAACGTGTTTCTTGTGCGTTTACTCTGCGGCCTGCACCCTGGGGTAGTGAATTTGGAAGAGGTTTTATGGAAGAGCTGTGAAATCATAGAATCATTTAGGTTGGAAAAGACCCTTAAGATCATCAAGTCCAACCGTTAACGTAACACTGCCAAATCCACCACTAAACCATGTCCCTAAGTGCCACGTCTACACGTCTTTTAAATACCTCCAGGGATGGTGCCTCAACCACTTCCCTGAGCAGCCTGTTCCAGTGCCTGACAACCCTTTCGGTGAAGAAATGTTTCCTAATATTGAATCTAAACCTTCCCTGGCGCAACTTGAAGCTGTTTCCTCTCATTCTATCACTTGTTACTTGGGAGAAGAGACCAACCCCCACCTTGCTCCAACCTCCTTTCAGGGAGTTGTAGAGAGTGAGAAGGTCTCCCCTCAGCCTCCTTTTCTCCAGGCTAAACACTCCCAGTTCCCTCAGCCGCTCCTCATAGCACTTGTGCTCTAGACCCTTCACCAGCTTCGTTGCCCTTCTCTGGACACGCTCCAGCACCTCAATGTCTTTCTTGTAGTGAGGGGCCCAAAACTCAACACAGTATTTGAGGTGCAGCCTCACCAGTGCAAGGTACAGGGGGATGATCACTTCCCTACTCCTGCTGGCCACACTATTTCTGATACAGGCCAGGATGCTGTTGGCCTTCTTGGCCACCTGGGCACACTGCTGGCTCCTATTCAGCCGCCTGTCGACCCACACCCCCAGGTCCTTTTCCACCGGGCACTTTCCAGCCAGTCCTCCCCAAGCCTGTAGCATTGCCTGGGGTTGTTGTGACCCAAGTGCAGGACCCGGCACTTGGCCTTGTTGAACCTCATACCATTGGCCTCGGCCCATCGATCCAGCCTGTCCAGATCCCTCTGTAGAGCCTCCTTCCCTCAAGCAGATCAACACTCCCGTCCAACTTGGTGTCATCTGCAAACTTACTGAGGGTGCCCTCGATCCCCTCGTCCAGATCATTGATAAAGATATTAAACAGGACTGGCCCCAATACTGAGCCCTGGGGAACACCACTTGTGACCGGCCGCCAACTGGATTTAACTCCATTCACCACAACTCTTTGGCCCGGCCATCCAGCCAGTTTTTTACCCAGTGAAGAGTACGCCCGTCCAAGCCATGAGCAGCCAGTTTCTCCAAGAGAATGCTGTGGGAAACAGTGCCAAAGGCTTTACTAAAGTCAAAGTAAACAACATCCACAGCCTTTCCCTCATCCACTAAGTGGGTCATCTTGTCATAGAAGGAGATCAGGTTAGTCAAATGCTTGGGGAGCACCCGGCCATGGAGGCTGGGGATGTCACTGCTCGCGAGCCTACAGTGGTCGTGCTCCTTGCCTGGTGCCTGCTCTCTGTTCGTGGCCGGGCACCCTTCTGAGCCCTACCTTGCCTCAGAGCTGCAGGAGCTGAGTAGGAAGATGAGCGCGTGGCTTGTCCCCCAAGCCCCCACGGTGCCGGGGTGTGCCGTGCCGGGGCGTGCTGTGCCGGGGCGGCTGGAAGTGTGCGTTCCCAGGCGAGCGCTGGCAGCGAGCCTCACCTACGCGCCCCACGATGCCGGGGGCCCTCCATGCTGCGTCAGCCATCCCATGCCATGCCGCCAAGCCTTCCCTCTTTAATCAGGCTTTTAATCAATCAGCACTTGGGACAAAGCGCGGGCCTGAAGAGCAGATGATGTATGCCAATATTTTCCCATCTTTTATTTGTGACTCATTTTTTGTGCAGCCTGTTTTCCATGAGGAGGAGAAGGCAACCCAGATACTACCAGGGAAGGGAGGTGTGAAGATTCAGATAACTACAATAAAGATAATTCCAAATTATTTGTCAGGAAAACTCAAGATGACTATCGTTATTAGTAATTTCAGTCTCTGAGGTCTGAGCAGTTACATGAGACTGAAATGCAACTTGGCCTAAAGTTTCCCTGCCTTTTAGTGGGTTTGACTGTTGGCTTAGAGATGCAGTTGCTGTGAAGATGCTGCCTCTCATAATCTCACATTTATCTTATTCTCGGGTTTCTCACAAATCTTTTGACATTCCTTGCTCGGGAGTAATCCCCACTAAATCTAAAGTACGTGGCAGTACTCCAAAGGAAAAAATCTGAGAGTAAAATCTAGAAGGAAAACCATAGGCTGAAAAACAAATGATTAATCACAAGTAAGTGGGTAAGAAGAAAGTCATAGAATACCAGTGCTTCTCAATTATTTAAACTTAATCAGCAGCATATAAATCACCGTATCTTAACATGACACCTTCCTGTACCACTAAGCCTCTCTCAAAAAATGTATTTTGGATATTGGCCTAAAGAGTGTTCTCAGAGAATAGAGCAACATAAGCAAAAACGACAGTAAGATGAAATGATTCAAACAAAAGTTATATAGTTAATTAACAACATAAAGCTACCTAAAACCCCTTGAATGGGATTTGAAAAGTGCAGGCTGGATTCTTAGCTGCTTAAATTGACATAGCTCCATGGTTTTGTGGAGCTGAGCCACCTTGCATCAGACCAGGATCTGTCTCCCACGCCTTGGGCCTCTTACAGAAACAGTAAATAGAAAACCAACCCAAGCCTGTTCAAATCGCTCTAACGGTTGCTTGTCTATACTGATAAATAAATGAAGCTAATTTAAAAACTTTTTTTCCCACCTAATTCTTTATTATGAGAAAGGCTTTTTGCTGTGCAAACTCATTAGTAGAGCTTATTCCCTGTCGTTTACTTTTACCAATATAAATAGCCAAAAAGTGCTGATGAATAACCCACCGGCTCTGAAATCCGGCAGCATGGAGAGGTCCATGCTTGTAGTCACATGAAGCAAATGAGTAAGATATGCTAACCTCCGTTGCTAACATTCCCCATCCTTACACACACCATTTTATACATTTGAGGTCTTAAGTGACTCTTCCCATTGCAGCTACGTAGGCACCGTCAAAAGCAAGAAGCTCCTGAAATAATTGTGCCCTGATGTCAGGGTGCACGCTAAGCCCCGGGAGGTGGTGCTGTGTGTAAAACAGCAGGGAGGGAGGGAGGACACCTGCTCTTTCTGGGCCATCCAGAGGAGCTGGCGGGAGCACGTGGGCTCTCTCTAGCAGCTTCTCCAGAGGAAACGGCATAGCGCTGGAGCACATGGAGCTGGGAGGGAGTAGATGCAGGTGGCACCCACCCTGCGGGTTTCTGGCTGGAAAGCAGGAATTGCTAATAGGTGAGGAGGTGTTTGCTGGGGTTCAGCAGCAGAGAGGGCAGTGATGGGGCCCGGGAGAGACAGTAGCGAGAAGGCCCTGGTGGGACGTGCGTGCCAGTCCAGCACAGCAGCTCCTGGGGAGATGCTGGTGCCACAAGGGCACCAGAGCTCAGCTATCTCAGGTGCATCTGGACTGCAGGCAAGAGGAGGCATTTCCAGGTGTTGCCTCCTGTGCAGACTGAAATTCTTAGGAAGAGATTAAAATCTGAGCCTCTCACTTGGATCTCAGCCCTTGCAACCTGCTTCTCCTCCCAAAGCAGTCAAGCTTGGGGTTCAGACAAGACTTTCCAAGTTTACCTTACGGAGACACGGCTGGTAGTCGTGCACTGTGCTCTGGTGAGTCCTACAGCCCGCTCGCGGGAGGGGAGGCAGGGACGGCACGGCCACCCTTCACCACTGCGCATCCCCGTCAGCGCCAGGGATGCTGAGCGGAGGAGGGGATGGGCTAACGTCTGCAGAGATGGCAGAAGAGCTCTGGCAAGTGAAAAGGCTTTTATTGATCTGAGGACTGTGGCTACACAAAGCAGGGATGTCGTGTCCCAGAGTGAAAGGTTGGGCATCATACTGGCCTGCTGCTTCCCAACGTTTCTATACACATACACATATATGAGGAACACGTATTTACATGCACCTGTATGCATTTACATGCACACAAAGACTGACTATAAAACAGAATGGAAATACGGCCATTTAGAGAATCAAAAACCCCTAGAGATTAGAGAATGACTGAGAGCAACAGCACAAGAAATGTTCTTCCTCAGCTCCTGATGCCCTGTAAGTTGGAATGAGCTTTCTGAAGCCTTTTCCCTGGAGGTACACTGGAGGAGGGGTGCCAGCAGGGGTGCTACGGTGAGAACAGGGCTGGGAAGATTATTTGTATGAGATAGGGTGAAAAAAGTCAGGAGGACTTCATGTCTCTGCCATGCTCTCCTACGGACGCGACCCTTTCACATGCACGGTTCTTGCTGGTTTCCAGGAGTAAGCGAGACTGTGAGAGCAGGATCTGAGTGTGTAGGCAGTATTTTTCCTCAGTCTTATCAAAAGCACCATCAAAATACTGAAGTTGACAGAAATAATTTTAATACATAATCATTATTTCCCACACATAATTTATGGCTAGATCGGCAAAAGCATTCTTACTTAACCACTCTCATGGACAATATGCAGTTCAATGGCCAAGTACTAAGAAGTTACAATGCTTCTCCCAATAAATTTAGAGCAGTGCAGGGTGTGAGAGCCATTGTAGCTGTGCAAATCCCAGACTCCCTCACCTTCACCTCCTACACACGCATGGTCTATGGAGGACACAGGTATCGGTGAGATAGGCAGGAGCACAGAACACGAGCCCAGATAGCCCGAGAAAACTCTAAACCCAACCTACTTTCGCAGTTCCCCATACCCTCCTGAACAAGCCACCCACCACCCGATCCGATCTCTGAGAAGACACGAAGAGCCGCACGAGCTCCTTACCTCCCGGAGATGTTGGGAGGACGCAATCCTCCGTCGGGAGGGCATGCGGGTCCTGCCGCTGGGGATGTCTGCCGGGCAGAGGCACCGGAGCAAACTCTCGTGCGAGTGAACAGACCAACAGATTTGTATAGATGTAAGGTAGCGGTTGTGTAACAGCCCCGGTGATTTACATTTGCTATCTGCAGATAGGGATGAACCGCGGGTTGCTTGCAGTGCGCTTGCACGCTCGTACACGCACACCCCGGAGGGAAAGTAAAGCGGAGCCCTTGGATCTCAGTCAAGGTGGTGACTCAGAGGCAGAGCAGCACGTGCGGGATGGGTAGCTGCGAGCCAGCTGCTTGTTGGGTGGGCTTGGGATAGTTAAGCGCTCTGGTTGGAGAAAGGAATCGAGGATTCGGGAGCGAGAAGAGAACAAAACTGCAAGCCCAACTTCAGTGTCCGTTAGCCTGACGTGTAATTTCATGACGGTTTACAGACCTGTGCAGGAGAACAAAGTGGAAAGCATCTATTTTTATGCTGCGGAGGGGTGCTGAGCTGAAGACAAGACTTAGTTCATGAAACACAGAGTTGGGCTTCTTTTTAGTCTTAATCCACCTCCTGCTACACGCTCCTCTGTTCAAAACACCACACATCTTCATAACACCGCTTGCATGCGGGGTAGCCTTGTTTTGTTACAGGACCGGGTTCGGGGAGGAAATTGGTTTCTGATGCTCTGAATGGCTTTGTAAATGAATGATGAATGAAGACGCAGGCAAACCAGGAGATACAGGGAAGAAATTGATAAATAGAAGAGAACGCTGTGGAAAAAAACCAAGGGGATCTAAATTACTTACACAAAATCCAGTAGTAATTTGCATGCTTGGTATTAGGTATTAATGGCATCTCTCTCCGTGCTGCACCAAAACATGTTTTATATGCACAAATAAAGGAAACTGCCAACCACCCCAGTGTTTGCGTTAGTTTTAGAGAACCCCCACATTTAATTTCCAAGCTTAAAAGGAAATAAGAAACCTGGAGCTCTGGAGATTATTGCTGTTTCCTTCCAGAGCAATTCTGCATGTTTGACATCTTATCTATTGTTTATGTCAGGCAAACAGTGCCTGGACAACACACAGAGTGGGCTGCAGCGGTAACACGGCGAGCGAATACCTATGAGTCTCGGTGATTCATCGCTCCAAGGAGCTCTTGCTTTAATCACGGAGGACTGGCAGACGAGGAAGACCATGAGGATTTATGACTTTGGGGCAGAGTGACAGCTGTCCCAGGTATTCCAACCCAAATCTACAAATCAATGCTTTTATTAGAAAGTGACAGCATTCATGGTGAAGGGTTGAGCAACCAACCACCCCCCCAGAACAAAACTGCCACATGAGAGAGCAACCCTGCTTCACCCACAGAGAAATCAATCTGAAATGAAAGCTTTTCGATGGCCGAGGGATCCATCTGTAAGCTCATCTCTAGTAAGGTAATCTTGCTTTCCTGAGTGTTGGGCTGCCCGTTTTATCACAGACATGAAGAAGCGCAGAGTTTAGTGCCAGTACCTTGTAAGCAGCAATTAGCCCTGGAGCATCCCCCAGCCCTGCCAGCATCCCTGCGTGGCCGCTGCATTTCACCGCTCCACCTTCACGGAGACCTTTTTACACCCACTCTGCTGGTTTAGATGAACGGTTCATGGTCCGCATCATGTTTTACGTAACGGACCAATGCTCCCTCCGCAGCTGCACTTCTCCTCTGCCACAAACAGCTAGATCCCGTCTGCAAGCAGCAATCCCTCCAGGTCATGGGAAAATGAGAGCTTCCCTTCAGAACTTGCGGTTGGAGCAGATAACTAGCAAGTAAGAGACCTGGGCTCTGTCGTCCCTTACCACGCTCACAGGTGCAGGTGAATAGTTTCCTTATCTGTGTGACTCCGTTTCTGCATCTCTGAAAGAGAAAAGCTGCCTCTCTGGAATGTTTATTCACAAAAATGGATTTGAGGCTTTCAGCCGGGTGGAGACATACAAGTGCGAAGTGCTAGTATGGGCAGCAGCTGTGGCCCACTTAGGCCCAGGAATAAAGAGAAAGAACTAAAGAAGGGACATACTGAATGCTTTCACATCACCTACCGCACAACCCGCTGTACAAACCAAGAAATGCACTTTATTTTAGAGGAGGGACCTGCCCTGCAGCTGCTGCTGCCCGGTAGAGCAGGGAGGTACAAGGGACCCTTACGCAGAGCCCGCTCCCAGACTGACCCGCTCCAGCGAAAGCGATACCTTCCTTCTAGCCTCCAAGAAATTTCCATGGGAATTGTGCCCCCTTTCCAGCCCTATTTGAGTCACTTAAAGCTGCGAGCCTTTCCAGCCCGCAAGCACTCGATTAATCAAGATGTGTCAGCCCGTACGTGCTGCGAGGACTGAGCCACGTGGCTGCTGAGGTGGCCGTTACAGTGTCCCATCAGGGTAGTTTAGCGCGGGTTGATTTGTCTGTTTGATTTCAGTTCTCAGTGGCTGTAAGAACAGCACAAATAATCAAAGGGGGAAAAAAAGGAGCTCAAATACTTGCTTTCTGACTACACGTCCTGCAGTTCTTTGCAGAAAGCAAAGTCAAAAGCAAGGTCACGTTCACAAGCTGATGCCCGTTTTGTCATCACAAACCATGCGGACAACACATTTAATTTAGAGCTACTATCTGTGGGGCTGAGTGCCAACACGGGACAAGGGCCACCTAATGCTGGAAAGGCAACGTCAAGGTGTTTTTCTTCAGAGGAGAGGATGTGGAATCCCACGTGAAGCCCATGATGCTACCATGGTGTCTCCGTTGCTGTCTCCGAGGAGCGCTTGGGAAGAGGAGGGTCACTGCTCCCCGAGCTGCTGGAGGCTGCCACTTCTCACTTGGCAATAATTGGCAGGGCTGTCATTAATTGGCAGGAGATCAAGCGACAAGCCCGCCTCCTTCCCAGAAAGGGCAACCAGCTCAGAGCTTCAGGGTAATTTCTAATAGCACCCTCCTACTAGTCTCAATTTGCTTTCAAGGGTGATCAGAAACGTAGCATTTGGAGGCAAAAAAAAGAGAGACCATTGAGGGATGGATCAACCACTTGACATTTTGTTGAATCCTCATGACATACTTTTACCATTTCATTAGGAAATAGTGCTATTTTTTGTTGAGCTCTAATCTTTTGGAGAGGCAGCATCAGTAGCCAGAACCACCGTTGACGTTTCCGTATGGAAGCATCCTCACAGAGAAAAGTCCCAGACACGGCATTACATTACTTCGACTTTCACTTCTGCAACGGGCCACTTGTACCCACCACGTAAGCAAGACCCAGTGTCACTTCTGAGGATGTTACCCCAGGAATGTGATTTTTTTTTTCCTTCCCCATCGCTGATGGAAGAGACAAGAACTGTCTTCCAAGTCATTACTGTGGCTATAGTCAGTTATCGGAGAAAAACATTAAAAATATTTTGGCACTTATATAAAATAGAACAGTATCAAACAAATGCTTAGAAATTAGGAGAAAGTAGAAATAACAAGCCAACAGGATCTTTGAAGCTCCTACAGTAATGTGAAACATTATTCTATCATTTTCTTTGGAAAAGGATTTCCTGCGGTGTTGCCTCTATAAGTGCAAGATGACTGTTTACGCAGCTAGTTCCTAAGCTCTATACATTTCCAGCTGAAAGATTAGAAAAAAATGGACAAGTTAGAAAATGTCACCTCAGCTGGGATGTTTGATCACAGAAGACTCTTAGTAATGACAATGATTCCTGGGATAAGATGACTGAGCGTTTGAAAGAGAGAAAAAAATTGATATTGTCAAGGTATTGCCGGTGACTTGGTGGCTTGAGGAGAGTTTTGCAAAGACACGCGGAAGCACTGGTGCTGTGGGCTGCGATGCTCCAAACCGTCTGTCAGCTTAGCACTTTGTTCTGGAGAAACTCTGAATTTTCACTTATTTCCCCCCTCTCCAGAAGGGGACAAATAAACAGCTTTGGAAAACAACAGATTCCAAGATCTGCCGTAAGACTATTTCTAACATTTTAATGACCTGGGAGCCAGACATGGTTTTGGTTTTGGTTAGTATTGCAGTAACATGCCTCAGATGTTTCGCTTCGCTTCTTAACCTCAAACACGGTACAGCATAGCCAGACGCTTGCAATATGCAGCGTCACGGACAGGCACCGAAAGAGCGCTGCGTATACAATGGAAAAAATGCAGTAGTGACACATACGCATCTATAGCTATATATACACACACATATTGATGTTCAGGTAAGCACACGCAGCCTGGATTTTCCAGGCTGACATGCTATTTACTCTGCTCCTGGCCTTGGAAGATTTTTCTCTGGAGCTCGAAAAGCGGCGCTTGAGACGAGCCCGGGAACTCGCCCTCCTCTGACAGGACTCGGGCTGGGGATCTCACCCACCCCGAGTCCCTTCCAACAGCCCCCAGCTCGCCTCCCTTCCCACCTGACATGAAGTAAACATTGGCTTTTAACCCCTAGGGTATTACACTTGACCTTTGCACCCGGCTGCAAATATCTTCATAAATAAATGCTTGAGTAACAAGGAAGGAGGAGACGAAAGGATTCAGGGGGAAAACGGCACATGCACACCTCAATCGAGCTGTTTGGTCACTACATCCTGATACAAAGGTGGTTGGGGCGGTTTCGTGATGGATGACATGTCATTCGCAAGAGCTCCGTCTGTAGTTGCCAGCACAGAAAGAGGTCCTTAAAATTCCAGCAGCTGAAGCCCTGCCATCCGTCAGGGAGAGGAACACAGCCATCCACCCACCCGCTTGGCCGGCGCGGGAGCCCAAACGATGAGCATAAGTCACAATCATTTTGTTTGTGCAAAACTCTTGGCCATGAAGTAGCAGCCGGTGCCTGGCTCGCTGTCTGTGGCATTCCTATTTGTACTGACAAGTACATCTGTATGCAGGGGCTCCCAAACTCCTGGTGTGCAGGGATTTTCCTACCTGGCAGCAAACCGGTCAGAGGGGGAGATGCTGCTTCTCGTGGCAGGATTATTCGGTCACAGGAGCGCAGTGCATTCCTACCTGCGAGAATGATTGATTTCATAAAACAGCTTGGAAATGAGGTCAGTGTTGTTTAGGCTTCCATTTGTAGGCATTCGGATACTATTGTAACCCAATTCGTCTGTTTTTTTTTTTCCTTTCGACTGTCACCCATCACGGAGGGTGCAAAGTGGAAATGGTTTTTGTCTGCCTTTGTTTGGATCTCAGCAGCGTTAATTTTTAATTGAAAGCCGTGCTCTTACACCAAGAAGCCAGATGGACTCGATTCAAACTTCACTCAAGCATCCTTTGACTGAGCTTCAAGTACTTTATACTAGTTTAGACTAAAATAAAAAAAGTGATCTATGCAACGCACTCCCCATTCAGAATGTTTCGGGAACTTTGCAGATAAGACCCACCTTTTCCCCCCTGCAGCCCTCGGTTACTTGCTCTGGTTCCCACGCTGCTCACGCCGGCTAAACGCAGACCAATTCCTAGCACAATAAATAGCGTTTCTTAGTCAGTACAAAAGCGTGTGGCTTCTTTGCCTGAATTATAAATTCTCCACAAGTTACACCTGTGGCCAACAGGGCCTGAGGGGTAAAGCAATATGAAAACAGGTCATTATTTGAGTAAACATGAGACGATGCCACGAGGAAGTATTTGGCTCACCAGGTGGCAGAGAGAAACAGCGGCCTTTTTCTGCTTTTCTCTGTTTCTTTGTCAAGGCGGGCACCACCGGCGATTTTTCACATCACACAACTGTCCTCCCCCATCCCCTATGGGTGAAGCAATGGTTTAGGGAATGACGCAATCAGAGCAGGAATTTGGGCTCGACAGCTTTTTCCCCACTGGTTTGAGGCACCAGCTGGGGAAGACCTACAATTAACGGGACCAGCCTTTTGATACAGAGAACACAGGGCAGTTTGCAGAGGACGGTAAATCTTGTCATCCCCAATTCGCACAGGGGAAACCGAGGCAGAGATGTGCAAGTCAAGACACACGCATTGCTGCAGCTCAGGGTTACTATCATTTAATCTTGATTTTTCCGGGGTGAAGGGGAGCTACCTGGTGAAGGGGGAGGGTATGGGGCCGATCCCCAGTTCCCCTCCCGCAGCCGGCCCCCGGGCTGGCAGGATCCGCTCGCTGACCTTTCCAGGAACGGGGCTGCATGTCTGAGCGAAGACTCACTCAGGATCAACCCCCGTGACTCTGGATAAATGAAACACTTTGCCGTCTGGCATATCACTCCGTTTCCCACGAACGGCACAAATAGTCACCGCGGCATGTACAAACACAAGGAATCTATTATTGGCACCTCTCCTTGGCTTGCCGTCGTGACGTCCAACCTGGAGGCAAGTGTTAATGCCCTTATAAGGCTCCTCGCACACATTTAAATGTGTTATCCTTTGGCCGATGATACAAACTGCTATCTCAGTAGCATACGGCATGGGGAGGTGGGAGATTTTCTTGGCTCTGTGGTGAGAGAGAGAAATTAAAAAGGAGCCTACAATGCTGAGTCACTGTGACAAATAACTTACTATGGAATACATTCAGGCTTTAGCAAGGAGGCAGCTGATAGTGAGTCAGTGACTGACTAGTGCCTCCTAGATTTTCCTCCTTGGGAAAGATTCAATTTAATGGGATGAAGCGCCAGCAAAAAGTCGTTCTCGGTGTTACCGGGTCAATATCACTAATTATACACACGGTTAGAACTGTCAAGTTACATTATACATTGTGCAATATGTGCACTTTGTGTGGTGTATAGCTTCTCCCTGTTATGAAGCGGTTCAGTACGTCCCATTAAAAACACTGATTTTCAGACGCTGGAAATTTTGCCGAACTTCAACTGTTTGGCCATGTTAATTCAAGCATCTCCCCTCTTTTGGTTGCTCAACTTTGCAGGCTTATGAACGTCCTATTTAGCATTCTGGCTTAGCACTCCATAGCATGATTTAAACCAAAATAGATAGTTTTGTGTTAAAAAAAAACCACCCAAACCTTCCAAGTGCAAAATGGGCACAGTTTTGAGGCAGAAGGTGCAAGAAGGTCACAAATCACCCAAACATTTAGTACCAGTGAAGCCAAATTTGCATGTGCTCAATCATGGCTATTTTTTTTTTTTTTCTTGAGGGGGGGTGGTAGTGGTGTGTCTTTTTCCCCCCCTTCAGTCTGCCAGACCCATGCTCAGCCAGGCAGACAAGATCTCACCCTAAGAAATAGCTCACTCAGGACCGTGGACCCAGAGGAGGGGAGCGGGAAGCAGGTCTGAGCAACTTTGCTCTGGTCCCCTTCCCCTGGACCCCAGGTCACGTACCTGCCACTGAAACAGCAGAAACATCAAGAAACAAAGCTTCCCAACGCCTGAAAAGCTGCAGACAAACCCTTTTCCCAAGCGCACAACCCCCTTTCCGTTTACACTGCCTGGCACAGCTGCCAATTCAATTCCCAAATACTCATGCAATCTCCTACCGCCACCTGACCGATGCTGCTCCCTGTAGGAGACAACTTGCTGTCTCGCTGAACATAAATAATATGGGAAAAGTTAAAAGACAATTCTGTCACCCAAGAACCAAGCGTCGAAGCCTTTTTGGCCAGCCCATCCTTGGCCGTGGCAGCAGGGGATCAAGGGGCCCGAGCAACGCGATACCTCCCGTGGTCCCACCAGGCAGCTCACCCAGCTGATATCCCTTTCATCTTTGCCTGTACTCTTGCCTCCAGAGAGGCCCAATACCATCAACCTCGAAATTCCTAAGATACCACGCTAACCAATACATTATGGGGGAGATTATAACTATTCCTGAGCAGACCATAACCAGGTGGAAAGAATTTCCTATCTTCCTCTTCCACCTGCACTGTGGGAGGAGACATGAGGTTCAGCCTGGCAAGGGGAACATTTTCCCTCAAGTAATTCCAGCTGGGACACTGCAGTCAGGCCACCCTTTCTCAGCACAAGTATCATAAAGGCATAGGACAATCCGCTGTTCACCTGAACCCTTAATTAATGAATTACTGTTCCTGTCTGCTGCTACAGAAGTGTAATTAGTTATTCACATCTGTTTTCCAACTCATATGAACTACAGTGGTCCAGTTGCTAGTGAATGGGGTCCATAAAGCTGGTCAAATATTTTTGCATGATGCTTTTGTTTGTTTCTTGAACAAAAGTGTCCTTTTCCCCCTAAAACAAAGCTTTTCTTGAGAAATGGTGATATCATCAACAATTTCACTGTCTTTTTTTAGCCGAGTACATCTCTTTCCAACCCTGTGAGACAAAGGGCTTCCTTATTTCCACCATGGCTCTAATACATCACATTACAAACCCCAGTATTAAAGCAACTGGCATTCTTGTTAGGGGCAGCCAAAGGCTTTTCCAGGCCAGGGAAGAGGCAAGTCCACAGGGCTGCAGGGAACTACGTGTTCCACCGATGCCAGCGTTAGCTCGTCTGTGGTTGCTGAAGGACTTCAGAGCCAGGCTCTCATTGGCCCTGAGGCGATCAAGTGGTCTTAAAGTGGATGTGAGCGTACAGTTACGATCAAAAGAGTCTTCTTTTAAGGAAGACTTGTCTTCTATCTGTGAAAAAAAATCTCACACAGACCCTGCTTTTAAGAGCAGCAAGTTCATACAATTTAAAGAAAAACTCATGTTTTTCTTTGCGTGCCTGTGAAGAGAGGCTCTCAGATATGACCTTTCCAAAATGCCCGTCAATGATCAGCTACAAAACAAGAGATCTCAGTAATATTTTTCTAATGCAGAGTGAAGAGCAGCCAACTTCCCATAGAAAAGGAGGAGGATTTTCTCAAACTAATTTTATTTCCTTATCTTTAGTCATCTGTTGAAAAGAAAACACTAAATATATTCCTCAGTCTACTCCTTCCAGTGATAGCTCGAAGGAGTAAAGAACCATATGCTCCTTCAGCTGATCTATACTGTCTCCATGACAATGCACATTTACAAAGTTTGCTTCTAACAACTTTGTAGTATGAGCTCCAATTGCTTGTAACGAAGGGTACGACGAGGCAGCCTTGCAGGATGGAAGGGCTGCTCGTTGCTGCGGCTACGGCGTCGTGCTCCCCTCCCACTTCTGCCGGAGAGGGACGTGTTTCTGCACGGGGCTCTAGGTGAGGCCATGGCATTTCTGCACAGAAACCTCCCAGACCTTCAGCTGGTGTAAATCAGTTTAGCTTCAGCCACGTCGGTGCATCTCAGCTACCTAGCACCAGCCGAGAAGCTCACACACTTAGCCCTTTCAAGTTCCACACAAGTTTTAATATGTAAGACACCTTAAAAAGGTTTTTACTTATCAGAAAATCTTAGATTTACACAGAGTGTCTTTCCTCCTTGTTAAAGCATGTTTTGCTTTTAATTTGTTTTAATTCAGTGAGACCCGATTTCCTAAAGGTTCCTCTCTCTGGAGTAGAGCTGGGTCTTGAAGCCATGACCTCCTTGAGCAGGACAGAAGGGCGGACGAGCAGGAGCCGGGCATGGGTGGCCTGTGCGAGGGCACCCACCACTGCTGGAACACGGGCAAGGGGAGAGGAGTTACCTGGCTGGCGGGGAGGGGAAACCGTATGCCAGAAAACAAAGCGGCACGATTTACGAGCAAGGAGGCTTAAGTGTCAGTAGTAAAAGCAACAAGTAGTAGTTCTGAGATGGGACGGTGCACTAGTTGTTTATCTCAACAAAGGAAAATTATAGGATTTGACAGCATCGCTTTTTAATGTCTTAAAAATGTAATTCTAGACATAGGCATATTTTATACTCTTTTTTAAAAAAACCTCAAAAAACCCCCAAGCAATTCCTTGTTTGATCATCCTCCACTTAAGGCAGACCGAAGGTTGGAAAGTCCCACGTTTGAGGCTTTTACGCCTCGCTCTAGGGCAGCTCAGCTCACCCCAGTGCGGTGAACCGGCGTTTCCTCCCAGGCTCGGTGGGTACGTCAGGAGGGGTGTCCCTAACCCGGGGGGAGGAGTGGGGTCCCGGGCAGAGGCGGCAGGTCGCACCCCTCCAAGGAGGCGAGGCAGCACCTGCCCGGCCACGTCGGTCACTCCCTCCGTTGCCTGTGGAGATGCCCTGCAGGGGCCGCGTGCTGCGAACACCCGTTGGGGTCCTGACGCAGCCTGCCCGGGAGCCGGACCCCGATGGGGCGTGCTGTGCCCTGAGCCCCACGGCACTGCAAACTCACCCCGGGAGGGATTTATTTAGCTTACTGATGCTCACTGGCGTGCCCGCGGTTTGTGTGCTGAGTGACACGCGCAGCCGTCGGCAAAGGGCGAGGGAGCAGCCCAGCAGAGCACTCGGGCTGGGGCACCTCTAAAATGTAGAGATCTTTTCCAAAATAGCATTTGGAGAGGCCAGGATCAAGAAGTCTCTTTGCAGCTCCAGATGCGTCGTATCAGAGAGAACCAGTCAGTACATGCAGTCACCTTCAGGGGCTTTGACCCTGTGCAAAACATTGGACAATGTCTGTCCTGGGACTTCTGGGAGCTATCAGCATCCAGGAAAGACATCAGCCGATAAACAGGCAGCTCCTACCACCCCTCCTGCCGCCCTGGTGTGTCAGGGCAATGCCAGGGAGGGGGCCGGGAGAGAGCACACTCTCCCTGGGAGAGGAGATGATGCAGTGGCAGGTTTTACACGTTAGCACTTTAGATCTGTTGGATCTTTCTTAAAAAGCACTAAGAAAGGGTCAGAAACGCTGGCAGGTGGGCAGCGGCACAAGATGGGACAGATGTCACGTCTGTGGGCATAAACAAGTGGATCTCCTGTGATGGGACCACTGCTCCTGGAGGTGCAGGTGACCAGCCACCCTGCCTGAAGCAAGGTCTTACCACCCACAATCAGAGGAGCGGCACATCTCTCCTTTATATGCCTTTAAAACCTTTACATTCCTGTTTTTTTTCCAGGTTTCTTGGGTTTTCCTTTGTACGAAAGAAACATAATGGACAATATTTTTTAATCTTTTACGGTTTTATATTTTTTTTCTGTGTTAAGACGTTTTTACTGCAACTACAGGAATAACTTCCATTTGAAAACTGCATTTGCCAGAAAATGTTGACATGTTCCAGTACTTACAGAAGCCGCGTTACGTACTAAGCAGTGTATGGAAGTTTGGACTTACTTCTAACCAAGGATGCCCAACTTATCGACTACTTTAATGGACAAAAAAAAAGAAATCTTACGCTACGATATAATACCAGAAAAGCATTCAGGAACAGGCTGCGTCTGGGCCACAGGCTGTCAATTGGCAGCCTCCACCTAAACAAGTGCAGAAAGACGTTATATTGTTATTTTCAGAGCCCGTGTGTTTCACTATTCCCCAATCGGTACAATAGCTGTCAGCACTCCTGTTTTGAATTTCACACATTTGCTTAATCAGAAACCAACAGAAATATACAATCGGCTGAAGTGGCGCATGAGACTCAAATTCTTTCTTTATCAAGGAGCGACCCAAGGTATGGGTTGCAGATCAGGTTAACCCCACATAATCAGTTTTAAATGGTCCTATAGTACATATTTCAGCTCAATAATGAAAACTTCAGCTGGCTAAGATGTGCCTGTATTTAACCCCCCCCCCAAGGTATTAAAGAACAACGATAGATTTATTTTAAATAAACTTGACATGTTTATTTTGAATTGTCAGAATTAAACATTTAGAGTTTTATTTTTTCCCCTAGTTCACGACTCCATGAACTGACCCAGGCAGCAAAATCCTTAAGAATTTATCAGATATTTTGATTTTTGCTAGGCTGGCATTTTTCACTAATCATTACAATTTTCACCCGACTGCAGTCCTCGCCGCTCCTACATCCCGAGAGGGATCATTTAAACACAACCAGGAGTCCCAAGAGCTGGCAAACAGACTCCTGTTGAGCAGGAGAGTTTCTGCCGCTCTGCTCCTCCCAGCAGCCAGGCCCGGGACACTGCTCACAACCTGCCTCAACATCCATTTCATGCCTGCAAATATATGCCAAGTTCTAATTATGCTTGACAGTCCTCTACAAATTCTGATTTCTTTTCTCCCCTCCCCTGAAAATACCAGATTCCTTCTGAAGTCTATTTAGAGGGAGTGAAGCTAAGGCTTCTTTAATTAGAGCCGAGTCTCCGGTTATCCCTTCACCCTGCGTACCAGGGCTAAACGAATTCTGCCAGAGAGGAGTCACATCTAGACTAGTCTACCAGCATTACGCAACGAAAGGAGGTGTGCTGTGCACGGCGCTTCTGCTGGGAAGAGAGACAGCTCAGAGTCACAGCTTCCTCTTCAAGCCTCCGAAACTCACGGATTCAGAAAGATTTGGTTTCCCCGCTACAAAACACCCCTCTTCCAGGGAGTAAAAGCCAGCCCTGCTTGGGCTTTGTTAATCTCTCCATTTAGTGGGGACGCACACGAGACCCGGCGTGCCAGGAGCTCAGGAGGCACCGCTCAAAGTTATTTGACGCCTCCGAGAGCTCCCCGGTGAATGACGATGTAAAGGATTCAATGTGTGTGCCCAAGTGTCGAACAAACACTGCCTATTAAAGAGTTTAAGGGGAGGAAATGCTTTCCAGACACACAAGCCTTTTCTAAGGGAATTGCTACTCCGTAGGATGTCAGACACATAATGCCAGTGCCATAAATGTCACCATACAGCAGTTTTCATTCAGAAAATATATGATTGATGTCAAGAAAACCCAAAGAAATATATATCCCTCTTAATTCCTCTTACCCCTGCCCCTTTCTCCAGGGCTTTGGGAAACAGGCTTCGGGAGAAGCTTTGAACAGTCATGCAAAATCAATCACATCCAGCTTTCAGAGGGCGGGAAAAGGCTAAAAAATAATTGCCACGTCTTTTGGGAGGTCGAGAAAGGCGCACAGCCCTGGCAGATAATTCCTGCGCAGGTCTGGTGCCTTCGCAGCCTGGCTCCCCGGCCCGCTGCACCCCGCGGTGCTGCCAGCACAGCCCACCCTCGGGGACGAGTGGCAGGCGGGTCCCAGGGACCTGTGAGACATTTCTGCTAGGAAGGGTTTCAGCCCTGAAGCCTGGTGGAAAAAAATCCCACCAGTGCAGGCAGGAGAGTCGCTCGCTTCCTGCAAAATTATTGTACCCCAATGAAAATTTAAAAAAAAAAAAAGTTTTTCCTATCCTATTTTTGGACAACGAAGAGCAGGTGGAGCCAGAGGCACCTTACAAGACTGTGGTCAGACAAACTCAAATGGATAGGTATGCACGGATGGCAGCAAGGCCCGAGCCCACATGGTCAGCAGTGTCTCTTTGCTCCCCATAACACCAATCTCAGGCTGGGACCGGGCTGCGTCTCCTCACCTCCCCTGGGGCCAGCAACCCTGGAAAGGGTCCTCTTCCCCACGTCTAGGAAAACAAACATGTTTTTCTTATTCCTTTTTCTTATTTACTTTGGTCATTTTACTTTTCCCTCCACTATGTTCATTAATTTTGATCCTAGAGGAGTTTCTCTGGAGGCTCAGGGTAAGTGGCCATAGTTACGCTGCCACGGCACTGAGACCCTCTGGCTTGCTGGGGGCTGCGTCGTGTTAGACCCCCACAAGCACATGGTGAGTGACCGCAACAGCCCAAAGAGCTCATAGCCTGGAGACAAGCTGGGCAAAGAAAAGATTAGTGTCCTCATTGCGTAGGGAGATTAGGACCCTAGTTAATGTTATTTAATTGCCTCCAGCTCCTTTTGGTTAACAGGGAAAGACTGACAGCTCTAGGGGTGATCCAAACCAAGATGGACTATACGCCCTGAAGATGAGCCTATGTAACTCCTTATAGCAATGGCCCTCCTGGTTTAGATGCGTTAGTTGAGCGGGGTTAATCCGGGCTTGAGTTCCTGGCTCAGGACTGCATCCAGGCTTGGGTTCAAGCTGAAAGGCTGTGGCTGGAAGAGGAGTTGTGCCCACGTCCTTGGAAACCCAGACCAAGACCTGGACTGAACAGCCACCCAGTCCCCCTATGTTTTTGCTGTATTACTGTTGGGGTTTATGGTCACCAAGAAGGCTTTCTTTTCCGCCCCTCGCTATGCGACTCCCCGGAGTGGGCTGTTTGTCCCCCCAGCAGAAAATAAAGAGTCACACCAGCAGCAGAGGGTGTGGGGGCAGACGCTTTTTGGGCATCAGAACTGGCAGTTTTTAGAGCCTCCGAATGAGTAGGCGACTGTGCTGAGGCTCTTTCTCCCACCACAAATCACGAAGCCAAATATCTCAGCTGCACTGCATGTCTGCAGGAGCTCCTCCTCCGGTGCTGGCTAGTGTGGGAAGGGCTCTGCTGGCACGCAGCTCACCCAAGCGCTTGCGTGCATGTGGTCAAAATTAAGGCAAGTCCCTGTGCGTGTGTTTGAGATGCACACGTGGGCAAAGCCCTTCTGCCACTTACAACCTGCCTGGCTTCACAGGAGCAACCCGGACCACACCAAGCATCGGGACTGCGTGCAACCGGCCAAACCCTCCGGGGATGTTGGCGCCTGGATAGCCTGGTGCAGGGAGGAAAACGTGGGCATAAGGGCACCAGAGAGCAGAGGTCTTCTCTGCTGCTTCTTAGAGAAGGGAGGGAAATGAATTAGCTAAAGGTAGTAGAAACAGATGTACTTATGTATCTTGTACCCTATAAAAGAAAGGCCCTTCCAGTGAAACAGATGGGTTTAAGTGCCATTTAAAGCAACTCCTGCTTTACCCAAGAAAGCCTCACACAAGCTTTGCGTGTGGATTACGCAAGCAGTTTATACAAGAAAGAGTCTGGCCACACATCTCTAACATCACAGGAAGCCTTCTTAATCAAAGCTAAACCAGAGGAGTCAAGAAAAACAGCCCCTACGCCCTTGAACTTCAAGCAGTGCTATTGACTTAAACTACCTGTGGTTGGGAGCTGAGCTTAGTTCTGTAACTGCTGCTTCCCCTTCCCTTTTCTGCTTGCATCCTTTGATAGCCCAGTCTCAGGGAGACAGTTTTTTAGGAACGTGTAACAGCATGGCTTCGTTGTTTCTTGTGATTTGTAAAGACCATGACAAAAGTGCATAGGCAAAAGACGACGAGATTTCACAAAAACAATCACGCAAGCAGAAGTTGTCAGTATAGACGTCACGTCTCTAAACTCCTCAGAGCTGAGCCACGGATTTAGCACGCGCTGCCTCAGCCACTTTGCGCCTTCCCCTACATTAACTTTCCTCAGGGGCCAGAGGGATGAGAGCTAAGCAATAGGCTGCAGAGATTTCCTTTTTCTGCCTCCTTTCTTTTGCAATCCTGTACTGCAGACTAGGCTCATAACCAACATGTACTTTAGACCTGTGAATGGAGAAGAATGTGGAAGACAGGTAACACCTTAATTTCTTATTGTGTTCAATGAAAAGGCGCTAGACACAGAAAAAGGTGGAGTTATTTGTTTGTTCCCTTCCGGTCAAAGCACTGCTTAACAGCTAAAACCTCAAAAAAGAAAGCATTAAAAATGATAGGACAGTCAGACTTTGTTAAAGTAATCAATATGGGTAGAGGAAAGATTAGCTTGAATGAAATTTAGAGAGAAAAATATCCTCTCATCCTTCCTCCATGCAGGCTAGTCCAACCACTCAGCTCACGCTGCTGCTGCCATTTCAGAAGTGACAGCTTTCAAAAGAGCCAGGACTGGTTTGCAATGCTAAGCTGAGGGAAGCACACGCAAGCAACAGCTGAATGCAAAAATGCAGAGGAAACTAAAGTGTTTTTAAAAGAAAAAAAAATAATCCCAAGGATATAAAATAGAGTGGGTAAAATAGAGTGGGTAAAATAGAGTGGAGTCAAGGCAAAAGGCTCCCAGCAGTGAAAGAAAAGTTGCAGTTTTGGCTCATTGCTTAAACCAATGCTTAAGAAAGAAAGTCTAGTACTGACAAAGGTGAGGAGGTAGGGAAACACTCAACATACCTGCTGGTAGCTACGCTAGAAGCCTGGAGGTTCATCTCCTGCAGAAAAGAGCATTCCTGGTAGACCATTGCTCCATCTGCTTATACCCACGAGCGCTCCCACCACCAGCACTCTCTTCCTCTTGCCAAAGCGCACGCTTGAGCCTTTTCCCTGGGAGCACTTACACGTGTTCCCTGTGAAGCTGGTGGCTGCGCTCACACGCTGCTTGTTGTCAGGTAGGTTAGAGACCAGCTGGCCCTATACGAGCCATACCCAGGAGTAGTCCTTGCGTCCTCAGTACCTCACCTGCTACGCTTCAGACGTCACTCCTACTAGCCAGCGCCCGTCTAACAGCGCGGGAAGGAAACGAGGAGCATGTTAACGCCATCATCTCGCTCTTGTTTCCACCTCTTCAGGGTCAGCTGCCCGCTCCAGGCTCCAGCCCCATGGCTGCTCACAGGGTTGGAGTCACACAACCCCTTCTGTTCATCAGAAAAAAAAAAAATAAAGCAACATAATGTTTTCGGCTGAGAGGGGAGATAAGAAAATTGATTGTAACTATGAGTGCAAATAAACCCGTCTGCTCTTTGCTGGATACTACAGGAGATGCCCTGGTAGATGAGTGCAAAGTTCAGGGAAAAGCATGGACAAGTTGACAAAATTAATGAAGCAAACGTTTCTGCTACATTTGAGAGCAAAGTGGCTAAAATGCAGCTACTGTAACAGTAGGATGGGACAATGCTTTAAGGTACTTTCGCAGGGCAACAAATTTGTCCAAATTTTCAGTCTTCATATCGCACGTGTTTCTCAGGCCAGGTTTTTGGTGACTCCTTCTTGGACAGTGCGTTTCTGGAGCGGCTCTTGGCCTATGGAGTGAGTCCTTCTGTCCACAGCAGGAAAACAGAGTGAAATACTGGTAAATACAGAATTTGTACACGTATAACTCTTCTCACCTCGGCGTGACCACTCCTGACTTAAACCCTTAGTGACGGTGAAACCTGAACTGGGACTGGATCTTCGTTAGTGTTTACTGGCTTTGGTCAGTGCTTTGGGCAAGGCGCTGAGCAGCATTATCTCTTTCTAACAGAACAGGACCATGCAACGGAGTCCGTTCAATGCATGTGTCTCCTGTCATGCAATTCAGAGGTGCATGCAAAAGTGCAAACGCTCAACCACCCATTTAAACAACCCGGAGGAGCGTTACTGAGAGGCTACGGGACGCTAGCAGAGCACAAGGACAAGGGCACTGTATGTCATGAGAGTAAGCTTAAAGTAAATATTTGAACAACAAACTGGAATTTAACCACCTCGGTGTTTTATTCAAGAGAAAGGGCATGAGGGATAGCTGAAGCTGGCATCGGGGTAATACAGAGCATTCCAAAGGAAAGGAGAGAAAATAAACAAACAAGGATATTCACAACGGAAAGAGGGAGCTATGAACCACCTGAAGCTCAGAGAAAAATCAGTTTCAGGTATGTGGGAAACAGACCTCTGGCTTGAGAGGAGATGTGGTTACAATGACTCCATAAGGAGCGTTTGGGCGAAGCCAGAGAGTGACTGAAACTAAGGCATGAGGACGGAAAAATAGCTGTTAAATCCCAAGCCACAATCAGATGGCACTTAAGCTTGATGCTGGTTTTCAGACCAAAAATAATAACAAATCTTCCAACTGAGTGTGCACGAAGCATAAAAATATTAGAAAAATGTTTAGGAAATCAAAAAGCTATATGAAGGCAAAAGAAGACTTCGTTACAAGTTGAGTAGGTATTTTTCCCGAGGCGCTTGCAGAGCAGCCCCTGGTTTCTGTGGAGGAGGCACTCAGGCCGTTTGTCTTAGCCTGAGGCCCCACGTAAGAAGCGGGACGTGGGTGTCACGTCAGGGAGTGATGAACGGGGTGTCTCTTCCTAGAGCTGATGCAGCCCATCCCTTCCAGGAAGTCAGAAAGAACAAAACCGGCCGTCCTCCCGGTTGAATCCGACAAAAAAGCGCCAGTTTTGGGCCACAGCAATGGTACTGGTTTGTGTGCTGGTTCTCCCTTATTTGAGAAATACTGGGGAAGCTTGATGTCTTTTGGTTTCTGGAGGCGTTCCTCGTGAGACGTAGAGGGATGGAACTTGCAGCCTTTGACGAGGAAGACAAAGAGAACCGAATCTATAACAAGAGGAGGAAACCCTTGTAGGTTTTTTTTCTTCCAGATGTTCATTCAAACATTTGAGTTAGCATTAAAAAAAAAAAAGAGCTTAAAACAGTCTAACCAAAATCACTCTTAATCAGGTTTTGTTTCCATGGCACCTTTGATGTCATAAGCTTAATAGCTCTCCAGTGATCCATAGAGTCTTCCAGGAAAAAAAAAATGGCTAGACAACCTGAATGCCAAATGTTGAATACACCCTTAAAAAGATCCTTTCTGAAAAGTTCTCAGGCCTCCCTTCTCATTTAAGAATCAAGGGAAACCAAAAATCAAACCAGGAATTTCCCCCTCCCACACACCCCCACCCCCCATATCACCCGAAATCGTTGCACAGCAGTTGGAATACATGGAGACCTACAAATATATTATTAAACTGCAAAGGAAATGCATAAAAAAGACTGTTATAAAAATAGCCGTAAAACACTTTTTTTCGTTCTACAGATGCAAACTCTCAAGAAACATCTTTCTGTCAAAACTGAAACAGATTGTGGTGTTCAGCAGCACATTTCTTCGCTAGGGAAACATTCTTGGTATAGTATTTTTGCTCTTCGTCTGATGTTTTTTCCAAGGATTTTCTAATTAATCATGGTGCTGATGGATGATAGCAGCCACGCTACGGCTGCTACTAACAGACACAAGTCTCGCCAGAGGTAAAGGAGGTGTAATTTGCTTTTATTTAAAAGCTTTTGCTCAGTAATATTTTCATGGCCTGATCTAGCACTTGTGGTCAAGCAACGTTCCCAGTCCCATCAGTCTTCGGGATCCTTATCTGATTTTACAAGAAGAAAAAGGGGCAGATCTTTGATTTGCTGCTTTTCTGGTTATCCGGCCACTGCCCACGTTTGAGGAGCGACGCATCCCTCTGCCTGGTGGGTTTAGTATGTATAGGAGAGGGACTGAAGCTTCAGATGGCAAGACTTACGGAAAATTGCTGCCAGAGAAATTAAATATCACGAATGGTACCAAAAAAAAATCAAAATCCTAATCTTGATTAGAAGCTTTGTCTCTTTGAAGGTAGAGTGTAAAGATTTTGCTGCGGGTATAGTAAAATACACAGTGAAGATCTACTAACTTTGATGGAAAGAACCGCTTAAAAGTTCAATTTTTGAAAAAAATAAAAGCTGATAAAACTCTGTTTAAGAGATGCCAAACATGCATGTCAAACAAGATACCTATAAAACATGATATGAAGAAAATAAAATAGTTCTTCAAAGTAAAAGCCACTAATCAAATTACTTTATCATTTACTGTTGCTAGAATAGAAAAATGAATCAATGCTGTATCCTTCACGTGTCCGGGCTTGAACTCTGCAATACATGCAGAGTGAATCTGGATGCTGTCAAACAAGCCAACTTACCAGCTAACCATAATTTATAACCCATTTAGCAAAATAAATAAGCTTGTCATATTGAAATAATTATCATATATTTAAAGGATAATATCTAACGGAATTTTAAACATAAAAAGGGGATGTTACCTCTATACATGAAAGAGTTTGAACTAAAATCACTGCACTGGTGAATTACTCCTGGCTTTTGATGATCTAACAGAGAGTGTAGCAGAGCTTATTGTACCTTAAATCACCTGTGTACGTGTCAGAATTTGGCCCCATCACACTTTCTGTGATACGAAACGTAGTGGCTGATCTGTTTTGGTTTAGAATGGGAAGTTAATAAATAAAAAGATAGGGAAAAAAAAAAAAAAGAAGAGAAAAAACCCCCACATACTTCCAGACACAGTAAATACATTTTTGTTTTCTTGTTTGGGCTACTAGTTTGTTTGTCTCTCTAACCTCATGTCATTATGGAAAAGATAAAGTACGTTACTACAGTATATAAAAAAACAGGCTTAAAAACTTCTCATATTTTGATAACACTTTTTTCTTTGTTATCTTGTGTGGTTTGTATTTTGTGTAATGGGACAGATTTATTTACATATATATTTATATATTAATATATTTATATGCTGTTATTCCAAATTATGTTTCGTAACAAACATCAGCAATTTTCTCACTGGGAATTTTTCCGGGTAAAGTTTCCCAATGAACCATCCAACCATTCATGTACAGACCCATGTTCAAGTTTTAATGTGTTTCTATTTACCCCGCTTAAAAACAAACATCTCCAGACAGAGGAGACTGACAGGCACATGAAAGACCACTTTAATCTCCTTCCCCAACCCGTGCAGATATATGAAGTGTGGTATAAACTGGAGCATGCTTAACTCACGTTGTGGGAAGCCTTGGAAAGGTGCTTTCCAGAATACGGCTATATATGAGAACATTCCTTATAAATGACTTTATAAGAGAAGGATGATGAAAAATAATATTAATCTCTGCAGCTGGTATTGGGAACCGTCGATAGTTGAGCTTGGTGGAAGCTGGTTGCCTACAAGCTGGGTCAGGTATGGCATTTAGGAGGCAAACCCAAGCAAAACACGCCTGCCTATTAAGTGAATATGAAATGCATATACTATAAATCCTGTGGAGTTAATACATATCTGTCTTCTGTTTGGAAAGTGAGTCACTGATTAAAGACAGGGGCCAGGACCTGTAGGGAGCCAGATCCCTGACTGGAGCAAGTGGAAACCACAAATAATTCAGAATTTTTAAGAGCATGTTGTTATCATCACTGTACGCACCCACATAGGCGCACACTGACTTATACTCACTTTTTTTTTTTTTGGTAATTGGAAATCAAATAGAATCTTTTAAAAGAAAATAAACCTCTTACTGAAAGCTGTTAACTTTTCCATCTTGAAAATATTCTCCTCCTTTTTTTCTTCTTAGTCATAAGTTCTCCTTCCTCGGGCTTGTCTTAGCCACTCTCTCCCTCCCGCTTGCTTTCTCTCTTGGTGACTAACGGGTTTCAGCAATGAACTTCAGAGGAGTCTGAAAGAAAAAAATCGCTTCCAGATCAGCTATTTTTCGATTAACTCCTACAAATACATATTGCAGGCGGTTCAGAAGACTGGCCATAAAATGTGCACTCTTTCATCTCCGTATTACCCTTTCAGCTCCAGTTCCAGGTAGCAATAATTAGAAGCTGTCAGTGAACTTCAGTCAGCATCACGTTCTTGAGGATCCATACTCAGGACTGATTTTTGCAGCACAAGTTCACCCTCACCAAAAGGAGATGTTCTTAACGAACACGCCACTTTCTTCCGTTCTTCCATCACTTGGGTTTGTGTGGTTTTTTTTCCTTAAGAGCATATTAGTTTCCTTCTTGATTCAAACCCTCTCTTCAACTGACCTGAGTCACCCACCCTCTGTTTTTGTAGCCAATGGTGGGATTCCAGCATCTCTTCTCTACGCGCCATCCACGTAACAGCTCTTTTTTTCTCCCATAGCATGTTCCTTTCGAAGAGCCCAACTCAGTCTGCAGCAATAGTTTACCTTAAAAAATACCTCTTTCTCTCCTCTCACCCATTCTCCACCCCTTCCTCCCCTCCATCCAATCAGCAGAGTAACTCCAGTATTAAAGATAAGCATTTTTTTCAAACTCACTCAGCATTTCTGTCCAAGTTAGATAAAGAATCTAGGTTTCCTATTCCTATTTTTAAGGTTTACCTTTAAACTACTATTTCAGCACTTTTTTACTTTACCTGTTCCAGGGACCCGATTTCTCTTGTGTTTAACATTCTGTCCTAAAGTTCAGTATAAGATCAAAATATTCGAAGGTACCAAGGAGTTCCCAGTTATGCTACATTTACATCACGGTAATAGAGAAAAATCTGGACTCAAAGCCCCAGTGCTGTCTGTGCCACTGACTTTATTGTTATTTGCAGGTACCGTAGTGTCCCCAATAAAAACCATATGTCTCTGATTTACGCAATGGCCTCTAACCTCAGAGTTAGCTTTTTTCTTCCACAGACCCATAAAATGCACATGAGGAGAAAATAAGGGCCACGGCGAACATAAAAGCGAGCTGCGCCGCAGCAGCTTCAGCCCCAGCAGTTTCTGCTTGTTCCACTTTTGCAGGAGACCAGCGGCCAAGCGAGAGGCAGGACCCTCTGGCAGCGCTGCAGCCCGGCCAGGGGCTCAGGAGTCACGGAGCATCGCGCACCAGAGGGAACTCAAAACACATCCACAGCTTCTTGTTTATTTTGAAATTAAACCCGCTCGGCTTGATACGCCTCAGATCAAACACTTCTTCATCGTTCTGCATGTATGCCACGTATAGGACCGATCCCACCACAGCACTTCGCTGTTAGAAGCACTTGTGTAATGATTACGGGAAGGAATGAGGAGCTGTGATCCCTGGGTTATGGTCCTAGCTCTGTTTGAAATTCCCCCGCCAAAAAATTAAAACAGAAAGCCAAGAATTCGGAGAGCTTGCTGGCAGGGCACTCCACCGACTCCCGGAGCGTGGTGTGATTTGCACCAGCCAGCACTCTGGCCACGGCTCCACTTCTCCTCTTCCGCAAGCCCCGTTTTATGTACTTTCTTAGTAAGAAGAAGCTCTGTTTGTGCTGCTTCGCTTAAACTTGCTGCTTTGAGCAAAACTACCAGCTGGCCACTCTCCCAGGGAAGGAGGCCACAAACTTCCGTGGGTGAGAGGGGCCAGCCCGTGTTTCTCGCTCACGCCAGCAGTGTTTAGCGGGATGGAGAATGGATCCTACATCCCGCAGGGAGCTTCCTTTTATTTTGGAGCTTGAGCACGGCGACAGAAATGCTTTTGAGTGAGACCTCTACACAGGTACTCAAAACCAACCGCTAATAATGAACTAAATTGAATTGAAACATGGACTGTTTTACTGCTACTGGCTTCACGCTCCCAACACTTCACAAAAGCTAGAATTTAAATAAATGCCCTTCATCTGACTCAGGATGGCTTCAGATCAATCCAAACAGTGTGAGAGCCGTTATAATATTTGAACGCTCCGTAATTTCATTAGTGTGTCTCTTTTCAGAGATGTTTAATTTGAAGTATTTTTGCTGTGTTCTGATGATATGAGAGTAAATTGTGTAGCATTGTACTGGCTTTTTGGTGATGATCATCCAGCAGGCTGGTAAAAAAATAGAAAGAAAAATCACAAGGTATTAGGCTGTGGTTGCTGCTTTTTAATGGTTTTCTATATGCAGGATTTCAGCCACGTAACTTCTGCCCATTTTAATGGCCTTATGTAACAAAAAACTCTTTTCACATGTTTGGGCTAGTACTTAAAGCACTGTAATGTACTTGTGGCCCTGTTTGTCTGCGCAACAAATATTCCCTAAAACACACTTAGGGGTCTAAATGCCAAGAGGGAATGATTTATCTTGCGATGCCTTTTGTGGGTGCTGCCTCCAGTTGTCCTTCAAGCATCTCTCTGCAGAGTTGCCTCAGCTACGCACAACATAGCTGCCGAGTCGCCAGTTTGCAACTCAATGTATGCAAGAAACCTGCGCTTGCTCCTAGTTTACCTCTGGAGTAAACTCCGGACTCTCAGTAGCTGCCACACGGAGAGATGAGACTCCACCCTAAGCATGGGCGGGAAGAAGGGCAGCAGGGACCTCTGAAAGAGGCGAAATGAGGTTTACTGTGATAAACAATCAGGTGAAAGCTTTCCAAAAGGCACAGTCTTTGGGATTCTTGACAAGACATATCATGTAAAAGTAGTTTTATTTTGTTGTGGTGGGGTTTTTTTAATTAAAAAAAAAAATCACATTGTTTTCTTCTCTGTGTAAGTGGCACACAAAACATGAGTAGGTCACTGAATAATGGTAGATTGGGTGGTATTGGCATCTTTGGATTGGTGCCTAAGTAGTCTAAATCACATATACACGTGCTGGCATCACTGGATGTGAGATTACAGAGATGGAGAATTACATATGCCTTTTTAGTAATTAAAATTTCTGTTGTATTTGGTGTCTTTATTAGGAGTCTGTGAGCCCTCTTAATTCCCAGTGTTAGAATCCCTGTTGCCTATTTTTAATATTCTTGCAATGTAAATACATTTTTCGCATTGCTTTAAGGACCCTGCGTGAATAATACCCAAATAAACACAAAACAGTGAATCATATAATTTCTGGATACTTCACATGCAAGTAGTATGAATTCAGGTCATGGAGCACAGACTATTTATGAGGACGCTATACTGGCTTGTAAGTCCAATTAAACAAAAAAAAAAATTAAAGTAGATTGCTTTAGCTGTTTTGCAAAAAAACTTTGAATATTTCATTTGCATTTTGTTTCCCAGGAGCTCCCAGCGAGTTTCAGCGAGACGCGTGTTCTCACGAGCTGGTCCCTCCCATTTGCATTTTAGCACTGCCGTACCGCTGCGGCCGTGAAAAGCAGGAGGAAGGGGCTGGTCATTTCAAAAGGGCAATATTTAGTATTGCCCAAGAGACGGCAGCGCGCCGGCCCCGTGCCCTGCTCCGCTGCGATGCGGCACCTGCAAGCGGCCACTATCGCAACCTCTGAAAGCGGGATAAGGTCATAAGTGAAATGACTAACTGAAGAGGTGAATAATGTCAATACCAATGGATTTGGTGTATGGTTCTTACACCCTCTTACCTTGCTGAGCAGCCTGTGCACCAAACTGTCCGTGCAATCCGAGAGCAAGGCTGTGGGGCGGTTTTGCCCCTAGTTCTCCGGTGACTGACCGGTGCCCTGGCTAAGAGCCCTGACGTTCGTGGCTTGGAGGTAACTGCGCTGGATGCTGTATTTAATAGTAATTCTGGATTTCAAACTGACGTAACAACAAAACCTCACAATGTTACTGAAAGTAGGATATTTGAATAGGCAGGAAAGGAGGAGGAACAAAGAAACTGCATATATTGCTCTTACATATCCAGCCCTACTTAACACTGAGTCCAGACTAGATGCCATTGTTAATTAGCACAAGTGGAAGAGTTTTACTGGGTTTTAGTGTTTAACTTCCATTCCCTTCACATTTTGCTTGGTAGGTGTCTGAAACGTCTGTCAGACAAACTTCTGTCTTTTGCCCTGGACCCCTCATACACAGAAACGTGTTTTCACCAAAAAAAGACCAGTAGTTGCCATAATAAATCAACTGGCACTACCTCTGGGAAAGGTCAGTCCCAGTTATTAACCAGTGACCTGTTTATATTTTACAGTCCAAAACTGAGAAGTGCCGTGTGAGGCAAGGTGGGACCTGAAACCTTTTGCCTTGTGGTTCTAGGAGCTGATGCTCTGCCAGGTCTTTGTCTGCCATTTCCCATCAGATGGGGCAGGCTCCACACTTCTTCTCAGCTTCTACATATTACAAGCATTTTGTCACAACGAGTAGGACATATCTGCAAACAAAGATGTCACAACTTCATACTTTGTTCTTTCAGAAAGGCTCCGTTCTCTATGTTCAACAATAACTCCTGAAGTCTGACATATTCCTGTGAAAGAAAACAGTCTTCCCTGGTTTATAGATTCCTCAAAATATCCTGGATATCTGCTTCAACAATGAGTACAAAGCCTCAGTTGCCTGAAGAACAGGTCAGAAAACGGGATGAAAACAAAGACATCGAGATTTGCTGAAGAAACGATCCTGTGATATTTTCTTGTTTCGATCAAAACCAAAGCATTTTGATGAACAGCATTTTAAATAACATGGAGATTTTAGTTAGCAACTGATTTTTTTCCCCCAACATGCAAAACTTTTTTCTCCCCCCAAAGAGTTGCATTTCCTTTGGCGTTGGCTTACTTTCCCAAAGAGCTAGAAGTGACACCAAGCAGCGTGAGTGCGCCTTGAACACATTTTTCCGGGTGCCTACAGATGCAGCATCATCTTGCAAAGAGTTTTGCTGGGGAGGTTTCAACACTGTATGTTTCTGCAACATTTTCAATGACAGCATCTGGATATGGACCACACGGCCACCTACCACACCCTCCTGAGAAAGGCTGGGTGACATTTCTGGTTAAAAACTTCTATCAGTGAAAACTGCAGAGCTGTGTTCCCAAAATACTCACAGATGACTCTCACTTTTGCCAGATTTTTCATCCAAGTTCAAAAGAAACCATTCCAGGGTCAGAGAATTTTATTTGCAGAGGCTTTAAAAAGCTCAAAATCAGAATGAAAATTTTCTTGTGGAGAGAAATATTTTGTCCAATATGAAACATATTAACCTTGCAGTTGCTTGATTTTTAATCTATTTTTTTTAAGGGAGCCAGCAACTCCAGAATCAACCTCCTCAAGGTAGAACTTTCCCTTTCCAAGAGGATCTGCGAGGCAAAGATGTAAAGCTAGTATTCCCAGATTGTTTAAGTGACCTAAAAGTAATATCATTTTTCTTTACCTCAGGCAAAAAAATACACACCAAAACACCTGCATGTGTGCCTTTGCATACCATGCAAATGCTTTGGGGTCAGGTGAGGGCTCTGAAGATGGACCAAAAAGTTTTCCCCAAGCACGTCTTCTCTTTGGCATAGTTGGGCTTTCTGTCTCACCCGTACCTTTCTTCTCCCTTGCTGTATTCAGCGTCAGTGACTGGTGAGAGGTGCTCGCTGAACGTGTAGTCCTCTCGGGCAATCTATTCGCTGATTAAATTTGGGAGACGCATTGTCATGTCCCTCCAGCGTTCAAGTATAAGGGGAAAAATTAGCTGCTTATTCCGGAGGTTTTCATATAATAGAAGACTGTCAGGCCTTAGTCACTCCTCGCTCATTAACGGTACGGTTCAGCAAGGGAGAAGCGGTGCAGGGGAGAAGCCCCCACCCCATGCGACGTCCGTGCCCACCTCCCAAGGTTAAGCTGCCCGGAGGTGGCGTCCCTGCGCGTCGCGCAGCGCCGGCGGCAGCGCCAGAAAAGGCAGCGCCAGGAATAGCGCTGACACAGTGCTGTCATTAAAGAAAAGAAGCCACGCTGTCCCAGGTCATTAGATGACTAGGTCATTAAGATGAATGGAAATAAGCCTATTTATTACACAAATTTCTTCACCACCTGCTTACCGAGGTTCAGCAGCGGCTTCCCACGTTGTAACCAAATGCGAAATGTCAGAGCTTAAAGGAGCATCTCCCAAACCGTGGAGAAGGAGAAAGACATCCTTCTCTCCGCTGCAGTTTTAAAGCAACAGCACGTTTGCCTCCCTCCATCTCCTTTTCTCTCTTCACCTTCTGCATTTATTTCCTGGTAAATGTTGAGGAAGCAAAGCTGGGCGTTAGGCAAATACACTTCGCCTTGGATGCTGTGTACACTGGACTTCCACTTCTTTGAATTTTACACCAAAGTGGTTCCATTATTTTCAGATTTTTATCCCTTACTTACCACCATGACATCTGATAAGATAATCTATTGGGCAAACCTGATCAAAGGTTTTTCCCTTCCCCCAACACAGAGACACAAGCCCATATTACCGCATTCCAGCTAATTTAACAACATAAAAGCAAAACATTTTACATGTAGGATCCGGAACCATCATTCTCTAATGTCAAAGGTCACATGAAATACCTCTTATGTTGTCTCAGCCTATTTCCTGGCATAGAGTTGTAATCTCCGAGAACACATAAATGTTTCAGTATTAGTACTAAGAAGCCACATGAGGGAGCATTTGGAGAATTGAAATGCTTTCCTTGTATCAGTGTAAATAAGGGAGGGAATCAAACTTGATCCCTCTGGGATATATAGAATTCAGACAAATCTAGATGTTGTTATCCATTTCTCCACTCATAGAGGGAAGCAGAATTTGTGATTCCCACTGAAGACGGAGTTTCTAAAAAAAAGCCCATTAGCGGTCTGAGCCAGACAATTTCTTACTCTTGCCAAGGTACGCCGTGGCGGGTATACCTGAAAGGGACCGCAGATAAGTGGGTTTACGTTTCAGCTAGATGAAAGTATAAGACACTCTGTGCAGGTTATTCCGGGCTGAGCGTGGCAGCGGTGCCAGCGTTCCCAGATTATCCGCAGCCTCAGATGACAGCGGCAGGGAGTGGTAAGGTCCCAGTTCCTGCAATCTTCCCACTAGGCAAATAGCTCAGCCTACACACTTCTAAATAACTTTTACATCTTATGCTTTTATATCTTAGGGTTTACTAAAGCAAATAAACCCCACAGGTACATAAAGTGAAACCAATCTCAATATTTTTACAAGCTGACTCACAATTTTTTGAATGTTTGAGGCTGGAAATACTGAAGCTAACCAAAATGGGAAACAAAAAAACATCAGCACGAACCGTAATGGGAAACAGGTATACATTTCTGCTCTGTACTGTTATCTCAGCAAAAAAATCAGCTGCAGCTTGGGCTATCCCCATTGACAGAGTCATCTCAAAGAACAACATCAAATGGGAAACGGAAAACATTTTTGCTCGTAGTGCTAAACAGCTGTTGAATGAATAAAAAATTTAGCACTCTACCTCCAAAAGTCAACATCCCTAGTAATTGTTGTCAATTGGAGAAACTCACATTAAAGGTCATTTTGAAATCAGTAGAAAAGCACTTCACCAAGATCCCATTTTTTCCTCATTATTTACGCCTAAAATTGACTAAAGAGCAAGTAATTAACGAACCGTGTGAAAACCTAGTTGCAGCTATGATGAGCACACATTGCTGCGTACGTTTGACTACGACATTTGCAACTGATTTTAATGGGCAGAAGTTCCAGCAGCCCCTTCTTTCCCTCTGTCTAAACCGCGCCGCCAACTCCAGCCATGGCACAAAGGTGGAAGGGGAAGAGAGAAAAGAAAGATAAACCCAAACTTTAAAACCCAGTACATTTGCTCGGAGTCGATGGAGGAGCTCTGGGATGCTCCTCGCCGCAGGATTTGTGGCGGGAGCGGTGGAGCCTGGTGGCCACCTCCAAGCTGCAGCGGGGCTCGGCCGGCTGTCTGCGGGGCGGCCCTGCAAATCGCAGCGTGCAACTTATCTGCATTTGAAATAATCCCTGTTTTCTCAAGGATTAAACTTAACCCAGATCACTCCGGTGAGCCGGTTTACGGCTCAGTCCCCCGCGCAGCCGTGTCGCCGCAGCCGAGCGGGGAGCAAACTCTGGCACGGGAGCGTCCGAGGGCAGGACCTCCGCAAGCCTCCTCTGCCGCCAAAACCAGCGACCTGGACGCGCAGGGCCTGATGGCGGAGGAGAGGCTGGCGTTTGTCCTCTCTAATTTTTACCATTTTCACTGCTTACTGGTTTTCTTTGCATGAAATCATCTGACCGTTTTTATTAAACCAAAGAAGGTCTGAAAGTCTGGTGTTTGCCGTTATCCTCATCTCCAGAGAACAATTCTTTGCAGCTCCAGTAAATAGGACTTAAAAGGTAAATGGTATTATAGTGTTAATTTCAAAGTGAATTATTCAAAAAGCGCTCCATATGTCAGCAAGCATCATTTTGTGGAACTATATTAATGTCTTCCTTAAATACAGTTCTCCCTTTCTAAAAGCTGTTTTATAGATCCAGGAAATATGTCTGGTATGAAGAAGTGCTTATTGTAAAGGATGTTTTAGCAGTTGTGTTCAATTAATGAGGAAGGCAGGATGTAGCCCTATATAAGAAAACGCATAATAGCAATAATTCCTTGGGGCTTGGGAATCTTCACACTTTCAGGTACTGCGCAGTTATCCGTTCATTCAAGATACCAGGTCAGTTTTGTTTCATATTCTGTATTTTACATCAAAAAAAAAAAAGGTAATACCTCCTTTTGACAGGACTCTCTGTAAAGAATTGAGAAGCTAAAAATAAAAAGAAACTGTTGCTTTTCAGCAGAGTTGCCTGCAAGTAAATCACTCGGAAAGGACCCCAAAGCTTCCAGGATCAGCTGAAACAAACAGAAAACTCCCAAAGCTGACAGCACTCGCCATTCGATAAGGAACGGACCAGGCCGCAAAATTCTGTTTTATCCCACTGACTCAACTGCCGGCTCCCTTTCTGCCATTTCTCAAATTCAGAGGATGGCAGGAGGATGCAGGAGCAGCAGCAGACCTCCCTGGATTTCCCCATGTTGACACGTTACGGGACACTGCTCAGCCAGCAGACAGCGGTCTTGATTTAAGCGAGAACATAAGTGCTTTGTAATTGTACAGCAATAGGGAAGCGCTTGGCAATCCAAGCGGTAAACCCGGTTTTCTGGATTTCTCCCACTCAGTTGAAAGGACCAAAACTCCCCTTCTTTTACATTCCACGTCCCTTTCGTGAACTCTATGGCACTGAGGATTAAAACCAAACAAATGCAGATATTAAGAGGATTTAAAATGTCTGCGAGGTGGCTGTGCCCCCGTCATCTTTAGTAAATAACGGCTGCATCTATGTTTATTTGTATTACCAAATTGCTTAGAAGCTCAGCCAGGGCTGGGATCCTACAGCGAGGGCCGGTACAGACAGAGACATGGAGGTGACAGCAGGCAAGGATTGCGCTCAGCCCTGTTGTACCGGGGATAATCGCAGTGCGGGGAGATTACACCCAGCCGGGCACCAGCCGCGGTCGGTACCGGTGCAAACACTAGTGCAAGGGCCGGGACAGAAACCAGGAACTGCCACCTCTACTTCTAAGCGGCATCATAGCTAGAACTGTAAAAGTCAGCGGCTCCCCCTCAAAAAGCAACCTGCCTCGTTTAACTCGTAATTACACTCTCTGAGCCTCTTCAGTGCACTTCATTATATCCACAAAAGAAAAGTGCTATTTACCGGTAACTCGGACCTCAGTGCTTTAACTCCGACTTACTTGGGAGGCTGTATCTAAGGTCCAGAGCTTGGCCTTGGCTCTCCATCTCCTACTATACAGGTGAAAAATCTAGCCAGACTTTATTTATAGTTTATATATGATTATATCAAATGCTCTGTGGATTATTGCAGCGTATTACAGAACAAGTGCTATTATTCCAGTCTGTTTCTGGTACTCACTTTCAAATTTTCCTCTCCTGAAGCGGCGTGCTGATATACCCTATTCATATGTAAAATACAGAGAACATTTGTGGTGGCACTTTTCAAATCAATTGGAAGCCCTGTAATATTCAGCTGTCTCGCAAACTGCGCACGCCTGCACGTCCCTGTCGCTGCGAGCTCCTGCAAATTCCACTAGCTGTTAGTGAGGGAAAACCAAAGAATAACCGCTCTTCTATTCAGCAATTTTCAGGCTTTTTTATAGTGAGTGTGACTTCTTATGCATTTGAAGCGATTGCAGTGTTGAATCTTCGTGTTGACAGTTAATATAAATAAGATATTAGTGCAATATTTAGTTATCAGTGATGATTTTTGACTTTAATTCGTCAGGTCTATTAAAAAATTAATCCCAGTCAAAAATTATAGTAAAGGCAATAAATCTTAAACTGCTCTTCCCTGTGAAAAACATCCATTGACATAGTCAACTACGTTACAAAAATCACCTGCATGGTAAGTGGCTAGAAAGAAACAAAAATTTAGGATATTTTCTTATGGACAATTAGAAGATGAGAGCTCAAAATCCGAACCTCATCTACCTGTAGCAAGTCAAACGGGCTCAGGCAAGGACTTGTACCACACATTCACCACGGGCTTACGATACCATTGCTGTCTCCTGACCTTGTTTTGCCATACTGACAAAACCTAGATCAAAATAATAATAATAATAATAATAATAATGATGATGATGATGATGATGATGATGATAGCATAGCAACCCACAACCTTTCACCAGGTTCAGACAACGCTGTGGGAAGCGCAGTACAGGAGGCATAAAAGGTGACCGCGAGTCTCCCATTCTGAACCTACAACAGGAGAGGCATGAGGAGGAGGAGAACTTGATAGTGGTGTATTGCCCAGCGGCCAGAAGGGACACCCGGAGGAGACCCCCCAGCCCGGCGCTGACAGGCGCTGCGGAGAACTTCGCCACCGCTCGCACACGTTACTGAGCACAGGCAAACAGACTTTTTTTTTTTTCTTTCCCCTGGGATTTGCAAGTTGGCCAAGGTTCAGCAGATTTTCATGAGGATGGCTAAAAGCACATCGCCAACATCAGGCTGAGAGACCTGCTTACTTCACCCAAATAACGCTTAGCCAATTTTTGAATTCCTGTTCTCAAGCATGAAGACATTGTAAATGAAACAAGTTTTCCTAGAACAATAATGTAGTACTAAACCAAGGTATTTCCCGCTAGCTTTACTCCACAGGTCACCCTGTCTTTCTTTCACACACATACACAAATCGGCTCAACGCAATCTTCGGCGGGGAAGATGTCATTCCCAGAAACGAGACTCTGCCAAAGGTAAAAATCAGATAAAGAGGGTCTTTACTAACCCATGCCAGGCAGCATTCATGGTGGAGCTCCAAGCTGAGCCAAAAACATTTGTATGTTTAAACGGTGTAAGAGAGACAACTAGCTGGAGAGATTTATCTGAGACAAGTCTTGAGGTGAGATTTGAACAAGAAAGGATTGCAAGGAGCTTTGGCTCTGAAAAGTAAGGTGTGGGGTGAATGATGTTTGGTATAATCATACCTTTCTTTTCTTTTTTTTTAATCCACATATGCTTCTTCTTATGAGTTAACTTCTCTGGAATGAACATAGTTTAAAGCGTCACTCTCAGAGTCTTTTGCGATACAGGTATTTGTAAGCGGCCACCATGCCTGTGCTGCCCAGCTCGCCTAACTAAAGCAAGCTGAAAAGAGGTGACTGCTTTGCACACAAACGACTTGTGTAGCTGAAGTGCCATACACAGTAATTTCAGCTAATTTGTACAAAGACAGTCACAAAGTTAAGGTTTGGCGGATTATTACATTAGCAAAACGCAATTTCAGAAGTCCAATCCACGCGCTATGAACGCTTGGTTCAGGAGCAGCAGAAGCCTGTGGGCTGCGATGATGGGTTCAGCATCAGTACACACACCACAGCAAAGCACAAGGCAAGGAACTTGCTCATGGAAACAAATTTCATTGAAAAACCATACTATGTGACATTTTCCTGTAGGTGAACCACAAAGGCTCGTCCTTCCCCCCCGTCTGTGTGGACTGAATGTGAGAAGAGGTTTGTTCTCATCACAAGCTCACTCTTGACATCAGCAGTGATGCGCTTCCTGCTCGGTCAGCGGAGCGGCACCTCCGTTCAGCAGTAAAAGAGGCCATTTGGGGATGCTAAGAGAAAATGGCAGGGTGCAGAAGAGAGGGCCCGACCAGACCACCGGTCAGAGGTGGCCTCTGGCTCTTGCTGTCCCTCCAACCGTGCCTTGGCACAGCTGGGGAGGGCACCAGAAGGGATGCTAGAAGGTGGGTTTACGAGCACTAGAGCTCATCCCTGTGCCCATCTCCATCTGGTTTGCTGGCGTAGTGGTGGCCCACAGCCCACGATGACCTGCAGAAGGTTGCATGGGGTGCAGCGTGCAGAAGAACCAGCCGGTGTGGGAAGGGACTCGGCCACAGGCTTTCAAAAGAAGCCATTTCACTCAGGAGTAGGCAATTAGTCACTCTGTGCAACCCAGTGGCATAGGCTGGCTTTGAAATTCAACAGAGAGACTATTTGATTTTCTTCTCTCTTTATACCTCCTTTCACGGGAGGATTAGAAAGTCTATGAGGAGAGATTTACCCAGTCCTTTTCCTCAGCTTCCTTGGCCCCTCCTGCAATCAGAGATGTTTGGAATCTGCTTTATATCTGCCGAGCGCTGTCCCTGAGGGTGTTTGCTCCCACACATGCTTTTATTCTCCCAGCTCTCCACCTATACCCCGTGGCTAGGAGCGACTGGCACAGCGGCCAACCTGGGCTTTTTGGCAGCTCCTCCCCGCGCAGCTCTTGGCTGGTGAGTTGCAGCCACAGCCTGGCCCTGCTGCGCTGCCCATCAAGGGTCCAACCCAATAATCTCGCTCCCCATTAAGTGCATCAATTCCCATGACACTTTTTCAATAAGGAAAATATGTTTTTCTCAGTCTTATTTGCAGTCTCTTCACCAAAATGGTAATACAGAAGTTTAGCATCAGCCCCTCCACCATCACTAAATGGGAGTTGTACTGGCCTCGTTAATCTGTGTCAGAGGCTATATCAATTACTCCCACGACAAACTCTTTTGAATTACAGGAGAAAATGGATAACAGCAAAGCAGAGAGAAGGAAAACATGTGCTGCAGTCTTTGGTTTCCATGATCTTTCTCTCCCTCCCTAGTGAAATAAATGAGTTGCTGTGTGGTCTGTTCAGCAGATGGGTCAGCAGAGGCATTTCTGCCGTGGACGTTCTGCATAAAGCGGGGCACGAGTTTACATTTACCGCATGTGGATGTGAATCTACATTTTTAAGTGGATTCACAAACTGGTGCACTTGCAGTACTAAAACTAGCAGCGGTAAGTAAACTTCTGTCACAGCAGACTGAATACCGGTGTCAAAGCTGTCATTGCTGTTATATTTTCAGCTGCCAATAGCCAGCAGATTGAGAGTTTTGTAGATCCTGCAAGTGTCATCCATGTCCAAAGCCAAGACCAGGTCTTCAGTGATCTTCAAAGTATCACAGATAACCCACTCACAGGCTGGCACGTTTAACTGGAATTTGTCTAGGAGCTGCTTAAAGGAAGCAACAAAGCGACCGAAGAGCACAATGGTAGCTGATGGAAAAAGTGCCAACTGATGACATCATTCTCCACTTTATTACAAATACATAAACCCGGATGGGCTGACTAGGATTAAAACATAAAAACTCATGCACCACTTTTTCACAGATAGTACAGGTGGAGCCTATTTTTTTGCCTGTGTTCTGTTTATCTGTCAACGTGCATGCTCTGGAAGCACACATTTCCCTCATTGCATTTTCTCCTCTACTTTTGCAGCTTCTAATTCATGCAAAGTTGGTAAGAATTTTGTTACACCTTTTTTTGTTAGTCACCTCTTCTCTTCCAACTTAAGAACTGCATACCACCAAGATAGCCCAGTGCTGCGCCAATTGCCTTTCTAAATGCATTATAAAGCACCCAAAGCTGTTGCTATGTCAGTTCTAGATGAATTTGTGTCTGTGTGAAAGTCCATAATTTTCCTCCTTCATCCCTAAATCACTTCTACCTCAGCTGTCTCCTTTCACGTTTGGTGACGAGGAATAAAAATGGCACCTTCAAAAAAAGGGAATGACTAATTTCTAAAATAGAATCGTATATTCTTTTTTTTCCCCACATGATTTATATCCCTCTTTTTTCCCATCCCTTTTGGTTGCTATTCAATACTGAACAGAATTTCGCTGAACTGAGACTACGTTGATGTGTGAACTGACACTACACTGGCACATGACTCTTCCTTTGGAGCAGGGACAACTCATTAATTAAGAAGCCACCTCCTGTGCACAGTGATGTGCATTTGCCAACAATACCTCCCCGACACCGTTTTCTACCCATCCTTTTGCCCTGTGGAGGTCTTGCACTTCTCCTCCACCTCTTCTAGCCTGCTAGGGAGCCATGGGTCTGACAGGAGTGCAGAGTTCCCATAGCTCCTTACGAGCAAGCTGATTGCCTCTGGTTTTCCACAATCCTATAAGAAAAAGCTTCATGAAGAGCAAGGCGACGGTGGCCACCTGGGGAAGGTCAGCTGAGTTAACACAGAGGAAACCTAAGCACCAAACACCAACTCCTGGCAGCTACAGGTAACTGCAGGCCTGGATCTGAGATCAGTAAACTTGATTGCAACTGAGCAGAAGAGGAGGTTTAGGAGTCTTGCTACCACCAGAAACAAAAGCTTATTGGGCACATACACTGGAATTTGTTGTTTCTGTGCAAAATTTAGCTTGGCCACATGAGCCAAAGGCCCTTGCATGATATGGAAGTAAAGCCTTTCCATGGAAATAAAGTCCTCCTTGTGAGTGTAGCTAGGTGGAAGGATCAAGGGCAATGTGGGATGTAGTCCAGGAGCTGAAGACACCATGGAGCTTGCCCTCCTAGGGAAGCTGTGCCTGTGCTGGCTCACTGGCTTGCTCAGGAAGGCTGGACACAGCCAGGAACCCCCCCAGATCTCCCCATCAATCACTTCAAGGGTCCTTGCCATGCTTAAATTTAGAGCAGCTTCTATTTTCTGGCCACTAACCTCTTTAAACTTAATAGTACTTTACCTCTCATTTCATGCTTTCTCTACTCCTTAACAGTCATTTGTGAATACAACAATCAAGAGATTTTTAAAGAGGTACATCTTTCCTTCAGAGAAGCTGGTTTTCCTCTTTCAGTTCATGTCCACTGCCAAGCGTTTTGGACATCCACTTATAATGATCGTTTTTACAGATTTTCCTAGAAGTAATGAACACTAACTTGTAATTCATTGGGGTCATCATTCCTTTTAGAGGATACTGAAAAGCACCATTTTAATTTCCATTATAAATGTATCTATTATAGGCACTGTATCTAGTACATGTTGGCTACTTACACGGGAATGTTTTAGAGCTTTATACCTGAGCTCCTCTAGAGTCGAAACCCAAGCCGTCAGCTATTTCATCGTCCGGCTTTGGTGTCCTGTTATCCCTCAGCTGATCTGTTTCTTGCAAAATGTATTAAAGCAGCACCTCGGTCCCAGACTGTTGCCCGAGGAAAACTGGTGCCTCCCAGCAGCCTCCCCAGAGAAGACCGACAGAAGTACATCCGTGAGCTCCTCAGCAGTAGTCTTTAATTACCTCTCGCCTTTATTTTCTGGAAACCGACCTGTCACACTATAACCTTTATTTATATAACCTTTAGATGCTTAAAGAGTTTCTTGTTTGTTTTCACACTTTGGCCTCCTACTTTCCACATTTGCCCTTATCAGTCACAGTTTGGACTCCTTTTTTTTGGCTCCACAGTCTGGCTGAAGTACCTTTGCGATTTAACCACCAGGAAACTTCTCTTCCTTTCGTTTTTATGTGCCCCAATACTTTCGAGGGTCAATTAGTGGGTAAACATTTATGTTGGTCCCTCTGCTTTACTCTCCCACCTTTTCTGGTTATTTTTCATCTTTACCATTCTTTGTGTCTCTATTTCTGCCATCTTCAACTTATTCCTAGACCGGAATTCCTGGTTTATACCCCAAAATAGAACATTTGACCTGTTTTTACCCGCCCAAATACTCTTTCTCTTCTCACACTGATTCTTCCCTTTCTGTTTTCCAAAGATACTCAACATCCAACAACCCCCCAATAGTCCAAACCCTTCCACATCTGCTGTCTTAGAGGTTCGAGTTTCACACCCAGAGATAAAAATCTTCAAAGGGAGATTAACCCCAAATCACAAACTCTGAGGAACTGACCAGTCCCAGTCTTTGATCCCTCCCCGCTCCATAGTAATGAAATCTTCAAAGCGATGGTAACCTTACACATTAGGAGTTAAAAATGAGACATAAAGGTAACGTTGTGTACGGCTTGGTTGAGTGTATTTCTGAACAAAGAGTAGACATATGGGGTATATTACATAAAAATCAAAATCACTGAGGTTTTCCCATTCATCTTCAAAAAACACAAGCAAATACTAAGCTCATCCAGGCTTCCCTCAAGGTGAAGTAAAACTTTCTCTGCTTCTAAACATAAAGAGCTAATCAAGATTGATATGATTTCCAAAGAACTAGGGAGTTCTCAAAATATGTTCCAGGCATGATGGATACCCACTTCTATTCAATGTACATCACAAACACGTTAGTGTCTCGAGTTACAGATAGAAATGCTGTTGGTTTCCTAAATGTTTTTACCACACAGGATTTATAGAAAGTGTTCATATTAGATGCGGTAAGAGAGGCCCCAGAATTTAAGATGTATTGCTAGGCTGAAAGACAGTCCAAAATCTGAAAGTTTGTTTTGTCATCAGGCCAACCAAAAAACAGTGGAATTGTTTTAATGCTTTGGTGGTTTTCCCTAACATAATTTGATCCATAGGAACTTTCGCTGAGTAAATTGCATGTGAAGAGGAGTAAATGAATGTGTTAATTAAGAGCGACAGGGACATGAATTGCGTTGGCTGTTATGTATATCATCGTGCCCGGTACAGCACCTAAAGCACCTACAGCTACCAATAGGTGGCAGAATATTAAAAAAAGAAAAAAAAATTGAACTCACCTTTTAGCAGAGATTCAAACGTAAGCGTCTTTGCCACGTCTCTCCCACATCTGCATGGAATTAGATGCAAAGAGAAAAATATTTGTGAAGGTGGCGGATTACTTGCTAGGATTTCCCATATTTTTTAATAATTTCAGCAATTTCCCTAGAGCGTGTGAAAGCTCACAGTGCAAATTATTTGATCCTTGTCACTGTTTATATAACAAGCCACAAATGCCTCTGACCTATCGGAGAATTTAGTTCACTCCAGGCTCTGAGGATCCTGTTCTTTTACCGTGTGCTCCCAAACAACACCCTTTCGTACTTCCAGAGGTGAACAAAGTCTGCAAACTGTGAGCTGTTAACTAAAGAGAATTACTCCGAAATCAGATGATCGGTTGACCAGCTGAGTTCTTGAAGAAATAGATTCCTAGTGTTTCTGAAGAAGGAAAACTTACCGAATTTTAAAATTAGCAAGCTTTAAGCTTTATACCTAAAATAACACATTGGAAGCACTAACAAAAAAAGGAAGTTCCAGTCATGGTAGCCTACTATGAACTTGAAAATGCTGATTATACCATCGATTAGTACAACTTAGCAGGGGATACCTGTTTTAGGCAGCATATCAGTACAGTGGCTGTACAGACTTCCACCGTCTTAGGTTAGCCAAGAGATCAAGAATTTTTTTTTAAAAGGAAGAATATGTGGTTAATCAAGCTTAGATCCATCAGTGTTTATGATTTATTTGTTTCCAGAAAAAGTAATTACAATCACCACATTCTTCATTTCATTAGCGGTCTGTCAAAGAAACCTACTGAAGCTCATATGTCGCTATTAGATTTGCACAAAAGAAACAGAGCCAGATGTGCCGGTGAGACAGGTCTGGGATATCTGGTTGCAGGTAACATTGCTAATGCAACATTTTTTGCAGTAAAATGCATTTCTAAAAGTTCTTTGCGCATCTCCTATCTGTTCCCATCGCAGTCAAATGGACAAACTTTTAAAAACAAAGAGATTGGGCTAATAGGGTTGAACATTCAAACCATCAGCGAGATTAGCATCAACCAGAAAAGTAAATGAAAATATTTACACCCGTAAATGTAGGCTATATTTCTTTTTTTCAAAGAAAACAAGACTGTTCTGAAATTTCCAGTACCTTCTATTTCTGGGCAGAAATCGACTGTGTATCTGCGTCAGCCCATGGAAATCAGAATACAGATCCATAAACTAACACTGGAATGAGAATTGGTCTGGACAAAGTACTTAATACCCTACGCACTTAGTGGCCAGGATATGAACGAGACTTTATATGCACTTGGAGCTAATTTGGGGAACTTCTACACTAAGCCATATTGGGCCAAATAGATGTTCCCCCAGGAGAGCCCAGACCGAAGTATTTTAAGCGTTTGTAATGTGCGTATCCAGTCAGGTCCGTGGAAAACTTACCATTGAAACAGCTCAAAACCCACTGTCTTCATTACAGCCCCCTCTAACACAGCAGGTCGAGGAATAGCTTTATTTGCATCATTGTAGTAAATTCTTAGAAAACTTGCGGATTAGCTGCGAACGGAAAAATGTGACGCAGCCAGCCGGCTGACAAGAAGTAAAAGAAAAAATTGTAACGTTACAGAATTTCAAATATTATTTCTTTTCATTCTCAAAACGGTGAAAGACCCTCATGGTTTTGCTAGCTGCTTCCATTCCTGAGGAGGGGCTATTTCCATTTCCTACCTAATTGCTCAGCAGCTGACCCAGGAGACATGACAACTGGTCATGAACAACATTTGAACGAACAAATGAACAACATTTTCAACCCTGCTCCTAAAGTTGTTGGGGTTATTTGGTGGTGGGGTTTTTTGGGGTTTTTTGGCTTAGTTTTGGGGGGGTGTGTGTGTTTGGGTTTTTGTTTGGTTGGTTAGTGGTTTGGTTTGTTTTGAATTTTAAAAATTATTTACCATAAAGAGAGTTTTCTTGCCAGGACTGTTTTTCTAAACTCTTGCTGCTCCATTACTCACATGAAAAAGAAAATAAATAAGATAATCTATAACATCACCACGTCTATGATGAAATCATGCCAGAAGATTTTTCCCTGCCTGGCTTCATGTTCATTCAAAGACCCAAAGCCAAGTAAATGTCAGGCAGTTAGGACTAAATAACCTCTTAGGAGCAGAGGGGATGAAAGATATGCAAACACCATCCAAAAGCCTCCAGTAAGCATGGAAAGAAGGAAGTTAAGAAGGAGAGCACTTTCCAGCTCCAAATATCTTCTTGTAAGCCCCAGCACGGGGAGGCGTAATGATTTTGAAGCAGAGCACAGTCACCCCCAGCCAACACACATGCCCGTACACCCAGCCAGCGGCCACCCCTCCTCCTTCCCGTTCCCAACAAAGCCACGGGATGCCACAGCGGTGGCCTGCGCCCACGGCAGCGTGTTGGGCCTCCAACTTGCATTTATGAGGCTTGAGCATAAAGCTGAGCCAAAAACTGGTGGTGACCCTCTGTCGGTGCCCCGTACCCGGGTTCTCTTTTTCCTCTGAGCTGGTTTTGCTATGAACACCAAGCAAGCTTTTACGAACACCACGCGGTGGGGATAAACATCTTGGGAACGGTTGGAGGCGACCAATGTCAACACAGACAGCACTCACTAAGATGCAGGGGCAGGTGATGCTCTGTTAGTCGGATTCTGACATTCTTATTTCTTAAAATTTCTCTTAAGGTCAGCAGGTTAAGGTAGCGCTCATTCCTGAATGAATATGTCAAAACTTATACCCTAGGACCTGTAGTTTCCCCCCTCTATAGTTTTCCAAGCCATTCAGAGTTATTGGGCTACATTTAATTTCTTTGGGTATGCTCAATTGTTTAATCTAATTTACCAGATTGGGGCATTAGGCATTTATTCTTCATTATTGTCTGGTTAGAGCAGTCTGGAGGATGCTCTCGACTGGGGGGAAACAGCAGCTGCAATCTGCTGCTCTAGTAATAGTAATATTCCCAGGCAGACACCGAGGGAAAGTGCAGATGGAAAACACAGTTCTGACGGGAATGAGAGATGAAGGGTGCCACAAGTCAGCCGCTAATGGCTCTCCACATGCTTACAATATTAAATTTCGAGAACCAAATACTATTTTTTGAGATGTTGTTTTAACTGACAAATCTTTAAACGTAACTAAATTGGATAGAAACAACGCAGTGCAGGTTTTTAGCCGCATTAATAGGCAGTTTGATTTTAGTGCATCATCATTTTAGAGAATAAAGTTAAAGCTGCCACAGGTGACAAGGAGAGGCTGGAAAGAGCTAATAGGTGTGCTTGATAAAACAACAGCGTACCTTGGGGAAGGACATTAATATACTGCTAGTAACGTTTTTTTCGAGCGTCTAAAGTTCTCCCCCCAGCTCCTGATGTTCTCATCTAATTTCCAAGTCATGCTCCCGAGGCCTTAACATCCTTTTGCAAATGCCAATGTCAGATCTTCTGTCTGCAGGAGCAGAAAGGCACTGGAACTCCTTTTACCTACACACAGAGTTTCCTATTTCCACTTGGGAATTTGAAGGTAGTGCAATGCGTTTGGATGGTACCATTGAAGTACGGACATTACCTATTGTAGAAAATGTTAATTTATGGTACCTATAGCACCAACTATCCAAGTATACACGCAGCGTATAGTACCAAAGAGAGGTTTTGCATTTTCTCGGCATAGTTTATACAAATCCTATGGCAAAACAAAGTATGAAGGCGAGAGCTCTCAAAACAGATTTTTTTATAGTATTCATTATAATCACCCTTATTAGTGGGTTTGGCATATGCAGCCTCTTGTCTGTACAAAAAAGTTCCAAGATTCTTATCCCCTAACTGAAATTACCGTGCCAAGAGGTGTTTCCATCTCACATGTAGCTGCTACATAGGATAAGATGCTCGTGGCACGTAGCTAGTTACTGAAGAAAAGCAACAACAATGTGTATTCTCCTCTCTATCTAATCACAACATTGAGCATCCAAGTCTGCTCAGAGAATACTTTTCCCTATATTAGTCAAAAGCAATGAACGGTAACAAGCATTTTATTTCTTTACGAGGCACAGGGAGCTCTCAGAGTCAGCCTCTGTGTCTATTTCTACAGGCTTACACAACAGCATCCCAGCGAGATCATAAAAATAAATATTTTAGGGATAGATTTCTGCAGGTAAATTAATTTCCCTTATAAACCAAAGAAAGTATATCCAAATGTTCTCTCACTTTATAACTGACCAACAAGAAGACGCTCTCTGCAATGCCTCCTCCTGGTTTGGCTACTCAATTCCAAATGATGATTTTGCTACGTTGCAGCGTGAGGCTCTTTTCTTGTCATCCTTCATCTCCATCTGACTTACCGCTGAGTATGTAAATCTTAAAGGAAAAAAAAGTAAAATGATGTAGAATTGAACACACTGGACTTTTGCCCTTGAATGTAGCCTGTCTGGATTGGACAAAGAAATAGCTATAGGCTTTTTGGGTTGGTTTGGTTGTTGGGTTTTATACTTACACATTGGTTTTCTTCTTTCTACAACTTGCTTTCGAGCTCGGCGGTTTGATTCAAAGAGCAAAGCTGAGGCCAGGGGCTCTTTCTCGCTGGGCTGTGCTGGTGTGATAGTCACCAAAGAAAAATGTTTCCTTTGGCAGTCACTGCGACTGGGGGGGTTTCTATTCCATTGATGGGTCAGGCGGTTGAGAGATAAGACTAAGACATTTCACCTCCTCCTCTGGCCAGGTCATTATGTTTTCTAAAGACGGTTTATCTTACCTGCCACTTCTAGGAAAGATGAATAGCGACGCACCTACAGGAGCAAGGAGCAAACCCAAACCAAGGCCATAGCAGCGTTTTCAGGAAAAAACAATCTGGAATGTTTAAGTCCACTTTCTTTGGTCAGTTAAATTGATAACATCCAAACCAAAATAATTTATGCTTAGCTCTTGCAAGGTCCTTGAGCAATCAAGAAAATTAGTCATGTTCTATGTTGAACTGTCAATTTAATCTGCAAGCAGGCTAAAAAAATGAACAGGGAAGTCATTAAATAATATTTTTTCATACTGTATAAATCTCCTTTCCACACAATCACAACCCCCTAAACAAAGTTGTTTAGCAGCTATCATTTATTATTTATATTATGTTACCAGCTCATCGGCTCACTTCAACCAAGCCCAACCTTTACCGTGCAGGGCACTGCACAAATATATATAAATGACATTTCCTGGAGCTACATGTGGCAGAGACCATCAGTCACAGTCTACACATGGATGTGGAATTACAGCCCCACTGAAAGCACAGGGGCTTTCTCATTGGTTTCAATAGAAGTGGAATTTCACTCACGTAAATTAAGCAACAAAAAATTCGTTGCCTTGTTTCCTTGAGGTCAGATAGGAAGAGTCTTTCAAAGTGCAGTGTGGAGCATTTAATTTTCATTGCTTAAGTGGAATTCAGTGAACCATGGATCAGACTAGGCTTTTAGTTTTATATATTCCCATTTCTTGTTCAAAGCCTGAGATTATCCACGTAGGATAATTTTCCACTCAGAAATACAGGACTGTCTTATATCACCTAGGAAATGGAAAACACTTTGTGTGTTCACCTTTATTCCACACGTATAAACAAATATATACAAAATGTAGTTTATAAATGGAGCAAATTATTTTTGATGATGAATATATTTATTATGTATTTGATGGTTGCTAATGAATATATTCATGTTGCCCCTTTGGGATAGCTTTGATATTCCGACTGTTTGTTAATTGCATGAAATATAAGTGTGTCGCACGTTATACACTACATAGCAGTCCAATAAACCACATGGTCTAATACTGCATGAGGCTAATAAATCAATTTTTAACATTCAGAATATCATTTGTCTCTTTTTGCTAATGTGTCTGTTTTCCAACCCTGTAGCTTTATTTTCAGTATCTCTCAATTGGAGAAAATTAGATTAAGGCAGGTCTTACAGTATTGCAGGCTTACCTTCTGCTCTGCAGCACCTAGACGACGTGCTGTGTGGGACGTCCGCACACCCCACGTCTCGATTATATGACATTAATAAAATGATTAATGCACGTGACAGAAAAATTCAGGCTTTACAAAAACCCCCTAAACGGTAACTGAAAATGTTCTTTAAGCTTTTTGTTGTGGCATAATGGTATGAAAAGGTGAGATTCGTTTTTGATTGTTTTGGTTTGTGCTGGCATTGGTTCAAAAGAAAAGTTGTTTTTTCTCCCCCAGTTGCCTTTACAAAGCAAAGCCAAAACAAACAAGTGAAAAACAAACAAAAAGCCACTTAGACGTTCTAGTCATCTACCTTTGCAGGGAGATTATCTTTTACATCAGGCCTTGCTGGGCGACTATAAAAATAGAGCAGGAGCAGCGCTCAGCACGGAGCTCCCCGCGCCGCTCGGCGATGCTCGGAGGGGCTCAGCCCCTGCCCTCAGCGGCGCGAAGGCACGCACGGGCTAAAGAGCCGGGGTTCGGATCCCTGCCAGGGGACGTTCCCATGCAATTAGGCCTGTGGCAGAAGGATCTGAGCATGTTCCTCTGAGTCACAAAATGCAGAAAGCGTACGCGTAGGAGTTCGTAGCCACGCAGCTGGTTGAGCAACGCTTTGCATCCAGCGCTGAGATGAATAAGCCCGACTGGAGGGATATCGCCAAGGTCCCGTTTCTAGAGATCACAAAAGTTCAGGCTGGGATTCACCTGTGGTTGTCATAGGGGGGTAAAGTGTTACGCTATGAATATTTCATTATGAAAGTGAGAAAACGCTTTCCCCTCAAGCAGATTTTGTTAGTTAGCACTGTTCATCTCTAGCCTTCGCAGCAAAATCCCAGGCTGAATTTCATGCTCCCTGAAATATGTTGAAGGAATTCCCCTCTGCTCACCACAAAGGCACTTTCTGTGGTATAGCATGGAAGGACAGACGGGAAAAGAAAAATCAAAGATAATTAGAAGGAGAAAAATGAATAGAATATCACTAAGAAAATTCCTGCTGTGGTGCATCAGGGAAATCAAGGAGAAAACCAGTACCTCAAAGACCTCTTTTTTCAGGATAGATTTTTCCTTATACAGAAAATATATATCCAGTAACCCGTGGATTAGAAGTAAATGACTTTTAGTATAAAATGCAAATATAAAAATAACATTTAGTTATCCCAAGATTCACACCTGAAGACTTCAAAACACGTTCTTACATTTTCTTTCTCTCTTCCACTTTCACAAATGCAATATGTAATATTAAAAATGTTCACGCACCGTTGCCAACACATTGACTGAAGAGAGTATTTGGCCCGTTGTACATATGCCTGCCTATTTAAACACACAATTATCTGGTCTGTATGAGCATTATTAGTGCATATATGTCCCAGAACATTTTACACAGTGCAGTGTGCAGAATTTTAAAAGTAATTTCTTGAATGGACCAGACTTCTATGATTCTATTCTATGACTTAAATTTTCCATATAGTTTCCTCTTTGAGACAGTCTTGGATACAGTCTAACCACTAAAGGGTACAACAATTTGCTCATTTTAGATATCTAAACTGTGAATTGCTCATATCAGACTTTTCTTCCCACTAGAGAGAGGCTTTTTCAATAATCATGAGCCAATAATTTTTTGAAGTTGCATTCGGCTTCTTATATGTAGATCTCGGAAAATCTTTGTACATAAAGTTCTTGTATCAGATGTGGAGGGGACAATCCTGAAAGGATCTTCTAATTAAAAGAAATTAAAGGATCTTTTATCTAGAAGAAATATGCGCTCTGAGTTAAATCTTACAGCGCTAGGTAATGTAATCATCTATTGTTTTGTAATTTATAGTTCAGTGCCCACCATTTGGATTTTTTTTTTTTTTAAATTTAAATCCCCTTTTAAATCTTAACATTAAATGTTAACAATCAATAAGGTCAAACCAAGCAGAGAAGGTGCATTTGAAAATATAAAAATGAGGACAGCTATTACCATGAAAGAAATTTCAAGGAAAAAACCATCCAGAAAGAAGGTGGGGCCTCCTCTGGAAATGTCCCTATTTAGCTTTCTGTATGCATCATGCGCCGGAGAAATGGGAACTCAGAGCTCTTCCTCTTCTAATTTGCAGGTGATTATAAGGCTACGGGGAGCTGTCAATTGTTGGAACATCCCTAGTATAATTACATTAACCTCATCTGGTGAAATCTGAGTGTAAATTACTTCTTCACTTAATAAGAAGATTTAATTGAAGTTGTTCTCAGTCACTGTGTGACAGATTTCTTAGGGAAGGTCTGATATTATATATATTTTTAATGGTGCTTGGGTTTAAAAAGAATCTATTGAAAAGGAATTCTACATCTCAGTGATTTTTAAGAATGGACTTCAAAGAAAGCACGAAAAATAAGTATTCTTGTCCTTACTGCCGGCAATAAATGGCTGGGATCTTTAGCCGTGGTAAATGAGAACAGGCGCACGGATTTATGAATTAAGGTATCAGCCAGCCAATTAGCTGTAGAAATAATATCCTTCCCCTCAGGATGGAGTCGTCTCTTCCCATCTATAGCCGCTCAAATGTCAAATATGTAGTAAATGTTGTGAATGAGAGAGAATCAACACCTCTTTGCCTTATTTTAAACAAAAACAATTAGTATTTTTTTGGGAGTAATTACGTTATTTGATCACCCGGTGCAATTTCCTGCCTCCTCCAACGTTGACGGAGGTGGTGACAGGGGAGGGGGCCAAAGTGCTTTTCAAAAGGGTTAGAGAACACTGGAATGATTGGCTACTCATTCCCCCCCCCCCCCCGTCACGGAATTTTTATATGCCTTTATATAATACCTTATTGCTGAATACATTTAGTGGCGTTTATTTCCTTTAATAAACTTTGAAGTGATGGGAGACAAGAGAGACAACTATAACAGAAGCTTCTCTAGCTCAACACTTTTAGCCTGACGGAAAATATATCACCTTTTCAATTTATTTATTTTTGAGCTGAACACCACTGCTCCAAACTTTTGTGCAGATTATTTTTCTCAAAAAAACTTTGGTTTTGCTAGAAGATACTTAAATGTTCTTTATATAACATTTTCTGCCCTTGTTTTGTGAAATATTGCAAAAAAGGAAGACTTGTAAGAAGAAGTAATATCTCTTATTAAAATGACTGATAAACAAGTACGTTGTTGGTCGCAAAAACCTCTCGGTATCTCAGGGAATGCTTATGTGTCCAATTTTTTATTTTTTCCGCCCAATCTGTATCAGTTGGTCTAATAAAACATACGACCGTACCCTGCAATCCTTGACTCCCTTTGGAACATCAAAGCTAAAGCATTATCACCATTCTAAAAAAAGACAATAATTTAAAAAAGCTTTAACAATTCCAGAATGCTTCCTTACTGTACGAAGAGACACGCTGAATGGGAAAAAAGCGTTCTGGTGAAACGATTGGCGACATTGTCTTGGAAATCTTACTGAAAAAATGAAAGCTTGTTTAATTTCAAAACCTCTCAAATACACCCAGCTTTTTGCAAAAACAACACAAGGATAATAAGCTCTAACTGGAATCTGACGCTAGACACTTTTCAGCTAGAAATAAGATGCAAATGTTCAACAGTAAGAGTAATTAACCATTGGAGTAAGTGACATTAAGATGAAGACAGGATGTTTCCTAAGAGGTATCTTTTAGTTTAGCCGTATTTATGGAACTGGAAGCAGGAATTAATTCAGGGAAGTGCATCCATTAGATGCCATGGATGAGTCAGCAACATCTCAGAGACGGCAGCATCAATCTTCCCATGAAACTATCATGTAGCACTTTGTCTAGTACAAGCAGAGCTTTGACCACAGGCATTAATATCTACCTTGCTCCGTATTGTAAAATGTCCTGAAACTAAGCTGATAATGACCTAAGAAATTCAGCCGAGGTCTGAATCACGACACCTTCGCCATCATTTTTCCTAGATAGGAACACTTATAAAAACCAGGTTCCTGTCAGGCTTGTTAGCATCAGATGATGGCTATATTAACAAATCTCTCTTACTTAAGGGTAGTTGGCTGCTTCTCCTCCCAGAACAAGGCATGAGTAATACCGTAGCAAAAACCAACCAAACAAGCAAAACCAAACAACAAAGAGGAAACAGAGAAAAAACAATCCTCCTCTCCCCATGTTACGCTGTCACAAGCATAGGCCAAAAGCTTGCGCCAGTACTGTTTAATGTTAAATTTCTGGGGGCCATTAATGTTGGTTTTATTTACCCTTCACGTACCAGAGCAGAGGCAGAGTTACGCCTCGAGTGCAGCAACAAGCAAAGGAGTTTTCCAGGCAGTTGGTGGTGGGACGTGCCATTATTCCCCTCCCGAGCTCTCCCTATAAAGTCAACCTGTCAGGTCTGTGTGGCCAACCTGAAATACTGCGAACCTTTATTGACCCACAGTGGCAGGTAACAGACTTTTAAAAGCAACCAGTACATACGGTAGCGCAGATGCAGCTGATGGGAGTTGAACTCAGCGGGCTGCCGCTGTCAATAACAGGCACCCATCTCTACTCTTCATCCTCGCTGCCACTCCTGGAGGTTTCCTGGGACATACTGCATCGTCACGTTTACTGTAAAGAAATCACAAACTTCTTCAAACTAGGGACATTCAGCAAATGACATAATAAATTAGTCTGCTAGTCTCAATCTACCCAGATGCCTTTAAAACAATACTTTAGTTCAGAGTAAGAGCTTCCTACCTCAATCACAGAAACCTGGATCCGCGGATGAGCTTAAAGAAATCATTATTTTGTAAATCAGGACTAAGACGTTTTGTTAAAATGTAGTTTCAGCTACTAGTTAACGAAATCTTGCAAAGCAAACCATATTATTAATGGTTTTAGATTTTTTTTCCCAACATAAACTTCTACATATGAGTGCAGAAGCACAGGATGAAACGAATGCCAGTCAAAACAAACAATACAAACCAGATTGTGCCCCCTTTTGCACACACCTTTGTTCAAGACCAGCGGCTCCCCTCTAAAATTAGAGGTTAACGTGCTGACGAAAACACGACACAGGCCAGCGTTCTTTACCTTGAATCTGAGAGTTCAGCGGAGTCGGGAGCTGCCCATTCACTCACCGTGCGCGGAAACCATCCCGCAGTACCTGCCGCTGCTTTTCATGGCCATCGGCATGGAAGTCTGCAACGCGAGGCTCCATTTTTTGGACCCGAATGAGAAGCAGTGAAACCATCAGTCTAATAAGAGGTGTGGGTGGGGTTTTTTTTAAATTTTTATTGTTTAACAATATAAAAGGCGTTCAGATACAACAAGTCTGAGGCAGTACCTTCAAATTCCTTCTGTTCACTGCAGAGGAATTATTTTGACAAAAGAAGTGTACACTCAACATATGCAGGTACATCAGCAATGTTGTTAATTTGGGAATAAAATGACTTTCAGACTTCAGTAACAATACTGATGCCTTCTTTACTTTCTTGTAATCAGACAACTGAGTTCCGACTGCAGCAATATGTGCAACTAAATAAGATTATGTTTGTCATTTCTGGTATTATTGATGAGTGTCTGAGTTCCCTTTAGTATGATACTTCTAACTTTTATTCACGTTATTTCATTACCTGTGATGGAGGATAATCAGAAACAGGAACAAATAGCAGGTTTTAATTTTTCTTTTTTTTTTTTTTTTAAAAAAAGACACTATCATGACAGTCGCTTTATTTTAACATCATCTTTTGACATGAGGTCATTGTGCTGAACATTACTGAGAAGTGCCTTGTGAAGGAGCAATTACCCAGACTAAATGGATTTCTAAGCAGATTCAAAGAGAAAGATAACAACAAGCAGCAAAATGTACATTAGCGAAATAAAGCTAAATCAAATAAGGATTAGAAGCAGCTGAATGATCCTCAAATAATGCAGTATTCTAACTGCTTAATTAAAAAATGGTTCTCATGCCCAAGAGATTGCGTTGCATTATAGCTCAGCCATAGGAAGCACGAGGTTGGCTAACGGGGCCCCGCTACGCCCGATTCCTCTAGGTGCTACTGTAACACCAATAATCAGAGAGGGCCGTCGTAAGAGCACGAGAAACTGAGTTACGCCCCATGCGTGTCGCCCCGAGGATGCGTCTGGAGGGAAGCGGGGTCCCCGTCTCGCAGCAGCCCTCGGAGGGATGCGGCTGGGCACAGCCGGGGCTTCGCGGTGCCCCGATGGCAGCGAGGTCGGTGGGGTGCAGCAGCAGCGTGGAGCGCCAGGGACCAAACCTCGGTGCCCTCCAGCAAGGCAATGCGGTGCTGCGATATGAGAACTACTGAGTTTGACGCATAGGTTTTTCTCCTGGTGAAATGAAACGCCCGACATTATCAACTTCAATGTACTGCGCAAGTTTCGAAGCCTTGAAACTTGATTACGTGAATTGTAGTATTTAACAAGTATTTATTAAAATATCATGCAGCTGAAGAAAGGGCTGGAAAGTTTCTTTCAGGTGGTCTAGGACCAGCCTTTTCACTTCACAAGCCATTTCACTGGTATCCCTAGAAATTTGTCTTATTACTGATAGAGGAAACCTTACTTTTGATGCTATCCCATTTATCAGTATACGTATTAACAAAATATTCATTTCTTTAAAGAGGCAAAGGAAAAGAAGTGCTTGGTATATAATAGGAGCTTCTAAATCCGTTTTATGAATTTTCATCAGACTAGCCCAAGGTGCATAATCCATTTATAACGATCGTAAATTCAACGCCAAATCCTGCTTCCCTGCATCGTCCGAGAAGCCCCGCTGTCTGAAACGGGATGAACTTGGGCACTGCACGTACCAGCTTAGCTTGATGAGGGAATGGTGCTTTTGCAGGTTAGTGGCTGAAATGCAGAGAGGATAAAATACTGATATTAAAGCTCATTAAAGGAGTCCTGTCCCTCTCTGCTTCCCTCACGCCTGCCCTTCCCCGAAACAGAAAGGGAGAGACGCAGCCTCCGTTTGCTCTTTCGTGAAAGGGAGGGTTGGGTGGCTGGCCTGAGAGAGATTTGCATAGAAAGCAGATCTTATAGCGTATAGCGTGGTAATACTTTACAGAGCAAAGGCAGCAGAGTTTGGGACAACAGCCTGCGCTTACTCAGTTTTATCGTTTCTTTGATGGCGAGACTTTTGGCTGTCCAGCACGCCAGGGGTTTAGCCGTGTTACCCTGTGCCCAGAGCAGCTAAGCCTCCTGAAACGCAACCTCCGGGTGATGAGGAGGCAGTTGTGGATTTAAGCTCCAGGACCAGGTAACGAATAACGCTATCACTTCTCCGATCTTGCTTTGACTCACCAGCTACTGTAAAAGAGGAAGGCTACCGGCTCCCCAGCCAACCATCGTCAGCTTTTTTTAGGTTTTCTTGAAAGACTGCTGGATTTCACTGACGTTACAAGAAATTGGCAGACCCCATAACGTCTGTGTGACCTTGGCCCAGGTTCAGCAAAGAGGAAAATGTCAAGAGGCCCCGCGTAGCCGCTGACCTCGCTGCAAGTTTAAAACCTAATTTATTATTGGAATCGATGGGAATGAAAGCTGTGCTGTATCCTGAAGGAGAGGTGAGAAATTCCCAAACCAAAGAAACTCAAGAGATTTACGCGGCTGACTTAAACCAGGGCTAGGCTTTTACACTTGCTGTTAATTTACACAAAACAGCTGTTCTATAGTCATAATCAGGAAGCGTTAGGACGCATTTGTAAAATTAGGCTTTGGAATACACTGCAAAACCTCAGACACGAACACTCAAAACACTAATTATTCAATCACTATGAAATCGTGTTCACTTCCAACAGAGAACATTTTGTTTGACATGCCAGCTCAAGGCTTCTGTGTACTTGGCTACGTCGATCCTTGCAAAATTACATACATTGGAGGTTTGAATAACGTACAACAGATTAGCTAGGAATTGGAAAGCATTGTTTGAAAATGAATTTCTGACTACAAAAGGCTGAGCCGCGTTGGCAGGCATCCTTGAATTTGACAACTGATGCTCAGAGGGCAGAAGCAAAACACTATTTTTTTTTTTCCTGGGGGAAATTCTCTAAAGAAGTTCTCTAAGAAAGCGTTACAAAAAGTACAATAGCGACAAAGAAGTTACTACGTCTCATTATCAGTGTGAAAGCCAGAAGAGAATGAATTAGGCTGCTCTCAGTATTGTTTAGGTTACAGCAGCTTATAGACTGCCTTAGCAACGCGCATCCGCCACGCGCGTGGCGCTGTACAGACACGGCGTTTTGCGTGGCCGCGGAGAGGGAAGGAGGAAAAGAGTTTGCTCGGGTCGCCCTCGGCAGCACTCAGCTTCTTGCAAGGTCAGCTTGAGCTATTTACCTGAAAGTGCCATACTTAAAATCGCGTGGTGCTCTTCGCATATCTAAGCGCTAATAGCAAAACCAGGTTCTAAAATGCTTTCATTTGTCTAATCAAAATGAATTTTGCATCTTGAAATCACAATTCTGCAGACGTCATGTGCGCTAAAAGGGGGTGGGTGAGAGAGGAGGAGGAAAGGATGATGGGGAAAAGGGATGGATCTTTGTTTACTATTTCCTAGGTTTATTACAACCTCCTTCTTCTGCAAACCCTATTCCTTTGCTTAACCCTCCCGTGTTATCAGCCTAAGCGATGATTTCCCTGAGACAGGAGGATGACTCATTTCCTTCTGTAACATATTTTAAGAGAGATCTTTGAAACCTACAGAACCTTTTAATGTCCAAAATTCCATGAAAGAGCACTGATCTCCTGAAAGATATTTTCCTCCCTTATTGATCATCTCAGGTTTTAGTGGAATCATAGCATGAATATGAGTCTAAACTTTATTTTAAATTTAGCAAATTGTTGAGTCTACAAAGACAGCGTTCTAAATTTTTAGCCACTTAAACTCCATACCTAAAACTGTTTTTTTTCTATCCAGTTCCAGGGGACCTTCCTAAATTAACCCCTACGTATTGCTTGACATCTCTCCATTCAACTTCTCTGGTGAAGTGTCACCTCCTAATCAAATGGCACTCGCATGCATGGGCAGTAAATCGTCTTCGCACCTCATTCCACTACAAAATTTATTCAACCACTGTGTAAGAATTCTTAAACAGATTAATTCAACACCCTGCTTCTAATAAGCCGTGGGAAAAGGTTGCAATAAATTCAAGCAGAAACATTATCTGAAGACTAGAGGATGAAAGAAATCAGTATTTTAACCTTAATGATAAGGCATTGCTAGATATTTGCTATTTTGAAATATTTTACATATGTATATACATTAGAAGAACTGATAATCTATGCTCTTTAGTAAGCTTTGGTACCCAAGGGAAAATAGTTGCCTAGGATAATTCTTTGCCCTATGCCTAACCCATACACAAAGAGTAAGTTCAGTAATAATGCTAAGGGATGGTAACTAAAATAAAAAAGAAAAGATCTTGACTTGGGCATCCTAGTCCTACTTAAGTATTGCTGCAGTTGCTAAACCTAAGATGACAATTCTCAAAAGTGTCATTTTATCCTGTCAATCGTTGTCCATTAAGTTTTTGTCCTTTCAACTCATTTGTGACCCACAGCTCCGCTTCTGCCTCTCCCCAGACCCTCTTCTGACTGGAGCTGAGCAGCACCAGCTGAGGAGAAGGTGGGTGGGGGACCTGCCTTCCTTTCCTACAAATCCTGATGCCCAGAGCAATCACGGGATGGGGTGGGATGTGCATAGATTTCAATCTGTGAATTCTACCCTCTAGGTACCATGCGTTAGCCTACAGCCTCCTCCTGAAAGCGACATCCACCCTCCAGCCCTTTCACTGAAGCTTTCTCTTAAATAAAGAAGATTACCTGGGAAACGAGGTGTGCAGGAACAGCAAGGAGCAAAAACCTACATGGTGTCATAACTCCAGCCACATCCAGGGAGGAGTTCATGGCTTTCTTTCCAAACGTGGCTTTTGTCAGTCAAGGGTTGTCTCTATGAAATAGAGGAGGGCTGCTGGGACCCTCAAGTAGACCCTGGGCTCCCTGTGCCCAGGCATGTACCCGCAGTGCTGAACCCCACGTGTCATTTTCTCAAGGCTCAGATACTCAAGGACGCCAAAATAGGTCTGATGTTGGCATTTTTCATAATGCAAATCACTAGCCGCAGTATTTCTTCTCAAGCATCCAGTCGCTGTCGTTCCTTCTGGAAGTGGTGACTAATAGGCAGTAGCCATCAACATGAATTAACTTGATACTGAAGCAGCTCTCAAGTGGAGCTCCAGAAGTGTTCATCACAGGTACAGCAGTATTAAGGCACCAAGGCAAGTCATCCATTGTCTTAAAGCAATGTGACATCCTATTCAGTCTGCTTATTGCATCACTTTGTGTTGTTCCAACATATAACTCTAAATGAAACTTAAAAAAAAAAAAAAGAAAAAAGAAGAAATGTTATTTTTAACACTAATTTCTCTGTGCTTCAGAATTTATCTTGGAGACCTTTTCACGTAATGAGATATTGATTCACTGCATCAAGATCACTTATGGAGTCAGACAGAAAACTCGGGACAAGATCCTTTTCTCTGAACAGCCACCATGCCAGCAATGTGGATTGCAGGTATTACAGCTCCAAGTTCTCTGTATGTTCTCACACTGCACTCTGGTACATTTTACCGTGGTACTAGGATGGGGTCTGTTACCTTTTTGGGTGAAGTATCATTTAAGTCTTTCTAAAATGTAAATAGAACCGCTTCAGAGAAATTTACATCCACATGGTACATCGCAACCAAAGAGTAAGGTTTTGTGATACTGTGATATTTTATATCACATAACAAAGAGGGTTATATTGTCAAGAGCACAGCATCTACAGTGGGGGTTAAACTCTCAAAATAATTCAGTTCTCCCTTTGGGTGCATAGATTACTCTTTCTTTTTTTACCCTCCCTCCTTTTTCAGACAGATTTTAAAACCCTGGCCCTCGGTACTGGGTTTTTGGTATATATTTGGGATACTGAATACTCGAGAGCATAATGCCCAGTAACAAATACTTTTGGACCTGAGTACTGTGAAAAAGATAAAGTTGGGGCAACAGCAGAGTTGAATAAAGCGGTGTTTAGCTAATTGTAAGTAGGAAATAATACACATTTTAAGACTGAGACTGAAGATGTACAAATGGTGCAAGAGACAAAATGAAGTCTGAGACCTACAAGCACAGGGATTTTTATGACAGAGAAAACAAAATTGTAGCTGTTTGGAGAGTGGAGAAACATAAGAGATAAGACAAAATGAGTTAAGATATGCAAAGATCTTTTTTTTTTTCCCCTAGAAAAATAATGACATTTCAAAATCAGTTACGTGTCTAAATGGTATCATTTATTTCATATGAAGTGACCAAAGGATCTAAATGAGAGTAGTCAGGAAAACTGCTCTGTAATTACCTTGGAAAGATACAGCCTACCTATTTGCATTAAAAGGCCAAAAACTTCTTGTGTATCTGCTAAATTAGCCTCATGGTCAAATGCAGCTTTGAGGGGGTTCCTTTTTTCCCCTTTATATTACTCTAAGTTACAGTTCAGTGTTCAGTGGATCTCTTTTCTATTACTTTTTGTCTTGGCAAATGGCCATTTGAAATCAGGGGAGCTGGAAAGAGGTTGGTGTCCCTTCACAGGCAGGTCCAACCTTCTAGAAATATAAAAGTCTAGAATTCAGAATAAAATATGAAATGCCAGTGTTTCCCGTAGGATAAGTTTCAAAGATCTTTTTAAGATAATTTAGAAATATTTCATATAGCTGTCCAAACGAAAAGATTAGAGACACACATTTGTTTAATACACAAATACGTGATATTAAAATTAATATTTTAAAAATCATGCTTGCCATAATGGAATTAATAAACAGGATTACCTTAAAGTTCGTATCAATTTTTAAAACTTTTTTTTTTATTTTTTTACACTAACTCTATGACATAATTATGAAAAATAAGTATGTTTTTTTCTCAATGAAAAGGAAGCACAGTGAGTCAGAAGATCTGGCTCCAGCCCCAGATACGTCCTGTGATTAATTGTCCTGGATGCATTCTCTATGTATCAAGGTTCTTTTTCTCCAAAATGGGAATATTCACCTAACTCTGAAGAGTTTAGGCTTTGGACAGCAGTTCAGATTCTTACCGTGCAGTAGCTGAGACAATACCTGTACACGTTCACTGAGCGTTGGTTGGGGTGCATGGTGATAAATCTAAACTAATGCATTTTTTAAACAGTGCGCGATCATAGAATCATAGAATAGTTTGGGTTGGAAGGGACCTTTCAAGGCCATCTAGTCCAACCCTCCTGCAATGAGCAGGGACATCCTCAACTAGATCAGGTTGCCCAGAGACCCGTCCAGCCTGACCTTGGATGTTTCCAGGGATGGGGCTTCTACTGGGGATGATTGTTAAAATAGTTGCCTCATTCAGATTTACTCTTTAGGCATTTTAGCATACATTGCGGGGGGAAGAGTTTCAGTTCCCTGCAAACGGAGACGTTAATTTAATTTCCTGAACATGCCTTGCAAACGCATCTATTTTACATTCAGGTCACAGTTCGGAGCACACCTTTCTGACAGCTTTTCTTTAATAGCTTTTCATCTGACTCAAGCCGTCACTGCCCGACAGCCACCCCTGGACCTCCGCCCTCGCCCACGTACCGCAGGCTGAGCCGCCCCCTCCCCGTGGGGGGGTACAAGCATGCAGGTGGCTGCAGGCTAAACCCCAGCCAGAAGCAGGTTTGGCTGGAGAGCGCTATTTTGCTGGGTTCCCTTTCACGCGGCTCCCTGATCCAATGGGAAGCCATTCCATCTCCTGTACCAATGCGTTTTGGAAGGTAGCGCGGAGCGGGAACGAGCACCTTTGCGCACTGAAATACACAACACTGCCACCAAACGCGTAGCCACAGCAAATGCCATTCTTGAAACATATTCAACCACTAGAACTTATAAAGCAAAGCAAATGTAAATGCCAAGGTAAAACCTCACGTATGGGGCTACGCAGCCCGGGGCGGGTGGCACGCAAGGAGAAGGCCCTCGTGGAAGAGCAAAAGGGCAGTCACAGCTCCTTCTGAGATTTTCCTGGAGCAAAAAAGCGCGCGCTGCGTCTGCACGGCATCCTTGCAGCGTTATAGGAGTACTGCACGCAGCGGGCACTTTTCACACCTCCACACCAATATTGCGGCCATGGGATCAGTATCACAGGGCATGGGAACATATGCATTTTATCACATCTTAAACACTGCTGCATAAACTGATGACTTCTGGAATAGTGTATTTCTGCTCATGTCCAATGTTGCCTGACTGGCAGTAAAGAATATAAGATCTGATATTAGCTATTATTTGAAGACAAGATTATTTTTTTTTTGGTGGGTGTTGAATTAAGTTTCAACTGGAAATTAGAGCTTTGTGTAACTATGAGAGAGTTTGATTTAAAGTACAGGATGTGTATAAAGGTCATAAGAGAAAAATGAGGCAACTGTAGATTATGTATTATTTATGGATATGGAGAGGAATAAATATTCATAATTCAAGGAAAACAGATAACATGGGGCTAAGTTATTGAGTGTTGTCTACTAAAAAAAAGAAAAAGTCCTTTTAAATGAAGAGAGATTATTCCTTCCCGTATGTGTAAAGACAAGTTAGAAAAGTGTGATTTGTTTGACTGTGACTCATCCCTTCAACATTTGACGGATATGAATCAGATGACCTTCCCCTGGGAGCATATGCCGAAAACAAACTGAAGTTTCTGATTGTTTAGAAGTCTTCAAAGATAGCTCTTGCAGTCAACAGGATCATCTACATTTAGTGCTCATTTTTTGTTGCTTTTTCCTTTCCCTATCAACCACAGTCAAAAAGTATCACTCCCCAATAATGACTTCTCTCTCCAGTCTGGAGTGAGCAAGGTACTTAGCAGATAACGTACTGGACCAGAGGATGGGAAACCAGGGAAAGAGGAGCACTCCAGCTGAGCATGTTGATGGTTGACTTGACACCAATGTGCCAGAAGAACATCATCTGGGGGCACCAAGTCTGTGTGAGAACACTTGAACAAACCAGTAAATTGCCCTGTGAAAAGGTCTGATCTTCAATTCATGGACAAGTCACTCACTGAGAAGGTCTCCCTGGAAACCTTTTTTTTCATTTTTATGAAATGTTCTCCATCCACTTAATGGACAATGACAAAGTTGATTTGTAATCACTCCAGTTCCTCTAAGGCATTTAGTTGACCTTGGGATGAAGTCAAAAAGTCAGAGCAAGGAAGTTGCCAGTAATGAAAAAAATGATCTTTTTATTCCCACAGTTGCTGTTTTGTCTTTTACACTTTCTGAAAGTCAGCCTACCCTAGTCGATAAATCTGGTCGCAAGTCAGCCACAGAAAATTTGGGACTCAGCTTGGGATCTCCCACAGCAGTGAAGAATGCAGCTGTAGGCCTGAAGAAGTTCATGAGAAGAACAATTTCCATGTAATAGGTAGCTACTCCCAAGCACTTCCATGTGGTGGCTCATGTCTGTGTGACTTGAGATGTCTTGCACAGGATGAACTAAATCCCAACTGTCCTAGGAACTGCAAAGGCTTTCCACCTTCATCAATGACATTTTATATCTTCTCAGTCATAAAAGACGAAGCCTTCTTCTGCCTTAGTTATCTCAGTTTAAAAATGAAGGTCTTCTCCAGAAACTGAAGGAGAACCAAAGTAGATTTTATGATTATGAATGGGTCCAAAAAGGTCAAGTGCTGACATTCTTCTCAGTGTGATGGGGGAAACCAGAAAACAGCAACACTGAAATAAGCCTAAGAGAAACACGGAGAGCTAACGAAACGGGAGTTTACAACGATACGTGGCTAGGGGAATGGAGAAACCGTGCTTGTACTCACCACTGCCAAGGCACGCCGCAGGGACCGTGGGCTCCACGCAGCCCTTGGGCACACTACAGTTCCCAAGAAGGTTTGCTCAGCCTGTGCTCGCTGACGAGGATGTTGCACAATCTGATCTTGGCCGCAGTTTGGCAAAATTACAGGTGCCAAATAACAGTCTCTAAGTGTCTGAAAGGAGAAATACAGTGCAGGAAGAAGAATTAAGATATATACAGCCCTAGCAGTCATAGGATGCAAAGCAGAGAGGACTATTTTGGCTAATTTCACAGGGAAAAAATACCTGACAGTGAGATGTCCTGGACTGTATCCTCATTCCTGAAGGATACAGAAGCATATCTCTTACTTGAGATATTTTAAATTGAATGGAACAAAATACCAGCAAAGATGCTCTGGGAAATAGCCGCCCTTGAGCAGGAAGATGTACAAACGCAAGAGTTCTTCACTAAGATTGATGAAAACGAGAGATACATAAGATTTAACAATGAAGGGTAAAAATGCTGGTTAATGAATTATTCTAACAAAATTACCAGGGATTTTCCACAGCTTTTCAGAAATGAGAAAACACACCGTTAGTTATTCATCTTTGACAATTCATGCAAGTACAAATCCCAGAGCATCACTTTGTTAGCCCCATCTCCCCTCCTTTTTGACGGATTGCAGCAGTGCCTCAGCATGTTGCTAGAAGCTGATGAGGTCTCGCAGGAAGCCCAGAAATGGAGTACCATAAAAGATGGGGAAACGTATAAATAATTTACAGCCAAAATAATATGAAGAGACTCCTTAAATTAAGATTCAGGAAATTCAAAAGCAACAATCTGAAACAAAGATAATATATTAAATGACTGGTTTCCTTTGCCTTTCAGATCCTTGTGTCCACTTTCTACATAGTTTGCGTTTTGCTCCCTCCCACTGCATGGCTGAACCACAGAGCAAGACTAAAATTTTTCATAATAATAAAACATCTTTTAAAAACCTCCTAGGAGAAGTCCTTGATTTTATACATAGCAAGATCTTCCTTGTTAAAGAGAGAATGGATATTTACATTGGAAGATTACATTTGTCTTAATGCAAAACCGACCCAAACATTAAATATTTTTCTGCAGATACAGTGTATTTGGTTAATGTAACTGCATCTGTAACTCCATCTTCCAAATAACGTACTAACATTCTGCAACTCTGCACGAGAGAGATTTCCAGACAGCTATGCGTTACATGGGGTAGGGCAATCGTATAAACAATTAGGTTTGTTTATTCTGCACCTATTAAACAATAGGTGAAGAAACTTTACAAGATATATTCAGCTTCTTCCATCACTGTTTGCCATTTCTAATACATTACTCTGGATGCAGTAGCACTTACAGAAGAGATGCCTTCCCTCCCTGATTGGGTATGGAATATTATCAAGGGCTTCTGTTACCCCATTTGCACTGACTTGCCAGAAAGAGGTTTAGCTAGAGGGATTGTTAAAAGAAGAAATCCAGTAGTAGTAGACTTTAGCATAAAATTGACACTGCAAGAGATTACCACTAGGAGACTAATTACCTCATAATTCCATAATCAAAAAGGAACTTCTCACTTCAGATGAGCTTTCAAGTGTGCATTATTGATATTAGTATTATTTTAGACTATACACTAGCAAACACAGGATAGTCCTGGGTTTGATATTGTCAAATTGTTACCAAGCCATAGCGGCTGGCAGTGTTTTGACCCAAAAGGAGGTGGCATTCTTCCAGGTAATGCCCAGGCAGGGCTCAGTGTCGAACAGGGACTTCTACTGGTAGCTGTTAGTGCAACTGCAGCTTGGGAGCCCATTCTCCCCATTTTACCAACAGGTTACTGCTCAATGACACTCAACACAAAGGGGTAAAACAGGCATCTACATCTACGCATACAGCTTTCTTTTACTGCCTGCGTGCTCGAAATAAAACAGTAGGCTTTTACGGCAACAGGCTCCAACTCTCTCTCTCATGGAGAAAAGCGTAACTGTTATTGACATGTGAGGATAAGACAGGAGAACAGGTGCTCCATGTTCGGTCGTTTTGCTCCTGCAATTCCTCCTCTCTTGCTCCTCTACACTTAGCCCAGCTCCTTCTTCATGTAAGCACTGAGTAAGGCTTGCATAGGAGCTCCTGGATCTAAGCAACATATTGGGTTACAAACCCACATGCTCACCCCCGGCACCAGCAAAGAGGCACAGTCTTCATAAGAAATCCTTCCCAGACACATTAGCACAGACTGCTGGACTTTATGCTCTTGCAAAGTCCCATATAGGTGGCTCGGTAGTACGGAGAAATATCGGTCTCCCACTTATCGGCAAGCACTGGCAGCCTAGTCAGACCAGTCAGAACAACTGTGCTGAAGCATCTTCCAGAAAAAGTGTATGAGAATTACTGGTCCAGTTTCTCCTCACTGACATTATTTCTTGCCCAGGCAGAGTTTGCCCCACTCCCACCATTAGCAGGGCACTGAAGTTCACTTCTAGTCCTGAAGTATTGGAGTTTAGCCCATTACATACCTGTGTGTCACCTCTTAAGTAGCTCGTTCTCTGTCAGCCACCTGAAGCAGGGCGAGGGGATCAAGTTTAGTTCTTCTTTATGAATAAGAAACTGATTAACCTCTCATTTTAATGGTTGTAAAACTTGGCATGTCTACTGCTGAGCAGTGCTGGACACGCACAACAGCTTTATTGCTTACGTGCTGAATGAGGCTCAAGCACCCAGGCATTCTCTGTTGGTGTTAGGGTGAAATGCTATATTAGTTTCCAGTAGTTCAAGAGATAAATCACCATTGTTTACATGTGAGAACTGTCTGAACAACTGAACCAATCTCTCTTCCATAGGCTTTAGCTTGTACATAGTCCATTTTCTTCTTTGGAGCACAAATAATTAAATACGAGCATGATCGATGAAAACTGAAGCAAGCCCAATGAAAGAGAGAGGAAACCTATATTGTTCATATTCAGTCCTGTTGGAAAGTGACAAGATTCCTGCACCTTCTGCTACCCCTTCGTTTGCTGACCAAGCCAAGTGAAATGGTCTCTGCAGGGTCTTTCTCAAGGCAAGAGGCAGCTTTGCTGTGGAGTGGAAGGTGGCGTTCACACAGCTTTTGACAGAAAGCAGAGTTAAGACAGTGCAGCAGGAGGACCTGTGCGATTACTGGTGCTCTGGAGTGTCAAACACCATGACCATAACCGTGAAGTTGTTCAACAAAGCAATTTAAAAGTCATACCAATAGGCTGCAATTTTGGCTCACATCACGAGACGTTAAGGAGCACGTGCTGAAGCCAGGGTCAGAGGGAGACTCAGTATCAAAGATGGAAAAAAGTGTATAAAAGTGGTTAATGTTTAATAAAGTAAACCTGTAACCTTTGAAGGCATGAAACAATCACAAGCAGCTTCCAGAGGTCAAGAAGTTAGTTTACAGAGCTCAAGCCATGTCTACACTGTCCAACAAAGGTGAACTCTTAACTGGAGTTAGTTAAGTTGATCAAATATCCTGGCGAAGACAAGGCAGTCCATGGTTTCCCTGTGAATCATCGGGCTGAAGTGAAATTTCCTATGTTGTGAGGTTTTGACTCAACCTGGTAAATCACACAAAAATTACATCATGCTTCATTGTCAGTGCATTGTCTACCTGAAGTTAAACCCCACAGCTTTCCTGAAAGTGAAGGCAGTGCTCCACGTGGAAGACAAGGGAGTAGCTTCTGCAGGGATCTGCGTGAGTATTAATCATTCGCATTTTTAAATTCTGGAGATTGAACCAGATATTCTCAACCAGATGCAAGTGCCCACATAAGCACATGAGTTTTGCATAAGGCTAGCTCTGGGAAAACCTAGGCTTTATTTTCGGTTTTGTTGTCACTTCAGTGCGAGATCGTCAAGTCATTTACACCTTGATTTTTCATTAGAGATTAAGGTGCCCCAACATCTAGTAATGCCATTTCTTCAGATGTAAAGTAGCAAAAATGTTATCTATTGGGAAACAGCCTGCATTTAGTAAGTAGAGAGATAGAAGATGTTCCTACTACCATCCGTAGCCATCTAGCACAGCCATGAAGATGCCAAACATTCTTTTAGGAATTTGTATCTACAAGAAGTAAAGTAATGGTGAAATGCTTGGCTAGAAAGTACTGATACTGGTATGCTGAGCTGTGTAAAACTAAAAACTGGCGTTGCAACAAGGTATATTATCAAAAGAAATGCAACTAACAGGGCTGTATAAACAGATACATGCGATGTGATACAATGCTAGTCTCAAGCATTCAGAAATCTCTAATCAGACAGCAAAAGAAATGACAGAAGTCACTTAAAAATTTAAGAGTTTTATCAAGTAATAAATGCTCGGTTCCATCTAATTCACTTCTAATTTGCTGCACATTTTAGTAATGTTTTTCAACTCTTACTGAAACCCTGAGTGCCGGAACTTTTTTTAAAAAATTATAACTGATATTCTTATGGAGTTCCTTGATTCTGGCGCCTCATTTGAAACTTTAGACAAAAGTATTCTGAGGTTTGCCATAAAACTGATTCTTGTCAACCCAACTGGCATATGTTAACACTGTGGAGTCATGCTTTTCCAGCCTGAGGCTGGAAAACAAAAAAACTAACTCAGAAGAAAAGAAAAAAAAATGGTTCCCCCCGACAAGGGAAAGGCAGCCTCATTCTAACTTCTGATGTCCAGATTATGCCCTAATATCTCTCATTTCTTTTTGTGTAAGACCCCTGAAATTGGAGCTTTATTCACACAGCCAGAGCTTTTATCCAAACTCTTACCATCTTAAATATTGCAACATCCTACTCTGACAAATGCAGCCTTGCCCCACTGATCTCTACCCTGAACGCTCTACCAAGATAATTTTTCTGACCTGTCTGCCCATGGCGCTTCACCTCTGCATTGGTTGTGCTGGCTACTCCTCTTACCTCCGGCCATCACATCCAACCTAAACTACTCGCTTCCACTTCTAAGGACCCTCTATTTGCCTATCAGCTTTCTGAAGATATCTCTGCTGCCATTTACCACTGGGTATATTCTTTTTCATGATGCCTACAAAACCAGAAGGTAGGCTACTGATGCGCTTAGCCCCTGCCTGCTACGCTGGCCAGTACTCTCTTGTTTCTCGGTATACGTATCATGCCGTCTCACCTTGCAAGTATTTTGGGGCAGGGTCTTTCTCTCTGTTGTATATTTATACCGGGTTTGGGTCCTGTTCCATGTTTAAAGCTCCTAGGCACTACAATCATAGAAAATATATGTAATAACAATAAATAATTTAAGGGAGTCTACTGTTAAGTAACTGGAGACTTCCAGAATACAAACTGATGCAGTAATGTGATAATAGGCAACGCTCTATCGTCTACCGGAGACTAGCGCAGAACGCAACTCTGATACCATCCCCGGAGTGAGTATAAGCAGCTTTGTGCAGTAATGCTTGTAAATCTTTTAAAATCCTTGTAGAGGGTTCCGTAAGAGCACAAAATGCTTGGTGCTTATTCAGAACAGGTAGCAGCTGGAAATTATGAGTTTTGTGCCTTTTGTTTTATGTCAAGAAATACCCGCCCATTCAGAATGGCAGACGAGGACGTACGGCGCTGCCTTCTCCCCGAGAAATGCACGCACCTGAAACACAGCCAAGCTCCGCGCAGCTGTAGCTTCTGTCCAGCGCATCCTAATTTGCCAAAATGAATAAACATAGTACTTTAAAACTCGTAATGGTGCCTACAAATCCATAATGAGCTTTTGACACTAAATTATTTTCTAAATGTATATTTAGTGCTTATCCTCTAACACTTAAAGTCTGCCTGTTGTGTCTGATAGTGTTTATGAAAAATCCTGTGAGGAAAAATTATCAGGAAAAAAAAATCTTCCACATTGGTAGAGAAGTGCATGTTTTTGTGACTAGAACAAAGCTAACAGGCACCAAAGCTTTAAATGTTTTAATTGCAGCAAAATCCTTTAGTCTTAAATTTACTTGTCCTTCTAGGGGATGCAAATAATCTTACCTTGCTTTAACACTTTTACCCTTTTTTGATACTCTCATGGTTATCAAATTGACTCCATTACTTCAAGAGTTCATTTAAAAAAAAGAAGAGAAAAAACACACCACAAAGCTACAAAAAGCAGAGGCTGAAGTTACAAAGTTCTTAAGAGTCTGAGCACTCAAGCTCATCTTCAGCTTCTTAGCTTACATTTAGGTGTCAAGCATTCACCATATTTCTGAGATATTTGAACTCTGGGATTACAGTGAGAGTTAAGATTCTGCAGGGTCTACAGCTGAGAATGAGTTCCCTTTGAAATACATTTACCTTGGAGTGTAATTTCTCCTAGGATGGGACTTTTTGTTGAGCTGCTTTCTTCAGCCTTGCCAAATTGGAACTCGAGCAATGCTGTGATGATGATATTGAGATGATGCTTTACTTAAATCCAGTTAGGGTAAATTAAACTTGAAAGGAGAGCGCTGTAGGATGCTGAGCCAAGTAATTTGCTCAAGGCACTGAGCAGCTAAATGAAGCACCTGTTAAAAATGGGTGCGTGTTCATCGTTGATTGGTCTTCATGGCTGTGCCATTACCTCCTCCACACGCTCAGGTAAAGTGGCATGCTGTGTTGGGGGAAAGCTAAGAAAACTATAGCCTTTACTCATTTCATGGAGCAGAATTGTCACTGCACATACTTGTCTGTATTAAACCACTTCTTCCTACTCGTTAGCGCCCATGTCGGAGCAGATTTTGGGAATCTTCTTGTGAATATAAGATGGGAGTGCTCGGAGCCTGTCCCTGCTGTGCAAGGTGACAGAAACCTGAAGTATGTGGGCTTGTGGAAATCCTGGCCGCTTGAGGTGGAGAGGGTGCAGACATCGCAAGCGCGCTGAGTGGGGACGCCCTGCAAACGAGTTACGGAGTGTGCCAGCACCTGCCTACTATGCAGCAGACAAGACACAATCCCAATCGGCAGCTTCAAGCTCCATCAGGCACATCTTAGGCAGAAAGCCAGAGTAAGACCACAGCTCCTGATAAACAAGAGTCAATCATGTTTCAGACAAGGGCAGCCAACATGTAGCCACACTCCCCTACAGCTGAGGAACAAAAATTAATCCCATGCCGGGAAATAAGCCACAGAAGTTTCTCACTAAGAGAACATCAAACTTATAAATCATACAATAACAGGCACATAGCAGTGCATATCCACATCTCTTGTGTCTACAATTGTCATTAACTGCAAGTGTTTCTTCAAATGAATACTCTATGTAAAATACAGCATTAAGTAACTTACCAGAAATGGAAATTAAGACCAGCAATCACCTTAGTTCCTCATGTCTTTTATTTACATTCCTCTCTTTCCCTATGTGCAGACATATGCGCACATACACAGATACTCAGCCCCTACATCTATATGCAATTGTGTTCCCATTCCCATCTAGTCTATAGCATCACACCTCTAAATGGCAAGAGTAAGCTATTTTAATCAAACCACGTCTTTTATCTCAATTTCCAGAAAGATTTTATTGGCACTGTTGAAGGCATTCAACCACAACTGTTTCTCTTCTCCTTTGTCATATACTCTTTCCTCCCAATAGCCTTAGTTCTGCTTGCACAGACACCTTTTCCTCCACGCACACAAGACTTGCAGAGACACTATATACTTTCCTAGAATAAGTGTTAGTGCAGTCATATTTCCTCATTTCCCATATCATGGTTTTAGGGATTCATCAGAGGATGAAATACTTTGTAAACAAGTTACTCAGTGCCTCAGGGCACTGGGCACACGTCAAATCACGGCCCAGACCATCCGAAGAGTCTGTTATGGCACTTTTGACAGCACAAACCTACTTTGAAACACATTTGCACATGCACAATTCACCCCAGACGATCACCTAATAATTAAGCAGTACAAGGAATCTTTCTCTCATACTGCTTCTTTCATGGTATATTACCTAGCTTATGACATTATTAGTTTACAAGGTCGGTTTCTCTCACTTTCATTATTTACAAAGGTTCAACCTACAGGGAAAAACAACCCATAAAATTTGTTTGAGGAATCCAAGGCCTGAACCTGAAAGAGGGCATTAGTAGTACCTAATCTGAGGCCCAACTCATCATAGTGTGCCTTCAGACTCATCCACAAAGTACTCTAGGAGACAGCCAGAGAGATGCTAGCAGAAAATAGATAGTATTTCATTATTCCTTTGATGTTCTGTAATTAAGTAAACCATGGCAAATGGTCCAACAACAGCAGAACTCAGCCCATTACGCTCTAGGCAGGACTTTCCTTGGTAGCACAGGAAAGGGTAAAATATAGCTACGTTAATATCACAGAATTGTTTAGTTTGGAAAAGACCTTTAAGATCATCAAGTCCAACTGTTAACCTAGGACTGCCAAGTCCACCACTACACGTCTTTTAAATACCTCCAGGGATGGAGACTCAACCACCTCCCTGGGCAGCCTGTTCCAATGCCCGACAACCCTTTCGGTGAAGAAATGTTTCCTAATATCCAACCTAAACCTCCCCTGGCACAACTTGAGGCCATTTCCTCTTGTCCTATTGCCTGTTATTTGGGAGAAGAGACCAACACCCACCTCTCTACAACCTCCTTTCAGGTAGTTGTAGAGAGCGAGAAGGTCTCCCCTCAGCCTCCTTTTCTCCAGGCTAAACATCCCCAGTTCCCTCAGCCGCTCCTCACAGCACTTGTGCTCTAGACCCTTCACCAGCTTCGTTGCCCGTCTCTGGACACGCTCCGGCACCTCAAGGTCTTTCTTGTAGTGAGGGGCCCAAAACTGAACACAGTATTTGAGGTGCGGCCTCACCAGGGCCGAGTACAGGGGGACAATCCCTTCCCTACTCCTGCTGGCCACACTAGTTCTGATACAAGCCAGGATGCTGGTGGCCTTCTTGGCCACCTGGGCACGCTGCTGGCTCATATTCAGCCGCCTGTCAACCAACACCCCCAGACCTTTTCCACGGGGCAGCTTTCCAGCCACGCCTCCCCAAGCCTGTAGCGTTGCTGGGGTTGTTGTGACCCAACTGCAGGACCCAGCACTTGGCCTTGTTGAACCTCATACAATTGGCCTCAGCCCATCGATCCAGCCTGTCCAGATCCCTCTGTAGAGCCTCCTTCCCTCAAGCAGATCAACACTCCCACCCAACTTGGTGTCGTCCACAAACCTACTGAGGGCGCATTCGATCCCCTCGTCCAGATCATTGACAAAGATATTGAACAGGACTGGCCCCAATACTGAGCCCTGGGGAACACCACTTGTGACCGGCCGCCAACTGGATTTAACTCCTTTCACCACCACTCTTTGGCCCGGCCATCCAGCCCGTTTTTTACCCAGTGAAGAGTACACCTGTCCAAGCCATGAGCAGCCAGTTTCTCCAGGAGAATGCTGTGGGAAACAGTGTCAAAGGCTTTACTAAAGTCCAGGTAAACCACATCCACAGCCTTTCCCTCATCTACTAAGTGGGTCATCTCATCATAGAAGGAGATCAGGTTAGTCCAGCAGGACCTGCCTTTCATAAACCCATGCTGACTGGGCCTGATCACCTGGTTGTCCTGTACGTGTCGCATGATGATGCTCAAGATGATCTGCTCCATAACCTTCCCTGGCACCAGAGGGGACAGGCCTGTAGTTCCCCGGTCCTCCTTCCGGCCCTTCTTGTAGATGGGCATTACATTTGACAGCCTGCAGTCAGCTGGGACCTCCCCAATTAGCCAGGACTGCTGATGAATGATGGGAAGTGGCTTGGTGAGCACTTCCACCAGCTCCCTCAGTACCCTTGGGTGAATCCCCAAGAATGTTTCTAACACATCAATAACCCTTGTGTCTTTGCTGCTGCATGGATCTCCATCCCCTACTCCACTGAGATGGCAGACCAAAGGACCTCGCTAGCACACTGTCCCTCAAACATTGGCGTGACGCTCCCAGGTTTATCTCTAGTGAGCCTGGTTTTATCCTTTTCCCCCCTTCAAATCTAGTTTAAAGCTCTTTCAATAAGCCCTGCTAACTCCTGTGCAAAGATTCTTTTCCCCCTTTGAGACAGGTGTACCTCATCTGTTGCCAGCAGGCCTGGTGTCATGTAAACCAATCCATGGTCAAAAATCCCCAAACTCTGCTGGTGACACCAGGCTCGGAGCCAGGCGTTGATCTGCTGGCTCTTCCTGTTTCTTCCCTCATCGTTCCCTGGAAGGACAGGGGAGAACACTGCCTGTGCTCCTAATCCCTTAACCAGTCGTCCCAAGGCCCTGAAGTCTGTCTTGATTGCCCTCGGACTTCTTGTTGCAACTTCATTGCTACCTACCTGAAAAATCAGTAATGGATAGTAATCTGAGGGCCATAGCAGGGCAGGAAGCTTTCTCTTCACATCTTTAACCCGGGCCCCAGGGAGGCAGCAGACTTCCCCAAGAAGTGGGTCTGGTCTGCATGCTGGGCCTTCTGTTCCCTTCAGAAGGGAGTCTCCTATGACAATGACCTGTCTTTTTTTCTTTATGGAAGCAGTTTTGACATAAGGCATAGGCAGACTTAACCTTGGTGATCCCTCCAAGCTAGATGAACCATCATCCTCGTTATTGTTCGGTTCCACTTGCAGAGCCTTGTACCTATTGTGCAAGGGTGCCTGGGGAGGTGGGGTAGGTGCTGAGGAGATGTGACTGCTGCACTGGGCAGGAACTTGTTGCCGTTGTCCCCTGTCCCTTAAGTCACTGCATTCAGCCAGGCGGGGAGAGGACAGGGAATCCTCCGTATCACGCGTCCTGCCTGCCTGTCGGGCCTGCCCCAGGGTAGTGGCATGCTGTCCCAGTAACGGTCCAGCAAGGATCACAGCAGGTGCAGCACAAACACATACCTCCCGTCTGACAGATTCCTTGTCTCAGGATACAGTGCAAAGAAAAAGGATCACAGGAGCATGTGGAGCACTCCTATCACTGAGCTGCGCTGTGCCTGAGAGCAGCAAAAAAGCATTCGCTGTTTTGAAGCAGTACACCAAGAAGTAGGCATGCCTGCCATCGCACCGATAACCAGAGCCTCTTCCCAATAGTGACTCACTTTCCCCATGCTGGACGAAGGTGACATCTGAAAGCTGGTACGCAAAGCTATCGCACAACCAAACAAGCAGCTTCCACCCACCGCCAAGGTCAACACAGCCTGGAAACACTTGTGTCTTGGTGAGTCCAGGCTCCGATTACAGACACATCTGAGCTCAGAAACGGGAGGCGGGGTGGGGGGGGAGGAAGGGGATTTTCAGAGTGTGAAGCAGACGAACAGGTTATAGGTCACCTGAAAGTATTTCATGAACCGAACGTCTCATATAAACAAGAGTCTAATGTTGAGAAATATTTCTGTCCTCTGTTTTTGTAAGGAATTGCTCTACCATTGAACTCCTACACAGTGATGCTCTGCTATTATGAATCAGTGCTGAAAGCAAAATCCTTGCCATAAAGTCAGGTATGTCACCATGAAAACAAGACAAACACATTTTTAAAGCACATCCTTGCACAAGAGTTTAGTGTCAATGGCTGAAATTCCCTGATATTTCTCTCGTCTGTGTGGGGGCTCTGCCACTTCGCAGGGGCAGGACCCTATCCGTGCTTCCAGGCTGCACACAAGCCCACGCTTCCCCCTGCCCCACACACACCAAATCAAGGCTACCCCAGTGCTGCTCTTAATGGTTTTCCTTCATGAGCATAAGGATAACTTGGAGAGAAGCACTTGCACTTCATGAAAATGAGGAATAGAGACCTTCGCTCAGGCCACCAGGAGGGCCATTTTCCTGAGGCCAACCAAGCATGCAGTAGGTACCATTGGACACTGGTCTGACGCCAGCAGAAAGCCAGTCTGTTGGCACTGCAAAACTGGTCTTCACAGGCTAGGGTGTCTACGCTGGGGAAGGGTAATCACCCAATGTTTATCTGAGAGATTCAGGGCACAAAACCTTCACATTAACGTTATTTAAGTATTATTTTGCCCATCACCTTCTAAAGAATCAGTACTGGCTCTAGTATCTTATTAAATGTGGCTAGTTAGTACACCTTCACCTGTCTGCATTAAAACAGAAAGTAAATTTGCTGCTGAATACTAATCCTAAAAGAAATGAGATAGTGCCTCTTTAGCCACCTCGAGAGTATCAGATGCTAAGGTGTTGTAACTAGCAACCAATACCTGTCATTTGATGAGAGTGAAACTAAATCCACTAACCTGAATCTGATCAATTATTTTTCAATATGAATTAACAAAAAGCAAACTTTAAAAGGTCTGAACAGCAGCTAGACATCAACAATTGCTCTCAGAATAATAGTTTTGTAAAATATATATATTTGCAAAGAAAGGCAAAAGCTTGGATGATTTCTGAGACATATAAACTCCCACAGCTATATGTACACACTCTTCATTAGTTCTAGCAAGCCTGTACAAGCAGCCCCCATCTTCAAGGAGCGTGCTTTCCTTATCCATGCCAGAGCACCAGAAAAGAGTGAGAAAGATGTCGTAGAGTTAGAAACAAGGTTTTGTGTTCTCAACATGAAATATTTTAGTTGTATTTTGGATGTTGCCAGATCCACTTTGAGATTTTAGCCAAGGCATCTGATACTTCGGCTTTTCACTGTGCATCAGTTTTCCTATCTTTAAAAGAAAAATAATACAACCCTGCCTTATACAGTGTTGTTGTTCATTCTTTGAGGGAAAGCTTTGAGGTCCAAAGCAAGTTCAATCTGAGAGACAAAAAAAAATTCAATGAAAGTGAAAAAACCTCAAAAGCTAGAGACACAATTTTTCCCCTCAAAAAAACCCCAACCCCCCCCAAACAAAGTGCGAGGGAGGCTTTCTGTGCAGAATAAAAACCACTACATCTTACTCTATCTCAGATGTCCTAAAGCTGTCCCCAGAAGTCTAGCTATTAGGTCCTTGGTGGAAATCATTTGCCTCTCTCCCATCCTCATGGCTTTCTGAAAAGAACGGCCCTACAAGCCAGAATTCGTGGTCACAGATGAAATGTTAGCAAATCCACTTGCAACCACCATAAAGCAGGTGGATTTTAGTTCAGGC